>CAMTDV010000005.1:19073100-19683100 GCA_947069175.1 Scalesia atractyloides | reverse complement strand
TGTACAGTTGGAATTTAAGTAGCCTTTGTTGACTACTTCAACATAAAATGGGAAAGCAACGAAACTTTTTTATTGGAAGAGTCGATTTGGTGCTTGATGTTGTGATAACAGAGTAGTCTTTTATCTCCTTTGACGTCATGATTGAGATATTGTGGATATGGTGTTATTTATTATTTCTCAAAGATCATTGGTCATAATAAGCTCGGAATTAAAATTTTAAAGTAGCTTTGGGATGTCAAAATAAGATTGTCAGCCAAAAATCATGAATTTTTGAATTGCCTAGCTATTTCTAGTAATTTGTGGGCATAAATAACAACCAAAAATAAATAAATACTTAGACTACCCGACAATTACCCATATTTTTACAGAAATATTTATTGGTCATAATAAGCTCAGAATTAAAAATTCAAGTGGATTCAAATTGAGGAGCTATGGTTTTGAATAATGGCTTTAAATTACATTTTAAATATTTTTATTTACATTTTCTCAAAAAATAGACTAAAAACATGAAAATAATATTTTTTTCTAGACGTTTATGAAGTTAGAAATGATTTTGGGATATTTTGGTCATTGGAACAATTTATAATGAATTTCAGGAACAAACAAGTATTTAAATCGACTTTTATTTACAAGTCCACATCCATAAATTGTAGAAAACAAACTCTATATATTTTTAAGTCCAATTTAGTCTATTTTGATGTTTCTAAACTATTTGGAAAATATACTATCGGGTTTGGGGTCATTTTGGCCAAAAACGGTAAAACCGACAAGCCCCGAAGCTTGTCAGATTTTTACAAACACATTTTAGGTCTAATTTGGTATAAGGTACGTGATGTTGTGAACACTTATAAATCTATAAGTGTAAAACATAACTTAAAACTTTAATTTCGGAAATAAACATTAACCTGATTTGTTTTAAAGAAATTCAAACATAACCACTAGCCTCATCAACACTATACACTCTTTGTTTAAGGTAGAATTCCTAGTCATGTATCATTCAGATTAGACCTGATGTCTTATTTGTGCTTCTCCCTTTGTAGAGATCGGGTAGAAGCAGGAGCATGAATATTGTGAGTCTCGTGACCCCTTTTTATACTTTTAGGTGAAAAAAAAAACATGCCAATTAATACATTTTGATACATGCTTTCCACAACATATGAGATTACATGAGTTGTTACTTTGCACTACATATAAGTCCCTTCATTAAACATGATCATTAACTTTTAGAAGCCATGGATATTATAGATAGCGCTTTTTGGATTGACAATCCCTTTCGTGGTTAGTCACTCTAACCTTAGGCAATTGTATATTATCTACACATACATACAATGTTTTAGTGGAACCTTGCTAGGGCAAGACAGCTACTCACTCAAGTTGGTCATGTTGCTCATGGTATTTCATTATAATTGTGATATTGATGTATCGGTCATACAGTTCCTAACATAAAACCTCTGAAATCACTCAACCCGTTTAGTTAACACTTTAAAGTATGTTTTTCATGTATCTTTTAGCTGTGTCACAATTGGAAATAGGTGAAACATTTGATTTGAAGCCCTAGAAGTCTGAGACCTTGAGTTGATCAAGATGGACTTTTAGATTGGACACTACTTAGAAGATTCATATAGGTTTTGGTGTTCATCATTCAAAAGCCTTAGTTATATCTTACGTTGCATATGTAATGATGCCAAGAAGTCACGCCCAACTCTGATTTTGTGGGTGTGACAGAAAGTAGTGATTGTTGACTAATGATATAATAAAGAGAGAGAAAGAGAGGGTTGAGGTAAATGAGTATAATGCCCTTACTAGCAAAAAAAAAAGGGATTGAACACGTGGATTAATGATGGCCTTTCATTAGTTCTTGAGTTCTCACAATTGGGTGTGGTTCCTCCTTGAACCGAATCAGCTATTGTAATTGCATTTAAGCATATATTGTTTTCGTTTATAACTTTTTAGATATGATGTATTATAAAGTTCCGACTATGTCGTTGCGATATGCATATTTTTATGTATATCAAGATGTTAATGTAAGTTAACAAAACCGATTTGTGAGTAGTAATGTTCAACTAATCGTAGTAGAAACGCACATGTCATTAAAGTTGTCTTGATGTTTATTTTTTTATATAATGTGATGTCGTTTATCATTTACGTAATATAATATAATGTATTACAAAATATCAAAGATTATCATATCAATCGCATTATTATAATTTTTTTTGAAATTTTGTTTTGACTTATAATTTTCAGATACGTTTTATTATAAACTCCAAGTACCCGTTTCCTTGCGACATGCTTTGATGTGCTCATAGAGTAACATGATTTCTATACGCATTTGACGGGTTTATATTGCAAATTACATAAGATTATCTTATTTATTCATTCATACTGTGAACTTGCATGGTTAGATGGTGTTTGTGAAGACTGAAGAGTTTAGATGAAAACCTAAAGAAACAAGGCAAAACTTAGCAAGACAATGCGACACAGAAGAAGCAGCTGAACTTCAAATGGTCACGTCTTGAGCTAGGAAATGAGTTACGAGACCATAATATATGTATCTTGACTGTTTGGATGACACCAATCTAAATAATGGGTTTGTGGGCCCTAAATCTTAGGTTATGAGTCGCACTCATTAAGAGGTTATAGGTAATATTCATTGGAGATCGCTCGACGCTCGTAATGTTGTTATTGGGCTTTGGGCTTATTACTGGTCGTAATCCACTAAAAGGTTTGGGCTGTTGATCCATGCATTTTAGGTACGCGTTATTAGATACTAATTATGAAAAGAATGCATTTCTGTTATTACTAAATATATTTTTTTAGTTGGATATTGTATATTGTGGGTTTTTGAGATTGTGAGTTAAAATGATGCTATATGACTAATAAACGAATTAATTGTTGTGATATGAATTGGTTTGTGTTTTCAAAGGAATTTACATAAAAGATCAAAGTCTGATAAAAGATCAAAGTCACATAGCATGATTATAGAAAAGTCATGAATGCAAATTAATGAATCTTGAATATTTAGCTTTAATACTAGACTTTAATTACTTGTGAATTACATGTTGGTAATTGGATTTAAGGAAAAATAGATGTCATTACTTGTGATTAAAAGAATACTAAAAGTGATTGTGGCACGTTTTTGTAGGTAAAAACTCATGTGAAGTAATTGAAAAAGGCTTGGAGCATAAAGTAATTAATTTGGTTTATGGTTGTTAATTAAAGTCAACGCATAATTCTAATATACAAACTTTGGGCTGGTACCAATCATGCTCATCAAGAACGTGATGGCTGTTTTTGGGGAGTTCGACATAAGAGATTTTGGGGGTTCACATAGGTTGGAACGCGAATCTTTGGACGCTAGGAACTGAGAACATCAAGAATTCTATGATGAATATGCAAGGATAAACTGAAAGTCCTGGATCCAGCGGTTCTAGACGGACGTTTGGGTATATGATAGTACTAATTCGGTAGAATGTTATTTAGAAGGAGTAGAAACAGAATCAGCGGAAGCTTCATTCATTCATACCGAAAGAGTATACATCTTGTCAAGTTGGCGAAATTCTAGAAGCGTTTCCCCTTTGGGTACTCCAAAACTTGTCTAACCACGAACACACGATGCCTATATATAGACACTGACCCAACTCGTGCGACGTGAGATATTGACTTTGTGCGAAGTGGGTTCACTTCGTACGAAGTGAGTTCTCTTCGTACGAAGTGTCCACTTCGTACAAAGTGACACTATAATCTCCGTTCTCGTTCGCACTTGAGTCGTGTGTTTGTCTCTCATCTATACAATATTCAACACACACTCTATCTAGCATATTCGTACAGTGACGGACATAAAATGCATCAACAATGAGTTTCTGATCAACTCTATGAATTTCACCTTCCTCATTTAACCGATCTAACATTACTTTCTCAATAATAATTTCTTCTTCGCATTATGTGTTTAGATTATCTCTTTGTTCACTGAAGAAACCTGCAAAAGAATTATAAACATCAGGAGTCATAAATGTTTGACAAGAATTTTGTAAAATTTCTTCCTCAGTATAATAGCATTGATTAGTTTCTTTTGGAGCTTCATCATAAACAATCTCAGCATAGACTTCTTCCATTTCTAGCTCTGGTTCTTCAATAGTTTCTGCCAATAATGCATGACCTTCGGTTTTTGAAAGATATTTATCCCAGTTAAAACCTTCGTCTTCTTGTGTAGCGACTAGGGTTTTATCTTTTGATCTTGCCGAATCCTCATATAACTGGAAAAGTCTTGACTGATTTTGAGGTTGTTGAAAAGTTCTGTGATATATTGCCCTTTTGTAGTAATCGACATCCATGAACTTCTCTATTCGGACACTCTTTTTTGAAATGGCCCTTTTCCCTACATTTGAAGCAAGTCACTTTTGATTTATCAAATCCCAGTTTTTAATCAAACCCAACGGGACATTTCCTCCCAGTAATTTCCAATTTTTTTTGCGCTCTATGAATTATACTAGCTAAACACCATTTTATATCTATTAGGTCAAATTCCTCAGGATCAATTTGATGGTAATCCTCTTTTGTCATTTCAGGATTCCCAATCCTTCCTGCAACTAAGCTCTCATAAGATTTCAACACTGAAGCAAGTAATCCCATGTGTTGTTTAGCAATATTTTCAGTGAAATCTTGAGCATTCTAAAGATTTACAACAATGTTGTATTGCATGATATGAGGATTGGAGTTGTTGTGACCATTGTAGTTGTTAGAGTTTTGTGATGATTGGGGGCTCTGTGTCGGAGTCTTTGGATCAAAACTCGAATAAGATGAGAAACCAGTTCCACTATTAGAAGTAACTGTTGAATAACCAGATGAACTTTCTGCATTGTAAGCGACTTGAATCTTTGGACCTTGAATGTTGGTATCGGACATCCTTTGTAATAACGATTGGCAACTTATTGAGTATTTACACCTTTTGTTTTAGCCATTTTCGCATTTCAAGCTCATGCCCTTCAAGGTTTTCAATGAACTTACTCAGGCTCAAAGTATTATATTCTGAACTGTTTTTTAAATTTGTTAGATAAGTCGACCATTCTCTCCGAGGTAATGTGTCGGCTAACTTGTCAACCCATTTTTCATCTTCTTTTCCTATACCTAATGTTTTATTTCCACAACCAGATGACAATATCTCTAGATAACTTTTTCATCGTTTCTTCTCTAAAAGCTGTGAATATGTCAAACTCTTTTTTGAGTAGCGCCATTTTACTTTTTATCATTTGTGTGCTACCTTGGAAATTTTACCTTCAAAGCATTCCGGATTGATTGAGCATCACAATCATGTTGCCACAAATTAAAAATATATTCCTTTACAACCTGTTGCAAAATGTTCATCATCTTCTTTTCTCTCATAATTTTTTTTTCTCTCCTTGATGGCATACCAGCAATCAAAATAATTTGCTTGAACCCAATTCACAAACCTTTCCTGCCAATTTCCATAATCTTCTAGATTCATCAATTTAGGCGGCTTTTGCATCGTTCCCATTAGATTATCTAAATTTAAATTTTTAGTAATTGAAGTGGAAGTTGATGTTGATGTTCTAGCAAAATAATTGTAAAAATCGTTCTCCATTTCATCGAAAAATTGGGTAAAAATCACTTGGTGCGAAGTTAACCTTTCATTTGTGCGAAGATGAAGTCACTTCGTGCGAACTAAAAACAAAAATATCACTTTTAAATTCAAGTTCGTGCGAAGTTAAACACTATGATTTTTGCAGTCTCACTTCGTGCGAAGTTAAATTGTAAATTTGAACAGACTTTTACTTTGTACGAAGTTAATATTAACTTCGTGCGAAGTAGTTAATTCGTGCGGAGTAAATTTCAAATTTCACGTTTTTGCTGATTTTTATCATGATTCTGATTGATTTTAGGTCCAATTCTTTCAAGGGTTTGTTCAAAGTGAATTTTACGTATTCCTTGAAAAAATCAATGCATTCCAATTGTAAAATCTTTGAAAAATGATAAAAATGAGAAGAAGAGAAGTGTTCAATGGTTGAATCTTGATGAATTGTCTTCAAATCAGGCCTCCAAGCACTGGTACCACTTTTGAGGATCTACTCATCCAATAAGCCCAGGTCCTCATTTGTTTATCTAGTCTAAAATGCGCGGAATTCATTTTAGATTGGTGATAATAGTTCAAGATTACTTTCAATCTCAATGTTTCATTAATGTTGTAAACGTGTACAGTCTGAAACAAATCCGACAGGGCTTCGCCTTATCGATTACCAAAAACTCTATCTGACAAATGACCCAACACACATATATATAGGCATCCCACTTCGTACAAATTGAGACCACTTCGTACAAAGTGAGCTTACAAAACAAATTTAATATTCTGATCCCTATTACAGACTCGATGTGTTCGTTGACGTAGGTATCAGACATATGCATCAACTATATGTATATACACACACATAGGGAAATTACATAAAATATACAAATTATTAAACCCGATATTCATATATTCATAATTATTGTTTTAAAAGGTTAGATATAAAATTTTGGATATGGAAATTTTCATGCTTTGCTTATTGATAATAATATCTAAAGGATATAAATATTTCTAGTTTAACTTTTAATTGGTTAAAATGAGATAAAATGTTAAAGATTGATTATTGGACACTATAAATCACTACGTAAATTAGCAAAAATGATACTATTGATCACAAAACAATACATGTAGGTAATTTTACTTTATGATGTAGATAATATTAATTTTCAAAATAATAATTTAAGATTAGGAATAGAAATATTTAATTACTCAAAACCCTAAAACCTAGAATTATCTTATATATTATTTTATTATTTTTGCTATTTGTTGATTAGTATTTTTATATATTAAATATAGTTCTAGAATAATGTATTTTTGTGGAGTTTTCCTCAAGTTTGTACGGTTAATACAAGGAAATAAACTGAACGCAACCCGTGAGTGATTTTTTTGTTTTCCCTCTTTTTATCTTTCTAAATTTTGGGGTGGATCGTGTTATACAAACTATTTATTTATTTTATCATTAGCATGTTATCTTTCAAGTGTTAATATATGAATGTTTATATGAGTCTTTAATTAAGTTGTCATGTCAGTCTATTGGATGATATCATGTCATGTGGATCCACGACTGACTAGGTTCCCCATGACCATGGGTTGTAGCCTAGTATCACCACAGTCTTAGATTCGCTCTTCGGGGCTCGAGTCTCGTTTAGTAGTTATTCGTATGGTTATTTTATTCGTTGCTTCATACGCTTATTTGAATGTTTTACATGTTACAATTGTTGATGGTATTATCCTTTGATTCTTATATTAACCTTGAAAAGCATCTTAATTTTTTTCCCAAAGTAAATATAAAACTTATTTTATAAAATGAGGGAATTGCTTACCAACATATTTGCTGACGAAAAAAAATATTTTTTTCTAACGTGATGCAGGTAAGCAAGTTTGATGATCAGGAGAAGAGGACTCGTAGCATGGGCCTTAGGATAATAAATTAAAATATTGTCTTATGTTTTATTTTTGAAAAATGTATGAATATTTTTTATTATTATATGTTATGTATCAAATTAAAATGTTGTGCTTTAAATATTGAAACCAATTGTTACCTGTAATGAGCTATGGACAATCACAATGCCCCTTACCAATCCGCTGCATGTCAGGGTGCTACAATAACCAATCCGTGAATGAGCATAATCGTGGATTGTTACCCAAACTCATGACATCACGGAACTAGGTAAGACATAATCTGGACCAATCAACATTGAAGGAGAAGAGATGAACAACAGAGCATTATAAAGGTTCAACAAACAACAAAGATGATCGCCGCCTTTACTACATCAATCGTATCAGATTTTGTCAAGGTAAGTAGAAATACTGGTGGCCCAACCCGTTTAAAAATTTCAAAACTATTTTTAGTCCTACCATTAGATGTTTCCCACCGAATGGTAGACAAATCAAAATGTCCGTGCGTGTTTTGTGTGTCCGCCACTGTAACAATTGGCTAGATAGAGCGTGTGTTGAATATTGTATAGTTGAGAATGAGATACGGACATATGACACTTTGGAGAGGACGACACTTTCAAGAGGACGACACCTTTTGGGAGGACAACACTTTGGAGAGGACGACACTTTGGAGAGGACGAGTGCTCATCCGCACGAATGAGGACTCATCCACACGGATGAGTCATCCGCACAGATGAGCCATCCGCTCGAAAGTGGTCATCTGCCCCAAAGATCATGTATACAAATAGGAAGTTGGTTCGAAGTTCCTAAGTTTGGGGATCAGCTAGAGAGACCTCAGATTTCTCTCCAGCTTGTAAAATTATGTATGCTCTTTCAGTATTAGTATTAATGGAAGCTTCTACAATCTTGTTAATCTAAACGTTATGATGCCGAAATTTCTACCAAACTAGCTTTATCTTATCCAAACTTCTGTCTAAACCGTCGTTCCAGATCCTAATAGTGGTATCAGAGCTATGGTATCGATTCAATCGATCTGACCGTTGATTGAATCACCTATGCTCATGATTTATGGGTTGTTTAGATGTAAAACATCAAATTTAAGGTCAATTCATGGATGGAATTTGAAACTGAAGACATCATTACATTCAGAATTGATTTTTGTTCATGCCTGTGAAAGATTCATCATCAGATACGAAGAAATTGTGACATCTGTGCTTTTCCATCATCGTTCAATTCCGAAACAATTTTGTATTGAATAACATTGTGTTTTATTCCGAGATTTATTTTAATACTTATGGCATTTCATGTTTTCAATCCTTGTTCAATTCTGATCTTTCAAATCACTTCTGGAAGTGAAATCGCAAACCGTTACGCAAATGTAATCAGTTTAACGCGACGTACACTCCGGAACAATGGAATAAGCTAAAAATACCTTAAATACCCTTTATATAACTTACAAATATGTTTTGAGGGCTTTGGTATGGCAAAAGCATGTTTAGGCAACTTCAAGGGCTATTTTGTAAATTCTGCGAAACTATTCCGTTACGCGTATTTCCTAATCCGAAACACATAACGCACATCCAAAAGTTTTTGTAACCATTAAAATATAGCATTTTAATGATTGGAATGCAAAAATATCACTCGTTACGCGTTTACGGTCATTTGCGCGTTTGTTACGATTTTCGTCGTAATTAACCGAAAACCGCAACCGTACGACCAAACGAACTGACATCCGAAAAGTTCCCGAGCATTTTTCAAGTTCCCTATGCTTTATCTTCCTTGTAAAGCTTAAAAATGGGGTTAACGAGTGTTAAAAGTGCCAAAACGCGTCGAATAAAAAGGTTTTAGGCTGTAGGGACTAAAACTGCCAATTCTGAAACTTAGGAATCCCAGGCGCCACATGAGAGACCCCCCAAGATCTCCCATGATGCACGGGGGATGCCCAGTTGCAGCAGCTACCTGGCAGCTTCTTGTTAATTTGACTTGACACCTATAACTCGTTTTTGCCAAACTTCTCCTCGTTGCAACACCTCACTAAACACTTGTAATGATCCTACAATATCTCCTAACACTTGGCATGATCCTAAGCTCTCCAACAACTATAAATACCTTTGATCTTCAAATAAATTCCTTGCTCATTTCCATCTTTCTTCTCTCTAAACTCTAAGTGGAGTTGCTACCTTATTTGGAGGCCTCCCATCTGAGTTTTTCTAAGTAATCTTGGCTTCCTTGAGTGCAAGTAAGTGCTCTAACCAAGCCTTGTTCATTCTTTTAGCTTATTATGAGCTAAAAGTCAAACAGTTTGACTTACTGTTTGACTTTCGGTTTTGACCATTAGTTGGTCAAGTCAAGGTCCAATTAGACTTTGTAACGTGATTGTAATCACAATGGTTATGATCCATAGCGATCATGCCTACTGATCACCACGTTTTCCTAGTCGAAGTGACGAGTCAAGGTTTCGGTCAATAATGCGCAAAGTGCGCATTATTCGACAGAACTATTTTCGGGTATCAAAACACTTTGTTTTGATACCAAATCAGTTTTATAAACTTAGTTAGACATGTTAAACATGTCTAACTCATCGCTTTTAGTTTAGTGCTTGTTTAGGGTCGTAAGTCGAGCGGTCTTGACCACCGCTTTGACTTTCGAATCCGACCCGTTTGATCGATCTTAGGATCCGACCAAACTCATATTAGTGACCAGAGTAATATAGGGAATAACCCTCTGAGGTTGTACCTTATGGTCACGTAGTTTCGTTAGTATTATGATAGGTCATTATTATGCCCTTTTATAATGACCAAAATGCCCTTTTTGCACCTAAATTCATTTTAAGCATATGTGGCTAAAGTTTTGACATATAAACTGATATTACAACATTATTAAACATGTTTGGGCATTTAAGACTCATCATAGGACGTGTTTAACCATCCGATCACGCGTTTACGCAAATGACACGTTAAAGTAGCATATCATTACGGGTCAAAAGCACTTAGGATCACTTCCAAATCAGAATGTTGAGTTTATTAAATCATACCATATGAGTTCCAACACTCATTTGATTTATAAGACATCATTCTATCCAATCCGCCAATTAAAGTCCCGACTTATTAACATAATTATCCGATATTAGGACTCGCTTGATTTTCCTCGGACTCTTGCGCTTTGTTATTTTTCTTGAACAAGGATACTTTTGCAACCCCAAGTGAGTACATAGACCCCTCTTTTCCATTTTCAAACGTTTTGGGGTGATACACATGTGCCTACTTGCTACTTTCATGTTTTCTTGTTTTTCATAACATATACTTGTTATGTTCAACTAGTACAATATATAGTACATGATTTCAATTATGTTTTGCTATGTATGGTGACTGAGCATGCTAGCACATTGATTTCAAAGACACCTTTTGCGGCATATGTTGACTTAGCATATGAGCACATTGATTTATATTACATTTTGCTATGTATGTTGACTGAGCATGCTAGCACATTGACTTTATGGATATTTCTACTTCGTATGTTGACTTAGCATACTTAGTACATGGTTTAAAGACATTTTTCACGACATTGCTTACATTGACTATAACATTTGGTTTGTTTAACGGGACATAATACATTCATTAACATTGATCACGCCGCTCAGTAGTATGTAATGGTACCATAGGACTTGACAAATCCCGTTCCCCGCTTCCTAGGTTTGTTTGGAAGTAGGAAATGACAGAATCCGAATACATTTTTGATAAACCTTTAACTTGATAAGGGTTTTTCCGACAGTCTCAAGACTTGAATGTATGAGATAAACATAACTACATAAATGTTCATATCAAATAAAGCCTTGGTTTTGCAAAACATGACTTTTGATTTAAAACTTCGGTTTATTCAAGACATTGTTTTGTACATGACATTGGTTATACACGACATTATACATATGGCTTGAGTAAAGTCTTTTTACTTGCCATACAAGACATTTGTTATACAAGACATGGTTTATAACTAACATTGTGACATATTACATTGTTTAGACATGACATTTGACATTTGTTTGACAAGACATTTTTGGTGGTTATTTGATAAGTGATTTAATTAACGAGATGTGTGTAATATGATAAAAGCATGGTGGATACGCCGCTGGTACTTCCTATATATAAGTGCTTTCATGTAGCATTACTTAAACCACTTCGACAAAGACAAAGACATGATACATTTGGTACAAATAACATATATTTTTCACAAGACATTGTTTTACAAATGGCATAATTTATACAATTCATTATCATCCGGTTAATTAGTTAACCATACATCCTTCTTTTATATCATTTGATTTTCATATGATTTTATAAAAGAAAACATTTTATAGGGTTCATGACTACTTTTCGTTAAACTATTATTTTAACTTCAAGTCATGAATCCTCATCAACAAAACCTATGTATCTCACAGGCATTTTTATGCTGACGTACCTATTTTCACATGTGTTTCAGGAGCTAATGCTTAAGGATGATTAATGCGACACTTAGGACGGACTGGGCTTTAGTGGCTTAAAAATTAGCAAGACAAATAAATTTATGTTATGTTTCTGTTAAATTCCATACAATGTAAACAATTTGAGTCAATAATACCTAACTTTAATTTCCATGGTTGTTGAAACAATACTTCTGTTACGACACTCCCCGACGTTTCCGCCGCGGTTTGTTGTTTTACGTGGTCGGGGTGTGACAGGAAGATTGGTATCGGAGCCAATGGTTATAGGGAATTAGTTTATTAGTAATGCTTTGACCTAGACTATAACCTTACTAGGACCCTAACACAAGTTATCTTGTGTTTAGATCTTAAAACAATACCATCACTTATCCTTAGGTGATTACCAAAAACAAGGTATAATTCATTTTAAAAGCCAAAACAAATCATCGGCGCTCTTTGCCTTCAAAGTTTTTCAAAATCTCGTCAAAGTTTGGGTTTTAATAATGTGAACACATGAAATCTGGAAGGGTTGGTGCCTGTACCCTGAGTTTTCTGTCTAAGGTTAGAGTGTTCGTACAAATCCACTTAATCGGACCAGTCACTCTTACCTGGGAACTCTTGGGGTGAGTGTCCACCTATAGGCTAAAGCATGTCTTCGCGATACATTATCAATACCCATTTACTTTGATTAGTCACTGTGTGTCATTTGTTTGTTGCAAGTAAACGAACGAATGACCACCATCCTTTCATTTCGTCGATATTTATGACATCTCATTATCCAACATTTATCTCACTCGTTTTCTCTCATATTCCCTCCTTTAGAATGCCTCCTCGACGAAACGTACCACCACCTAACACCGAACTGGCAACTATCATAGCACAACAGATGGCTGCTATGATACCAAATCTCATTACTCAAATCAACCAAGCCAACAACAATAAGAATGCACCTGCTACGTGCAACTTTAAACAGTTTAACTCGGCTAAACCACTCAAGTTTAGTGGTTCTGAAGGAGCAACTGGGCTCCTACAGTGGTTTGAGAGTCTTGAGAGTACTTTTCGCCATGTTCTGTGTCCTGATAATCGTAAAGTCGAGTTTGCTTCAAGTGTATTTCATAAGAGGGCACTCACGTGGTGGAAAGGAGTGGTGAGAGATAGGGGTGCTGATGTTGCGATGGGTCAAACATGGGAGGAACTTAGAGCTCTAATGATGAAAGAGTTCTACCCCCGTCATGAAAAGAGGGTGCTCGAGAATGAGTTCCACGACCTAAAGCAGGACAGTGGTGAGCACCGTGCGTATACCGATCGGTATGAGGAGTTGAGCCTATTATGTCCTGAGATGGTGATGCCTTTGGATAAGGCGATTGAAAAGTACATAGATGGTCTGCCAGATCCTGTCCAGGACATCGTCACTGGCAGTAACCCTACATCTGTCCGTCAAGCCATTGAGCTGGCTGCAACCCTTACTTAATCGCAAGTCAAAAAGGGTAAGCTTCATCGAAAGGGTGACAAGAAACCGTCTGTTAAGTCTGAGAAGCAAAAGGGTAACAAAGCTGAAACCTCCAAGAAGTCGAGGAAGCGCAAGGCTTCTAAGAACTTCGCTCTCACTACCCAACCTAACAAGCTGCTCCTAATCAGCCTGCTCAGCCACCGGCCAAGAAACAGTATGTTGGCAATGCACCTTTGTGCAACAAGTTTAACAGCCACCATCAACCACATTTACAGTGCCGCATTTGCACTAACTGTGGGAAATCTGTTCATCTTGCCAATACTTGTCGTTTCGCTCGTACCCAGAATCTAGTAGCCCAAAACCCTACTCAATAGCCTGCACGACCTCACTATCCACCTAGGTCTAGCTATAACTGTGGTGATCTTACCTACTACAGAAACAATTGCCCAAAGTTGGCAAATGCAAACCCGGCTCGTGGACAAGCTTTAACATCAATGCTAATGAGGCTCGGACCGACAATGAAGTAGTCAACGGTACGTTCTTTGTTAACAACCATCCTGCTTCAATTCTTTTCGATTCGGGTGCCGATAAGAGTTTTGTATCCCTAGCTTTTGAACCTTTGCTTTCCATGCCTAGAACCAAACTAGGAAAGCCCTTGTCAGTCGAAATAACTAGTGGTGAACCCCTTAAACTTGATTATGTCATCCGTGATTGCCAATTAAACCTTAACAACCACCTTTTTGCCATTGACCTCACGCCAATGCAACTCAGGAGCTTTGATATTATAGTAGGAATGGATTGGTTGGCCAAGCACCATGCTGAGGTGATTTGATTTGATAAGATCGTTCGTATACCTCTCCCATCTAGTGAAATCCTAGAGGTTCGAGGAGAAAAGCCCGTTAGTACCCTTAAACTCATGACTTGCACCCAAGCCCATAAATACCTTCGAAAGAATTATGTTGCTTTCTTAGCACACATCGTAGAGGAGAAAGGCAAGGGCAAATCTATTCAAGACATCCCTGTTGTTCGGGATTATCCTGAGGTGTTTCCTGAAGAACTACCCGGTTTAACTCCAGCACGACAAGTCGAGTTCGTATAGATCTTGTACCTGGTGCCAACCCTATAGCCAAATCCCCATACCGTCTTGCACCGTCTGAGATGCAAGAGTTATCTAAACAGCTTTAGGAGTTGTCTGACAAAGGATTCATTCATCCAAGCTTTTCACCTTGGGGCGCTCTAGTCCTATTTGTGAAAAAGAAGGATGGATCATTCCGTATGTGTATCGATTACCGTGAGCGCAACAAGCTCACAATCAGAAATCGATATCCCCTACCTCGCATAGATGATCTCTTTGATCAGCTGCAAGTGCTACTTGCTTCTCAAATATTGACCTGCGTTCGGGGTATCATCAGCTTCGTGTTCTCGAAGAAGATATTCCCAAAACTGCTTTCCGCATTCGATACAGTCATTACGAGTTCACTATTATGCCGTTTGGTCTGACAAATGCTCCTACCGTTTTCATGGACTTAATGAATAGGGTTTGTAAACCTTATTTGGACAAGTTCATCATTGTCTTCATTGATGACATTTTGATCTTTTCAAAGTCTCGTGCCGATCACGAGCAACATCTCCGTTTAACGATGGAACTCCTAAAGAAAGAACAACTCTATGCCAAGTTCTCCAAGTGCGAATTTTGGCTTAAGGAAGTTCAATTCTTGGGACATATTATCAATGAACAAGGTATTCATGTGGATCCCGGCAAAATCAGTGCGATTAAGGAATGGAATACTCGTACTCCTCCTACCGAAGTTCGTTCATTTCTTGGTCTCGCGGGTTACTACCGTCGCTTTATCGCAAACTTCTCAAAGATTGCGGTTCCCCTCACTGCTTTGACTCAAAAGAATAAACCTTTTGAGTGGGGATCCAAATAAGAAGAAGCTTTCCAGACCTTGAAACAAAAGCTTTGTAATGCTCCTATTTTATCCTTACCTGAAGGTAACGACGACTTTGTCGTATATTATGATGCATCGAACTTAGGCCTTGGTGCGTTCTCATGCAAAGGAACAAAGTTATAGCCTATGCATCTAGATAATTGAAGATTCACGAAAAGAACTACACCACTCATGATCTTGAGTTGGGTGCTGTCATTTTCGCTCTGAAAATTTGGAGACATTATCTATACGGTACAAAATGTGTGGTTTTCACGGACCACAAAAGTCTCCAGCATATTCTCAATCAGAAAGAACTAAACATGAGACAGCGACGATGGGTCGAACTTCTGAACGACTATGACTGTGAGATTCGCTACCATCCTGGTAAGGCGAATGTCGTAGCCGATGCTCTTAGTTGTAAAGAACGAGTTAAGCTACATTGTGTTCAAGTTCAATCTGATTTTCAAAACCGTATTTTCCAAGCTCAACGAACTTGTGTTACACAAGGCATGATAGGTGAAGACTTACCACATCATCTTGAGCTTCAACTTGAAACGAAAGACAATGGGTTATCCTATTATCTGAACCGTTTGTGGGTTCCAAGTCAAGACAATCTCCGCACCTTGATAATGGATGAAGCTCATAAGTCTCGTTATTCAATTCATCCAGGTGCGGACATAATGTATAAGGATCTTCATACCCAGTATTGGTGGCCGGGTATGATGAAAGACATTGCCTTGAACGTATCTAAATGTCTTACTTGTCTCAAAGTTAAGGCAGAACATCAATGCCCTTCTGGTTTTCTTGAACAACCAGAAATTCTGGTTTGGAAATGGGAAAGCATTGTAATGGATATCATTACCAAATTACCGCGTACATCTAGAGGTCATGATGCCATTTGGGTAATCATTGATCGTCTAACCAAGTCAGCACACTTTATAGCAATCCGTGAGGATTTCCCTGCTGACAAACTTGCTAAAATCTATGTGGATGAAATTGTATCTCGTCATGGTGTTCCTTTGGACATCATATCTGATCGTGATGCTCGATTCTCATCTCATTTTTGGAGGACCATGCAATCTGCCATGGGAACCAAACTTAACCTCAGTACTGCTTATCATCCTCAAATGGATGGACAATCTGAAAGGACAATCCAGACACTGGAGGATATGCTTAGAGCTTGTGTGATCGACTTTGGTGGTAGTTGGGATTCACATCTACCTTTGATCGAATTCTCCTACAACAACAATTATCACACCAGCATTAACATGGCTCCTTTCGAAGCTCTTTATGGTAGAAAATGTCGTTCACCTGTCTGTTGGAATGAAATCGGTGAATCTCAATTCACTGGACCTGAACTCATTCAAGACACAACAAACAAAGTCAAAACAATTCGCGATAATCTCTTGACAGCTAGAAGCCGTCAAAAGAGTTACGCGGATAACGACGCAAGCCCTTGGAATTCCAAGTCGGTGATCATGTCCTACTCAAGGTATCCCCTTGGAAAGGCGTGGTTAGATTGGAAAGAAAGGAAAACTTGCACCTAGATATGTTGGACCATTCAAGATCATTGAGAAAATCGGAAAGGTGGCCTACAAACTTGAGCTACCTCATGAACTTGGAAATGTTCATCCAACTTTCCATGTGTCCAATCTTAAAAAGTGTTTAGCTGATGGAAACCTCCACATCCCTCTTGATGAAATTCGTGTTAATGACACGTTACACTTTGTCGAGAAACCTGTGGAAATTTTGGATCGTGAAGTCAAAAAGCTTAAGCGCAGACGAATACCAATTGTAAAAGTTTGCTGGGAGTCCAAACGTGGCCCAGAGTTTACCTGGGAACGAGAGAACTAGGTGAAGGCGAAATATCCACATCTATTCTCACAAGTTTCCTATAATTAAATTTCGGGACGAAATTACCTAAAGTAGGGGAGACTGTGACATCTGTGCTTTTCCATCATCGTTCAATTCCGAAACAATTTTGTATTGAATAACATTGTGTTTTATACTGAGATTTATTTTAATACTTATGGCATTTCATGTTTTCAATCCTTTTCAATTCTGATCTTTCAAATCACTTCTTCGTGAAATCGCAAACCGTTACGCAATTATAATCAGTTTAACGCGACGTACACTCCGGAACAATGGCATAAGCTAAACATACCTTAAATACCCTTTACATAACTTAGAAATAAGTTTTGAGGGCTTTGGTATGGCAAAAGCATGTTTATGCAACTTCAGGGGCTATTTTGCAAATTCTGCGAAACTATGCAGTTACGCGTATTTCCTAATCCGGAACATACAACGCACATCCAAAAATTTTTGTAACCATTAAAATATAGCATTTTAATGATTGCAATGCAAAAATATCACTCATTACGCGTTTATGGTCATTTGCGCGTTCGAAATAGACAAATGAGAGGGATCACAATGATTATTAGGATGGTGGATGTCACGGTTGGACCATGCATCGACCGTAAAAGTAAAAATGGGTGGGTTTTGAGTTGATTAAATGGGAAAATGACCAATGTTTAGTTTTGTTAAGAATATTTTCTACCAAGAAAAAAGAACTCTTGTTTTCAAGTAAAAATAGATTCACTCTCCATTTAAAAAAAACTTCCACTAAAAGAAAAAGAAGCTTTAGGGGCGACGTCTTTAACGGCAACCCTTAACACGTTATATGAGAAACTTGACTTGTATATTATAACCAAATAAGTAAACTTTAATTGATCATGCATGTACTAACTAACAGCTACTTTAGTGATTTTCTTTTATTATCCGCTTAGGTGGACATATTTCACCTAACTCCAAAGTGGAACATACACAAGTCAAAGTTGTATACAACTAGGGGGTAATTCTCGACATGGTCTCAATAAGATAACCGTACGACCAAACGAACCGATATCCGAAAAGTTTCCAAGCATTTTTCAAGTTCCCTACGCTTTATCTTCCTTGTAAAGCTTAAAAATGGGGTTAACGAGTGTTAAAAGTGCCAAAACGCGTCGAAAAACAAGTTTTTAGGCTGCAGGGACTAAAACTGCCAATTCTGAAACTTAGGAATCCCAGGCGCCACACGAGAGACCCCCCAAGATCTCCCACGACGCACGGGGGATGCCCAGTGGCAGCAGCTACCTGGCAGCTTCTTGTTCATTTAACTTGACACCTATAACTCGTTTTTGCCACACTTCTCCTGGTTGCAACACCTCACTAAACACTTGTAATGATCCTACAATATCTCCTAACACTTGGCATGATCCTAAAGCTCCCCAACAACTATAAATACCCTTGATCTTCAAACAAATTCCTTGCTCATTTCCATCTTTCTTCTCTCTAAACTCTAAGTGGAGTTGCTACCTTATTAGGATGCCTCCCATCTGAGTTTTTCTAAGTAATCTTGGCTTCCTTGAGTGCAAGTAAGTGCTCTAACCAAGCCTTGTTCATTCTTTTAGCTTATTATGAGCTAAAAGTCAAACAGTTTGACTTACTGTTTGACTTTCGGTTTTGACCATTAGTTGGTCAAGTCAAGGTCCAATTGGACTTTGCAACGTGATCGTAATCACAATGGTTATGATCCATAGCAATAATGCCTACTGATCACCACGTTTTCCTAGTCGAAGTGACGAGTCAAGGTTTCGGTCAATAATGCGCAAAGTGCGCAGTATTTGACGGAACTATTTTCAGGTATCAAAACACTTTGTTTTGATACCAAATCAGTTTTATAAACTTAGTTAGACATGTTAAACATGTCTAACTTGTCACTTTTAGTTTAGTGCTTGTTTAGGGTCGTAAGTCGAGCGGTCTTGACCACCGCTTTGACTTTCGAATCCGACCCGTTTGGTCGATCTTAGGATCTGACCAAACTCATATTAGTGACCATAGTAATATAGGGAATAACCCTCTGAGGTTATACCTTATGGTCATGTCGTTTGGTTAGTATTATGATAGGTCGTTATTATGCCCTTTTATAAATGACCAAAATGCCTTTTTTGCACCTAAATTCATTTTAAGCATATGTGGCTAAAGTTTGACATATAAAATGATATTACAACATTATTAAACATGTTTGGGCATTTAAGACTCATCATAGGACGTGTTTAACCATCCGATCACGCGTTTACGCAAATGACACGTTAAAGTAGCGTATCATTACGGGTCAAAAAACATAGGATCACTTCCAAATAAGAATGTTGAGTTTATTAAATCATACCATATGAGTTCCAACACTCATTTTATTTATAAGACATCATTCTATCCAATCTGCCGATTAAAGTCCCGACTTATTAGCATAATTATCCGATATTAGGACTCGCTTGATTTACCTCGAACTCTTGCGCTTTGTTATTTTTCTTGAACAAGGATACTTTTGAAACCCAAGTGAGTACATAGACCCCTCTTTTCCATTTTCAAACGTTTTGGGGTGATACACATGTGCCTACTTGCTACTTTCATGTTTTCTTGTTTTTCATAACATATACTTGTTATGTTCAACTAGTACAATATATAGTACATGATTTCAATTATGTTTTGCTATGTATGGTGACTGAGCATGCTAGCACATTGATTTCAAAGACACCTTTTGCGGCATATGTTGACTTAGCTTATGAGCACATTGATTTATATTACATTTTGCTATGTATGTTGACTGAGCATGCTAGCACATTGACTTTATGGATATTTCTACTTCGTATGTTGACTTAGCATACTTAGTACATGGTTTAAAGACATTTTTCACGACATTGCTTACATTGACTATAACATTTGGTTTGTTTAACGGGACATAATACATTCATTAACATTGATCACGCCGCTCGGTAGTATGTAATGGTACCATAGGACTTGACAAATCCCGTTCCCCGCTTCCTAGGTTTGTTTGGAAGTAGGGAATGACAGAATCCGAATACATTTTTGATAAACCTTTGACTTGATAAGGGTTTATCCGACAGTCTCAAGGCTTGAATGTATGCGATAAACATAACTACATAAATGTTCATATCAAATAAAGCATTGGTTTTGCAAAACATGACTTTTGATTAAAAACTTCGGTTTAATCAAGACATTTTTTTGTACATGACATTGGTTATACACGACATTATACATATGGCTTGAGTAAAGTCTTTTTACTTGCAATACAAGACATTTGTTATACAAGACATGGTTTATAACTAACATTGTGACATATTACATTGTTTACACATGGCATTTGACATTTGTTTGACAAGACATTTTTGGTGGTTATTTGATAAGTGATTTAATTAACGAGATGTGTGTAATATGATAAAAGCATACTTCCTATATAAGTGCTTTCATGATATTACATAACGTAGCGTTACTTAAACCACTTCGACAAAGACAAAGACATGATATATTTGGTACAAATAACATATATTTTTCACAAGACATTGTTTTACAAATGGCATAATTTATACAATTCATTATCATCCGGTTAATTAGTTAACCATACATCCTTCTTTTATATCATTTGATTTTCATATTGATCTTCATATTGATTTTCATATGATTTTATAAAAGAAAACATTTTATAGGGTTCATGACTACTTTTCGTTAAACTATTATTTTAACTTCAAGTCATGAATCCTCATCAACAAAACCTATGTATCTCACATGCATTTTTATGCTGACGTACCTATTTTCACATGTGTTTCATGAGCTAATGCTTAAGTGTGATTCATGCGACACTTAGGAGGACTGGGCTTTAGTGACTTAAAAATTAGCAAGACAAATAAATTAATGTTATGTTTCTGTTAAATTCCAGACAATGGAAACAATTTGAGTCAATAATACAAAACTTTAATTTCCATGGTTGTTGAAACAATACTTCTCTTACGACACTCCCCGACGTTTCTATCGCGGTTGGTTGTTTTACGCGGTCGGGGTTAGACAGAAATGAAGTTTTTGGATAAAAAAAGTTGAATAGCATTGTTTGAGCGAATGAGTCAGTTTCGTGCAGATGAGTGACTAATCCTCACGAGTTAGTCATCCTCTCCAATGACTCATCCTCACGAATGACTCATCCTCACGAATGACTCATCCTCTTGAAGGAGTCATCCTCTCAAAGGAGTCATCCTCACAAAGAGTTATTCGCTCAAGGAACCTCACGTGCGAAAGAGACTGTTTGATGAATTCACAGACACTATGTTGATATAGATTGGGATAGTCACGGAGACCTATTCATAATTTTTATCATCTCGTGAAGTGACTATTAATGGGCCAAAATTGTTAAATCAACAAGAAACCCGAATTGTCTATTTTGAGGGGGAAATTTAGTGATGAGTTTAGAGAGGTCGGAATTTGCCAAAAAAGAGGGGGGATAGAAATTTTCAAATATTAGAACATTTTTGGTAATTCAGACAGGAAAAATGTGAAACAGTATTCGGGCGGTTCAGAAGCAAATTGTCTAGAGATGCATAGGATCTTATGATCATAGGAAGTTCGAATTCTTTAGATCATGATCTGATTGATGCCCGAGGGTTTGATGTTCGAGTCTTCGTACAAGTCGGTTAGCAGGATTAGCGTCAGGAGGAGCACTTATATTGTCGATACTTCTAAGATTTCAGAGAGTTTTCTAAAATTTACATGAAAGCTTTGTGATCTCTAAAGTGTTAGAATGTTTGGTCTTTTAGACTAACCGCCGGGGAATGATGATATTTTTTGATTATGTTGCTATCAGGACTAACAAAGAAGGCTATATATTTGCTATCATGACTGAAACGGAAGAATGTGAATTTGATTGTGGAATAATGTTTCTTAGATCAAAGTGTGTTACTAGTGATTGTTATCTGATGAAAATTTCCTGATTGTGGAGATTACCGTTTACACTGACCAATATTTAAAGATTGGTTGTGCATAACGATGGTTACAGAAGACGAGATTTTAGATTTTCATGAGTATTTACTGATTTGGAAATAATTAGTGTGGTATTCAAAATTTCTATCAATTGCCAGTTGAGTTTTGAAGATCGGTGAATCAAGCAAGAAAGTTGCGTTAAACCAAACTCGGATATGCATAATGTTAAAGATTGCCAGTTAGGTTTAGAAGATTCATGATTGAGCATGGGATTTGCGTCAAACCGAATACAGATGTGGTTAACATTGTAATGGAGTTGCGGCATTGATTAGTTTCATGTTGGTGAATGTTCGTGAAGATTGCATGTTTGTAAATAAGAGGATTGGGTCAGGAAGCATGCAAACAAAGAACTAAAGTATCATTCAGGGGGAATATGCTATTGCAAATGCAAGCCCGGATCATCAATCAAGGGGGAATTTGTTGATGCGTTCTACGGCATCAACAAATGCTTGGTTGAAGTTGTAGAATATTCAAACACGTCTATCATATTCGAAGATCAAGATTCGATAGTGACGTAAAGGGGGAAATTGTTTGTGCATATTGTGTGTGTCTTCTAGTTGAGAGTGAGATACGAACACATGACACTTTGGAGAGGACGAAACTTTTGAGAGGACGACATCTTTTGAGAGGACGACACCTTTCTAGAAGACGACACTTTGGAGAGGACGAGTGCTCATCCGCACGGATGAGTCATCTGCTCGAAAGTGCTCATCCGCCCCAAAGATTATGTCTATAAATAGGAAGTTATGTGTTGAAAGTTCATAAGTTTGGGGATCGACTGCAGAGACCTCATTTCTCTCCTGCTTGTAAAATGATGTGTGATCTTTCGGTATTAATGGAAGCTTTTGCAATCTTGTTAATCTAAACGTTAGGATGACGGAATTTATACCAAACTAGCTTTATCTTATCCAAACTTCTATCTAAACTGCCGTTCTAGACCCTAACACAAACTAAACGGGATAAGTGGTAAATGCATAAATGAGAAGCCACCTGATTGAGGGAATAATCCCTTCACCCCAAAAGCCGATAACATTTGGGGTATGAGTATAGCTAAGACTAGTCTGTGAACTTAGCTTTGCCGGGAAGCAACCATAGTCTTTTTGTCTTTCAAACTATGTTTTGTGCCAATTCTTGTTGTTCCATTTTTTCAATTTATTAAAATCCATAACAGCTGACTGATATTAGTACGACATGTACCTGCTCTGAAGAGTACGAGTCGTAAGTGTTTACGTGACCCCCTTTCTTTTGATGCATGCATGTTTGCTGGTTATGTTACGATTATCTAACACTTGGTGTTGCATTTTAAGTTTATACGCAAGTATGTCTATTAAGAATGCAAACAGGTCCATATGTAAGGCATATGTAAGGCAATTGCTATCTGGAAGTGCTTAGGATGGATAGTAATTCAGAATTGCATGATTGTTTAGTCTAGCGAACTCTCAAAATTCTTATCTCTTGTTTATTTTAGTTTTGTACATTGGGGGCAATGTACTTCTTAAGTGCGGGGATGGGGGAATTGTGATTGAGCCTAATAATTTAAAATTTTGAAATAATTTCCTTATGATTTGAGAAAGATATCATTCAATTGTAAATCACAATTACTAAAATATTTAATCTATGTAATGTTCTAATCCATTGAGTTAAAAATTCATCTTTGATTGTAGGTTTTAGGATAGTGTTTTCCATAAACAAGTTAGTTTTTGAAAGCAAATATATAAAAGAACGCTTGATTAGTTAAGGAAGCCTATTAGTCAAACATATTACTTCATATCGGTAACCCTAATCCTTCTGCTTTAGGTGAGTGTTTGAACTTTAGTATTATATATATAAATACTTTCGTTTGTTGAGAGATGCTAGTATAGTTATTTATTGCAGAACTTGTGTATGTTATACAATTAGCTAGCTGAGACGCTAATTACTATATAGATATGATTAAGACAAAAGTTGGATAATTTTGAGCCCTTTTTTACCTTTTTGTTTCATATTCCTACCTTATAATATCCCATTAGAAGCCCTATTAAGCCTAAACCTATTTCGCATGTTTACCCTATTTTATTCACCCAAGTTACACCTTTGTGACTATTTTCTGATGTCTACCAATACTAGTATGATTCAACGAATAAAAGAAGGGATGGCAAGAAGAAAAGAAAAAAAAAAGAAGTTGAAAGGAACAAGATCATAAAAAGTCGTGACAAAACAAAGAACAAAAAACATGAAGGAAATAAGTGTGGGGATCAAAGATTCCAATGTGGAAAAAACTCAATGCAGAAAATGATGAAACTGAAAGAAGAAAAGAAAAGTGAAAGATTGTCAAAAGTTGAAGAGCTATGAATGAAGAGAGTTGAATTATAGTATTACTTAGCCCTTTGTTACCCAATTTTATTTGTTCATTACTACCTTTTAACCATTAAACCAAAAACCCATTGATAGTCCTTATGATCTGTTAGTCTTATTTGTTGATATAGGTTGTTGATTTATGTACAAGTCTATGAAAATGGTAGTTATAACTAGTTTGTGAGGTTAATTTGTAGATACTAGCACATCTTATGCTAGTTTAAGAAATCAGACAAGAGGAGTGTATATTGTGAGGGGTATGAGTTATGTGTTTGTTCTATAAGGTGGATAAGATGAGTTGAGGTAAGTTCTTGTTTTTAACATACTAAAGTGGACTTGTCTAATATGTCAACCTCTAACATTTGTAAGTCTTGGAGCAGATTTTAAGGATTGGGATAGAAATAATATGTTATTGAAATTTGAAAGTTGTGTAAATTGTTTCCGTTGTTTCGAATGGAAGTATTGCTTAGGGATAAGTTGTCACAACCTCGACTCCACCCTGGGCGAAAGCCGTGAGCAGAGGTACTGGTGTTTATTAAATTCGCAGCGGAAAAGTTTACCAGGATCGTTGTTAGGAAAATTTCAGAGTTGCACAACACCAAAGTTCTAATATTAAACAGTTGGGATAAAACCCATATTACAACAAAATGGATTTATAGGGATAAACCATATTTTTACAAAACACATTCTTTTCTTTATTCTGGTAACATAGCCACTTTATTTAAGCCTTTAGTGCTTCGTAGCATATTCCTTTACTTTCATAGTAAGACACTTGAAACACGTTAAAAAACATTTTAGTAGCGAAAAATACTGATGAGATCATTCATTTGTATAAAAGACATAGTATTGTAGTTACAACATTAAGAGTTTTTACATTTGTTTATATCTTTCAATTAACCACAGTACTCGTCACTCGGCCATTTTGGTGACTGTGGTCATATCACTATTGGCTAACCATTTGTCCAATAGTAAAGATTATCAAGTAATGTATACAATACCCCTACATATTGGCTGTAGGTTTAGAATACAAAGAATTAATCATTGTAAATACAACTAGAAAACATTTAGGGCTTTGCAAATTATTTGAGTAAAAGAGAATGACTCACTTTACAGAATTAGGGTTTTTAGTTATTGTCTCCTGGTTTAAGTCCTGGTTTCCTAATTAAACACACAATGCAACGTGTATTACTATATTAACCCAATTTCAAATTTAACAATAATCTCATGATCAAAACCTCAACGTATTTAACAAAGTATAGCCTTATTCAGGCAACACTTTGGTATCCATTGATTGGTTACAGGTCGATCGGACAGGGTTTTGTACCAATGATCAGGGTTACTACACTTCGTATGGGCAGAGTTTCAAGGTTTAGGGTTTTAGGTATTGTAATGACAGATCAAGAGAGAAGGAGTGTCAATTTTCGATCGAGCAGTTGCAACTGAACTCGTCCCACACTGGCCTTTATATAGCCCACCTGGGTTTCCCAGGCGCGTCGTGGGAGGAGCAGAGGTCTCCCCCGCGTGGCAAGACGGCTACCAGCTAGGGCTAGGCCAGCCTTGTCACGTGTATAGGCTTGCCATTTGTCGTGAAATGGTGCCACGTGTTTTGGTACTCCCCCACACGTCGCGAGAGAATCAGTGGTATCCCCCGTGATGCTCTTGAGCGTCTTGTTTTCATTTTCTGCATTTTTCATGCTTGGTCTCGTCGTGTATGTCTGGGTTTCGATCAGGGTTCTTTATAGGGTCTTTTGGGAGTTGTTACATCCTCTCGAATTTATTTAAAATCTCTTCCTCGAGATTCACTGAAATAAGTATGGGTATTTTCGTTTAATTTCTGATTCTAATTCCCATGTGTGTTCTGGCCTCTCTTTTCGAATCCCATTTCACTTTAACCAAGATTAATCTTCTACGTTTGAGGTTCTTGACCTTCCTATCTTCAATTTGTAGAGGCTTTTCAACAAATTTCAGTTTCTCATTTACCTACAAATATCTGTTTCTCATTTACCTCTATGTTTTGAAGAGGTATTACAAGAGATTCATCAGCTAAGCATTTTCTGTAGTTGCATACATGAAACACACCATGTATATCGGCCATTTCTTCTGGTAACTTTAGCTGATAAGCTACTATCCAATTCATTTAATAACTTCAAATGGCCCAACAAATCTTGGGCTTAGCTTCCCTTTCTTGCCAAATCGAACTACTCAATTCTAATGTGATACCTTTAATAAGACTTTGTGTAACAGCCGTCGAAAAACGAGTTTCAAAACCCGCTTCGTTTATTAATCGAATAGTCAGTTACAAGTTTCGTTGCTTATTTAATGCTCTTTTTAATTTTAAACAATACATAATTAATAAATATATTATAATTTTAAACTATAATTAATAAACAACAAAAAAGGTCGAAGAAAAAAAATAAATGCCGCTGCCGGGTTTCGAACCCGGGTCAGCCGGATCATTCAACAAACAAGCAATTAACCACTTCGCCACTTGACTCGTTTGTGTAATCAATGAATCAAATAAAACTTAAGTTCCACCTGTGAATTCATCTGTTTGCGTCAAGAACTGAAACCGCTCATCGGCATTCAAATATCCAGAGACCTTTGGTGTGGTCGCGAGTTTCTGAGTATAACCGATGATTCAATGCTAGTTACAACCCACGTTCTAATCAATTCAATCTTCAATGCCTCAATTCATATGATTGTTGAGGTTGAAACCGAAATGAAATTTACTTTCAATTTACACTAATAATACCATCGCCTCATATCTCGGAAACACTCGCAGAACCCTCAATTTCATTTTTCACTCTAACTTCTGTTCGTCGGAATCACTATCTGCTATCGCCGGACTTTTACCGGAAAACCGATGTCACACCCCGACCCGCAGCGGAAATAAGAGTCGGGGCATAATTGGGTTATCACCAAAGCACATGACATTTACTATTATGTTTCA
This sequence comes from Scalesia atractyloides, assembly GCA_947069175.1. Lineage (NCBI taxonomy): Eukaryota > Viridiplantae > Streptophyta > Magnoliopsida > Asterales > Asteraceae > Scalesia > Scalesia atractyloides. The sequence continues at coordinate 19,655,638 of CAMTDV010000005.1, read as the reverse complement.
TAATTAAATGAAGTCAAAGTTACATTTCTCAAACATCCAAACATGTTCATTCATTACAAGGGAAAATAACCAAACATAATAATCCAAATACTAAATCGTTTTATTTCTTCTAATCCAGGTCCTACGTGTTCCTAGCTGCTGCTGGTTCACCTGTATCATGTGTAAAATAGGAGGTTTTTGGGTCAACATAAGTTGGCGAGTGAACCTTATAGATAAACATTGGATAATAATTTTCTGGTTAGTTTATCAATAAAATATTGTGCATAATCATAAAAGAGCACATGTATGAAATCAAACATTGGCAAACATCAATTAACAATCGATAGCATACATGAACATACCAACATCATATAATAATTAACATAAATGAACTGTGCGATCAAGGCTCAATCAAACGGAGCCGATCGTATTGCATGAACTGGAAAGGGTGATTGAACTGTGCGCTCAAGGCTCAATCAAACGGAGCCGAACGTATTGCATGAACTGGAAATGTAAATTGAATTGTGCACTCAAGGCTCAATCAAACGGAGCCGAGCGTATTGCATGTATTGAAATGTAAAATGAAATGACCGATCAAGGCTCAATCAAACGGAGCCGATCGTGCGGGCACGCCCTGATCAACCGCATAATAAAATGGGGATCAAACTCAACCTCGATGGATGGGAGCTACGGCCTCGGCAATTGCATGTACTGAAATAATAATTTGCAAACAATAATAACTACTTAACAGCAACAAACTATTACACATGTCATGATATGATATATGCACAATAACTTGGTTATAATATGTAAATGAACAAGACACATGATACACCCCAAAAACGTGATTAAAACGGGGAATTTGAAGGGTTCACTCACATTGGGTGCGTTGGATTGGAGATGGTGAGATGCGCACGATTTAGACGAGCGAGTCGACGAGGAATACTAACCTAAATAATAATGGAAAGATATATTAAATGGATAGATTTTATTAAGGATTTTAATGGGATTTTTAGATATATTTTTTGTGAGTTTATGGCTATTTTCTATCTTTAAAAATGTTATTTTTAAGTATTTTTAATTGATTTTTAAATTAAAATAAACAAATAAATATTTAAAAAAAATATTATTTTTTTTACTGTTTGACCGTTGACCGTTGACCGGTTCGGTCAGCGGTAAATACTTGCGCCAAGCGGGATTCGAACCGGTGACCTTCCGTTCACGCGCACGTAGCTCTACCAACTGAGCTACGTGACTAACCCGTTAGAAACCCAGGTTTAATTATATTTATATACTTATTCGAATTTACCGAAAATTCCTTTATTTTGCAAAACGTTTTAATCTCATGGACCGGTGCTTGTGACGGGACTCGATCGCGTGACGTGAAGTTTATTTTGCACACAGTCCACCACTGGACTGTGTGTCTAACCCGGTTATATTCTTGATTTATATTATACTTAACAACTACTCGCTCTAACCCGGTTAATTCATGAATAAAAAGAAATGTTATTACGTGAAGCGTGTGTGTAGTAAGGATCGAACTCGGGACTTGTATATAAACTTTGCACACAGTCCACCGCTGGACTGTGTGTCTAACCCGTTTATTATCCGAATTTTAATTACTCTTATTCCCTTTTTAAGTTCGTCTTCTTCGCTACAATTACCGACTTCACTCAAACAACTGGTTCTTGATTTAACTACTTAAATAACATGTCTACTAGCTTGAATGTACAAAACCGAACAGTATGGGGGAAGGAAATACCGGACAGGTCGTCTTCTTTAAGGAGTCCGGCGAAATCAGATAGCTCTGTTTTTGAACCTCCGGTTGAGAGAGTCTATCAACAGAATTAAGGAATTAGATTTGAAATTGAACCAGAGTACATGGATTATTAGCACGATTTAATGTGTTTACCGTTAGCTAGCGAGTTTCCGGCAAATTCCAGAATTTCTCCGGCGAACCTAGAAATCCAGCAAAGTCTTCTGTGACTGATTTTGAGTAATGGATTAATGTTAGTGGAGTCCTAACAATAGATTGAAACCGCAAAGGAGGAAAATCTTACCGGTTTGTGTTGAACACGGTTTTCCGGCGAGTTTTGCAGAGGATTCCGGCGAACAGTTTTTGGTGCTCAAAAGACTTGAAAACGCGACGAAAAGGAAATGGAGTGTATTTGAGACGGTTCTGAATCGCATAAATGATTGTAACCTGAATTATTTGGAGTTTGAATACTTTTCGGTTTCAAAAACCGGAACTTTAAGTTCATTCAATTTGAACTTAATTAGAAACCGATATTCATCGGTTATAAGTTAGCTAAACGAACTTGAACTGATTTGGCGATTCGGTTTACCGATTTCTGTTATTCAGCTATCATAACTGTTAATTCGAGTCTGCGTATAAGACTCAATTGTTTTCCTAATGTTATCAGAAAACACTTGGTGGCGGAGTGGTTTGGGGACGGGAAGATAAGTCATTGGAGACAGCTGACCCGGGTTTGAGTCCGGTCAGCTACAATTTATTTTCATTTATTTTATTTTAACTTTTTATCCAATTTAATTTTTATAGTTTAGTTTATTTATTAATTATGTAACGTTTAAACCCAAAATAATCATAAATAATTAATGAAATTTCATAACTTGGTATTTGATTACAAAACGTAGCGGGTTTTGGAGACCCATTTTTTTACAAATGTTACAACCGAGACCTACACAAAATCGGTAAATTCTCGACTCTTTCGTTTTCAATCCATTATTAGACTTATACTAACTTCAATCCTTCAACCAGAATCGGTCCCAGACGACGTTGCCGGATATTCTGCACTCGCCGGAAAATCTCTGGAAATTTCCGAAATCACACTGTAAATCGGTACAATCATCTAAACCCCCTGATATCTCTTGTATAGTAACTTAATTTCATAACTCATCGATAAAAACTGTTAATTGATTCAATCAGACGGAATTCACAAATCAGAGCCGACGACCATTGCCGGAATTCTGAGAAAAACAGTCTATTCGGTACATTCGATTCCGTAACTCTTTTTATCCATTACATTTCAACCACTTATTGTCACACCCGACCCGCAGCGGAAAAGGTGATTGGGGCATGATTGGGTTTTCATCAAAGCTCATGACATTTATTATAATGTTTCATATTTATTATTACAATATAAAGGAGATCATACAATCATAATTACAACATGTTCTATACATCTTTCTAGACTTCATTATTTTCTTCTAAGGCAATTCCTATGTTTTCCTTGCTTCATCTTGTTCACCTGTATCATGTGTAAAAATGGTTTTTGGATCAACAAAAATTTGGCGAGTGAATCCTATGAAAAACATTTAAACAAGTTTATTGAATTGATTATAAAATAAAGTGTATAACCACATATGAGTAAATGTAGATGTAAATTTATTCACAAAACACTTAATATTAAATAATGCACACACATACAATAATAGATAGTTTTGAGGCACGCGTTGTTCAACTCGTCTCCCACGAGGAATTGATGGGCCTAATGAATGAGTTTTGAGGCACGCGTTGTTCTACGAACTGATGGGCCTAATGAATGAGTTTTAAGGCACGCGTTGTTCAACGAACTGATGGGCCTAATGAATGAGTTTTAAGGCACGCGTTGTTCAACTCGTCTCCCACGAGGAACTGATGGGTCTAACAAATAATTTGCATACAACTTGACAATATGTAATCCATAACTACAAACAATATTTACATTCTAAGTTTAGATCATAATATGGTATCGCACGAGTTTGAATTAACGAATTAGTTTAAGCGACACATGATACACCCCAAAACGTGAATAAAAAGGGGAGTTTGTAAGATTCACTCACAGTGGTTGCGTTTCTTGGATTGATGATGAGTGCGCACGAAGTTGGATTTAACCACGAGTGAAACTAACCTAGATAATAACATAATGGTTCGGTAAATAAGCGGATTTTATTAATCAATTTTAGTAGGATTATTGGATATATTTTTGTGAGTTTAAGGCTATTTTCTAACTTTAAAAACGTTATTTTTAAGTATTTTTAATTGATTTTTAAATAAAATAAATAAATAAAAATAATAAAAAAATGTTGGCTTTTTGACCGTTGACTTGTTGACCGCTGACCGTTGACTTGTTGACCGGTTCGGTCGGTTATATAGTTGCACTGAGTGAGACTCGAACCCGTGACCTCCCGTACGCGTGAACGCAGCTCTACCAACTGAGCTACGTGTCTAACCCGAAATATTTCTGTTTCTAATTATATTTATACACTAATTAAGTTAATCCGAAAATCATTTATTTTTAAAAAGGATTTAATTGCATCAACTGGGTGCTCGCCACAGGTCTCGAACCCGGGACCTGTGGTTTAGTTTGGCACACAGTCCACCGCTGGACTGTGTGTCTAACTTGGTAAATATTCTGGTTTTTATTATACTTAACATCTTACTGTTGTGGATCCGGTTCAGTTTAAAAAAGACATTTTATTACAGCGAATGTGTGTGTGTCAAGGATCGAACTCGGGACGTATGCATATTGTTTGCACACAGTCCACCGCTGGACTGTGTGTCTAACCCGTTCATAATATTGATTTTAATTAATCTTATATCATACACGACTTCGTCTTCTTCGTTCAAAACACAGACAACGGTTAACTAAATGTTTCTTGTTTAATTCGGTTAACGAACATTATGAGCAATCGTAATGTATTGAACAGAAAGGGTTTGGGGATTGATTGTACTTCAGAAATCCGGCAAAGATCGTCGGCTCTGTTTTGTGAAGTCCCTCTGTTCGGATTCAAAAATCAGATTGATTGATTAGATATGAGATTGAACTACTGAGCAACGATTATCAGTAGGTTTAAATGATCATACCGGCAAACAGCGAGATTCTGGAACTTTCAGAAGTTTTCTGGCGAAAACAGAAAATCCGACAACGTCGTCTGGAATAGATTCTGGGTGATGGATTGAAGTTAGTAATAATCTAACAATGGGTTAAAACAGAAAAAGTCGAGGTATTTACCGTGTAGATGAAAGTCTTGGTTTTCCGGCGACTTGCAGAGATTTTCCGGCGAGTGAAATTGCGTCGAGAATTGGTGTAATTGTGAGCGAAAAGGTTATCAGAGGCTAGAGTGTGTATTTATAGGGACGAACATCGACGAATTGGGTCTGATTACCGTCTTGATTCGTTAGTCAAAAATTCTCCGGCGGTTATGACTAATGTCGCGGACTGGACATCGGTTATAACCGATGGCATTGTTAATTCTTACGTTAAGTCAAAGGTAACCGACGATGATTGACGAAATCGTCGGATTTTCCGGCGTCAGCGGATTTGGGCGCGCTGTGTAACTGGGTTTGATTTCCAGATTTATTTTATGTATTAATTGTTTCAATATGTAAACAAACAACACAAGTGGCGGAGTGGTTGGGCGAGTGAGAGTTAAGACTTTGTGAATATTCGGCTGACCCGGGTTCGAAACCCGGCTTCAGCATTTTATTTTTAGTTCACTATTTTTAATACATATTCAAATATAAATTTTATATTCTAATATACTTATTAATTATGTATCGTTTAAAATTAATTTGAGCATTAAATACGCAACGAAATTTTTAACTGGTTGTTCGGTTAATAAACGAAGCGGGTTTGGTTAACCCGGTTTTTGACGGATGTTACAGTATCCCTACTTTTAGAAATTTCGTTCCGAAAGTTAAGTAGTGGCATGTTTGTCTCAAAAGGATGGTGTTTTAATTTGATAGTTACATACTTAGAAGGGAGTAAGAGTTTAGGTTTTTGTTTGAGGCGGTAACGTTCCTTGTAAGGGTTGAGTACCCTGCTTCAGGAATCGCTTTTTGATGCCTCTGATAATGAATATTGATAAACAGAGTTGATTGACTAAATATGATTTCATGCGCAAGAGTTTTGGTATGTTTGGAAAGATAAGGTTATATCCTAAAACAAAACTTCTACTACTAAAACCTACATGGAACTTCTCATAACCGCCTGACAATGCCTCTGATCCTTTGGCAAGAATACTTATATATAGGAAGTACCAGCGGCGTATCCACCATATTCTTGTCAAATTTTCATTGGTTTTATCAGTAAGTTATGATTGGTTCTATGATGTGACTCTAGAACATAAATAAACACAACAACCAATGTCTGAGTCCTAATTCTGATAGTATACATGTTTGAATGGTGACAGTACCTCTCTCGTTTGTTATGATGGAGAGGTTAGTCTATGTAGAAATAGAACACAATCCAATTTCTTTAAATGATGAGATGATATGAATGCTAAATCAGTGAGTATAACACAAACTTCAACCAAGACAATACTAAATCCTACATGGAACTTCTCATAACCGCCTGATAATGCCTCTGATCCTTTGGCAAGAATACTTATATATAGGAAGTACCAGCGGCGTATCCATCATATTCTTGTCAAATTTTCATTGGTTTTATCAGTAAGTTATGATTAGTTCTATGTGACTCTAAAACATAAACAAACACAACCACCAAAGCTTGAGTCTTAATTCTGATAGTATACATGTTTGAATGATGACAGTACCTCTATCGTTTGTTATGATGGAGAGGTTAGTCTATGTAGAAGTGAGACATAGCTCAACTTCTTTAAATGATGAGATGATATGAATGCTAAATCAGTGAGTATAAAACAAACTTCAACCATGACATTACTAAATCCTACATGGAACTTCTCATAACCGCCTGACAATGCCTCTGATCCTTTGGCAAGAATACTTATATATAGGAAGTACCAGCGGCATATCCACCATATTCTTGTCAAATTTTCATTGGCTTTATCAGTAAATTATGATTAGTTCTATGTGACTCTAAAATATAAACAAACATAATCAACCAAAACTTGAGTCTTAATTCTGATAGTATACATATTTGAATGATGACAGTACCTCTCTCGTTTGTTATGATGGAGAGGTTAGTCTATGTAGAAGTGAGACACAGCCCAACTTCTTTGCATGATGAGATTGAAATACGTTGAGATGTATGATGATGTGAATGTTAAATCAACGAGTATAAAACAAAACTGAAATAGTACTTCGCATTAAGATCCTTGGATAAATTTCCAATTTATAATTGAGATATGTGAAAATTGAGATAACATAAAGAAAAACATAAAAACTAAGCGGTTGGAGTTGAATCTTGATTTTTGGTGAAGGAGACTAGTTGGGTGGTTCGTTTGGGCCGTCATTATCTTCAACAGGATTGGCGTTGATGTTGAAAACTCTTCCTCTTACTGGTGGCCTAGTGGTTAGGTTTTCTTGATTTGCTTGGTTAACTGGGTTTGCTTGAGCTTGGGCGTTTATGATGTTAACCAATCGAGGGCACGTGTTTCTAAAATGGGTAGGGTCGCCACAATTGAAACAAGCTCAAACATATGGGAACATGGGGTATTGGGGTTGTTGATATGTTTGGATCATGTTTTGAGTAGGGGGTGAGGTTTTGGTTTTGAGGGGTGCGGCAAATCTTGCTCAAATGACCATAGCGTCCACAATTCGCACATAGTCGACAAGGTAAGGTAGATGGATGGTGATAAAAACAGGTGTTGCATTGAGGGTGAGGTCCAAAGTAAGGTTTCTTATTTGGGTAAGTTGAGTTGGGTGTTATTTGAGTGATTGGATAGCTTGGAGGGGTACAACTTGTGAAGCTGGTTGGTTGTGTTGGGTGACAGCGAAGATTTGTCCATCTCGTTTCCTCTTAGAAGTGGTTTGAGAAGAGGATTCGGTTTAGGTGGAGTTTGAGGTTTCAGTTGATGCTTTATCCTTCTTCTTCTCCTCCTTGAAGTCTTTGTTCCGTATGCGGTTCTCGGTGAGCTCCGTAGCTAACTCCATGGCTGCTTCCAAAGTTGCAGGATTTGAAATGCTTGAAGGTGCATTTAGTGGTATTTGGGGGAGGGTTGATAACATTTTGATCTTCTTGATTGATTGGGTTGTCGGGATTAGCGGTAAGGGCTTGTTGAACTTGAACTACGATGCTGGGTATTACGGCCGCTATTTGTTGAGCGATTTGGGCAGCCATACGCTCGCGGGATTTCCTGATTTCATTTCCTACGAGTGAGACTAGAATCTACAAAGAATACGTACCAAGAGTATGAGTTGGATGTTTTTGGGATCATGTGTCGTATTTAGGAATGAACATTCATAAAATAAATATAAAATAATAAATCTACTACATCCATAGGATGTCTTGGGCTTTGCTCGTAATTGGGCTTTGCATGCCGCCATACTTCACCTTCGTAATCATGTGGGCCCCCATGATTACCGGGTTTTTCATATGGTTCGCATGTGTTAGCCTGGTTACGTACACTAAAACCCGGAGAAAATCGATAAATATGTATGTAACATATGATATTCGGAATGTATCCAGGTGTGGACACGATGACACCTCAAAGTGGGGTTAGTTCGAACGACGTTTGGTGTGGCATGCTTTGGCCTAATAGGTCCTTCGTACTCTCATCGTTAGTCCCCAGGTAGGCAAACTGGTCCGTTATATTGGATTTATACGAATGCCAACCTAGACAGGACGTTCCGACTACCGGTACTTGTACCCTTACAGTTACTACATGCCCGTCGCAGAACTCACTTTGATGAGATTTGAAAAATGAAAAATGCGACAAAATCTTGAATAACGGAAGTATGAAGATAATTTGAATATGTGAACATTGAAATATGTATGATGAATATGTATGTAAGTATGTATGTTTGACTGTAAGTATAATCCACTATGTATCACAAAATGTAGTATCGGAAGTGTTTGCATGCATTTGCGTATGTAATAAATATGAAAGAAATAAACATCACGAGTTTGCATATAACCACATAAACAATTAAAATCTAATCAACTATAGTATAGGCTCTAAGGGTCTAATAACCTATCCTATATCCCTATAGTCATGGCTCTGATACCAATCTGTCACACCCTGACCCGCAGCGGAAAAGGTGATCGGGGCATGATTGGGTTTTCATCAAAGCTCATGACATTTATTATAATGTTTCATATTTATTATTACAATATAAAGGAGATCATACAATCATAATTACAACATGTTCTATACATCTTTCTAGACTTCATTATTTTCTTCTAAGCCAATTCCTATGTTTTCCTTGCTTCATCCTGTTCACCTGTATCATGTGTAAAAATGGTTTTTGGATCAACAAAAAGTTGGCGAGTGAATCCTATGAAAAACATTTAAACAAGTTTATTGAATTGATTATAAAATAAAGTGCATAACCACATATGAGTAAATGTAGATGTAAATTTATTCACAAAACACTTAATATTAAATAATGCACACACATACAATAATAGATAGTTTTGAGGCACGCGTTGTTCAACTCGTCTCCCACGAGGAACTGATGGGCCTAATGAATGAGTTTTGAGTCACGCGTTGTTCTACGAACTGATGGGCCTAATGAATGAGTTTTAAGGCACGCGTTGTTCAACGAACTGATGGGCCTAATGAATGAGTTTTAAGGCACGCGTTGTTCAACTCGTCTCCCACGAGGAACTGATGGGCCTAACAAATAATTTGCATACAACTTGACAATATGTAATACATAACTACAAACAATATTTACATTCTAAGTTTAGATCATAATATGGTATCGCACGAGTTTGAATTAACGAATTAGTTTAAGCGACACATGATACACCCCAAAACGTAAATAAAAAGGGGAGTTTGTAAGATTCACTCACAGTGGTTGCGTTTCTTGGATTGATGATGAGTGCGCACGAAGTTGGATTTAACCACGAGTGAAACTAACCTAGATAATAACATAATGGTTCGGTAAATAAGCGGATTTTATTAATCAATTTTAGTAGGATTATTGGATATATTTTTGTGAGTTTAAGGCTATTTTCTAACTTTAAAAACATTATTTTTAAGTATTTTTAATTGATTTTTAAATAAAATAAATATATAAAAATAATAAAAAAATGTTGACTTTTTGACCGTTGACTTGTTGACCGCTGACCGTTGACTTGTTGACCGGTTCGGTCGGTTATATAGTTGCACTGAGTGAGACTCGAACCCGTGACCTCCCGTACGCGTGCACGCAGCTCTACCAACTGAGCTACGTGTCTAACCCGAAATATTTCTGTTTTTAATTATATTTATACACTAATTAAGTTAATCCGAAAATCATTTATTTTTAAAAAGGATTTAATTGCATCAACTGGGTGCTCGCCACAGGTCTCGAACCCGGGACCTGTGGTTTAGTTTGGCACACAGTCCACCGCTGGACTGTGTGTCTAACTTGGTAAATATTCTGGTTTTCATTATACTTAACATCTTACTGTTGTGGATCCGGTTCAGTTTTAAAAAGACATTTTATTACAGCGAATGTGTGTGTGTCAAGGATCGAACCCGGGACGTATGCATATTGTTTGCACACAGTCCACCGCTGGACTGTGTGTCTAACCCGTTCATAATATTGATTTTAATTAATCTTATATCATACACGACTTCGTCTTCTTCGTTCAAAACACAGGCAACGGTTAACTAACTGTTTCTTGTTTAATTCGGTTAACGAACATTATGAGCAATCATAATGTATTGAACAGAAAGGGTTTGGGGATTGATTGTACCGGGCAGATTGTCTTCTTCAGAAATCCGGCAAAGATCGCCGGCTCTGTTTTGTGAAGTCCCTCTGTTCGGATTCAAAAATCAGATTGATTGATTAGATATGAGATTGAACTATTGAGCAACGATTATCAGTAGGTTTAAATGATCATACCGGCAAACAGGGAGATTCTAGAACTTTCAGAAGTTTTCCGACGAAAACAGAAAATCCGGCAACGCCGTCTGGAATAGATTCTGGGTGAGGGATTGATGTTAGTAATAACCTAACAATGGGTTAAAACAGAAAAAGTCGAGGTATTTACCGTGTAGATGAAAGTCTCGGTTTTCCGGCGACTTGCAGAGATTTTTCGGCGAGTGAAATTGCGTCGAGAATTGGTGTGATTGTGAGCGAAAAGGTTATCAGAGGCTAGAGTGTGTATTTATAGGGACGAACATCGACGAATTGGGTCTGATTACCGTCTTGATTCGTTAGTAAAAAATTCTCTGGCGGTTATGACTAATGTCGCGGACTGGACATCGGTTATAACCGATGGCGTTGTTAATTCTTACGTTAAGTCAAAGGTAACCGACGATGATTGACGAAATCGTCGGATTTTCCGACGTCAGCGGATTTGGGCGCGCTGTGTAACTGGGTTTGATTTCCAGATTTATTTTACGTATTAATTGTTTCAATATGTAAACAAACAACACAAGTGGCGGAGTGGTTGGGCGAGTGAGAGTTAAGACTTTGTGAATATTCGGCTGACCCGGGTTCGAAACCCGGCTTCAGCATTTTATTTTTAATTCACTATTTTTAATACATTTTCAAATATAAATTTTATTTTCTAATATACTTATTAATTATGTATCGTTTAAAATTAATTTGAGCATTAAATACGCAACGAAATTTTTAACTGGTTGTTCGGTTAATAAACGAAGCGGGTTTGGTTAACCCGGTTTTTGACGGATGTTACACTTATATGTTCGACGAACGATTTAAACCAGAACAGTCGGATATCGTTTGTCTGTGTCTTTGAATGAAGAAGACGAAGTCGAACATTATGTATAAGTTTAATTAAAACAAGATATTAAACCGGGTTAGACACACAGTCCAGCGGTGGACTGTGTGCAAACACACAGCGCACGTCACGAGTTCGAACCTTATAACGTACCGACTTTCCGAATTAAAACCAATTTTTTTTAAAACAGAATCAGATTAAGTCACAGTATGCCTATAAGATTAATATAAACCGTAAGTTAAACAGATAAGACACACAGCCCAACTGGTTGGGCTGTGCGCTTACAAACCGAAGGACCCGAGTTCGATCCAGGTCCCTGCAACCGGTTCGACCATTTTAAATCCTTTTAATATAAACCAAATAAATTAACATTTAAATTAGTATATATACATAATTAAAACATAGAATATTTCGGGTTAGACACGTAGCTCAGTTGGTAGAGCTGCGTGCACGCGTACGGGAGGTCACGAGTTCGAACCTCACTCAGCGCACACATTACTCACAGTCCGACCGGTCAACGGCCCGGTCAACGGTCAATGGACCGGTCAACGGTCAAAAAGTCAAAAGTTTTTATTTCTTTTTATTTATTTAATTAATTTAAAAATCAATTAAAAATACTTAAAAATAATATTTTAAAGTTAGAAAAAGTCCTTAAACTCACAAAAATAAACCTAAGAATCTATTTATTTACCAAACTATTTCGTTATTATTTTTAGGTTAGTTTTCCTCGTCGATCAAATTCCAAAACTCGTGCGCATCCAACAACATCAAAAGAACGCACACAATGTGAGTGAATATCTACCAATTCCCCGTTTTAGTCACATTAATGGGGTGTATCATGTGTCGCATAACTATTATTTATATTATAAACACTTGTGCATTCATCATATCCGTGATCAAATATGTATTCAATATGTATCAATTGTTGTGTGGATTATGTTTAGATTAAAGTTATCATTTTCAGTACATGCATTTCATAGGCCCATCAGCTCCCGTGGGAGATGGGTTGAGTACAGGTGCCTCATTCGATCGGCTCCGTTTGATTGAGCCTTGATCTCACATACATCATCATACATTTCATTCGATCGGCTCCGTTTAATTGAGGCTTGATCTCACAATACATTATCATTCATGTCATATACTCATTCAAGGTGGTTTGTGATTGTTTGTTTATATATGTTTGCTCACATGTGAATATTGCACAACTTTTCAATATAAAATACAGCAAGGAATCAATAACAATGTTTTTAAACAAGGTTCACTCGCCAACTTTTGTTGACCCAAAACTTTCCCCATTTTACACATGATACAGGTGATCCAGTTGAGACAAGAAACGCGTAGGAAGGCCTAGAAGAATAAATCAGTTTAATGCTTTGGATTGTTTTACTTAGTTTCAGTTTCTTTGTAATTGTATGGACTTATTTTGACTATTTAAGTTGTAATTTGAATTTAATAAATATGAAACATTTTAGTAAACATCATGAGCTTTGGTGATAACCCAATTATGCCCCGACTCTTATTCCGCTGCGGGTCGGGGTGTGACACTTTGTTTCTAACTTGGAACTCTAGTGGTTTGCATCGATGATCAGCATAGCTCCTTTGACGATATCGTTCTATTTTCAGTCTTTCCTTGACTTGAATTATCTTGTCAGTTGCTTCTTGCAAATTTCCGGCCCTGATAGTTGTTTTTCTCCTATTTCTGACCAACACACAGGCGTTCGGCATTTTCGTTGTAACACCTCGTACATTTGTGTTCGGTAATATACCGACACATTTCCATACTCTCATGTGTGCCTAATGTTGGCCGAGAGGGACTATTTTTGCCATTTAATGAAAGTAAAATCATAAAAGGGCTAAAAGTGTCAACATGCCAAATTTTGGCCTCTAAGTGACCCTTTACGGACCATAAAGCCTTGTTCTTACGGACCGTAAGAAAGAAGCAATAATTGTGGCTGACAATCGGTTACGGACCGCAAGGCATAGTCCTTACGGTCCGTAGCAAATTCAAAACCAGGGGCGCCATAGTGGCTTACGGACCGTAAGCCATCACCCCTTACACTCTAATATGGAAGTTCCTAATTCTTTGCTCATTTCTTCTTGATCTCCTCTACACTCTAATATGGAAGTTCCTAATCCTAAAGGAGCATCCTCTGAGTTCTTTTTCATCTTAGGATCACTTGTAAGTGTTCCTTTCAGTTACATTTTCGTTTATTAAAGCCAAAAGTCAAGCATTTTTGATAAATGCTTTGACTTTCAGTTTAGAACTTAATGGTCTAGCCATTGTTTGATATGAACATGACTACGTGATCGTAATAAGGTAGGAATTAATCCCTTAAAAGGGCACCTCCTGGAAATCATGTTAAATTGGTCAAATGACGGGTCAAAGTTATGTTTAAATAAAAGTCAAAACGCCATTTTCGGAAAACTTATAAAATGAACTTTGAATGTTTAAACACACATTTTGGCACTTAAACGAGTTGGTAAATAATATTAGAACATGTATGAACATGTTCAGCCCGTCATTTCCAGTCTTAGTGTCAGTTCGCAATCGAAAGTCGTAAAGTTTGACTTCTGCTTTGACTTTCGATTCTGACCCGATTTAGCTAAGTTAGCTACTGAATTAGAGTTGTATTATGATCATAATATAGTTTAGGATAACCCTTTAAGGTTATACTACATGATCATAATCAGATTCCGAGTTTTTACACAAGTTCTTACATTATGTCATACTTTGACCAAAATGTCCTTTTAGTTTAAAACATGGATTTAATTAAGAAAGAACTTGCAAATGATTTACCTACTGATAGGTTAGTATAACTAACATATTTTCATAGTATGAATCTGATCATAACTTGATTTTTGATTAAACATTTCAAAATACATCATTTTATGACCAAATCGCCTTTTTGGTGCATAGTATGGGTTTTACCCATAACTATCAATCAAAACTCATTACCTACTGATGTTATAATAAAATTTAAGTGTTACCAGAGTAGGTACTTAATCATAACTCGGATTTTATGCAAGTTCTTCTACAATGTCACATAATGACCAAGTGCCCTTATGGTGCGTATTTTGATTTTAAAACCTCAACGGGCATATAAGCTACTGATGTTTCAACTTATTTAAATTATAATGGCATATGAAACTTGTTTATGACTCATTCGTATATACCCGGTATCGCTTATATGCGCATGGTTAAGCTTGTGTAGCCATTTACGTAAGTTTACCAAAACGGGTCCAACCTTATCATTTTTACTTCAAATTCCAGAATGTTATTTGCTTACCCATACTATAGAAGTCTTAGTACTTGTTGGGTTTAAACCACATTCTATTTCCGGTCATCAATTAAAATAGCATATCATACCGCTTCGAGTAATTTAAGTTGACCGGTGCAAGTCTATGACTTAAATGGGACCCACTGACAATCTAATTGGTTATTAATACCATTCATTCCAGACTAGAGCCTTCCAGGAAATTGCAAACCGAGCTAGTTAATTGGAT
Source organism: Scalesia atractyloides (assembly GCA_947069175.1). Taxonomy (NCBI): domain Eukaryota; kingdom Viridiplantae; phylum Streptophyta; class Magnoliopsida; order Asterales; family Asteraceae; genus Scalesia; species Scalesia atractyloides. Next base: position 19,640,549 of record CAMTDV010000005.1, on the reverse strand, counting down.
ATGACTGTGCTTATTATATTTTCTTATTTATAAGACTTGCTAAGACAGGTAAATACTCTTAACCTATTTTCACTATACTGGCTTTGGATACGGTATATTATCACCGCTTGGTCTCATATGTCGGATTGTGACTAGAAAATCCGCATAACCCGTTTTAATCTGTTTTGTCTGATAACTTAAGCATTGGGGGTTACTTCGACCATGTCCTGGATATCATCGGCTCATTAAATTGCTAATGGCCACGACTTATGCACGTGGTGTAGGTATACACCTGACAGATGCTATTTAAAAATAGTTTTTATCACCCATACTGTGGATACCCTTTTGTGGGTTTAAGTGGTGTGTCGGTTAATCATGTTATTAGGTTTCTGCACCGGATCCAATATTTATTGACAGACATGTAAAACTGTATACAAGATTATTATGAATTGTCCCAAGTTATTTATGAAAATCATGTGCCTTGTGCACTTAAAACAATTTTGAAATATTTTTAAAATGTGTCGGTTATTTGTATTTACCAGTAAAAACTGACGTATTTTCAAAAGAATAGGCGCAGGTTGCAAAGTACGTAAATAGGCTAGCTGGAAGCTGCTCGGTAAATGCTTAATAGGAATTTGCAACTCCTTGCATTGAAGCCTAGAGTCTGATTTTAGATTCGGCTTGTATATTTTCGATCCGCCTGTGGATCTTTTTGTTACAAACGTCTGTATTATTATTATTTTGAACTTTGAACATTTAAGTTTCTAATAATATTTTAAATCCAAGACTTCTGTTGTGCTATTTGTGTGATTTGACTATGACGACACCAATCTTATGTCATGATACTCCCCACCCGGGCCCACCAGGATTTGGTTGGAAATTTGGGGTGTGACCGGTTGGTATCCAAGCCAACGTTTGTGAGAATTTAACACATGTCTGTTGTGTTTGATCTCAAATGACACAATAGCATATTCCTTAGACTTCCGAGTCTAGGCATTGACCTAGGATTATTGACATCTTTATTAAGTTATTATTATCGTTTTTGATTTGATTTTTGAACAGGATAATGCCGCCAAGATACCGAGGATGTGGAAGAGGAAAAGGATCCATGAGAGGGGGACCATCAAGACAAATACCCTCTCAACCTCAATAATTCAAACCATCCCCAATATTCAGACGAGTCTCATTCGTCGCAACCAGCAAGACATTTTATCTTGCATGAGTATTCACCTCCTTATTCCCATCATTCATACCACTCACACCACTCTCAGCAATCTCACCATTCTCATTCCCATCATTCATACCACTCACACCACTCTCAGCAATCTCACCATTCTCATTCCCATCATTCCCACTCACATTCATTTCATGGGTCGTTTGACCCAAACCACTACCTAAACACACCTCTAGCTGATCAGAATCAGGTGGACTAACCCAATGAGATGGACGAGGACTCAGATCCAGAAATGCCACCATCTAGAACCAATATGCATCCTATTGAAATCTCTAGCGGTTCCACATTGTATGCGGGATCACCATACCAAAGTCCTAATGAATGGGACCAGTATTGGAACCAATTCACTTTTGTTAACACGCCTTCTTACCATCCTCCTATACCAAATCCTCCATCTCCACAAGAAGATGCGCACATGGAGCCGGTGGAACAACCTCAACCACCCCCAGAACCACCTAGGAGAAAGCGTGGAGCACGCATGTTAGTGCGCACGGGAAAACGGTTGGGCTAGCTACCACCATTGTCCCAAACCTACCTTACTATTCCCGAGGACCCACAAATGGGTGGACCCACTAATACTGTACCTGTGATTGACCCGACACCACAAACCTTCATTCAACCGACGCCATCGGATTTTGATAACCCAATTCCTACATATCCAAATACATTTGGATATAATCCTTTAAACCCGTCTACGCCGATGGACTTAAATTATCAGGCACCATCATATGACCCATACATGCAAGCGGTCATACATAATGCTTTATACCCATCTCCTTTCCCACCTGCTTACCCAACTATGGGATATCCAAGTTATGGGTACCCGTATCCTGTTGCTCCGCAACCCCAACCACCGCCGCAACTTGATGCTATAAAACAAGTTTTGGAACGAGCAGAACAAATTCAGCGTCAGGCTCAAAAGACGGAGAAGAAGACAAATAAGTTCTTCAAGAAGCTCTCCAAATTAGTGAGGGGAAAGAAGGATGAGTAGAAGACTTTCTTTATTTGTATTTATTTTCCAAAAGTCCCTACGTGTACAAGTTTATTTTCTTTTAGTCCCTGCGTGGACATATTTTCCTTTTCGTCACTCGTAGACAATTAGTTCAAGTCATTTTAAAGTCCTGTTTAAGGCAAATTTTGTAATTTCCTATTGTTTAACGAAAATTTTGGAATTTATTTATAGATATATATGTATTCGTTACATCCTTTTCAAGCGATCGTCTCGATTTTAATTCAAATTTTATCGATCTGCTATATAAATTCCAAAAGATCCTCTTAATGGTTTTGACTAGCCAATTGGCAAAGTACATATTATTTAGCAATTCTGAGATAGTTAAGGATGAATAGCCCTTCTATCATGATAGTTAAGAAAGAATAACCCTTCTATCCAGAGGTGGTGAACTATGTTCAAGCCTCACAGTCATTTGGGTCAAATGCAACCATGACTATTATTATTCAACCATTAAGATAATTCTGTGTTAACATTCAAAGCAATGCTAATACTCCTGGCAGTGTGGCCCGAGGAACCGCACTAACCTTCTAGGTCATCACTATGTCCAAGCCTTATAGCCTATGTGATCAAATTTGATCCCGGCTAATATCATCAATGCGATGATCATGTTTTAACATCCATTAGTGATGAAATGACTATGGGATATGATTTAACATCCATTAGTGATGTTTTGCCTGCAGGCTATATTTTCAATTAAGACAATGACAGATGTAACCATATGGTTTCGTGTCCAAGGGGATGGGCTACGCTCAAGCCTCATAGTCTATATGATCAATGAGATCATGAATAATATCATCAGTGCGATGATCATCTATCTTAACATCTTGTGTGATGTTAATTGATTTGCCTATGAGCTATATTATATCGTCAATTATGACAATGACAGTTGTAGTCTTGTGACTCCCTGTCCAAAGGTAATAAACTATGTTCAAGCCTTAAAGCCCCTTGATCAAATGAGATCACGGCTTATATACTATAATGTCCTTCGTGACAAGCCAATGTGCCATATTTCCATGTCCTTGTGACAAGCCTAAGTGCCATGTTTTAATGTCCTTCGTGACAAGCCTATGAGCTATATGTCTTACTGTCAGTTATAAGAATGAAAGCTGTGACTTTACGATCCACTGTCCAAAAATATATGGACTACGTCCGTATTAGTTTGCCCTCGATGGTCCTTTTGAGACTTAGGCCAATTACACTTAGATACTCTAAATAACATTCATTTGAAATGTTAAGCCTGACGGATGTTACATTGTGCACACTAGTTCAAAAAGGCAAATGATTTATATATCCAAACTTTATAAGCCTATATGGTTTAATGATACCATGGCTAATGCATATCTGTTTTGGTGTTTAGTACCAAATATACGACATGGCTCATTCTGATGAAGCTAGTAGCAAACACAACGATAATGATAATGCGAATGTTAATCGCAATAGTGAGGGAGTAAATCTCCAAGCTATGATTTCCCCTGAGGTCGTCAAAGATATGAATGCGTTCATAGCTAATCAAAAGGAGTCGAGTATTATTCGCTCCAAGCCGTTATCTATTACACAATCATTAGCTTGTAAGGAGAGCTCAATTCACTCTTCAATTGTGAAGAGTGAACCTAGGAAACAAGTGTTTCATGATAGGTCTCGTCCTTCTAAGGATGGTTGCTCCTATAAATATTTCGTCTCCTGCAAGCCCCGAGACTTTAATGGTGAAAAGGGGGGCTATAGAAGCCTTGAGATGGCTATATGAAATGGAGACTATTATGGATATGAGCGGTTGTGCTGATAAGGAGGTTGTGAAGTTTGTATCACAATCCTTCAAGGGAGATGCCCTAATTTGGTGGAAGGCAATGGTTCAATCGACAGGGAAGGTACCTATGTATAACCTAGGATTGTCGAAGTTTGTGGACCTTATCAAAGATACCTACTGCCCACCTCATGAAGTTGACAAAATAAATTCAGATATTTTGACCCTCACTATGAAAAACGTGGTCTATCGAAAGTATGTGACCACTACAACTCCCTGTCTATGTTAGTACCCTATTTGATCTCCCCTGAACCCAAATGCATAGCATGGTTTATTAATGGTTTAGCACCCGAGATTAAGGGTATGGTTAAGGCTGCTCAGCCTACCACATATAGGTTAGCGGTTGATCTATCTCTTTCCCTCACCTTGGATCTGGTGAGACAAAAGTCAATCAAGACTGAGACTGACGGAAAGAGGAAACGGGAGGATGATAACTCCCAAAGGTTCAAGAAGAAGGGTAAATATGGGTTCAATAAAAACCAGCATCGGTCCGATAAGAGGCCAGTTTGTAAGATCTGCAGCAGGAGGCACTAGGGACAGTGTTGTTCAGACTAGCAGGCTAAACCCTGTGGTATTTGCAAGAAAACAAGGCATAAGACCCTAGAATGTAGGGATCTTTAGGATGCAGTTTGCTATGGCTGTGGCGTGAAGGGCCACATTAAAACCAACTTCCCCAAAGCTGCTAAAGGAGGTTCAACTAAGTCTGGAGAGGCTAAGAAGGGAAATTCCTGGGCCTTTCAGATGAATGCTAGGGAGGCCGTGAATGACAACAACGTCATAACAGGTACGTTCCTAATCAATAACATATTTGCTAGAATTCTTTTTGATTCGGGTGCGGATAAGTCTTTTGTAGACCATAAGTTTAATAAACTATTAAACTTACCCATAAGAACTCTAGATATTGCTTATGAAGTAGAGCTTTCTGATGGAACCATAGAAACCGCATCATCCATTCTTGATGGATATTTCATATCCATTAAGAATCATTCTATTCCTATCTTTCTTCTGCCAATGAAATTGGCGGGGTTCGATGTAGTCTTAGGCATGGATTGGTTATCTCATAACCAAGCCTGCATTGCCTGTGATAAGAAACTCATCAAAGTCAAAACCTCATCCGGTGAAATACTCACCATCCATGGAGATTTACACTATGGATTGCCTGAGAAAGTGTCACTAATTAAGGCATCCAAGTGTCTGAAGAGAGGTTGTGTCATCTACATGGAACATGTGACTATTGATGAACTAAAGCCAAGGATTGAAGACCTTCCAGTCATCTCTGAGTACCCAGAGGTGTTTCCTGAAGAATTACCTGGTCTACCTCTAGATAGGCAAGTGGAGTTTGGATTGACATCCTACCAGGAACTGCACCTATTGCAAGAGTTCCATATCAACTGGCACCGACAGAGATGAAAGAATTAAAGACTCAGCTTGACGAATTATTAGAAAAGGGCTTCATACAGCCTAGTTCCTCGCCATGGGGGCACCTATCTTGTTTGTCAAGAAAAAGGATGGGTCAATGCAAAGGTGCATTGACTATATAAAGTTAAACAAAATAACAATCAAGAATCGTTATCCTCTGCCTAGGATTGATGACTTGTTCGATCAACTCCAAGGGGCTAGTTACTTATCTAAGATCGACTTGAGATCAGGATATCGTCAATTGAAGGTTAGGAACGAGGATGTTCCAAAGACTGCCTTCAGAACCCGATATTTCCACTATGAGTTCATAGTGATGCCTTTTGGGCTCATTAATGCACCAACAGCATTCATGGATCTCATGAAGAGAGTCTGCAAACCATATTTGGATAAGTTTGTCATTGTCTTTATAGACGTCATATTTATTTATTCTTGTAATCAATCCGATCACGAGAAACACCTACAGTGCATCCTAGAATTGCTAAAGTAGGAAAAGCTTTATGCTAAGTTTTCTAAGTGTGAGTTTTGGCTTAGAAAAGTCCAGTTTCTTGGACATGTTGTAAGTGAGTGTGGTATCTATGTGGATCCCACCAACATTGAGGCCATTATGAATTGGGAAGTACCCAAAACTCCATCGGTGATTCGTAGTTTCTTAGGACTGGCAGGTTAGTATAGAAGGTTCATTGAGAACTTCTCAAGAGTAGCACTCCTTAGATTACTCTAACCCATAAGAATGTCAAGTTTGACTGGGTCCCAAACAGCAAGAATCTGTTGAAATTCTGAAACACAAGTTGAGCAATGCTCCTGTGTTAAATCTACCTGGGGGTATTAAAGATTTCGTTGTATGCTGTGACGCCTCGCACACCGGCATGGGCTGTGTGCTAATGCAAAGTGCAAAGTAATTGCTTATGCATCACGACAATTGAAGGTGCACGAAAGGAATTACACCACCCACAATTTGGAATTGGGTGCCGTTGTATTTGCACTTAAGCTATAAAGACACTATTTATATGGTACAAAGTGTATTATATACATTGACTATAAAAGTCTCAAGTATTTGTTCAATCAAAAGGATTTGAACATGTGACAGTGCCGCTGGAGGGAAACTCTTAATGATTATGATTGCGAGATTCACTACCATCCAGGCAAGGCAAATGTGGTTGACGAGGCGCTGAGTCGTAAAGAAAGGGTTGAGCCGATTAGGATTAACGCCAAGAGCATTGAGCTCAGAAACAGCTTGAATGAAAAGCTATTGGATGCGTAAAAGCAAGCCCTGTTAGAGGCTAATATTCCTAATGATGGATTAGGTGGACTTATTGGTCAGTTAACACCTGGAAAAGCTGGAATCCATAGATTTAATGATAAAATCTTGGTTCCGATCTTTGGAGGACGTTGAGATCTAATCCTCCAGGAAGCGCATAATTCTAGATACTTAGTTCACCCTGGAGGTGACAAAATGTATCAAGATTTAAAAAGGAATTATTGGTGGATGGGTATGAAGAAATCCATAGCCACTTATGTAGCTAAGTGCCTGACGTGTTCACAAGTTAAAGCTGAACACCAAAAGCCGTCAGGACTTCAACAACAACTTGAAATTCCCACAAGGAAATGGGAAATGGTAACTATGGATTTGATTACCAAGTTACCAAAGACCAATGTGGAAATGACACAATTTGGGTCATTGTAGATAGACTGACTAAGTTAGCACATTTCTTGCCCATAAAGGAGACGTACAGCTCTGACAAGTTGGCTAAGTTATATGTGGATGAGATTGTGTCCCTACATGGTGTGCCTGTATCCGATAGAGATACTAGATACACATCTCATTTCTGGAAAAGTTTCCAGCAATCATTAGGCACAAAGTTAAACTTTAGTACGTGTTACCATCCTCAGACTGATGGACAGAGTGAGCGTACCATCCAAACGTTGGAAGACATGCTTAGAGCATGCGTGATTAATTTAGGTGGTAGTTGGGATGACCACTTACCCCTTATCGAATTTTCATATAACAACAATTATCATACTAGCATTAAGGCCGCTCCATTTGAAGCCTTGTATGGGAGAAAATGTAGAACGCCCGTTTGTTGGGCTGAAGTTGGGGAAGCTCAACTATCAGGACCGGAGATTGTCCTAGAGATCATGGATAAGATAATACAAATCCATGATCGTCTCAAAGCTGCGCCTGATAGGCAGAAAAGTTATGCCGATAAGGCGCAAACCTCTTAAGTTCCAAGTAGGGGACAAGGTTTTGTTAAAGGTATCACCATGGAAAGGTGTGATGTGCTTTGGAAAGAAGGGCAAGTTAAGCCCAAGATATATCGGACCATTCGAGATAATCGAATGTGTTGGATTAGTAGTTTATAAGGTTAAGCTACCTAAGGAGCTTAGTGGAATCAACGATGTGTTCCACATCTATAATTTGAAGAAATGTCTAGCCGATGAGTCGCTACCAATGTCACATCATGATGTGCAAATTGATGAAAACCTGAGGTTCGTTGAGAAACCAATTTCGATCGGGGATCGACAGGTTAAGAAGCTCCGAAAGAAAAAGATACCTATAGTGAAGGTTAAATGGGATGCCCGTCGAGGCCTCGAATATACATGGGAGGTTGAGTCCCCTATGCGACAAAAGTAGACTAATCTTTTTGAATAAAATCTCGAGGTCAAGATATCTTTTAAGGGGGTGAGGATGTAACACTTCGTAAATTTGTGTTTGGTAATATATCGACACGTGTCCATGCTCTCATGTGTGCCTAATGTTGGCCAAGAGGGACTATTTTTACCATTTAATGAAAGTACAATCATAAAAGGGCTAAAAGTGTCAACATGCCAATTTTTGGCCTCTGAGTGACCCTTTATGGACCATAAAGCCTTGTTCTTACGGACCGTAAGAAAGAAGCAATAATTGTGGCTGACAAGCGGTTACGGACCGCAAGGCATAGTCCTTACGGTCCGTAGCAAATTCAAAACTAGGGGCCAGAGTGGCTTACGGACTGTAGCCATCACCCCTTACGGTCCGTAAGGGACTGCCAGTGGCAGTTTTGTTTGGAGGCCAAGAAACTCTGCCCATGTGCCACCTATCTCGCAATTGCCACCCTTGTGCAGCTCCTTACACCCCATTAGACACTAATCTACATCTGGAGAAGCTTGCTAACACTTGGCATGATCTAAATGATCTTGTTCAAGTATAAATAGCAATCCAAACTTCCTCATTCTTTGCTCATTTCTTCTTGATCTTCTCTAGGCTTTTAAAGCCAAAAAAATCAAGCATTTTCGATAAATGCTTTGACTTTCGGTTTAGACCTTAATGGTCCAGCCATTGTTCGATATGAACATGGCTACGTGATCGTAATAAGGTAGGTGTTAATCTCTTAAAAGGGAACCTCCTGGAAATCACGTTAATTTGGTCAAATAACAGGTCAAAGTTATGTTTAAATAAAAGTCAAAACGCCATTTTTCAGAAAACTTATAAAAAGAACTTATGACTCTTTAAACAAATATTTTGACACTTAAACAAGTTGGTAAATAATATTAGAACATGTATGAACATGTTCAGCCCGTCATTTCCAGTCTTAGTGTCGGTTCGCAACTGAAAGTCGCAAAGTTTAACTTCTGCTTTGACTTTTGATTCTGACCCGATTTAGCTAAGTTAGCTACTGAATTAGAGTTGTATTATGACCATAATATAATGTAGGATAACCCTTTAAGGTTATACTACATGATCATAATCAGATTCTGAGTTTTTACACATGTTCTTACATTATGCCATACTTTGACCAAAATGCCCTTTTAGTTTAAAACATGGATTTAATTAGGAAAGAACTTGCAAATGATTTACCTATTGATATGTTAGTATATTTAACATATTTTCACATGATGATTCTGATCATAACCTGAGTTTTGATTAAACATTTCAAAATACGTCATTTTATGACCAAATCACCTTTTTGGCGCATAGTATGGGTTTTACCCATAACTATCAATAAAAAATCATTACCTACTGATGTTATAAAAAAATTAAGTGTTACCACAGTAGGTACTTAATAATAACTCGGATTTTATGCAAGTCCTCAACGGGCATATAAATTGATAACCTACTGATGTTACAACTTATTTAAAGTATAATGGCATATGAAACTTGTTTATGACCGGATACCCGATATGGCTTATTTGCGTACGGTTAAGCTTATGTAGCTCATTTACGTAAGTTTACCGAAATGGGTCAAACCTTATCATTTTTATTTCAAATTCCAGAATGTTATTTGTTTACCCATATTATACAAGTCTTATTACTTGTTGGGTTTAAACCACATTCTATTTCCGATCATCGCTTAAACTAGCGTATCGTACCGTTTCGAGTAATTTAAGTTAACCGGTCCAAGTCTATGACTTGAATGGGACCCATTGACAATCTAATTGGTTATTCATACTATTCATTCCAGACTAGAGCCTTCCAGTAAATTGCAAACCGAGCTAGTTAATTGGATACGACTGTGCTTATTATATTTTCTTATTTATAAGACTTGCTAAGCTAGGAAATACTCTTAACCTATTTTCCCTATACGGACTTGGGATACGATATATTATTACCGCTTGGTCGGGTATGGGATCATATGTCAGATCGTGACTAGAAAATCTACATAACCTGTTTTAATCTGTTTTGTCTGATAACTTAAACATTGGGGTTAAATCGATCTTGTCCTGCATATCCTCGGCTCATTAAATTGCTAATGGCCATAACTTATGCACTGGGTGTAGGCATACACCTGACATATGCTATTATATAATGTTTTTATTACCCATATAGGGGATACCCCTTCGTGGGTTTAGTGTGTCGGTTAATCATGTTATTCGGTTTCTGCACCGGACCCATATGTATTGACAGACATCTAAAACTGTATACAAGATCATTATGAATTGTCCTAAGTTATTTATGAAAATCATGTGCCTTGTGCACTCAAAACAATTTAGAAATATTTTCAAATGTGTCGGTTATTTGTATTTACCAGTGAAAACTGACGTATTTTCAAAAGACTAAGCGCAGGTTGCAAAGTACGTAAATAGGCTAGCTGGAAGCTGCTCGGTAAATTCTTATAGGAATTTGCAACTCCTTGCATTGAAGCCTAGAGTCTGATTTTAGATTCGCCTTGTATATTTTCGATCCGCTTGTGGATCTTTTTGTTATAGGCGTCTGTATTATTATTATTATTTTGAACTTTAAACATTTACGTTTGTAATAACATTCTAAGTCCAAGACTTTAGCCGTGCTATTTTTTTTGTTTGACTATGACGACACCAATCTTATGTCACGATACTCCTCACCCAGGCCCACTGGGATTTAGTTGGAAATTTGGGGTGTGACATTCGTTCATAGAGTGCTTCAAATAGTGCAGCATTAATGCTTGTATGAAGACTATTGTTATAAGAAAATTCTATTAATGGTAAATGTTCATCCCAACTTCATCCAAAGTCTATTACACAGGCTCTTAGCATGTCTTCCATAGTCTTAATTGTCCTTTCACTTTGTCCATCACTTTGAGGATGATAGTGTCACACCCCGACCCGCAGCGGAATAAGAGTCGGGGCATAATTGGGTTATCACCAAAGCTCATGATATTTACTAATATGTTTCATATTCATTTAAGTCAAAATTACATTCTCAATAATCCAAACATGTTCATACAAATACAAAGAAAAATAATCAACTAAACAATCCAAGCTCTAAACCAGTTTATTCTTCTAAGCCAATCCTATGTGTTTCTTGCTGCAGCTGGGTCACCTGTATCATGTGTAAAAATGGGGGTTTTTGGGTCAACATAAGTTGGCGAGTGAACCTTGTCAGATAAACATTTATTATTCATTTCTTGTTATCTTTATCAAGGAAAAATTGTGCAATAGTCATATGTGAGCAAATGTAAATAATCAAGCAATAGCAATAACAACTACGAACAATAACATACAATAACATACAATAACATATGAACTTGCATGAATATATAACATGAATGAAACTGTATATGTTGGCAACGTCACGTTCACGCTCATAATGTAATGGGGAACTGACGGCCTATGATGAATGTCTGTGCGATCAAGGCTCAATCAAACGGAGCCGATCGTATGTTGGCAACGCCCGGTTCACGCTCATAATGTAATGGGGAACTGCTCAACGCTCATAATGTAATGGGGAGCGGCGGCCTATGATATTGCATGTACTGAAAATAATAAATTAATCTAAACAATAACCACACAAACAGTTGATACAAGTTGAATACACATTTGTTCATGGATATGATGTATGCACAATGATTTAAATATAATAATTGGTAAGACACATGATACACCCCAAAAACGTGATTAAAACGGGGAATTCGTAGAGATTCACTCACATTGGGTGCGTTCGGTTGGAGATGATGAGATGCGCACGAGTTTGAGGGATTGATCAACGAGGATTAACTAACCTAAATAATAACGGAAAGTATAGTAAATGAGTGGATTTTATTAATAATTTTAATAGGATTTTTAGATATATTTTTGTGAGTTTAAGTCTATTTCCTATCTTTAAAAACATTATTTTTAAGTATTTTTAATTGATTTTTAAATTAAATTAAATAAATAAAAATATAAAAAATGTTGACTTTTGCGTTGACCATTGACCGTTGACTGTTTGACTGTGACTGTTGACTGTTTGACCGGTTCTATTGTGTGCATGTATGCGCTGGGCAGGACTCGAACCCGAGACCTCACGTACGCGTGCATGCAGCTCTACCAACTGAGCTACGTGTCTAACCCGAAATAATTCTGTTTTTAATTATATTTATATACTATTTTAGTTTATTCAAAATTCTTTTATTTTCAAAAAGGGTTTTAATTATCGAACCGGAGTGTGCAACAGGTCTCGAACCCGGGACCTGTGGGTTAGTGTTGCACACAGTCCATCGCTGGACTGTGTGTCTAACCTGGTTAATATACCGATTTTTATTATACTTAACATCTACCGTGAGTTAATCCGGTTCAGTTAGAAAAATAAAACATCTTTATTACAGAGCATACGTGTATGTTAAGGATCAAACTCGCGGCGTGTGATATATGTGCGCACACAGTCCACCGCTGGACTGTGTGTCTAACCCGAGATAATATCCAAATTATATTAAACTTATAAACAACCTAACTTCGTCTTCTTCGTTACTAAATCTTAGACTACGATTACTCTATTGTTTTTTGTTTAATTCAATTGATAAACATTCAAATGACGAAAATGAAATGGCAGAGAAGATTTTGGAAGTAGACATACCGGAGAAACGATTTATCTCAGAATTTCGGCGAAGTCGTCGGCTCTGTTTTTACGGATTTCGTCTGAGCGGACAGATTAACAAGTTTGATTAGCTAAAAGCGGAATTGAAGCACTGAACAAGAATTACCAGAAGGTTTAAAAGACTATAACGTTTCACAGCGAGAATTGAGAACTTTCAGAAGTTTTCCGGCAAGAGTAAATTATCCGAGTTCGTCGTCTGAAACTGATTCTGATTGAAGGGTTTGAGTTAGCAAAAGCTTAACAACTGATAGACGATGAAAGAAATGAGAGACTTACTGATTTGATGGAAAACACGGTTTTCTGGCGAAAGTCCGGCGAGTTCAAATAGCTTTTCCGACTAACTGAAAGTAGTGCGAAAGTGAAATTAAAGGTCTGCAGATGTGTTTGAGTCGCGAGAGGGGACTATGATTGGAGTAATTCAGGAAATGCAGGTTTTCGATTATTACAACCGATCAACTCTTGAATTCAAGTCCATTCAAAGCTATATTGATTGGAGGTGTCGGTGTATCGGTTATTGACAGCAAACCGCGAACAATCAAACGTTTTTGGACGTTTGGTGACCGATTTCGGTTACAGTTAGCGTATACAGATCGATTCATGGTTGAACATAAGATTTAGTTTATTCCTAGAACTATCAGAAAACATCAAGTGGCGAGTGGTTACAAGTGCGCGTGTTAAGTCGTTGAGCTCTTTCCGGCTGACCCGGGTTCGAGTCCCGGCAGCCTGTTTTTCATTTTATTTATTTTATTTTTACTTTTTTTTTTAAATTTAACTTTTATATTCTAGTTTGTTTATTAATTATGTATCATTAAAAATTAAATTTGACATAAATACGCAACGAAACATTTATAACTTGATATTCGATTACAAACGAAGCGGGTTTGGAAAACCCGTTTTTGACAAATGTTACAGATAGGATATACTTAAGTTCAGTCGGGTTCCCATAGCTTTTTGGAAACTTTAACAAATATGAGAAGTAAAACGACTATCTCTATTAGTTACAATGGATACCGGGATTCCATATAACGAGACTATTTCATCTACATATAGTTTAGCTAAACACTCCATACTGAAGTTTTCCTTCATTGGCAAGAAATGTGCAACCTTAGTTAATCGATCCACAATCACCCAAATAGTGTCGTTAACTTTTCTTGTTTTGGGTAATTTGGTAACAAAATCCATCATTATCATTTCCCATTTCCAAACTGGCATCTCCAATTATTGAAGTAAACCTAAGAGTTTCTGATGTTCATCTTTAACTTGTGAACAAGTTAAACATTTAGAAACGTAACTTGCTATGCCCTTCTTCATTCCTATCCACCAGAAATTCTTATTCAAATCTTGATACATCTTGTCACTTCCAAGATGCATCGTATATTTGGATTTATGAGCTTCTTCTAATATTCGATTTCGTAGATTTCCTTGGATAGGTACCCAAATTCTTTTCTTATGAGATCTCCAAATTCCATCTGTACCTTTTTCTAATTCCTTTATCATTCCTTTCAATTCTTCAGCATCATCCTTGATGGTTGTTTCTTGGATATCTTTCAATTGCTTCATTAAATCTGACTGCAGATTCATTAAATCAGACTGCAGATTCAATTTGAGGTCACGTACTCTTCTTGGCTTCTCATGATACTAACGACTTAAAGCATCAGCTACTACGTTAGCTTTAACTTTGTGGTATTGGATATCACAATCATAGTCACTTACAATCTCCATCCATCGTCTTTCTCTCATGTTCAACTCATTTTGCCCAAAAAATATATCTTAAAATTTTATGGTCTGTAAAAATAGTAAATTTACTACCATACAAATAGTACCATACAAATAGCTCCGGATCATGTGTCTTGTAGTTCTCTTCTTGTTTCTTTAGTTGTCTAGAGGCGTAAGCAATTACTTTATTACGTTGCATCAGCACACAACCAAAACCTGACTTTGACGCATCACAGTATACTGTAAAGTCTTCAGTTCCATCTGGCAATGCGAGTATTGGTGCATTATTTAATCTTTGCTTCAGCTTTAACTTGTGAACAAGTTAAACATTAATGTAACTTGCTATGTCCTTCTTCATTCCTATCCACCAGAAATTCTTTTTTAAAACTTGATACATCTTTTCACTTCTAGGATGCATCGCATATTTGGATTTATGATCTTCTTCTAAAATTCTGTTTCGTAGATTTCTTTGGATAGGTACCCAAATTCTTTTCTTATGAAATCTCCAAATTTCATCCGTACCGTTTTCTAATTCCTTTATCATTCCATTCTATTCTTCAGCATCATCCTTGATTGTTGTTTCTTGTGTATCTTTCAATTGCTTCATTAAATCTGACTACAGATTCAATTTGAGGGCACGTACTCTTCTTGGCTTCTCTTGATACTAACGACTTAAAGCATCAGCTACTACAATAGCTTTAACTTTTGTGGTAGTGTATATCACAATCATAGTCACTTAGAATCTCCATCCATCATCTTTCTCTCATGCTCAACTCATATTTGCCCAAAAATATAACTTAAACTCTTATGGTCTGTAAAGATTGTAAATTTACTACCATACAGATAATGTCTCAAATTTTGAGGGAAAAAATTATCACTCCTAGCTACAGATCATGTGTTTTTTAGTTCTCTTCATGTTTCTTTAGTTGTCTAGATGCGTAAGCAATTACTTTATTACGTTGCATCAGCACACAACCAAAACCTGACTTTGGCGCATCACAGCATACTATAAAGTCTTCAGTTCCATCTGGCAATGCGAGTATTGGTGCATTAGTTAATCTTTGCTTCAGCTTTAACTTGTGAACAGGTTAAACATTTAGAAACATAACTTGCTATGTCCTTCTTCATTCCTATCCACAAGAAATTCTTTTTCAAAACTTGATACATCTTGTCACTTCTAGGATGCATCGCATATTTGGATTTATGAGCTTCTTCTAAAGTTCGATTTCGTAGATTTCCTTGGATAGGTACCCAAATTCTTTTCTTATGAAAGCCTAAATTCCATCAGTACCTTTTTCTAATTCCTTTATCCTTCCTTTCAATTCTTCAGCATCATCCTTGATTGTTGTTTCTTGTGTATCTTTCAATTGCTTCATTAAATCTGACTGCAGATTCAATTTGAGGTCACGTACTCTTCTTGGCTTCTCATGATACTTACGACTTAAAGCATCGGCTACTATGTTAGCTTTAACTTTGTGGTACTGGATATCAAAATAATAGTCACTTAGAATCTCCATCCATCATCTTTCTCTCATGTTCAACTCATTTTGCCCAAAAATATATCTTAAACTCTTATGGTCTGTAAAGATAGTAAATTTACTAACATACAGATAATGTCTCCAAATTTTGAGGGAAAAAATTATCACTCCTAGCTACAGATCATGTGATTTTAGTTCTCTTCATGTTTCTTTAGTTGTCTAGAGGCGTAAGCAATTACTTTATTACGTTGCATCAGCACACAACCAAAACCTGACTTTGATGCACCACAGCATACTATAAAGTCTTCAGTTCCATCTGGCAATGCGAGTATTGGTGCATTAGTTAATCTTTGCTTCAGCTTTAACTTGTGAACAGGTTAAACATTTAGAAACATAACTTGCTATGTCCTTCTTCATTCCTATCCACAAGAAATTCTTTTTCAAAACTTGATACATCTTGTCACTTCTAGGATGCATCGCGTATTTGGATTTATGAGCTTCTTCTAAAATTTGATTTCGTAGATTTCCTTGGATAGGTACCCAAATTCTTTTCTTATGAAAGCCCCAAATTCCATCAGTACCTTTTTCTAATTCCTTTATCATTCCTTTCAATTCTTCAGCATCATCCTTGATTGTTGTTTCTTGTGTATCTTTCAATTGCTTCATTAAATCTGACTACAGATTCAATTTGAGGGCACGTACTCTTCTTGGCTTCTCTTGATACTAACGACTTAAAGCATCAGCTACTACAATAGCTTTAACTTTTGTGGTAGTGTATATCACAATCATAGTCACTTAGAATCTCCATCCATCATCTTTCTCTCATGCTCAACTCATATTTGCCCAAAAATATAACTTAAACTCTTATGGTCTGTAAAGATTGTAAATTTACTACCATACAGATAATGTCTCAAATTTTGAGGGAAAACATTATCACTCCTAGCTACAGATCATGTGTTTTTTAGTTCTCTTCATGTTTCTTTAGTTGTCTAGATGCGTAAGCAATTACTTTATTACGTTGCATCAGCACACAACCAAAACCTGACTTTGGCGCATCACAGCATACTATAAAGTCTTCAGTTCCATCTGGCAATGCGAGTATTGGTGCATTAGTTAATCTTTGCTTCAGCTTTAACTTGTGAACAGGTTAAACATTTAGAAACATAACTTGCTCTGTCCTTCTTCATTCCTATCCACAAGAAATTCTTTTTCAAAACTTGATACATCTTGTCACTTCTAGGATGCATTGCATATTTGGATTTATGAGCTTCTTCTAAAATTTCGATTTCGTAGATTTCCTTGGATAGGTACCCAAATTCTTTTCTTATGAAATCCCAAAATTCCATCAGTACCTTTTTCTAATTCCTTTATCATTCCTTTCAATTCTTCAGCATCATCCTTGATTGTTGTTTCTTGTGTATCTTTCAATTGCTTTATTAAATCTGACTGCAGATTCAATTTGAGGTCACGTACTCTTCTTGGCTTCTCATGATACTAACGACTTAAAGCATCGGCTACTACGTTAGCTTTAACTTTGTAGTATTGGATATCACAAACATAGTCACTTAGAATCTCCATCCAGCGTCTTTCTCTCACGTTCAACTCATATTTGCCCAAAAATATATCTTAAAATCTTATGGTCTGTAAAGATAGTAAATTTACTACCATACAGATAATGTCTCCAAAATTTGAAGGCAAACATTATCGCTCGTAGCTCCGGATCATGTGTTTTGTAGTTCTCTTCATGTTTCTTTAGTTGTCTAGAGGCGTAAGCAATTACTTTATTATGTTGCATCAGCACACAACCAAAACCTGACTTTGATGCATCACAGTATACTATAAAGTCTTCAGTTCCATTTGGCAATGTGAGTATTGGTGCATTAGTTAATCTTTGCTTCACTTTAACTTGTGAACAAGTTAAACATTTAGAAACGTAACTTGCTATGTCCTTCTTCATTCCTATGCACCAGAAATTCTTTTTCAAATCTTGATACATCTTGTCACTTCCAGGATGCATCGTATATTTGGATTTATGAGCTTCTTCTAAAATTCGATTTCGTAGATTTCCTTGGATAGGTACCCAAAGTCTTTTCTTATGAAATATCCAAATTCTATCTGTATCTTTTTCTAATTCCTTTGTCATTCCTTTCAATTCTTCAGCGTCATCCTTGATTGTTGTTTCTTGTGTATCTTTCAATTGCTTCATTAAATCTGACTTCAAATTCAATTTGAGGTCACGTACTCTTCTTGGCTTTTCAAGATACTTACGACTTAAAGCATCGGCTACTACGTTAGCTTTAACTTTGTGGTATTGAATATCCCAATCATAGTCATCTAGAATCTCCATCCATCGTTCTCTCATGTTCAACTCATTTTGCCCAAAAATATATCTTAAACTCTATGGTCTGTAAAGATAGTAAATTTAATTATCACTCCTAGCTCCAGATCATGTGTTTTGTAGTTCTCTTCATGTTTCTTTATTTGTCTAGAGGCGTAAGCAATTACTTTATTACGTTGCATCAGCACACAACCAAAACCTGACTTTGATGCATCACAGTATACTATAAAGTCTTCAGTTCCATCTGGCAATGCGAGTATTGGTGCATTAGTTAATCTTTGCTTTAAGATTGTAAAAGCTTCCTCTTGCTTTGGTCCCCATTCAAACTTAAATGATTTACACGTTAGCTTAGTTAATGGGATGGCTATTTTGGAAAAATCTTGAATAAAGCGTCTATAGTATCCTGCCAATCCTAGAAAGCTTCTGACTTTCGTTGGTGATTTTGGAACCTTCCATTTGCTAATCGCCTCAATCTTTGTAGGATCCATGTGAATTCCTTCATGATTAATCAAAACTTCTTGTAACCAAAACTCACGTTTTGAGAATTTAGCATAAAGCTTCTCTCTTCTCAATAATGTTAAAAGTACACGTGGATGCTCGGCGTGTTCTTCGTTGCTCTTGGAATAAAAAAAGTATATCGTCGTTAAAGAGAATTACAAATTTATCCAGGTATGGTTTACGTATTCTATTCATCATGTCCATAAATGCAGTTGGAGCATTCGTTAAACCAAATGGCATGACTATCAAACTCATAATGTCCATATCTTGTTCTAAAAGTAGTCTTAAGGATATCTTCGTCTTACACTTTCAGTTGATGGTATTGAGATCGTAAATCTATTTCTGAGAAAAATCAAGCTCCTTGAAGTTGGTTGAATAGATCATCAATTCTCGGTGGTGGGTACCGATTCTTAATTGTGACCTTATTCAATTCTCTATAGTGAATACACATGTGCATCGATCCATATTTCTTTTTGACGAATACCACAGGTCCCCCAAGGCGATGAGTTAGCTTATATGAAACCTATCTCTAACAATTCGTCTAATTACTTTTCCAGTTCCAGCATTTTCGTTGGTGCTAAATGATAGGGTGCTTTGGTAATCGGTGCAGTTCCTGTGGTTAGGTGAATTCTGAATTCAACCTCACGATCAGGTGGCAGTCTAGGTAGTTCTTCTCGGAAACCATCGGGATAATCTGATACTACGAAAAATATCCTTTAGTGCTAATGATCGTAGAGACCATATACACTATTCCTCCTTTTCGTGCGTAGCTTGCGGCTTTCATCACAGAGATGAATTTTGTTGGTTTCGTCGACTTGTCTTTGTGGATTGTGATCCTTTCTCCTGTTGGCGTACGAATTTCAACATAATTTTGATCGCATAAAATTTGAGCATGATTGGATACTGTCCAATCCATTCTTAATACTACATCAAATCCAGCTAGATTCATTGGAAGCAGGTTGGCGGTGAACTGATGTCCTAATAATTCTATCTTTCCTTTCTGAAGTACTTCATAGATATTGTTGGGTTTTCCATCTTCCGTCTCTACCGCACAAGCTTGGCTAAGCTTAGTTAATGGTTGATTGAGTAATTGGCAGAATGCAGTATTTATAAAACTTTGGTTTGCACCAGAGTCAAATAATACTTTAGCATAGATGTCATGAACGAGAAACGTACTAGCGATCACGTCGGGAATCATTGCTGCTTCTTGTGTTGTTAGTTCGAAAGCTCGTGCGTTCTTCTTAGGTCCTTCGATTACCTTTGCGTTGGTGTTAGGTGCTTTTTCTAACTTTGTACAATCTGGTCGGATGTGGCCGGTTTCTCCGCAGTTGAAGTAGACGCTCGTTTTTCTTCTACAATGCTCCTCTTTATGTCCAGGTGCTTTGCAAAAGTTGCAGTACCAAACACACCTTCCGGAATGCTTCTTTTTGCAAATTCTACAGAAAGGCGATAAAGATGACTGACATGCTCCTTTCCTCCTGTAGGTATTACTAGAACATAGTTCTTGGATAATCTTCTGAGCTAAATCCTTTTTCTGGGTTTTCTTCTCAGGTGCGTATCAGTATTTCTATCAGAGTGTTAGTTAGTTCCACCGTCTCTTCCATAGGCTGAGGTCTATTTGCCTTGGCCATATCTCGGATTCCCTGACTAATCCCCAAATATAATGAGAAATTGGTACCGGTTCAGGCGAAGCCAGCGCTGGTACTATCCTTGCATATTCGAAGAATTTGGTAGTAAACTCGCAATAACTTACGCTAATCATTTTGTGGTTTAGGAATTAGCTATCTGTTCCTTTTCTTGAAGAGGACATAATTTCCTTTCAGTCATTTCCTTAAATTCCTTCCATTCTATAACATAAGCCATGTCACTTCCTTTTGACTAAAGAATAATATTCCATGTAGGTCCCTATCATGTGGATCGTTACAAGATTGACAATCAACCAAGGGTGCGGAATCCCCTAGATAGATCAACATACATAGAAACAAGTAATATAATGAAGAACACACCAAAACACTTTAAACCGATCTTCTATGATTATCAAACTCAACGTTTACAATCACTCAAGATCACAAGAACTCACAACCTTTCTCCATTTTTTCTCTCACACTCTGTAACTGCTCTCTCTGACTGTCTAACCTAACACCCTAATACATGAACTGTTTATATAACCATAGCCATGCATATTGGGCTAGGCCCACATACATAATAAACATACTTGGACTCATTAAAAACCAAAACATAAACTCGGACATGATATTCTCATAAATTCGGACTCCTTAAATAATCAACAAATTCGGATTCAAGACATATTTCACAAATTCAGACTTCCCTTTTGTTATGGGTGTTTGAACGTTTATCCTGATAGTATATCTTGATTTTATGTTTCTAATCTATGATTAGGATACCGAACCAGGATATTGGTAACATCCTGCGAAAATATCTTGATCGTTACTAACAGTTTGCTTGTATACTTTAGCTGCAAGAGACTAACGTTCACAAGGACCAAGTCTTCCTGAAGAATCGTTCAAGTTGGTTGAAAGGAGAACGCTGATGCCGGAAGAAGGGGTCTACAACGGTCACATGGGAATATGCTCAGTATCCCGGATTTATAGGATAGTTGGTTAAATTGTAAAAACTATATAAAGGGGTGCCAGATCACTAGAAAAACACACATGATCTCGCACACTCACTGATCACTTGCTTTTTTTGCAATCATTCACTCATATTCACTCACATTACACAATCATTGTAACACCTAGAGCTGATCCGAGCACTATCTCGAATCTGTATTCTGTTATTTCAAGCAATAAGAAGAACAAAGGCAGTTGGCCTTTGTTAGCTCCCGAGGTTTTATGCCGGCGATCTAGAAAGATCAAGGGCTTCCTCGTACATCATGTGTCAATTCTTACTTTTATTATTCATTACTTGTTCATTGATATAGTTTGATATCTTGAAACTATATCCTGAAACTGTTTTCTTTATCAGTCAACTAAGCGCATTTTTTCAAATCACAATAGCACGATACCTCAAAAACTAAGTTTGATCACTAAATTGCTTCGGTAATTTTTGACCAAAACAGCTTTCTCTTCACAAACTCGGACTTCACTTAACCTTCACAAGTTCAGACTAGTCTTGTATATACAAACTCAGAATTCCCTTGAAGTCTTCATGTCCAAGTCTTGTTTAATATCCAAAGAACAAGTCAAAGTTGTTGTCACATACATGCACCAATATTCCATCATTCTAATGCTTCATCTTTGAAAAGATTAGAAGCATACATTACCTTATCCTCTTTAACAAATTTACTATTTTCAGAACAGCTTTAGCCTTTCTAGCCAGCGTAGTGCTGCAATGGCTCCTTCATTACCAGAGATTTCAATTAGCTTACAACTAAGGAAATCTTTATAAGAACACCTGTAGGTTATGGCCTTCTTTTGTTTAGGAAATGGAGTTTCGACAAGAGTATCATTGTCTCCATTGACACTGTGACTAAGTTCCATGTGATGATTATGTTTACTGCCTATAGTCTTACTATTGGTTACAGGCATAGGATTCTTAACAGCTTCAATTATTAGGGGTATTGCATCAGCAATTCCTTGAGCTACTATGTTTTCTATAACACTTTTATCCAAAGGATTACCTTGACTAGCGTGAATTTCTTGATTACGTAGTACCTCATTCGACATCTGAGTTGCAAACATTTGAAGATATTAATATCACATAATAATGATAATTAAACAAATATCCAAAGCACTTTGTCAAAATCATTGAACATTGTGACTTATATACACACACACATAATATTTCTAGTACATACATGCCATAATTATATATATTAGTATAATTTAATTTATTTTCATTTTTTGTTTTTTTACAAAAAACAGGGACAACACACACACACACATATATATTATATAAGGCTTGGTCGACTTCAATAGTGGAACTCCCGCTCGTCATATATCCAGACGAGTTTTCACCTATTGAGCGGGTTTAGTTTCCTGTGTTCATTAATTCTTCTCCGTAGTGTCTTAATTCAGCTACGTTTTCTGGGCTCATGGGTAGGTAAGCGTTTGGTAGGTAAGGTGGAATTTGTAGATAGGGTTCCTGCATTGAGTTTTGAAATGCCCAATCATTTGTCCCCCATTGCTCCATGGGTTCTTAGATTGGTTGTTGTGGTATAGGTGCAGGGATCCTAGGAATTTCTCTTGGGTTAAATGGCATTTGTTCTAGATTGATTGGTATGGGTTCAAGATAAAAATGTATGGGTTCTGGATTAAACGGGATTGGTTCTACTATTGGTCTGGGTTGAATGGTAACACTGGTTCTGGGTTAACATGTAGGTATAGGTTTATTTCTTTGGCTATAGGTTGAATTATAACACAATTTGCTAATCTACGATCAAGTTCCTCCCACAGTGGTTTGGTTACTGTAGAATCTAGTGGACCCCACAAAAGAACAGATGATTGGAAAGCCAAAATAGTATACAACTATAGATTACAAATAACAGTGTTTTGAAGATCTGCTCATCCCAAAGGCAAAACTGAACAACTGTACTCTAAAGTCTGCCAAGGCCAAGGTCTGTGATATTCGTTAAATTATACATATTTAAGTCCCCCATTTTGCTCCCGTTTTACGTTTTTTTAACTAAAACTTCCTCATTTAGATACTTAATCGGTACTTATGTATTTTTAGGTCTTGAACGGCGTGCCACAGACAAAGTTGGAGAAAAAAAGGAATTTACGGGCGTTTCGGACGAAATCTATTGATTCTGTTGAAGTTACAGATCATGCATGGCCGTGCAACCCATGTGCACGACTCACGACCTTGGGAGCACTGGTAGTGTACAAGGCCGTGCAGTTGGTTTCTTGACACGCATGACCGTGCGGACCATGTGCACCCCCATGCACCACCTGAACCTCGAAGAAACAAGCTGATCGAAGGCCTTGCACGACCATGCAAATCTGAAAGTTTGCCGCCCAATCGTCCACTTGTCTGGCCATACCCTGCTGCTGACGTCACGGTGACACTTGTACTTGCACGGCCGTGCGCATAAAGTGCACGGCCGTGCCAAGTTAAAAATCTCTATAAAGCAGAACATACGCTACTGATCAATTATTGGACAATTTTCCCAACTTCTGGGCGAATTCTGGGCTCCGAAAGCTGCTGTTCTTAATCGATTTTAAGTCTTGGAGTTGCAAAGAAGCCTATCTACCTTCCAATCCATCAAATCCTTGCTTGTTTATGGTTTGATTTCTTGTTCTTAACATACATTTTGAGCACAATTGCAAGAATTAAGCTGATGTTTATGTATTATTGTATTGACATTAAGAATACTTGTTTCATGAACAATCTCTAGTTTGTAATCTTGTTTGTATGAAGATTTAGCACTTTTTCATGTTTGAATCTTGATGATCATATGGTAAACTTGTGTCATTGAAGTTGGATTATTGATTATGGTTGTTTATCTTGGATGATTAATGAATGGTTAGTTAGGATATGTTGAAAAAACCCATGATTTAGGATATGTTGAAAAAACCCATGATTAATCATTTGTTAGTAGACTATTAACTTGTTAATGTGTTTACACCATGAAACTACAAATGGGTATTGTTTAATGTAAGATAAATCTGATTTTAATCAAGAATGCTTTCCTTCACATAAGGGCCTTAACGGGTTAGATGGTGTTATTACGAGTTCTTGACACGGTTCTAATCTTTGTTTAGTAATTTTGGTTGAAATGGCTAACTTAGTAGATTTGTGTTCAAGACTTGCAAAATGGAATGGTTTGTGATATGATCCACTATGCTTGTGTTGGTGGTTGTATTTTGTTAATCGGTATTGCTTTCCTTGACAAGTGAGGTTAGAAAACTCTTAATGGGTGACTAACTTATTTTTAAAAGATTCGCATGAAAATATATCAATAGCTCGTTAATGAATAATTTTAGGTGGTTAAAGTGTGTTTATCGCGTTAACTTTCCGAAGAATTATCATGTTAGGATTCCCGAAAGGACTACTAATTGTCTACAAAAATGGAAAATTGATCAAAGTTACTTAGCGCTATATTCGACTTAGTTAACATGCTTAGGTTGTTTATAAAACAAAACAAAAAAAATATATTTTAGTATTTGGAGTGTTTATGTTTTAGAATATACTTTTAGATAAATTTGGTTGAAAACTCATTCACCCATCTTTTTAGCAGTAAACTAATGACAACGGTTTAGTACATATGCGTCCGCCGTGTCCGCCCATCGACATCTAGTTCTTACCTATACTTTACTACATATATGATCGGGTACACTTGCCCTTTTGTGTGTGTTTTGTGTTAAGGTATAAATCATTTTTATAAATATTAAAACCGAATCCGTGTGTAAAATTCATTGTAAAACATGTATATATACACACACGTCGAGTTTTTGGCGTCGTTGCCGGGGATGCGACGAGCTTTTGGAACGATCTGAGTCATTCTTATACCGTTGTACATGTTTGTGAATACTTGTCAATACTTGATTATTTGTTCATTTATTTGTTAAATATATATTTGCGAGATTGTTTATTTATTTATTTGTTCGAATTTGAATTAATTGATTGGCTATTTACTTGTAAAATATTTATTCTTCCACGCCAGCATAAAATAAAATTAAAAAATAATTATTATATTATATTTATTTGTTTCGGGACGTGCTTATCCTTACAGGTTGATGTCCTCAACCCCCGCGCCCACTGCTACTAAGCTGTCTAACGAATAGGAGTGTGACTTGAGGAGGAGGAGTAGGAGATTTCGCGAAAGGTCCTGCGTTTTTGCACAACAAATCTCAGCTGCAATACACGAGCTGGAGATACCTACTGAGAGTGAGAGCTCAGAGGTCCAGGAGGGGAACATCATGGCGGATGACGACCGACCGTTGAATGAGACCGGTCATCACAAAGGTGAAGGTTTACAGCCTAGCATCGCCCGACCTACAGTTGTGGCGCCGAATTTCAAGATCAAATCTAGCATCATCAACATGCTACAAAATTCGGTGCAGTTCGACGCAAAGGAACACGAGGATCCCGGTCGGCACATTGCTTTGTTTCTTGAGGTGTGCTCTACTTTCAAGATTCGAGACGTTTCTGATGACGCGATCCGGTTGCGACTCTTCCCGTTTTCATTGCGAGACAAGGCTAGGTCTTGGCTTTTGCCACTTCCTACAAAATCCATCACGACTTGGAATGAGATGGCGGAGCTATTCAAGCAGAAGTACTTTCCTCCCGAAAAGACAGCCAAGTTGAAGAACCGTTTCATGACATTCTGACAGGATGACAGAGAATCCTTACACGCGGCGTGGAGAGGTTCAGAGATATTCTAATCGATGTTCCACACCATGGGTTATCCAAAAGACAGCTGGTGTTGACTTTCTACCAGGGACTCAACTACGACTCGCAGGAGCGTTTGGTCGTGTACACAGAGGGTGATCTTGGAACGAAGACGCCGAATGATGCTTACACGATTATCGAGAAAGCTGCATTGAAGTCGAGTACTCATCAAGGTGGAGAGAGAGCTAGGAAATCATCTCAGTCAGGAGTACATGTTGTTGACACATATACGACTCTTAGTACGCATATTGGAGCTTTGGCTGCAAAATTTGATCAGCCTCATAATGTTTCACAGGTTCAATCTTCATGTGATCAATGTGGGGTTTCACACGAGCTGGGTGCGTGTGAGCAGGGTGTTATATTTACACGCCACGAGGAGGTGGACTACTTGGGCAATCAAACTAGGCCCTAAAATAACCCTACAACAACATGTACAATCCGGGACGGAGGAATCACCCAAACTTTGGGTGGAAGGCTGGTTCTGGTAACCAAAACCCACTCGGGCACACTCAACATGCCCTCGCACCACAACAGTCTCATAGTTAGTCTTTTCAGTCTCAGGGTCAATCTTACCAGCCACATTCGAACATGTACCATAATCAGGGTGCCGGGAGCAGGGTCCCAGCAGCAAGCCCCTCAAAATAACTCTAAGCTGGAGGAGATGATGACACAACTTCTGAACAAATCCGACAGTGCTAATCAGCTACCTGAAAAATGCTACAAGCAACCGGAGGAGCGGTTCTTGGCCCAGGAAGGGGAAATGAGGAGCTAGAAGGCTTCCATTCAGGCCATTGAGAATCAAGTTGGCCAGTTGGCTAAGATGTTATCTGAAAGGCCTCAGGGCAGTCTTCTAGGTAATACAGAGCCAAATCCGAGAGGGCATATCAATGCTGTGATGACGAGGAGTGGTAAAGCCGCGGGACCTGACATATCGGCCTCACCACCGATCACTGAGACAATCCAAACTGATGCTTTGGACAAGGTGCACACTAGGCGAGTCTCAGAAAGTACAACACAGCTCCAGAAGCCAGTTACAGGTTATACTCCTCCGGTTCTATACCCAGGCAGGCTGAGGAAGCAAAGGAATGAGGAACAATATGGGAAGTTTTTGGAGATGTTTAAACAATTACACATAAACATACCATTTGTTGAGGCGTTGGCTCAGATGCCCAAGTACGCGAAGTTTTTGAAAGACATCCTCACGAATAAGCAAAAACTCGAGGACATGTCTTGTGTGTTAATGAACGAGGCTCAGCCGTTCTCCAAAATCGGTTGCAAGAGAAGATAGGAGATCCAGGCAGTTTTACCCTTCCTTGCCTTATTGGCAACATGTCTGTCAGTAACGCGTTGGCTGACTTGGAAGCAAGCATAAACCTTATGCCATATAAGGTTTTTGCTAAACAGGATCTAGGTGAGCCGTCACCCACGAGGATGAGCATTCGACTTGCTGACCGTTCAATCAAATATCCGTACGGGCTCGTTGAAAACATGCTTATCAAGATTGACAAATTCGTATTTCCCATGGATTTTGTTATTCTGGATATGGATGAAGACTAGAAAGTGCCTTTGATACTCGGATGCCTATTCCTCAACACCGCGAGGACTATTGTTGATGTGGCTGCTAGCCAGATCACGCTTCGGGTTAATGATGAGCATGTGACCTTTGACATTAAAAGGTCAATGTAGCATCCATAGAGTCAGGATGATACGCCCTATTATGTCGACATTGTCGATAGTCTTGTGAGCTCTCATTTCCAGGGTGCGATCGAGGAGATCGATTCAGACACACATCTTTTGTGTGGGGACCTAAATGGCATTACGCGAGGGCCAAGGAGTTGAGCACCTGGTTTATCAAATCAGTGATGATGGTTCCTAGAGTCCGGATCGATTTGTGGAGATTGATCGTGAGGTTGAAGAAAAGTCAAAGCCTTCAGTTGAGGATCCACTGTCATTGGACTTGAAGGAGCTTCCACCGCATCTCGAGTAAGTATTTTTAGACGAGGAGTGTCACATGCCGATCATCATTTCATCATCTTTGGCAGAAGAGGAAAATATAAACTTCTCAAGGTTCTGAAACTTCATAAGAAAGCCATGGCGTGGTAGATTATGGTATTAAAGGCATAAATCCGTCCTTTTGCACTCATAAAATTTTGATGGAGGATGACTACAAGCCGTGTACGCAGCCTCAAAGGCTATTGAACCCGAATATGCAAGACATTGTGAAGAAGGAGGTGATTAAGTTGCTAGATGCAGGGCTGATCTATCCTATCTCTGATTCAGTTTGGGTGAGCCCTGTGCAGGTGGTGCCCAAGAAAGGAGACATGACCGTAGTTTCAAACGATAGGAATGAGCTTATTCCGATCCGTACCATCACCGGATGGCGAGTTTGCATTGACGACCGCAAACTCGATGCCACCTGAAAGGACCACTTCTCGCTTCCATTTATCGATCAGATGTTGGAATGTCTGTTGGGGAAGTCATTTTACTGTTTTCTGGATGGGTTCTCGGGCTACTTTCAGATTACTATCACTCCCGAGGATCAGGATAAGAATACTTTTATCTACCCCTTTGGCACATTCCCCAACCAGCGTATGCCTTTTGGGTTGTGTAATGCACCGACTACGTTTCAGTGCTGCATGGTAGCCATTTTTCATGACATGATTGAGGACTCCATGGAGGTGTTCATGGATGATTTTTTGTTTTTGGGAGTTCCGCCGATCATTGTCTTAAAAATTTGAAAAAGGATGTTGATAAGGTGTGAGGAGACAAATCATGTGCTCAACTAGGAGAAAGGCCACTAAATGGTGAAGGAAGGGGTAGTTCTCGGGCACAAAATTTTGCAAGCCGAGTTGGAAGTGGATCCAGCCAAAGTGGCAGTCTTGGGACAACGGAAGGACAAGCATTTTCACCTGATTTACTACGCCAACAAGACCTTGCATGATGCTCAGGAGAATTGTACTACCACGGAGAAGGAGCTTTTGGCTGTACTTTTTGCGTTCGACAAGTTTAGATCATATCTTGTGTTGTCCAAGACAATTGTGTATACGGATCAGGCGGCTATCAGATATCTCTTCAGCAATAAGACACGAAACCACGTCTAATTAGGTGAATCTTGTTGCTACAAGAGTTTGATATCGAGATTCAAGCCAAAAAGGGTGCGTTGAATGTAGTGGCCGATCATCTCTCGAGACTTGAGCATGGAGATTCCAAGGTGTGCGCGGGAGGAGCCAATAAACGACAATTTCTCCCATGAGTTCCTTATGAGTGTAGAAGTGAGTGATGAGTCGCCTTGGTTTGCTGATTTTGCGAACTACCTTGCATGCGGAATACTTATCAAAGGAATGATACATCTGCAAAAGAGGAAGTTCTCAGCAGATCTTAAGCATTACATTTGGGACGACCCGTTCTTCAGAGTCGGCTATTGGGCCGACCAAGCTGTGCGACGGCCCGAGGCCCATATATACTAAAGGGCCCGATATTTTTATAATTTATTAACATATTTTAAATCATTTAAAATCAGTTCTATAACAACTCTTGGCTCAGTGGTGTATTGGTTAGCGCTCTGTAGTTTTAATCCAGCCACCTTGGTTCGACTCCCGCTAAAGCTTTTTTCCAACTATGTATTTTAAAATCATGAAGATGTCTATAAATGCGTTGATGTAATTTTTTTATGAAAATCGAACCTTTGGTTATTTTTTTTATAATCGATTAGGTGGAAACCACTCGGGTTTTATTGAAAATAAGATGTAGTTTTCTTCTTCCGTTATTTTTTTTCTGCAAACCTATACCTAATGTTTTAGTTTTTCATAATTTTGTAAGAGATTAAGCTTTGCTGTATTACATTTTTATTTGATATCATTTTATATTGTACATAATAAAAGGCCCAAAAAAAACCCATAGTTACATGCATGTTAACTTACCAATTCGTCATATTTTGGTTTTTTATATATGAAGTCGTCATATTATGGTTTTTTATATATGAATAATGAGTTAATATTATAAAGAGGGACCCAAAATTTTTGTCTCGCACGAGGCCCAAAGGTTTTTTTATCATTCTCTAGGACGGCTCTGCCGTTCTTGTTTCGAGTTGGAGCGGATCATGAGATTCATAGGTGTGTTTGGAGAGGAGGCATGTGACATTTTGCGCCAATGTCACGAGGGGCCCACCGGAGGTCATCATGGAGCAAACTACATTGCGAAGAAGATGTTAGACTCCGGTTTTTATTGGCCCACAATCTTTCATGATGCGCAAAAATGGGTGAGAGCGTGTGAGGCACGACCGTGAAATTACCGGTAAAACCCATTTGGTTCAAGGATTGAGCCCAGGTTTCCCTTGGTCTCCTATCATTGCCCACCAGTGCCTTACTCTGTACCAAGTGAGAGTAGAACCTGCATCTCTCAAAAGAAATGCAAGTCTTCTACCACTTGATCTAGAGATCATTGGAAGTATGTATTATCTTACAAAATTATTAACCGAAAATATTAATAGATCTTTAAACCCAACTAATAGAGGAATGAGATGGTTGACATGCAGGAGTATCACTTGACTGATCAGGGGAGCTTGCACCTCTATATGAGCTTGTTGAATACATCCTCGATTTGTAGTTCCTATATTTTCTTTTCCTTTTTACCTTTTTGTTGTTAATTTTAAAACATGTTCTTGTTGGAAATATTCTTGTTGGAAATGTCCTAAGCAGCAAATATTCATTCATTTTAGTCTGTCTGTTCCTATATTTGAAAGTGACAACACAATAAAACTATTTTTTAGTCTAAACTGTTTGAATATACATTTTCAAGGAAATTCATTATGTGAAAACCACGATGCAACGAGCACCAAAAAAAATTAAGTACTCGCGTCAAAGTACGGCATTCCCACTATACGGTTATATTGTCACTATACGGTTTTATTGTACTCTTAGGTATAGTTTATACGATATAACGTATTTTTAGGTATAGTTTAGACTAATAATTAGCCTGCATCCCAAGGTTATTTACAAAACTGGATGGCCTTTATGGTAATTTCACAACATATCCTCGGAGACTAAGGTACCTTATATTTGTGCTTATGGTTTCAGTTATTGTTGGTTATGAACCCTAACACACAGTATAGACTCATTTATTATTTAATTATTTATTCACCCTAGTTTTTTATTTTTCATTAGGCATTATGTAGCCAAATTTTGGAGAATGCACCTTCATAACCTCGTCTAGGGGTCTCAGTTACTTGCTTCTGACATTGAACAAAATAACTAACACATCCCTAGATGTCATTGTCTAATACTTACATTCATCATGTTTGCCAGGTTATATTATCAGTTCATGATTTTTCTAAGTGATTCCCTCAAGATTATAACTTCCTTTAGCTTATGATTTTAGACGCTGAAGATGGTGATGTACGTAAACTTACGGTCTTGAAAACTTGGTAGTGAACACTTGATTTGGATTACACTTACTTTTCAAGGTAACATATGCTTATCGTATGAATCTATAGGTTTTATGGAAGAAGAATCTTGAATCTAGAAACGAGGGTAAGGAAGCAGATCATTTTCTCGGTTGGAATCAATCTATAAACCTATTAATCGTAGGAGGTATGAGTGTATGACCTTTTTTCGTGTTGTTGTTCTAGCTTATTTGGGTATTGTCTAATGTATATTTTGCAGGCAATGCCACTACAGCAGGATAGCTTTTTCAACAAAGGGGATCAGCTTGATATTTAGTGCATCCGGGTGTGAATGGAACTGGAGCACCTCTGAGCATGTAAAATGGAAAACCCTTAAAACATATTTATGAAGACTCATTGTTATTATCTAACATTTTTCATTCTTAACAGATTCATTTAAAGAAACGGAATCGGCTAGAACACCAAAAACTCCATGATCTTGTGTACAACAAAATGCTTAAGAATCCACGTGATTCGAATGTGGCCTATGATCTGATATCCTTGGAAGAAATTGATGATAGCAATGAATGGTTAACCGGGCAGATGGATGACGAACGGGTATTTGATGATGATGGAAACTTTACTTGGAAAGTTGAACGAGATCTTCAAAGTCTTCATCTTCAAAGCGAACTTTAATCGACGAAAATAGTGAAGAAGACCAAGTGGAGGAGGCCGATGCTTATGTACTTGAAGTTGATGACACGTCTGATGGTTTTGATGATTGATGAAGATGATGGTTTTGATGATAGATGAAGATCTTTTAGCTTTCATGTTTTACTCTTTATTACTTTAGTAAATATTTTGCTCTCGATTTTGAACAATTTGGTTTTGAGTATTTTGTTATTAGAGACTTGTTAAGTGCGAGTATGAACATTATTGTTTTGGTTTTGAGTACTTCATTACTGTAATGAATTTTTTTTTTTAGTTAAGTGTAAATTTTTTTCTCTGGCCCACGCTTTTATTTGCGCCTATCGCCTAGGCCCTAAGCAGAGCCTAAGCGCCTTGAGTGTGCTTGAGCGCCTCTTATAACTATGGTGCTAATCAAGGATGAGTTGTTATAAAGAATGGGTCCGAATGTGTGCGGATGCAGATGAGTCGGTGGATCATATATTCACAGGTATTTAAACGAAAAAAGAAGGTGATTCTTGTGGCTATGTGGAGTATATGGAGAGCTAGAAACAAAGCCTTGTTTTCAAACCATCCAGCAATATTGAAGAAATCTAGGGGGAAGTCAAAACACAAGGATACTGTTGGGTAATTAATAGGGCTAAGAATGTGAATGTTAATTGGCAAATGTGGAAGTCCTTTGATTTGTAATTCCTTCTTCTGTTTGTTTGTTGTTGTGCCAGCCGCTTCTAGCTTCTTGCTAGAAGTTTGGTTTTTGGCTGTTGTTTATAAAGGTTGTAGTTCAAAAAAATAGTTACTAAAATAACTTTTTCATTATTTCTGTTGAAAACCAAAGTGCTATATCAAACAGTTATACATCAAATAGTTACTAAAATAATGTTAGTTAGAATGAAACTTTTCTAGAATCCAATTTCATGACCTCCCCCAATAGTTATATCAAACAGTTATACATCAAATAGTTACCTTTAAGTACTTATACATCAAACAGTTACCTTTAAGTACTTCGTCAAACATACTGTCATGAAGAGATAACGTGTTTCACAACTTATGTACCAACCAAACAATATGGGATGTGTTCTCTCTCCTTGGTAGTGATCGAAGGGATGCCATATGTGAAAAAGCAATGTTGCATTAGAAGTAAATGGATGATTTTGACTTTTGTGAGCAAGTGGAAGCAAAGATGCTTTAAAGTGAACTAACTTTACGATCAGGTTCAAATATAATATGAGATGGCTGGTTTTTGGAGACATTGTTACTGATCACTTTTCAAACTAATGACAGTTTCCTAATGGTCTAAAATTTTAATTTACCAATTAATGTGTTACAAAAGAAACCAAAATTAACTATTTATTTTACACATTCTCTCTTTATGGATTTGGGTTCATAAACTGCCATATAGCAGCAGAAGGTAGATTCCTTTCTTTTTTGAAAGTGTACCATATACCTTAGTAATTAAGGGATGTCAAATTATACCTTAAGCAAACAAAAAGGGGTTCGAAAGATCTTCTATTGAAGGTACCTCATTACATGATTAGTTGTTGAGGTTCATGCATGCATTAAATTTTCCTATAAGTATAGAGGCTATCCGTCACAATAAGCACCAATTCAATAAACAGAAACAATTGAGCACACCTTTACCTCTACAAATTCCGTCAAAAAAATATTTTCAAGTCTAGGCTGTAATGGCTCGGTCAATTGTTTGTCATGTTGCGTTGCTTGTGGTGGTGATGTTGTTAGCTGCTGGTGAGGCGGCGACCCCACCGGGTATTGCTAACAACCCTAGCCATGCAACTTGTAAAGACCCAGCTTACAAAGAATGTTACAACCTTGTGCATGTTTGTCCTAAGTTTTGTGATAATGGATGTACCGTTCATTGTCAGTCATGCAAACCTATTTGTAGTACCAGCAGTAGCGACAACAACAACAACAACAACAACAACAACAACAACAACAACAACAACGGCGACGACAACAACGACAACAACAACGACAACAACAACAACAACGACGACAACAACAACAACAACAACAACAACAACAACAACAACGACAACAACAACAACAACAACAACAACAACAACAACAACAACAACAACAACGACGACAACGACGACGACAACAACAACAACAACAACAACAACAACAACAACGACGACAACAACGACGACAGCAACAACAATAACAACAACAACAACAACAACAACAACAACAACAACAACGACAACACCAATAACAACAACAACAACAACAAAAACAACAACAACAACAATAACAACAACAATAACCACAACAATAACAACAACAATAATAACGACAACAACAATAACAATGACAACACCAACAACAACAACAACAATAACAACAACAACAACAACACCAACGACGACAACACCAATAACAACAACAACAACACCAACGACAACAACAACGGCAACACTAACACGAACACCAACACCAACACCAACACCAACAACAGCAACAGCAACAGCAACAGCAACAGCAACAGCAACAGCAACAGCAACAGCAACACCAACAACAACAGCAACAGCAACAGCAATAGCAACAGCAACAGCAACAGCAACACCAACACCAACAACACCAACAACACCATCAACAACAACACCACCACCACCACCAACAACACCCCTCCAACACCCTCCTTACCACCTCCCCCCACTCCCTCCCCATCAACTCCACAATCACCTCCTACCCCCAAACCTTCTTCCCCATCACCTCCTACATGGTACCCCGCTCCACCACCTCAACCAAAGAGAGGCAAGTGCAAAAACATCAACTATCCCCAATGTTATGCAACCGAGCATGTTTGTCCTTCTTCTTGTCCTAGTCAATGCACTGTTGATTGTGTTACCTGCAAGCCAGTTTGTAGTAAGTTCTTCACAACTCTATTTTCTTTTGTTTAATTTTTTAACAATCATTATTTCATGTACATCAGCAACCTTGACTTTTAATAATAATTTAGTTAGATTTGAGTAAATATTACATACACATAGCCACCTAAACACCGGTACATATGTATGTAACTTTGCAGCTTGCGATATGCCGGGAGCAGTGTGCCAAGATCCTCGCTTCATTGGCGCTGATGGCATTACTTTCTACTTCCATGGAAAGAAGGATAAAGATTTTTGCCTTGTTACTGATAACAATCTCCACATCAATGGCCACTTCATTGGTAAGCGAAACAAAAACATGGGCCGGGATTTTACATGGGTTCAATCCATTGGGGTTCTTTTTGACGACCACAAACTACAAATTAGTGCTCAAAAAACTTCCAACTGGAATGACGACGATGATCGTATCTCCATCACATTTGATGGGGAAACCATCCTTCTACCAGAAAGCGAAGGTTCCAAATGGCAGTCTTTCACAACATCAATCACTCGGATTGAAGAAACTAACAACATCTTTGTAGAAGTTGAAAACATGTTCAAGATCACTGCCAAAGTTGTTCCAATAACAAAAGATGAATCAAGAATCCATAACTATGGTATAACCGATGATGATTGCTTTGCTCATCTTGATCTCAAGTTCAAGTTCTTCTCGTTGAGTGACGAAGTGGATGGTGTTTTGGGACAGACTTATAGGAGTGAATATGTGAGCAAGGTGAAAATGGGTGTGTTAATGCCTGTGATGGGTGGGGATAACAAGTTTGTGACTACTAATTTGTTTGCAACTGATTGTTTTGTTTCCAAGTTTAAGGGCAACAGTCATGAAAACGGTTCATCATTGAACTTGGAGTTGCCAAGCCTAAGGTGTCAAAGTGGTTTGAATGGACGAGGGGTCGTATGCAAGAGATAGATTTTTCTTCTTCTCGTTACTCATATACTTCATATAAATACAAAGTGTAATAAAGATATGTAAGACAATAAGGAACACAGCTTCCGAGATACTGACCGAATAAAATTACTTTTATCTCAAATTTAAAACGTTATCAATTTGGGATGTGCAAATAAACTAGAAAACTAGATTTATAAAATAAAACAAGATATGTGGCTCATTGATCTCTTTGTAACTTTTGTTTAGAGGTGTTAGAAATTGGTTCTCAAATAGTTTAAACTTCATGTAGTACTAATTGCTTAATATGTGACAATTATGCATTGATTTAATGTACCAAATGGAGGTATATTCTATTATATAGTGAGACGTACATGTGGTAACTTTGTGTACCATTGGAATTTAAGTAGCCTTTGTTGACTAATTGTACATAAAACGGGAAATCAACAAAACTTATTTATTAATTTAGTTTCTGATTGAAGAGTACTCTCTAATATCCAAATGTTATGATTGGGATATTGTGGATATGTGGTTATTCATTATTTCTCCCATACATTTAT
The DNA here is from genome assembly GCA_947069175.1 of Scalesia atractyloides. Classification (NCBI taxonomy): domain Eukaryota; kingdom Viridiplantae; phylum Streptophyta; class Magnoliopsida; order Asterales; family Asteraceae; genus Scalesia; species Scalesia atractyloides. Next base: position 19,603,993 of record CAMTDV010000005.1, on the reverse strand, counting down.
AAGAGAACTTATTAACGGTATTCAGTTATTTAACATTCCATTAATAGGCAATCAAGGGAAGAGTGGCTAGCTCTTGAGTTATACTTTTCTATACTTATATTGTTGTTGTAAAGGTTAGGGTAAAATAGTTACTGTATTGAGTTTAGAGAACTGTAAGAACCAATTAAATCCTTTGATTCGCATTGATGGATGAATGAGATGAAAAGTTTCTTTTTATATTTTTGTTTTTTTGGTGGTATACTTTAAATTATAATTTAATTAAGCTAGAGGGGCACATTGGTTGCTGGATCTAGTGGATCCCATAAAAGAACAGAGTATTGGAAAGACAAAATAGTCTATAACATCTGATTACAAATAACAGTGCTTTGAAGATTTGCTCCTCCCAATGACAAAGACTCAACATCTGCTGCTCTAAAGTCTGTCATAGCCAAAGTCTGTTTTACAAGATCTGTTGACGATAAACTCTTCTTAAAGTCAAAGGTCTGCCAAAGAGAACCTCTGCTAACAGAGGATAAAGCTCAACAGAGGTTCCTTCAACAGATGCGGATCATAGAGTTTAGTATTACTATCAATGTAACAATACTTAGGTTGTAGTAGATGTTAGAGGTTTGTTAGACTGTTAGAATGTCGCTGTCTAGGTGACGTCAGCTTAGATTCCTGAGATGTTATGTTTGTACTATAAATAGAATAGTACCCACACTGTTGGTTAGGATCTAAGTTTGAATTAGTTGTGATTTTTGTTTCAAAAATGGAAAGTGAACGTAGAAATCAAAGTAATATGCAACGGAAATATATGGAAAACTTTTATCACAACAAATGGTCATTTGTTTTGATCATCATACTTTCAAACTTATAGTTTTTGTATGTGAATCACAAACTTCCCCTTAGCCCAATAGGAAACCATGATAGTACAGAAATGCAGAGAAGATGATAGGAGAATGATCTTTTAGATAGATAATTAAAACAGTACAAACTATGAACTATTTATACTACACTTCTAACCTTTGAGCATCTTTGACGAAGTCAGGGTTGATAGTGACATTTAACAAATAAAACTAACTCTAAGGACTGCTCTACCTAAACTCTGATCAGTGCCAAACACTATTACATTGAATATAAAACTAATAAAAGCTAAACATTGATCTCTATCCTTGAGTCTTCTAGCGGACCTTTGATGTTTGTCGTTTAGTGAAGGCAGATGATAGAAGGCAGAGCTTAGGCGTAGCAGAGATTATTGAACAGAGCTTGTAAACTCTGTTATCAAGATTAAACATCTGATGTGTATTTGGCTTTATATCATCTGTTCCTTTTTGCAAGGTTCAATTCCAACAATCTCCCCGTGGAACAGATGATGCCAAAACACATTTATTCTTGATCTTTATTTCTCAACAAGATTTCTCTTATTTGACCCTTGAACTGAAGTTCAAAGTTAAGAGACTCTATATCATCAGCATCCTTTTCAAGTTCCAGATTCATCAGATCATTGAGGTCATCTGCATTTAACCCATATGCATCCTCCATGCTTATCTTGGAAGCTTTGCCATCTGATTTGAGCAATGTCAATTCATGGTTGTCTTTGTTGACCTTCCATTTTAGAATTTTTGGATCAGTTGGCTTTCTAGGATGATCTTTATTTGTTTGAGACTGGTAATTTGAACTAATGTGCCATTTTAGATAAGGTTTCTCTCAGAACATTGTTTGCATCATCAGAGTGAAATTGGATTTGATCCATGATTCCTTGTTTGATGAGGTCATGCTCACACCTTCTCTCATCTTCCTTTGACATCTCTCTATGCCTTTTTCTTTGGTTTAAGGCTAGGATGGATTGAGCAAATGTTTCAGAAGATTTTAGTGAAGGTTGGGTCTGATGCGCTGTATCCTCTGATGGATATTCAGGCTTCTTTGGCAAAGTTGGATCTGCATTTCTTCTTTCTTCAAGCCTCTTATAAGTGTCAATCACCTTAACCTCTAACCATCTAGTGATTTGATTCTTTGACCTATAACTTGCTGCAATGAATTCTTTTTTATTCTTTTGAGCTTCAACACTTTATCTAGCACATTCTTTTTGTACTTGTTCTAGTCTGGAGGAGTAGGCTTTTTGAGTGGATCCTTCAGCATTTCTTGCATTCTAACCACTTCTTGCTTTAACTCACTCACAGTTCAGTCCTTGAATTGTGCTCTTGTGGCTTTCTATTGTTTGTTTTGCATGACGTGTTCAATATAATCTGCTCTTAAGCTTTCATCATCCTTTTCTGATAGTCTTTTGCTCAAGTCTCTGGAAAAATCTTCAAGTTTCCTGACCTTGCTTAACTAATACTACATGTGACTCTGTACCTCTCTATCACTTTTTCCCTGTGTGTCTCTCTTTGTGATATCCTCTACTTGTTGGGCTTTCAATTGAAGAAATTCATCCAAGTTCCTTGGTTTGAGATATCCTTTAAGAGATGGGAAATCCCTTTTATCAAGATTATCTTCTGAAAAGAAGGACTTTATCTCTTCTTTTACAGCTGGTAGATTTAGAGGGAACTGAGCAGATAAAGGAGCTGGTTGATCAGTGGTTTGAGGTTTTGCAGAGATGGGTTTAGAAACAGATGTTGTGGTCAGTGGTTGTGATGAAAATGGGAGCGGTGAAGGTTTGATGTTCTCGTCTTCTATAACATTTGTCATTTTTCTTCTTTTAAAGATGAGTTTGGGTGATGGTGGCTGTGGGATTCTTATTGGTGTGGAAATTTGATGAGTGATGGTTGGAAATGTGATCATAGCAGTGGTGGGTTAACATCTGCTATAAACCAATGATGCATCAACAGATGTTGACACAACAGTAGTTGTAACATCTGTTGTGGTTGTGGATTTAGGTGGTGGTGTTTGAGATTTTGTGGGAGCAGATGTTGTGATTAGATTTTCAACATTTTTGGTTTTAGAAGGTGTGGATGTTGGTTGTCTTGTTTTTCTACAAATCTCTTCTTTTGCTGAGAAGTACCAACCTCTTCTTTTTTCCTTTTGTTGTTTGATCTTTTGCTCAACCAAAGATTGCTCTCATCTCTAACCCTCTGCTTATTTCTCTACTTTTTTAATCCAGAGCATTTTGAGTTTCATCCGGTTTCTTGCTACCATCTGGTCTTGGGATAACCACTGTTGGTCTTGAGGATGGATCAGTTTTGAGCTTTAGCACTTCTTTTTCATTCTCTTCCTTTTTGGCATCATTTGTATTGACCAGAATGACAACGGGAGGAGAAGTGCCAGTGGTTTGGAGAAGATGAGCTTTCATAGCCTTGATGTCTGCACTTGTGTCATTATACCTTGCATCAACCAAATTTCTGAAATTCTCCATGTGACGTGCATGTTGAATGTCAGCATGTTCTCGTTGTTGTTGAAGCAGAGGATACATTAATTTCCATAGCTCAGCAGTGGTTGTTGTGGCCGAATCAGAGGATTGACTTTTGGATTGTGCTAACATCTGCTTCATCAAATTTTTGATTTCATCCATATAATTTTCTATCTTTGAAACTCTCTCCGTCAAATCCATGTATTTTAGCTCATCACCTAACTTAATATGATCATCTGAACCCCTACCACTTGTGGTAGTTTTATCTGTGTTATCATGAGTAGAGGTTTCAAAACTTGCTTCAAACACAGATGCCCCTTTGTCTTGGTACTGGGGACTTCCAACTACATCAGAGGATACCTTGGTAGCCTCAGTAGTTGTTGCCTTCAACAGAGTCTTATAGATATAACCACTGTCCAATTGAAAACTTGGGAGTTTTGCAATTGTAGTAGCTGCTCTTGTTGAACTATCACCAAGGGTTACTTGTAACCCAAGGGATGTAGCCTCTTCAGTTGTTGATGGGTTATCAAAGATTGAGGAATCAGACCCAGTCACATTTAGAGGTAAGTTCTTAGTGATAGGTTGTTGAGAAGAACTGGTTAATGTATGTTCCAAATTAATTGCATTCAACAAAGGTAATACGGTGGGTGGTAGTTTCTTTATTGGAAAGGGTTGTGGAGAAGAAAGAGACATTGCCCTGGGAGAGGGGCTGTGGAAGATGGAACCAAGTGGATCTAGAGCTTCATAATTTGGTGTCCTTGTGTTTACAACTTTATCCTGTTGTGAGGATGAAAGAGGAGTTTGATATTCAGGTTGAGATCTTTCTAACATCTGCTGTGAAGAAGTAGCAGCAGTGTTTTCAGGTGACTTTTGTGCTGTCACTGGGTTATCTTCTGGGATCTCATCTTCTAGAAGTCCCTTTTATTTCTTTGTTTGGTCGGTTTTTTGGGTTGTTTCTTGGTTTTCTTTTTGGTGATTTTTGGTGTGGGTTTCAAGACACTGGTTGTAGTGCCCTGATAACCAAGAGTAGTGAGCTCAGTAGTAGGTGGTTGAGATTGAACATTTTGTTCATTTAAAACAGGCTCAGCCTCCTCTACTTGTGTTTTTGATTTTGATTGATTGGTGATGCGAGTAAAAGTTTCATGTGTAAGGCGACCATGTGGTGTCACAGCCCCTTGTTTAACAACATCACCAATCTTCTTTTGAAGATAAACGCTTAAAAACCTTGGATGCATCAGAAAAGGTGCTCTATCCTTTTGAATGTTTTCAAAATTCGTCACCAAGTCATTGAAAAATACTTGGGAAAAGTTAAAATCAGACTTTATCAAAATAGCATAACGCAAGTATTGTATGTTCAAAGGTATCTCATTAAAAGTCGTTGACTTGGCAGACATGCAGGTTAACAGAGTATGAAAGAAAACTTTATTTCTGCAGGAAATTGGGGCTTATAGATTGTTTTAGCTTTCATTCGACCAACATACCCTCTTTCGATGAACTCGTGTTGTAAGTCTGCGACTGGGAAGGTAGTGGCATGATTTAGGTCATTTAATCCAAAAGCCTCTGAAATTAAAGCAGGTGTAACTTCCAACAATGTTTTCCCCACCGTGGTAACAATAAGATATGCCACTTTGTCTGTGTAACGCACCTTAGCGTTTGTCCAGAACTCTCGTAAAGATGTACGATAAATAGGAGCAGTGATTTACATGAGTTCTTTGTACTTTGACTCTTCCAACACTTTGATCATTGAATGATATTGCGTATTTGAGTTTGTTTTTTCAAAAATTGCCACATAGTTGTGTGGGGTTTTGAAGTTTAGGATCACCATGATTCACAAGGATGAAGAACAGTTGTATAAATGAAGAAGATTTGAGCGAAAACCGCTTTTAGAATTTTTGACTTCGATACTGCACAGGTAAAACTGTGTTTGGGATAAAAGAGGGTTTTATAAAGTGAAAAAGTGATGATGACGTGGCAAAGATCTGTTGGCTATCATCTGTCCATGTGTATCCTCTGATAGGGTATGGAGGACAGTTGTTATGGTAAACACTGTTGTGTGTCAGTGGATGGAAAGCAGTGTTTTGAGTTTACACTATCAGTGGATAAGGTCAACGCAGTGGTTTGACCAAGCAGAGGATACACTTTGACCAGTGGATAGATTTTCCAAGCCTATCAGTGTTTTGAAAGAACAATGGTTTGAACAGACTTTAAAGATTTATTGTAAACTTCAATTTTGACTATTTTTTAAGGATGGATTTTTGATTTTCTGAAAACATTTTATTGCTATTTACACATGGAACACAAAAATTTGTTTTCAATCCATTTTAGCATTCCAATTCTAGAGATCAGACTTTCAAAAGTAGATGTATCTAATGCTTTGGTTAGAACATCTGCTAGTTGATCTTTAGTATGGACATGTTGTAAAGAAATCAAACATTTTTCATAGCAATTCTCACAAAGTGATGTCTGATGTCAATGTGCTTTGTTGTGGAGTGTGAGACATGATTTTTAATGATGTTTCCAGCTGCTTGACTATCTATCTTAAGAGGAGTCTTTAAAGCAGTTACACCAAAATCTAGCAATTGATTTTGAAACCACAAAAGTTGAGCAGTGCAACTTGCAGCAGCAATGTATTTTGCCTCAGCAGTGGATGTAGAAACTGCAACTTGCTTTTTGCTTTGCCAGGATACTAGGCAATCACCTAGAAACTGAACTCCTCCTGATGTGGACTTCCTTGTGGTGTGGCAACCAGCAAAATCACTATCTGAGTAACCTGAAAGCTCAATGTTTCCATTAGCAGGATATCAGATACCAAGTGTGGGAGCACCTTTTATGTATCTGAATATCCTCTTCACAGTAATTAAATTTGACTTTCTAGGTGCTGACTGGGATCTGGCACAAACACATGTTGCAAACATGATGTCTGGCCTAGAAGCAGTTAGGTACAACAAAGACCCAATCATACTTCTATAAAGAGTTTGATCAACCAAGTCATCTTTGTCCTCAATAGTGACAAGCTTTGAGGTTGCCATGGGTGTGGTACAAGGTTTACAGTCATTCATATCAAATTTATTAAGTAGTTCTTTGTCATACTTATTTTGATGAATGAAAGTGCCATTGTGCTTTTGTTTAACTTGAAGACCAAGAAAACATTGTAACTCACTCATTGCACTCATGTCAAACTCAGCTGCCATGAGTTATCTAAACTCTTCACACATGGCAGTGCATGTGGATCCAAATATAATGTCATCCACATAAATTTGGACAAGCATCAAATCTTTTCCTCTCCATTTCAAAAATAAGGTTTTGTCAATTTTGCCCCTTGAAAATCCAATGGATACGAGAACAGTGGATAGAGTTTCATACCAGGCTTTGGGTGCTTGTTTGAGACCATACAATGCTTTGTTTAACTTGTGCACATGATCATGATAGAATGCATCTTCAAATCCAGGAGGTTGACACATATACACTTCTTCCTTGATCTTTCCATACAAGAATTCACTTTTGATGTCCATTTGATACACTTTGATGTTGTGGTTGGTAGCAAAGGCTAAGAACAGTCTGATGGCTTCTAACCTTTTGATAAACAGGTTGGCCATATCCTCTTGGAAACCTGTTGGCAGGTGGTGCATCTGTCACTTGTACCTCTTTGGCAACAAAGGTATTGGTCAGTGCTTTAGTAACAGATATTTCCACATGTTCAAAGGTCCGCTTGGATTTATTTCTAGCAGAGCTTGAACCTTGACTTTCAAGAGCTTTTGTTTTGATCTCTTTTACCTTTTCATCATAGGTTTTAAGATAAATACACTCCCGAGTCTTGTGATTGGTCTTCTCACAGATGATACATTTTGAGGAATTTGGGATCACACAAGTTTTGTTAATGTCATAAGCTCTTAAAATAAAACAATTTTCAGATACATGATTTCTTTTCTCACAGAAATTAAAAAACAAGTTTTTGACCTTTTCCTTCTTCCTTTTATCAGACTTCTTTTCAGCAGAAGCAGATGTTGTAACATCTGCTGGAAGATCTTTAAATAGGAATGGCTGTTGCTTTTGGTGCTTTAACACCATCAATGGTTATGAAGTCCATTGGCTTGAAATTTTCTAAAATGTCACACTCATCTGACCATGTGGGTTTAAATTGATATTTCTCAACCTCCTCAAAAGTTGAGGAACCCTTATGTTTTTCCAAAATGATTTTGTTACCATTCTTATCTGTGACCTTAATTTCCTCACCAGCCAAATTTTTGGGGATAACTTCAACCAACCCAAAATCAATTTTAGCATCATTTTCAGAAATTTGATCATTGTTTTTAAAACCAATACCAAATTTTATGTTGCTCTTGATCTGTTTATCCAACATAATCTCATAACCTTTACAAGACTCAACCCAGTTTTCACATGTGATTTGTGTGGATTCTAACTCCATTTTGCAAACTTGGTATTTATCTACCATAGTTTGGAGTTGGTCTTTGGTTATGCTTGCCTCGTGCTTCAGGCTGCTGATTTCAGAATCTTTGTTAACCAACTTTGTTTTCAACTCTTTTGTGAGTTTTTCAAAATTTAGTTCATCTTCCAAAATTTTGTTTCTAAGGTTTTCATTTACCCTTTTTATGTTTGCAAAAGCTATGATGCATTTTTCAGAACATAGATATTTGAGGATCTGAGGAGATACCTTAGAAGAAGCCAAGAAAGCACAGTCACAATCATCTTCACATACATCTGAATCCCATGGATCAGATAGAGATTTCTTTTCTTCATCAACAATATCTTTTGAAACCACTGCTTCATCACAACTTTGAAATTTATCAGACTTAGACACTTGTTCTACAGACTCATCACCTTCAACAATTCTAAGGCCATTAAACACATATTTTCATTTCCAAAATCATTTTTGGCCATAAGAGCAAAGTTTTCATTAGTTAATTCCTCTGGCAAACTACTCCAATCAACAAAGCCTTGAGTAAAAAAGCTTTGCCAGTTAACCTCTACCAGAGCAGTGGTTTGAGTAGTTTGAGTGACATGTGGTGCTTGTTGCACATGCACTTGAGGTGGTGGTGCTTGGACATACTGAAGTTGTGGAACAGTGGCTTGAACATAGTGCACAGGAATAGTGGTTGCTGGATGTGCAAAGTGAGCAGTGTTTTGAACTTTATGAGCAGGGGCATATTGGGAATACTAGGCAGTGCTTTGTGTGTGCTGAGGTCTAGGGCTAGGATGTGTTATAATTGGTCCAAAATTTTGAGATCTGCATTCTCTAGCAGAGTGTCCTAACCTATTGCACTTATAGCACTTGATTTTAGACTTGTCTAACCCAACCTTCAACCTCCCATGCAATCAAGGGAATTTCCTACCTGTTCTCTTGTAAAATTTACTAGCTCTAACACTTAATAGAGCCAGTTGGTGTAAAATGTCCATTTCTTCCAAATTAGATGGTTCAAAGTGTTGTAAATCATTTAACTCAAAAGAGAGATTATCAGAGGTTTGGCTTTCCCCACTTACAGTTAATGCATAGTTGGGTGAGTAAGAATAAGAGTTAAAGTTTCCTCCAGAAGTTATATCAATAAATGGTCATAACCCTAATCCTTTCCACTGCCAGAACCATCTTCTTGGCCAAATAAAGTTGTGTTACCCAAGGTGTAATCATCAATTATTTTACCAGGCTCTTGTAGCTTCTTTTTCTGGTTTAACTCTCTTTCATAAGTAAGGAGTATGCCATGAAGCTGTGTGAGTGACATCTCTTTAAAACCAACAGATGTTCGTGTAACGTAAGCTACAGTGTCCCATTTTTCTGGTAACGATCGAAGGAAACGACTATTGACAGTCGAATTTGAGAATACAACGTTCATCAGTTTGAGTTCACTGATTAGACAGTTAAAACGTTCGAACTGCTGTGTTAACGACTCACCTTTGACATGACAAAAGGTTTCATACTGTTGATTCAAAATTTCTCTATTGTTTTCAATGACCTCTTTAGTACCACCGAATTGCTCTTTTAGGGCGTCCCACAACACTTTTGCACTATTGCAGTGGAGCAGTCCAACATAGATCTCATTGGGTAAGGTAGAAGCAACAATGCTAAATGCCTTAGCATCCAATTCTATTTTCTGGTAATCCTGCTCAGAGTAGTTATCAGGAATTTTTGGCACTTGACTATTGGGATCCTCTGTACTTGGAACCGTTTGAATGTGAGGTCGAAATACAACTGATCGCCAACAACCGGCGTTCTGTTGAGCTGACATATGTCCCATCCTACGCTGCCAAATGAAATATCCATTTCTCTTCAGCATAGGTGGTTTAAACATCGATCCAATGTTGGAATCAGGTGTGTTTTGAGACATTTTTGATGGTTTCCAACAGATTTTTGTTTTAAAAGCTTTAGAATGCAATAAAACTCTGTTTTCCAAAAACTATCAAATGAATTAGCAGGGAGAGCTGATCTTTCAAATCAAATTGATAGTTAAATGAAATTTTGATTTACCAAGCTCTGATACCAATTGTTAGGTTCTAAGTTTGAATTAGTTGTGATTTTTGTTTCAAAAATGGAAAGTGAACGTAGAAATGAAAGTAATATGCAGCGGAAATGTATGGAAACTTTTATCGCAACTAATGGTCGTTTGTTTTGATCATCATGCTTTCAAACTTATAGTTTTTGCATGTGAATCACAAACTCCCCCTTAGCCCAATAGTAAACGATGATAGTACATAAATGCAGAGAAGATGATAGGCGAATGATCTTTTAGATAGATAATTAAAACAGTACAAACAATGAACTATTTATACTACACTTCTAACCTCTGAGCATCTTTAATGACGTCAGGGTTAATAGTGACATTTAACAAATAAAACTAACTCTAAGTACTGCTCTACCTAAACTCTGATCAGTGCCAAGCACTGTTACATTGAATATAAAACTAATAAAAGCTAAACACTGATCTTTATCCTCTGCTTGAGTCTTCTGGCAGACCTTTGATGTTTGTTGTTTAATGAAGGCATATGATAGAAGGCAGAGCTTAGGCATAGTAGAGATTATTGAACAGAGCTAGTAAACTTTGTTATCAGGATCAAACAATTGATGTGTATTTGGCTATATATCATCTGTTTCTTTTTGCAGGGTTCAATCCCAACACTGTTCTATACATCACTTCACCTTGACGTTTTTGTACGAACAAATTAGAGTGATCAGGCTGAGGGGGAGTTGTAATTCTTCATGCATACGTAAATTACAATTTATAAAAGCATGTTGATGAAAGCAATATCTTCATTGTTGTGATTTAAAAGTTTATTATTCCGCTGCATATTTCATATCTGTTTTACCTTCTTTCATTATTTTCATCTTAAACCGTCACAACAATTAAACTCAGATCGTACAATTGGTATTAGAGCTTGATCAATCAACTTCGATCTAAAAAATCAATTTGATATAAACAGATCAACTCCTATTACTGATATCGTTTGTTCGTTGGATTGAAAACAGAGTAAAAGTTTATTTACGTTCAAAAAGTATCTTAAACAAAAACCAGTTTGTAAACAATAAAAAAATGTCTCAAAATTCACATGATCCACACAACACTGGCACTATTACGAACCTCTGATACTTGTCATATCGGAATACAATATCTGTCAACGTCGGATGGGTCACATACTTGCTGAATAGAACACGGGTTGATGGAAATCAGTTATCTTCAGACCACATGTTCCAATGGTACCGAGTGATGAAGACGCAAAAGTTCAAGTACCTAAAAAGCTGGAAAACTACTCTAAGCAAGATTTTTAGAAAATCGAGCTAGATGCCAAGGCATTTAGTATCGTTGCTACGGCTCTGCCGAATGATATCTATGCTGGCTTGTTGCATTGCAACAGTACTAAGGAGTTGTGGGATGCTTTGAAGGAGCAGTTTGGTGATACGTAGGAAGTTATCGAAAACAACCGAGAAGTTTTAAACCAACAGTATGAAACATTTTGTCACATTAAAGGAGAATCATTAACTCAGCAGTTCGAGAGGTTTAGTTGTCTAATAAGTGAACTAAAACTGGTAAATGTTCATTATCCTGATTCAACCTTGAATAGCTGATTTCTAAGATCATTACCAGATAAGTGGGACACTATTGCTTTTGTAACTAGAAACACTATTGGTTTCAAAGAGATGAGTTTGAATCAGCTTCATGGTAGGCTCTTAACTTATGAGAGAGAGCTTAACAAGAAAAAAAGCTTCAAGACTCAGGAAAAATTGTTGATCATTATGCCTTTGGTAGTATAACACTTTTTGGTCAAGAGGAAACCTTTGGTGGAAGTAAGGATCAAGGTTATGATCATTTTATTGACATAACATCTGGTGTAGGATTTAACTCTGATTCTTACTCACCCAATTATGCTTTTATAGCAAATGGGGAAAACCAACTTTCTGATAACTTATCTTTTAGGTTAAATAATCTTCAACATTTTGACCCTACTGATTTGGAAGAAATGGACATCTTGCACCAACTTGATTTGCTAAGTGTCTGGACTAGCAAATTTTACAAAAGAACTGGCAGGAAAATTTCAGGGTTGCATGGGGGTTGAAAGTTGGGTTGGATAAATCTAAAATCAAGTATTACAAGTGTAATAGGTTAGGTCATTTTTCTAAGGAGTGTAGGAGCCAAACAAGTGGCCCTATTGTCACACATCCAAGTCCTAAACCTCAAAACACTAAAAACAATGTCCAATATTCCCAATATACCCCTGCTACACATATGTAAAGCATTGCTCACTTTGCACACCTTGCAACCACGGTTCCAGTACAATATGTCCAACCCACTATCCCTCAGATACAGTATGTTCAAACCCCAGTTCCTCAGGTTCAAGTGCAACCTTCACCACAAGCTACACAAACCTCTGCTCAGGTAGAGAACAGTCAACAAAGCTTCTTCACACAACTTACAGATGAAAATTTTGCCCTAGTTGCCAATTTTGAAAAGAAACATGATGATTTTTTGCTTTATGGCACTAGAGACAATATTAGAAGGGGTTGGGTCTAAGGAAGTGGTGTCCAACATTGATGTAGTGTATGATAATGTTGAAATAGATGTTTAGAAGAAAAGGTTGGTGAAGAAATGGTGAATTTTATGTCAGACACATGGAATTCCAGTGTTAGCGAAGGAGAGTGTGATTATGCCATGATGGCTGCTGCCAAGGTATCACCTCAACTCCTTAAAGACTTATGTTCTGAAAAATGTATTATTGTTTTTGCAAACATTAAAGAGGTGAATGAAAACCTTAGGAACAAGATCTTAGATGATGAAATTGAGTTTGAAAAACTTGTTAAAGAGTTAAAATCAAAATTGTTTGAAAAAGAAAGTGAAATCAGCAGTCTCAACATGAATCAAGCATAACAAAGGATCAACTCCATACAATGACAGAAAAATATCAATGTTGTAAAAAGGAGCTTGAATCTACCTAGATCACATGTGAAAAATGGGTAGAGTCCTGCAAAGGTTATGAGTTGATGTTAGAACCACATATCAAAAGCAATGTAAAACTTGGCGTACGCTTTCGAAAAAATGACCAAGTTTCTCAAAACACTGCTATAAATGATTCTGTTTTGGTTGAAATCATTCCTACAAACATGGTTTGTCAAGAAAATAATGTCATTGAACCAAATGGTAAGAAAATTGTTTTAGAAAGACCTAAAGGATCCTCAACTTTTGAGGAAATTGAAAATATCAATTTAAACCAACATGGTCAGATGAATGTGACATTCTTGAGAACTTTAAGCCAATAGATTTCTTAACCATTGAGGGTGTAAAAGCATCTAAAGTAAAGAGCATTCCCTTAAAAGACCTTCCAGCAGATGTTGACAAAAAGGACGAAATAGGGAAAAAGAGAGAAAATATCAAACTTGTTTTGTGACTTTTGCGAAAAGAAAAACCATGTTACTAAAAACTGTTTTCTCTTAAAAGCACATGACATAAACAAGACCAGTATAATTGTTGATGCACCTTATTGCATTATCCGTGGAAAGAAAAATCATAAAACTCAAGAGTGTGTTTATCTAAAAAAATTTTGATGTTAGAAAAAATGAGTATAAATAAAAAACACTTGAGAGTCCACGTGCTAGTACTGGAAAAGGAAAGTCCAAACAGACCTTTGTCCCAGTACAAACATCTGTTACCAAACAACTGAATGAAATCTCTATTCCTAGAGAGGTTCAGGTAACAGATGCATAATCAGCAAACCAATTTCCAAGAGGATATGGCCAACCACCTTATAAAAGTGTACCACTTGGTTATGAGATCTACAAAAGACCCTCAATACCAAGAGTGACCAAGCATCCTCATGGTTATAACCACTTGACAGGAAATGATCCACTGGAGATGTTTTAAAAACCTGTTCAAAACTCTAACCATTCTCCTAGACTTGAGGCTGGAATGTCTGTGACCCCATCCAAAGACATTGTCGCTTTGGACACTCACCAAACCTAATCTGTTACTGATGTGCACGGAGCTTCTACTTGCCTTGATAGCTTATGGTATGTAGATAGTGGAGGCTCCAGGCACATGACAATTTGTAGAGCCCTTCTCAAAGATTTTCTAGCACATGGAGGGGGTGACATATCTTTTGGTAACAACTCAAAAGGAAAGGTGTTAGGTTAAGGGATAGTCCAAGCAAAATCAAGTTTGAATATGTCAATCTTATTGACAATCTTAAATTTAACCTTCTTAGTGTGTCTCAAATGAGTGACAAAGGCTATGGGTCATTCTTCACTAAGAAAACTTGTAAGATTGTTGGGCCAGATGTGGTGAAAAAGATTGAAGAAATCACAGCTGGGAACAAAACTGTTGCTCACAGTAGTGGCAATGTGTATATGGTTGATATTTTGAAAGATAATCCAATCTTTAATGTTTATCTATTCTTACCTGCCTCTAACAAAGAGACAAAACTATAGCATAAAAGACTTGGTCACACAAATCTCAAAACTATCACCATACTCTCAAAACAAGGTCTTGTAAGAGGACTTCCACCAAAACAATTCACATGTGATGAACATGGTGTTTCATGTTTAAAAGGTAATCAACATAACAGTTCATACAAATCCATTGAGAAGTCCAAAACTAGTCAGTGTTTACAATTGTTACACATGGACTTGTTTAGCCCTGTGAAAATCATGAGTCTTAGAAAGAAGAGGTCTGTAACACCCTGAAAACGGGTTTGGTAGTCGAACCACGTTAATAATAATGAACGGGTGAAATACCATTAGTGGTAAATATTAACCGATAAATATTAGGATTTAAATAAAAAATTTCCTAATATTAATTAAAAAGAAGAATAGACGCTTTGAGAAGACAAAGTTTATAAGAGGCCCGAGTTAATGGGACTTGAAATAAAACGGGTTATAACTCCCGGAACCCAGAAAGTTAACTAGTAATAATTAACCTAGTTAGTTAATTGTTTAAAAACAATAAAGAAAACTTGGTTAATAATCCTTTTGATAACTCTAGAAAGCTTGAGGTACTAAAAGGGTTAAATGAGGAAATGATTTTAATTAATAAAAATCAAAACAACAAAACACACACTTAAGTGTGTGTTCTGGTCGACTTTTGCACAGGAGAAAGAGGGTTCTTCCCTTCAAACCCTAAAACTCACTAAGTTGCTCAAAATCAAAGAGCAATCAAGCCAAGAATTGGGGATTTAACTAAATTCATATCACCTAAGCTAGGAGATCAAAAGGTATGTCAAATTTTGTAATTTGGTGATATCTTGAAATCTTGATAAACACTCAAAATTGAAATTCATGCTTGAATGTTGAATGTATGAGTGTTGTTATGTTGAAACCATGTCTAGGAGTAAACCCTAGTTGAAAGTTTGATGATTTAGTGTTGAAAACTATGAACTTTATGAACACCCATATATGTGCTAAGTGGGTTTTTATGTCATTGTGATGAACACATGATTTTGTATGTTAGTTATGAGAAAACTGAAGTTAAGGTGCGAGATAGTGATTTTGATCATGAATACTAGACCAAGGGCTTGATTTGATAATATAAACTTGGTTAAAAGTTAGTAATGAACTAGAAAAGAGTTAGTATAAAAATCTTGCCCGCAAGGTGTTTGTTAAAATGTCTAAACAAATGTTGATATGTAGAAATTACAAAAGAAACAAGTAATTGGCTAATTTGACTAATTACGTGTGATATGGAATAATACGGGTTCTAAACATGATTGAACCTAATTGTGCGTAAATATAAGTAAATAGGCGATTGAGTTTTAAAAGGTCAAACCGACCTATGATAGAGTTCAATAAGTAAAACTTGTATAAAGGTTCATAAGGTGTGAAGCTCATGATCTATAATGACTAATCTAATCACCTAGTGAATATTATATGATAGTTTGACTCTTGACAAGCTAGGTGGAAGCTTGGAAAGGAAGCGGGTCAAACGAATCAAGTATGAAGGAAAAAGCGTAATTTGGATGCAAGGTAAGTAAAGCTTACGCCCTTTTTATAGAATACCTGCTTTAGTGTATTGAATACGAATAAAGTAAGTTTCGTAATTGAAATATGATGTTCTGACGTGAAATAGTTGGGGTCGGAACAAGTGAAAATGGTGAGTAACCATAAATTATGGTAAAATGGTAAAACGATAAATTAGTCATCAACTGATGAACATACAATTACCTTATGGTGTAACTTATATTGAGAAAAAGGGTAAATTGGTAAATTAGTCACGTGTTGACGATTATAAATTGAGACTTAAAAGATACCCTATGGCGTAAGCCGAGATGGGTTAAAAATGTAGAATAAGGATTTAAGAGATACGACCTTATGGTAAAAATCCATAATGGGTCAAACGTGTGTTTTGGTAAATAAATACCATATGGTTTATGAATATAAAATGTTCGGTCGTTTGGACCAAAACGGGTCAAATGGTGATGTTGACACCATTTGACAATAACAACTAATAAGTGCTTGTCGAGTCTTATGCTCACAGGGTAAAACGACATATGGAAATATGTTGCCAATAATTAGCACATTATCAAGGAAAGGTATTAAACGGGTCAATACTTTGAACCGAGCCAGGTACGTGTAAATTAGATCATAACTAGATGGTGCGATTTTGGTCAAACGTATCAATGAAAGTCCTTCCTCATAAAAGGAGGGACTAAAGAGACCAAAATGCCCTTGATCGATAAATCGGGCAAACGACCCCTAAGGGTTGTTTAGAGATAAGTCATTTGATCAAGTAAATACTTAGGAGAAATATAAAAGCGAAAGGTATGATTCTTGTGAGTCAAATGCCTTAAAATGCGTCTTGTCGTAAATTAGTAATTCGAGGGATAAAACTCGAAGTAAAAGTCATCTCATTAAAATCCACCACAAATATAGTTGTGGTGGAAGATTATTGGATAAGAAATGTGGTAATATAATGCTAGAAGTGAATGAAAGTGAATTATACGGAAAAGTGCTCAAATACCCTTAACGGGTCAAAATAAGCATCTAAGAAAAAACGGGTTTAAGAAGGTATATGAACTCGTGAATCGAACCTAGCATGATAGATAACATAGAAATTATGAGGTTCATGAGAAATTGGGATCAAAGAAACATGTTTGTTTGATAAATACATGAACGGGTCAAAAAATTAGTAAATATATATTAAGCCGAAGGCTTAAAAATCTCAACTTTTGTTAGTCCGGATGTCGGATTTTAACTCCATGTGATGGAGAATCAAATTGCGATCGCATAGGAAACGAATCGTGTAAAACGGATCAATAACGAATAAGTTATGGTCATTTCCGTAAGAATTAGTATTGCTGAGAAAATGCAGCTCAAAGAAACAACCTTTTAGAAAGGTTGCAACAGAAACAACCTTTACTGTGTTGAGAAACAACCGTTCGAAAGTGCTGCTGCAAAACAACCTTTGTTGTAGCTGAAACAACCTTTCAAAAGTGCTGCTGCAAAACAACCTTTGCTATAGCTGAAACAACCTTTCGAAAGTGTTGCTGCAAAACAACCTTTGCTGTAGCTGAAACAACCTTTCGAAAGTGCTGCTGCGAAACAACGTATGTTGCAGCAAAAACAACCTTTCTGTCAAAAATAGGTTGTTGCGCTATGTGACAACGAATAGAAATTATCGTCGCGTCACGAGACGTGTGTCGCGGCCCGTGAGAGGCAAGCCCCTCATGTGTCGCGCCCTGCGAGGGCACAAAAAGCTGGCAATTTGTTTGGCTTTGTTAGTTTGACTCATGGAACTTGTTTTATCATGATATAAAACTATCAAAACTAACTTTTAAGTTGGGTTTTGATTTTAGGAGAATGTTATGGGCCTCCAGATGAAGATCAAGCAAAGAACATGAACCGAACACACGTCTAAATGAAGCTTCCGCAATTGATCATGTTTTGTTTATAAAGGCGAAATGTGTAAACACTTATAACTTAGTTTATGAATGCTTGGACCAAAAAGTTTTTGTTAAATCACATTTTGATATAAAATGCGTATTTTCAATGATATAATTATTGATAATCGGTACGGGTCTTACAAGTTGGTAATCAGAGCTCAAGGTTAAAAAGTAAAGTGTTCGGTTCGAAACTTGATAGCAAATCCGGTAAGTATATTTATATTAATGGTTTAGAATGATTAAAGTGTTGTGAACAACACATAGGGTTATCGTGTATTACACGTTACCCCAATTAAGTGAGAGATATAGTTAACAAAATTACGTGTGTTGACACATATAGTAGAAAGCTTGTATTATAGTACAGACATTCATTGATATTGACGTTACTAATCCTTGTAAACGTTTTAGTTGAAGGACACTCGCATCTGAAGATGGCGAGAGTTTAACAAGTAAAATATATGACGGAGGAGAGGTCCAAATTATGAAAAAGTAGAGCCTGCTCACCAAGGACTTAAATCGCGTAACGATCGCGAATAAGGTTAATAGCAAGGAAAGCCCGTTAGGGCAAGCATTGACCAGGTGCACGCTTTTAAATTTATTGCACAAATAGTAATATGCAACAAGTACGTAGAGACTAACTGTTGCATATGTAAGGTAAAAACTTGGAAAAACCTGAGTAGAATACGTATCCAGGATGATGTTTCCAAGAGAAATGAGTAGAAACATGTGTTATTCACGATTGTGAATAACAAAGCAATAACATGATTAGTTTATATGGAAACTTGGACGGAAGTAATTATCCAAGTATTCTCAATATGAATACTATTGAGAAGAGTAACCATCACATTAACGAATGTGATTGTAAAATAGTTTGATAAAAAGAATGCATTTTATATGTTAAAAAATAAAACGGGTAAAACTAATGATACTAATATAGCAATTAAATAAAGTTTTACCGATTGAAACCATGAATATGGAAATTATTAGAGGGGTTACTTACATGGGGCATGATGCGAAAATTATAAAAAGGTCATGTGTGTCAAGTGTTGATCGTTTACTCTAGCCAAGTAAGTAGTGAACGCATGATGCTATGAACTTCTTATAATGAACGCATACACGTTCGGTGTAGTAAAGATGGGGCGAATGGGACTAATTAAAAACGTACCCAAACAGATCAAATAAGTAAAATATTTGATAATAACGGTAAACGCAAGCCGGGTAACGGAAGCGTAATACATTAGAATAACGAGCCCGAGGGAAGGGACAAGAATCAAAGTAAATGAAAATACAAACCGATTAATGAGAATGCTAAGGCATATGGGATAAAGTTCGTTTGACTGTCATAAGTGTTGAAATTCACACGGACAAGTCAAACGGGTTGAATAAAGAATAAAGTACTTGGTTGAATAAAAGTGATGGAATTCGCTAAGACGACCAAATAAATTAAAACAAAGTCTGAAGGCATACCAAAATGGTTGCTTTGATGAAGACTTCAGTAAAAACAAATACCTGATAGATGGGTAGGATTTTGAGAATATGCGTAAACCAAGAGATGGGAACGCGGATTAGAAAGTCAAAGACTCGGATTATGAGTTATGACTAAAAGAATAATAAAATCTCACAAACAAAAAATTGTTAGTGATGTTCAACTATTCGAAGTTGAACGAGCTAAACAAAGAATGGAGTTTGACTGTCATTAGTGATGAATTTCACACGAATATGTCAAACTAGCCAAATAAAGTACAGATAGTTGATAGTGCAAGTAAGCGCAAACCGAGTAATGGAAGCACAAAATATTAATGAACCTATGTGTTGGGTCGTAAAAGAATATAGAAAGGAAAACGCAAACTAGTGAAACAGGAGTGTTAAAAACATGAAGATAAAGAACCCGGGTAACGGATTGTAAAGAAGTATAGGTATGAACCGGGTAACGATAAGAGTAGAACGAACCGACGTGTAAATGACGTAAGAAGTCATAGAGTCGGGAGAGTAGTCCAAAAGAAAATGAGTGTAGCCCTAGACTACGGTCAAGGTCAATAAAATTCAAAAAACAAAAAAGAAAAAAGAGATGATCTACGGGATCACCATAACCTTCGGGTTATAAACAACGAGAAGGTCTACGGGACCCAAATAACCCTTGGTCACAAATAGAAATAAACAAATTATATGGGTCTC
Source organism: Scalesia atractyloides (assembly GCA_947069175.1). Taxonomy (NCBI): domain Eukaryota; kingdom Viridiplantae; phylum Streptophyta; class Magnoliopsida; order Asterales; family Asteraceae; genus Scalesia; species Scalesia atractyloides. Next base: position 19,584,126 of record CAMTDV010000005.1, on the reverse strand, counting down.
GCCTTAAAAAGGTAAAAAAAAACCCTAAGGAAATAGCCTACAAGGCTAAGTGAAAGAACCTACGGGTCACTTAGATAAAGCGTGGGAACTGGTTACGCTTCCCCGCGTAATATAATACGGAAAAGAATAAAATTCTTGATTGTCAGTTTCTTCATATGAGTAATTGACGTAAGTTAAAAAAACGTTAAACTAAAATTCAGTTTTTAGTCAAAAGGAACGTTTAAACGAGTTTACTTAGTATGAAATGGTTTGGGAAACGATTAACAATAAAAGAAACAGGTCTTGACACCAATGAGTGTAAGGCGATAAATTCGAAAGGAAGATTTTTGGTATGAAAAGCTTATATAAACTTAAACAGAACGTGATGCGATGCGATCATGGTCTAGAAAAGTAATATAAACCTAATCGCATTGTAGCGCGAGCTAAGGCATGGGGGATTTAGAATGCTTGTAAGCCTTGGGAAGGCAATGTTAGTATAAAAGCGACGTGTTTCGCTAAGTTAACCGAATTGGTTAAAATGAAGAGATCATGAAAAGTCTGGTTGACAAAAGTGAAAGATTTCACTAAAACGTCCAACCAGGTAGAAATAACGAAAGAATTCACAATTTTTTTTAAAATTGTGTTATTTCATATGAAACGCGACAAGGATAAGAAATAAAAGATGAAGTTACGGTCTGTAAGGACTTACTCATGAAAGACGCGCACGTCAATACAAATGATAACTATTGACCGAAAAGAAGGAATGCCTTGAAAATGAAACTAAGTTCGTTTAGTTTAAACCAATTAACTACATAAATAAGGTTTCAATTCCGAACCTTTGTAAGGGGGGTAGACTTGTAACACCCCGAAAACAGGTTTGGTAGTCAAACCACGTTAATAATAATGAACGGGTGAAATACCATTAGTGGTAAAAATTAACCTGGTAAATATGAGGATTTAAATAAAAAATTTCCTAATTTTAATTAAAAAGAAGAATAGACGCTTTGAGAAGACAAAGTTTATAAGAGGCCCGAGTTAATGGGACTTGAAATAAAACGGGTTATAACTCCCGGAACCCAGAAAGTTAACTAGTAATAATTAACCTAGTTAGTTAATTGTGTAAAAACAAAAAAGAAAACTTGGTTAATAATCCTTTTGATAACTCTAGAAAACTTGAGGGACTAAAAGTGTTAAATGAGGAAATGGTTTTAATTAATAAAAATCAAAACAAAAAAACACACACTTAAGTGTGTGTTCTGGTCGAGTTTTGCACAGGAGAAAAAGGGTTAGTCCCTTCAAACCCTAAAACTCACTAAATTTCTCAAAATCAAAGAGAAATCAAGCCAAGAATTGGGGATTTAACTAAATTCATGATCACTTAAGCTAGGAGATCAAAAGGTATGTCAAATTTTGTAATTTGATGATATCTTTAAATCTTGATAAACACTTAAAATTGAAATTCATGCTTGAATGTTGAATGTATGAGTGTTGTTATGTTGAAACCATGCCTAGGAGTAAACCCTAGTTGAAAGTTTGATGATTAAGTGTTGAAAACTATGAACTTGATGAACACCCATATATGTGCTAAGTGAGTTTTTATGTCATTGTGATGAACACATGATTTTGTATGTTAGTTATGAGAAAACTGAAGTTAAGATGCGAGATAGTGACTTTGATCATGAATACTAGACCAAGGGCTTGATTTTGATAATATAAACTTGGTTAAAAGTTGGTAATGAACTAGAAAAGAGTAAATATAAAAATCTCGCCCGCAAGGTGTTTGTTAAAATGTCTAAACAAATGTTGATATGTAGAAATTACGAAAGAAACAAGTAATTGGCTAATTTGACTAATTATGTGTGATATGGAATAATACGGGTTCTAAACATGATGTTGATTGAACCTAATTGTGCATAAATATAAGTAAATAGGCGATTGACTTTTAAAAGATGAAACCGGCCTATGATAGAGTTCAATAAGTAAAACTGGTATAAAGGTTCATAAGGTGTGAAGGTCATGATATATAATGACTAATCTAATAACCTTGTGAATATTACATGATAGTTTGACGCTTGACAAGCTAGGTGGAAGCTTGGGAAGGAAGCGGGTCAAACAAATCAAGTATGAAGGAAAAACCGTAATTTGGTTGCAAGGTAAGTATAGCTTACGCCCTTTTTATAGAATACCTGCTTGTCTGTATTGAATACGAATAAAGTAAGTTTCATAATTGAAATATGATGTTCCGACGTGAAATAATAGGAGTCGGAACAAATGAAAATGGTGAGAAACCATAAATTATGGTAAAAATGGTTAAAACGATAAATTAGTCATGAAATGACGAACATACAATGAGTTTTTGAAATGTTACCTTATGGTGTAACTTATATTGAGAAAAAGAATAAATTGGTAAATTAGTCAAGTGTTGACGAGTATAAATTGAGACTTAAAAGATACCCTATGGCGTAAGCCGAGATGGGTTAAAAATGTAAGAATAAGGATTTAAGAGATACGACCTAATGGTAAAAATCCATAATGGGTCAAACATGTGTTTTGCTAAATAAATACCATTTGGTTTATGAATATAAAATGTTCGGTCGTTTGGACCAAATGGGTCAAACGGTGATGTTGACGCCATTTGACAGTAAAACTAATAAGTGCTTGTCGAGTCTTATGCTCACAGGGTAAAACGACATATGGAAATTAAGTTGCCAATAATTAGCACATTATCAAGGCAAGGTATCAAATGGGTTAATACTTTGAGCCGAACCAGGTACGTGTAAATTAGATCATAACTAGATGGTGCGATTTTGGTCAAACCGTGTCAATGAAAGTCCTTCCTCGTAAAAGGAGGGACCAAAGTGACCAAAATGCCCTTGATCGATAAACCTGGCAAACGACCCCTAAGGGTTGTTTAGAAATAAGTCATTTGATCAAGTAAATACTTAGGAGAAATATAAAAGCGAAAGGTATAATTCTTGTGAGTCAAATGCCTTAAAATGCGTCTTGTCGTAAATTAGTAATCCGAGGGATAAAACTCGAAGTAAGTAGTCATCTCATTAAAATCCACCACAAATATAGTTGTGGTGGAAGATTATTTGATAAGAAATGTGGTAGTATAATGCTAGAAGTGAATGAAAGTGAAATATGTGGAAAAGTGCTCAAATACCCTTAACGGGTCAAAATAAGCATCTAAGTAAAAACGGGTTTAAGAAGGTATTTGAACTTGTGATTCGAACCTAGTATGATAGATTACATTGAAATTATGAGGTTCATGAGAAATTGGGATCAAACAAGCATGTTTGTTTGATAAATACATGAACGGGTCAAAAAATTAGTAAATATATATTAAGTCGAAGGCTTAAAAATCTCAAAATTTTTTATTCCGGATGTCGGATTTTAACTCCATGTGATGGAGAATCAAATTGCGTTTGGATAGGAAAAAGAATCGTGTAAAACAGATCAATAATGAATAAGTTATGGTCATTTCCATAAGAATTAGTATTGCTGAGAAAATGCAGCTCAAAAAAACAGCCTTTTAGAAAGGTTGCAGAAGAAACAACTTTTACTGTGTTGAGAAACAACCTTTCGAAAGTGCTGCTGCAAAACAACCTTTGCTGTAGCTGTAACAACCTTTCGAAAGTGCTGCTGCAAAACAACCTATGTTGCAGCAAAAACAACCTTTCTGTTGAAAATAGGTTGTCGCATTATTTGACAATGAATAGAAATTACCGTCGCGTCACCAGACGTGTGTCGCGACCCGCGAGAGGCAAGCCCCTCATGTGTCGCGCCCTATGAGGGCACAAAAAGCTGGCAATTTGTTTGACTTTGTTAGTTTGACTCATGGAACTTGTTTTATCATGATATAAAACTATCAGAACTAACTTTTAAGTTGGGTTTTGATTTTAGGAGAATGTTGTGGCCTCCGGATGAAGATCAAGCGAAGAACACAAACCGAACACGCGTCTAAATGAAGCTTCCGCAATTGATCATGTTTTGTTTATAAAACCGAAATGTGTAAACACTTATAACTTAGTTTATGAATGCTTGGACCAAAATTATTTTGTTAAGTCGCATTTTGATATAAAATGCGTATTTTCAATGATATAACTATTGATAATCGGTACGGGTCTTACAAGGTATTGTATTGTTATAATTGATGATTTTTCAAGGTTTACATGGACTTACTTTTTGCACTCCAAAGATGAGACTGCAGGTATTTTGCAGGACTTTGTAAGAAAGGTTGAAAAGCAGTTTGATCTGCCAGTAAAAATCTTTAGGAGTGACAATGGAACAGAGTTTAAAAATAAGGAGTTGGAGGACTTCTGTGTGTCAAAAGGCATTGTAAGGTAGTACAACATTCCAAGGACCCCAGAACAAAATGGGGTTGTTGAAAGAAGACCTTAATTGAGGCTGCCAGAACTATGCTTGTAGATTCAGGTTTACCATTGTCCTTTTGGGCAGAGGCTATAAACACGGCTTCCTATGTGCAAAACAGAGTTTTAATTAACCCAGACATCAAAAGAATGCTTATGAAACTCTGTTCAAAATCAAACCACAGATCTCTTATTTCAAAATCTTTGGTTGCCCTTGTTTCATTTTAAACTTAAAAGATTCAAATTCAAAATTTAAAGCCAAAGTAGACTGTGGTTATTTTCTGGGATACTCAACTACTGCCAAAGCCTACAAAGTGTTTAACACAAGGACTAGGTGTGTAGAAGAGACCTTGAATGTAAAGTTAAATGAACTTTCTTCTTTGTAAATCCCAGTAAATCCTGCTGAACTGTTTGATTTAGATAAATTTACATTTAAAGATGTGTCTGTCAAGACTAACAATGCAGGTACAACACAGTCTTCCCATCAAGATTATGGATTTGACATTGTAGTCCCACAATACAAAGTCACTTCCAACACCAGAGGAACAGATGTTCAAAACAACTGTCAAAACCTCTGCCACTGATGCATCAACAGTTGTTGATCCTCTAACCTCTGCCGCCTCATCTAGCAATCCACCGTTGATAAAAGTCCATCTCTGTGGATAAAACTCAACCCACTTTTACACCTCTTCCACCCATACCTCCACCTCCATTCCCAACATCTGTTGACTCTTCAAAATTGCCAACATATGTTAAGTCCGATGATTCCCATCTGTAGCCTTCACCTCTAAATGCCATTATTCCATATAGGGGAAATCTAATCTACCTTAAAAATCAAAATGAAACCTCCCACATCTAAAAAGCCCACCAAAAAGAAGCTACATAAAAAGGCACCTCTAGAAGATGAGATCCTAGAGGATAACCTTGTGGTAAAACAAAAGCCACTAGAAACCACTATTGTTCCTTCCTCATAACAGATGGAAAAATCTCCACCCATCAAGACTCCTCTTGAATCCTCACAAAAGGATCAAGTTGTAAGCACAGGGACAACAAATCAAGAAGCATACATTTCACTTGAAAGTTTGTTTCTAAGCCCCTCTCCTAGGGTTATTTCTCTTTCAATTCCACAACCCTCCACTCCAATTCCACCAACATTTATACCTCTGTTTGCTGCAGTTGATAAAACACAGACACAAATTAGTTCCTCTCAATCACCAATTAAAGAGAGCAAACTTCCACAAGTGACTAAGTCTGAGAAAAATCAATTTGTTAGTCCACAAACAGCTAAGGAGGCTACACCCCTTGGGTTACATGCAACTCTTGGTGGTAGTTCAAGTGAAGCAGCGACTACAACTGATGAAATAACAGTTTTTCAGTTGGACAGTGGTTTTATCTATAAGTCTTCCTTGAAGGCAACATTGTTGAGGGTACAATTGTGTGACATCCCAGAAAAAAAATCATGTATAATTTCCGTTTCGGTTTCTTATAATTGTATATTATATTTTATTATAGAAAATATAATTAGCACACGTCGCGTACAATCAGTAAGTCATAAATTATAATTTCAACTAGAAACCGAACCTAACACCAAAACCCAAACGATAAGCATATTTACTCTCGGCCTGAGAGCAAATCAACCCAACCGGCCACCCTATCCCCTTGCGGCCCAAGTAAACGAAACCGCCCCCACCCCCCTTTAATGCATAAAATACGTATATGTGTATGCATGAGAGGGAAAAAGAAAAAAAACCCTAGCTCTCCCCTTGGTGTGCGACGGCAGTGGAAACAGCCCCCCCTCTCGTTTGATCGCTACTCCCTCTGTCTCTAGTTCTTCCATCCTTCTTCAAGGTTAGTAAAGTCTTATGTGTTATGTGGCTGCATTTTTGATGATAATGATGATATGTACTTAGGGTTTTGGTGTGGTTCTAACATGCACTATGATGAATATGATTGTTGATGGGTTATTATTATAATATGTTGCATATATGTGCTTAGATGGACTTATTCGGCTGAAATCATATGTAAATACTTGAAAATCATAATTAGGAGGGGTATAATATATATGTTACTGAACATGAGCTGAATGGAATAAGTCATTAAGTTGTATGATCATTAGATTCACTAAAAAGAATGACTAGAACGCGAGTAGAGCCGAAACAGAATCTATCCGGAGTTCTGCAGCCAACTTCCGTTGGCTGTAAACAGGTCATAACAAATCGAAAAGTTGATTTTCTGAAGCCTAAAACGTGTATTTTCGAAAAAGGCTTCTAATGGCGCTGGAATGGCAATTTTTGGACACCGTTTACTATTTTTAAAAAGTCGTTTAGTACAGCAGCTGAAGCTGCGTTGCTTCTGCAGAAAATTCACGTAATGTTTTATATCATAACCTGTAAACCGAAAAGGGTTAAGTCACGACATTTATACATTATATACTCCTTGGTGTTCAAAGAAATCTACAACTGGAATTTAGTCAATCGGACAAACGAGTATTTTTAAATATATTTTTCCATAAGCTGCAGTCAGAAAGTGACAAATCTGACAAATCTGACTGCAGCTTAGTAAATGATTTTTTACAAATAATTGGTAATGAATTAGGTCTTGAAAATTTTACACAAGGTTTTTTGACATGTTTGACACGCTCTGTAAATTAGTTGGAATTTTCGGAACATGGGAGATATTTTATAAAAATTCCCGAAAACAGTCCAGTTTGGAGTAACAATTCTGAAACATGATAAGTTGAAATTGTGTGTTCTAATTTTTGTATGCGCCATTTGAGAAGGGTCGAACCTGATTTATGTTAACTTAGACATTATCGAATTTGTCGAGTGCTATGATCATATGTCCTTATATGCAGATATGTAAATATATACAGGGAATACATATAAGTTGTCAACGTAATTTGCATGATATGTGTCAAGATATGTGTATGAATGTCGTGTCTTACATGAACATACTGATAAACTAAATGGTAATCATATTAGGACGTGATTGACTACCTCGACTTGTAATCACCTTAAAAGTCTAACCGAGCAATTAAAAGGTGAGTTCACGGCCAATATTTCTTTAAACGTTTACTAAACACAGGGGGAGAAAACATGTACACGTTACAGTGATATATGGGTTGATTATATTAAGGTACAGTAACGCCTTTCTATTTAGAGTTATGTTATACGGTTATGGTCACAAGGAAGCATATATCACATGTTAGTCCCTTTAACACTTACGATGCCGTTGGTATTGGATTATAGCGAGGGAATTTTTAGTAGTACTACTGGGCCCGACAAGCCCCACTCGAACTGGTCGCGCCAATTAGACCGAACGTTGATGGTCACGAGTGTAGAATTTGCCTAACTTTTTAGCCATGGTTGGTGATAGGCCTGGCACAATAGGGGCAGCAACTTCAGCTTCGGATCGAACACTTTGTTGACATGACCTAGGCTAGCTACCTCAACATATGACATGGACTGGTAAACTACTTAACATTTGTCTGATTCTGGTTGGATCAGGGAAACTCATGATGCACTGGTTCGGGGTTGAACGAGTGGGAAAAAACATATGTTTAAAATTGTGAACTAAAACCTGTGAACTCATTCATCATTGTTGTTGACACTTGATTTTACATGTTTTCTCAGGTTGCTAAGGTAGCACACATCAGGACTAGCATGCATTATGGTGTCGCATTGAGTTCATCAAATATTTAGACACAACTTTAAATTACATTAGCTATTTTTGTTTTGTAATTGTTTACGCTTCCGCAACTCAATTGTATAAATAGTATTTTCTCATGAATGAGCAAACAGGAAAATTTCTAAACTCATATAGTGGTCGTTCAATATGATAATGACTGTGATCCTGGTTCGTCACGCGCCTCGCGATAAAACCCTGCAAGTGGATTTTTTAGGGTATGACAGATTGGTATTAGAGCCAATGGTTATAGTGAACTAGGTTTGCATTAGAGAGTAGACTTAGTCTATAGCCTTAGACACTGCATTACTCATACACCAACACAGACACTTATACATGACATACAAGAACCCTCATACATGATATGCCTACGAACATGGCATCAATACTTACATTGAAATTTCGGGCATGTCGACATCATCCATTTAACCCTCAACTGACGAGGAACACACCAAACTCATTGTATCTTCATCCCTAGTGGCGACGTCCGTGGGATCGCCAACAATCAGTTTCTACTCTTGTACGAGGTCCGTGGGACGGAGCCTCTGAAGGTCTCACATCACAATCATCTGCACCTCTTCCTACACCATGGAGCAGAACAAGACATAGGCTTGAGTCTACCAATGGTACTATCAGGTACTATGAGCTTTCTCAGGTCCATGTTTGGGACGGTATTCAACATTCACCCATATCTCTTGGGAGATGGGTTCATCGAAAGCAAGTCCTTCCTTCACCAACCAACAACACACCCCGACCCATTAGTTTTATTTTCCTTCAACCTGAGCACGGGGGCTTCACGTGAGGCACCCTGTGTTAGGGCAGTTCCTTGCACACGTTATTGCATAAATCCATTGACACCAAGATGTCATCATTTTTCCCGAGCCACGAGTCTACATCTTTGGTTTATATTCTTCGAGAGAATGGTTGACCACGAAGCTAAGAACATTTTGCCTATTGCACACCTGAACTCTAACCAGACTTGGATGGTGGAGCGGTTGCCTTGATTTTTCTAGTAACCTATGTTAATGAACCAGTTTTATCTCTCGAAGACACATTTCATGTGCATGTTTGTTCCATGCGCACTCTTACCTCTACGACCCGCTGGATTGGATTCTCATGGTGTGCTTCAACTTGAGTAGATCCTCAGATCAATTGATCCCATATTACTCTTTCTGATATAACTCCTCGGTGATCAACATTGGATGATTGACCAAGCTTTTGATAAGCCTATCATTCTGACAACACTTTGAATTCGAAAAATTCAATCTGAGGGACATTTTGACACAAGATAGATAGAACTCGGGTGAGCATGCAAATCAACTTATCATTACGGGTGCACACGTAATAGTAATTTGCGATGCATGTGAATCCTTGTGAAACCCTGTGTGTGGATAAATTGTCTTAACCCGTGAATCTCATATTTAAAACTGCTACTGTCAATATAATCTCTCGTAACTCATTCAACGGCTAACTGGTGTCGTTAAACCTCTCCAGCAGCTAATGGACGCAACTACTAGATTTAAGATCTTCTCGGACACATTGAGCTATCGTTAATGGAATCCATCGTTAGTGAAAATAAGATTCTCACCAGAATTAGAACCTGTTATCCCAATTGAAACCCTATCAGAAATCGTAGGATGAACCCTTCAACATCAGCTTATAAATGAAATATGAAGAACCTCATACGCTTACACCTCATTCCTTGGGCTTAACTATAAAATTTCATTTGACCCCATTACTCGGTCCTGTTGCTAATCTTTGGTCTAATCTGATGTACATCGCGGCATATCCAACTCTACGAACGGATTTCCACAAAACGGCCCCATCATCTTAGGGACATCAGAAGACGGAGATATAAGTTAATCAACAACCAGATACACATGACGACATAAACAATAATCTTATTCCTTGTATTGCTAGAGAAGTTATTCCATACCAGTTTTCAGTTCTAAGCTGGTCTATCCCCTAGTCGTCGCTCTGGCCGTCGCTTACCGTTTAATGTGATAGTTAGTTACCGTTTTCGACGTAGAGAAATCTCTCACTCCATTGTCGTGGTCGCACTACATCTTTGAAACTTTATGCATAAACTCCCATCAAATTTGTGCTCTAATTTAAAAGAACTTGGTAAACTTGTCTTTTTTATCCTTAGTGATCACTTCTTGAACTTTGGAGACGGTGATGTTTTTTTTTCTTTCTACGACCGTACCATTTTGAACATATTTCCGCGTTATTGTAATGAAACCTCTTGGCGACATATGTGATGTCCTTAATTCACACGTTTTAGTTCAACCTGTCAACTTTGATTCATACCGTTTTGACTAGCTCCACACACAACTAAATACATGTATATTAGTATATCTAAATTTTTTCGCTTATAGGCAATCCTGACGACCGTGGGCAATGCTTTGATTAAACCAAAATGCTACGGACTCAACCAACTATCACTTTTATAGAAAATTCTTCTTACACCAAAACCCATAAAGTAACGCTTCCCTCGACCGATATCCTCATTTTATTTCTATTTATATTGCTTGCATGCGATTGACTACATACTCATCATTCGAAATATTATTTTACTCGTAATCCTAAAACAACTATGTGGAACAGATTGATAACGATTGTGTCTTCGTGTAGTACTCACGTCTTATCTTGTAAAACTAAATTGAATATCTTAGTTCTTGTCTAACCCTGTTATACGCTAATTCTCGCTTGGCTAAATCACTCTCTACGAACGTTACTTCAGGAGCAACGAGTCATACTTAAGTTCATCAGTGCATGAACATAAAATGAAATTTCTACCTTTGTGAGGTATGCTGAGGTTAACACCCTTTTTCGTGTAAAAGCACCATATTCATGTATAGCTTCGTTGACCTCTTTGTTCCGTACATATTCCTCTTTGACCGAAGTTGGCCGCGTACTACAACAAACAACAATCAAAATTTCAAGATCTATATCAACCGAAAATCTTCCTTCCCTCTGTAATAACGCGTCAAGACACTGACATTCTGAGTAAAGGGGCATAACGCCCAACCTGAGTTCTCATCGAGTGTATTGATTATTTCACCTGAATCACATGTTCCAAGAAACTATCTTTCTCGAATCCTTACGTACGATGGCATCACCACCGTTCTTATGTAGTGGTCATTGCACCATTTCTGGTCTCCGGTTGCAGCATCTTATAAAAATAGATATCTCTAACACCCACTTTAATTACCTTCATGTCAGTTACTTTGAGTAAATTCTCGGTGGTGCACCCAACACAAGTCATCCTAAAATTTGAGTAATTTGGCCTTTAACCAACTACCTTCATACAATTCCAGTTCGGTTTATTTCGTCGACCCTTCGTGTTGATGTATCACATTCGTGTCCAGCAGTTAACCTCACAATATGCACTAGATACACTTGCTTTGTGAAGTGTTGACTACTTAATATTTAGATCACTTCGTGATAACTAAATATTGCCTTTCCAAGTTAACCTCACAATATGCACTAGATACCTGAGGGGACTGATGACTTTGTGGTGTACTGCGACGCTTCTATTCAGGGACTTAGATGTGTACTTATGCAACGCCATAAGGTCATGGCGTACGCATCCCGACAGCTGAAAGTACACGAGAAGAACTACACAACTCACGACTTAGAGTTAGGAGCTGTGGTGTTCGCTTTAAAAATCTGGAGGCATTATTTCTATGGAACCAAGTGTACCATCTACACCGACCACAAGAGCCTTCAACACATTTTCGATCAAAACGAGTTAAACATACGACAGCGTCGTTGGCTCGAACTCTTGAATGACTACGAATGTGCCATCCAGTACCATCCAGGCAAGGCTAATGTAGTAGCTGACGCCCTCAGTAGAAAAGAACATGAGAAGCCCTGACGAGTTCGGTCCCTACAACTCACGATACACTGTAACCTACCCGAACAAATTCACAACTCTCAGCTAGAGGCAGACAAGCCCGAAAATCTGAAATCTGAGAAATTACGCAAGATGGAGCATGATTGGGAAACCAAATTAGACGGAACTCGTTACTTTCTTAATCGGATATGGGTACCCCTCTATGGGAATTTGAGGGAACTCATAATGGACGAAGCTCATAAATCAAGGTACTCTGTTCATCCAAGGTCAGATAAGATGTACCAAGATCTCAAAACGACTTGCTGGCGGCCGAACATGAAGGCTGAAATAGCCACCTACGTAAGCAAATGGCTAACTTGTGCCAAGGTCAAGGTAGAATACCAAAAGCCCTCAGGACTATTCAACAACCTGAGATTCCCGTCTGGAAATGGGAACAAATCGCTATGGACTTTATTACAGGTCTACCTAAGACACCGAGTGGAAAGGATACAATTTGGGTGATTATCAACCGGCTAACTAAATCAGCTCACTTCTTAGCAATTAAGGAAACCGACAAGTTCGATACCCTTGCAGCGCTGTACATGAAGAAAATAGTAGCCCGGCACGGAGTGCCAATATCCATCATATCCGACCGTGATTCACGTTTTACTTCTCACCTTTGGCAATCAGCACAGAAGTCCTTGGGATCACGCGTCGATTGGAGCACAGCATACCATCCGCAGACTGATGGTCAAAGTGAACGTATCATTCAAACCCTCGAAGACATGCTTAGGGCGTGTGTAATCGACTTTGGTAAAGGCTGGGAGAAGCATCTACCTTTGGTAGAATTTTCCTATAACAACAGTTACCACACGAGTATCCAAGCAGCTCCATTCGAGGCGCTGTATGGATGGAAATGTCGCTCGCCCTTTTGTTGGGCGGAAGCTGGTGATAGTCAAATCACGGGTCCAGAGTTGGTTCTGGAAGCCACTGAAAAGATAGTGCAAATCCGAAATCGTATGGCGGCAACTCGGGATCGCCAGAAGAGCTATGCCAATCAGCGACACAAACCGTTAGTATTTCAAGTAGGTGATCGGGTCCTACTGAAGGTATCGCCTTGGAAGGGCGTGATTCGTTTTGGCAAAAGAGGTAAACTAAACCCGCGATATGTTGGTCCGTTTGAAATCACAAAGAAAATCGGTCTGGTAGCTTATGAGTTGAACCTTCCTGATGAACTCGGTGGAGTTCACAACGTTTTTCATGTCTCAAATCTGAAGAAGTGTCTATCAGATGAAACACTAACCGTTCCACTGGATGAGATCCATGTGGACGAACAACTACGGTTCATTGAGGAACCAATTGAAATTATGGACCGGGAGGTCAAAACGCGAAGGCATAGTAAAATACCGATTATCAAGGTTCGTTGGAACTCTAAGCGTGGACCGGAATACACTTGGGAAAGAGAGGATCAAATGAAACACAAATATCCTCACCTCTTGCAACCGAAACACAAAATCCAAGCAACGCCAACTGAATTTTGGGGCGAAATTCCTTTAACTAGGGAAGAGTGTGACAACTCGAAAATCTTTCCTCACTCCAACAACTTTCAAAACTCTTGATCATTCAATTTTCGGGACAAAAATTCCTTCAGGTTGGGGATAATGTGACATCCCAGAAAAATAAATCAGGTATAATTTCTGTTTCGGTTTCTTATAATTGTATATTATATTTTATTATATAAAATATAATTAGCACACGTCATGTACAATTAGTAAGTCATAAATTATAATTACAACTAGAAACCGAACCTAACACCAAAACCCAAACCATAAGCATATTTGCTCTCGGCCCGAAAGCAAATCAACCCAACCCGCCACCCTATCCCCTTGCGGCCCAAGTAAACGAAACCGCCCCCACCCACCCTTTAATTCATAAAATATGTATATGTGTATGCATGAGAGGGAAAAAGAAAAAAAAAACCTAGCTCTCCCCTTGGTGTGCGACGGCAGTGGAAACAGCCCCCCTCTCATTCGATCGCTACTCCCTCTCTCTCTAGTTCTTCCATCCTTCTTCAAGGTTAGTAAAGTCTTATGTGTTATGTGGCTGCGTTTTTGATAATAATGATGATATGTACTTAGGGTTTTGGTGTGGTTCTAACATGCACTATGATGAATATGATTGTTGATGAGTTATTGTTATAATATGTTGCATATATGTGTTTAGATGGACTTATTCTGCTGAAATCATATGTAAATACTTGAAAATCATAATTAGGAGGGGTATAATATACATGTTACTGAATATGGGCTGAATGGAATAAGTCGTTAAGTTGTATGATCATTAGATTCACTAAAAAGAATGACTAGAACGCTAGTAGAGCCGAAACAGAATCTGTCCGGAGTTCTGCAGCCAACTTCCGTTGGCTGTAAATAGGTAATAACAAATCGAAAAGTTGATTTTCTGAAGCCTAAAACGTGTATTTTCGAAAACCGCTTCTAATGGCGCTAGAATGGAAATTTTTGGACACCGTTTACTATTTTTAAAAAGTCGTTTGGTACAGCAGCTGAAGCTGCGTTGTTTCTGCAGAAAATTCACGTAATGTTTTATATCATAACCTGTAAACCGAAAATGGTTAAGTCACGAATTTTATACAGTAGATACTCCTAGGTGTTCAAAGAAATCTCCAACTGGAATTTCATCAATTGGACAAACAAATATTTTTAAATATATTTTTCCGTGAAGCTATAGTCAAAAAGTGATGAATCTGACTGCAGCTTAGTAAATGATTTTTTATAAATAATTGGTAATGAATTAGGTCTTGAAAATCTTACACAAGTTTTTATGGCACGTTTGACAAGCTCTGTAAATTAGTTGGAATTTTTGGAACATGGGAGCTATTTTATAAACATTCCCGAAAACAGTCCAATTTGGAGTATTAATTCTGAAACATTATACGTTGAAATTGTGTGTTCTAATTTTTGTATGCACCATTTGAGAAGGGTCGAACCTGATTTATGTTAACTTAGACATTATCGAATTTGTCGAGTGCTATGATCATATGTCCTTATATGCAGATATGTAAATATATACATGGAATACATATAAGTTGTCAACGTAATTTGCATGATATGTGTCAAGATACGTGTATGAATGTCGTGTCTTACATGAACATACTGATAAACTAAATGCTAATCATATTAAGACGTGATTGACCAACCTCGACTTGTAATCACCTTAAAAGTCTAACCGTGCAATTAAAAGGTGAGTTCATGGCCCCTATTTCTTTAAACGTTTACTAAACACAGGGGGAGAAAACATGTACACGTTACAGTGATATATGCGTTCATTATATTACTGTACAGTAACGCCTTTCTATTTAGAGTTATGTTATACGGTTATGGTCACAAGGAAGCATATATTACATGTTAGTCCCCTTAACACTTACGATGCCGTTAGTATTGGATTATAGCGAGGGAATTTTTAGTAGTACTACTGGGCCCGACAAGCCCCACTCGAACTGGTTGTGCCAGTTAGACCGAACGTTGATGGTCACGAGTGTAGAATTTGCCTCACTTTTTAGCCATGGTTGGTGATAGGCCTGGCACAATAGGGGAAACAAAGTCAGCTTCAGATAGAACACTTTGTTGACATGACCTAGGCTAGCTACCTAAACATATGACATGAACTACTAAACTACTCAACATTTATCTGATTCGGGTTGGATCAGGGAAACTCATGATGCACTGGTTCGGGGTTGAACCAGTGGGGAAAAACGTATGTTTACAATTGTGAACTAAAACCTGTGAACTCACTCATCATTATTGTTGACACTTGATTTTACATGTTTTCTCAGGTTGCAAAGGTAGCACACATCAGGACTAGGATGCATTATGGTGTCGCATTGAGTTCATCAAATATTTTGACACAACTTTAAATTACATTAGCTATTTTTGTTTTGTAATTGTTTACGCTTCCGCAACTCAATTGTATAAACAGTATTTTCTCATGAATGAGCAAACAGGAAAATTTTTAAACTCATATAGTGGTCGTTCAATATGACTAATGATTGTGATCCTTGTTCGTCACGTGCCTCGCGGTAAAATCCCGCAAGTGGATTTTTGAGGGTGTGACAAATTGTAACATCTGTTCCAGTTGGAAGTCCCCAGTACCAAGATAAAGGGGCATTTGGTTCTATTAATTTGGAGTCTGCTCTTATTAAGGAATCAAATACAACTACCTCTGGTAGGAATTCAGATGATCCTATTAAGTTAGGTGATAAATTAAGATACAAGGAATTGGCAAACATAATGACATCTATAGAATCTTCCATAGATGAAATGAAATACATGATGAAACAGATGTTAAAGCATTCTGAAAGTCAACCATCAACTCAGCAAATTGCCAATGAGCTGTGGAAATAAGTGCAACCAATTATCCAAGCTCAAAGGAATTTGGCTGATATTAATATAAACTCTCACATGGAGTTGATAAGCAACATGGTTAAGGCCTGATACAAGGTTACGCAAGCTGATATCAAGGCCATTAGAGAACATCTGTTGCAAACCACTAGCTCTGCCCCTCCAACCGTACTTCAAGAAATAGTTGAAGATGATGCCAAAAAGGGGGGAGAATGACAAGTTGAGAAAGTTGCAACCTTCATTACAAGAACAGGCCATGCAGAGGGAAAAGGAAGACATTGGCACTTCAAAAAGGAGAAAGTCAACAAGAAATGTTAGACAGCCAATCGCCACCTCTCCTAAAACTACAGCTAGGTCTACAAGAAGTGTATCCTCTGCTACAACCAAAAGAAAACCATCACCACAAAAACCACCACA
Organism: Scalesia atractyloides; assembly: GCA_947069175.1. Lineage (NCBI taxonomy): Eukaryota > Viridiplantae > Streptophyta > Magnoliopsida > Asterales > Asteraceae > Scalesia > Scalesia atractyloides. The sequence continues at coordinate 19,567,417 of CAMTDV010000005.1, read as the reverse complement.
AAAGAAACCATCACCACCACCAAATCAACAAACAGATGCAGGTACAAAAGAGGTACAAACAAATGTTTCACAAACCACTGCCATGATAACCTTTCCCACAACAAAACCACCACTGCCCACACCACCAAGAATACCAACACGCCCACCTTCACCTAAAATCAAATTCACACGGAAAAGAGAAACTTTTGTTGTGCAAGAAGATGATGAGGAGATTCCATCACCAATTCCCTTATCATCTGCCCCCATTCCAGCCACACCACTCTCATCATTTCCACCAAATTCCACTTCATTTCCATCCAATAAACCACCACCACATCTCATCCCACTGCTCAGTCTCCTCTGGAACCCCTTGGAATCCAAGGTGAAATTGAATTGTTTTATTCAACAGAGGATACATCACAACTGTCCTTCCCATCTTTTTCTAGTTTTCCCAAGCCTAAAAACTTAGATGAATACTTGAAGTTGAAAGCGAGACATGCTGAGGTTATTGGAACGAGAAGTGCATAGGGAAGGATGACATGACTGCTCAGGGAATCTTGTCACTAGAACATAGCAAGGTAAGAAAGTTAGAAGATTTTGCTAAGGACCTGAGCAAGTCCATGTCCGAGAAGCCAATAGATGCTGAGCTTGATAAGGAACTGAAACAGGATTACGTTGATCACAACATGTAATATAAACCATACAAAGCAACCAGAGTATAGTTCAAAGATTGGTCAATAGATGCTCGCAAAAAAATTAGAAAGAATTCAAAAGATGCTCAATGATCCTTTACATAAGCCAACTCCACTAGATTGGAAGAAAAACAAACAAATTGATCAAAACAAGGCATTGAAGCTGAAGAGAATACTAGTTGATGTAAAGTATGGTACTGCAAGGTCTGGTGCCTGATGGTCAGAGTGTAGAATTGTTGAAACTTACAGGAGGCTGGAATAACTGAGAGAAAAGGATCATACAGTTCCAGGAAGCCAGCTTATCCAACAGTGGTTGTTCCTCAACAGACCCTTACACTTAAAAAGCAGTCCTTAACATCTGGCTTGTCCATAGCTGCCTTTGAATCAAGCAAAAAGGCAGAAGCATATGGCTGAGGCTGATGCACAAATTTTTGAAGAACACATGAAAGAGGGATTGAAGAACCAACTATTATATCACACAGATCCTATTAGTGACAAACTGCAAGAAACAATTTCAAATCTTATGGGCAGGCCACAGTCACCAAACTCATCAAAAATAACCCTTCACCCAAGAAAATCATCCGATTCAAAAATTCTAAAGTGAAAGTCATCCTCAGACACCCACGAGTTGACTTTGCTCAGATCAGATGGTGATGTTAAAAGGATAAGAATGGAGTATGCATATGGTCTGGATGCAGATGACCTCAAGATCTGTTGAACCTTGAACTAGAAAGGGATTTTGAAGATACGATTTCCATGAACTTTGAACTACAATTCAAAGGCCAAATCAAGGAAATGCTGATGAGAAATAAAGAAGAGTTTTGGCATCATCTGTTCTACGGGAAAATTGTTGGATCTAGTGGACCCACAAAAGAACAGATGATTGGAAAGCTAAAATAGTCTATAACATCTGATTATAAATAACAGTGCTTTGAAGATCTGCTCCTCCCAATGGCAAAGACTCAACATCTGCTGCTCTAAAGTCTGCTTAAAGCCAAAGGTCTATTGAAGATATACTCTGCTTACAGCCAAAGGTCTACCAAAGAGAACCCCTACTAATGAAGATAAAGACTGTTGAAGGAAAGGTCTGCTGGACCAACAGAGGATAACGCTCAACAGAGGTTCTTTTAACAGATGCTGATCAACAGAGTTTAGTATTATTATCTATGTAACAGTACATAGGCTTTAGCAGATATTAGAGGTTTGTTAGACGGTTAGATGTCGTTGTCTAGGTGACGTCAACTTAGATTCCTCAGGTGTTTCATTTGTACTATAAATAGAACATTGCCTGTACTGTTCTATACTTCACTTCACCTTGACATTTTTGTACGAACAAATTAGAGTGATATGGCTGAGGGGGAGTTGTACTTCTTCATGCATATGTAAATTACAATTTATAAAAACATGTTGATGAAAGCAATATCTTCAATGTTGTGATTGAAAATTTTATTATTCGGCTGCATATTTCATCTCTGTTTGACCTTCTTTCATTATTTCCATCTTAAACTGTCACAACAATTAAACTCAGATCTTAACATTGGTAATTTACTAGAGGTTGACAAGAGTGTCTCTTGCACATTTGGTCAGCTGCACCCATGGTACCAAAGTTCACTTTCTCTCTCCTCTTGTTTGCTTACGGTAGTGAAAAACCTAATTTGCATAGATGTAAACCCATAAAATGGATAGCAATACATTAACACAATAAGTGAAGAGCAAACAAAATTTGAGTATGAATAAAAAGTTTCATATTCAATACATTTAAAACAACATAAAATGCAAGAAACCTACAAAATCCCCCCAAAACCAAAATTCGGCTCCAAAATACAAACACCACAATCTATTTTTACACCAACGCCAATACATTTACAGCAACACAAATCCACAAAAAAATCTAATAAATTCCCCTTAAAACCAAAAGTTGACTCTTAAATAGAAACTCTCCCAAAAAGCGAACCACAATTTATTTTTTTGCACGAACGACAATATGCTTACAACAACGTAAACCCCCCAAAAAACTCTACAAAATCCCCCAAAACCAAAATTCGACTCATAAATACAAACAACCCCAAAACCGAACCATAATCTATGTTTTACACCAAGTAAAACTTAGCCAAACCCATAAGTTGAATCACAAACCTCCCAAAACAGTATAGTATAGGTAAAGCAATGTATCATATCATATCGTATATCGTATCATATACTATTTGTTTACTTTTTGGTGGTTGATAATGATTAGAACTTACTATGCCAATGCAGGTTAGGCAGGTAAGATGAAGCTTGTATGTTAAGTTTGGTGCCAAATGTTAAGAGTGTTGTCATCATGATCACCTTTTTCTTGTTTTCTTTAGTTTTTATAATCACTTTCGCCATTGGATTGTTTGTTTTCTTTCTTGCCACATAATACTTCCTCTCTGAAATGCTAACAATAAAGGCTTGTTCGTGGAATGGACCATTTTCCTTATTGTTCTGATGTTGTTGTGGTTGCTATGTGCCTTGTTGGGGGCTTGCTTACGGAAGTTGAAGCATCTTATTAGCTAGATTAGTCTCTTGTTTCCTTAACATTCTTTTCTCCCACTTAATAGCTAACTTTTGTTTGCAGGTTCTTGTATTGAGAGTACCTTGTTGGCATGCTGAGTGTCACGTGGTGGTTTTGACATCATGAACACCATTTGCTGGTTATATCAGTTACTCCCATGATCATTTCTTTCTAGTAATTTTTGTGTGCTATTCTTTAGTTATATATAATATTTTATTTGTACTGTTTTGCAGGTTTGTTTATGTTAAAAATGTATGAAGTTGAAAGGACGTGCGGTGCCCAATTTTTTTAGGTACTATTTATAGCTTTTAGTTTCACTATATAATATAATATTAATATTCACGGGCGAGAAGGGCTTGGGAGTATATAGCGAGATTGTTGGCCTTGAGAGCATTCGCAATAAATTCTCTATCCGTATCCATATATTTCCATTAAAAACGACTACTTTTTCTCTCTTCTTTTCAATTAAATAATATTTTTATACCTTTATCATTGCCTTTTCTCTCTCCTTAACTCACAAATTTATGAAAATATTAAAAAAACACTATAAGGTTTTCTCTCTCAAGATTTTTGTTTCCTATATATTTTCTTTCTCCTCTAGTCACAACCACTCAAAAACACTAACAACCATTTTATAATATAACTAAGCTCCCTCATATATTTTTAAGGGTTTTCATTATGAATGCTCTGGTGATATGTTAATTATTAGAAAGCTAAATTTTGAATTTACAATATGTTATTAAGAGACTTTAACTAATCATTTGTCAAACATGTTCATCTCAAAAGAGGAGTATAAAAGGCATTCTATGTTGATTCATGCCAAGGTTAAATCTCAACACTCAAACTCGCCAATATGCTAAGTTTAAGGCTTTAAAAGAAACAATAGCAATATGAAGAAAAGCTACGAATTCTTAAAAGAAAGTCAACAAAGAACATGTGTATTTTTATTCCATGATAAACCATGCCTTAAATAGACTAACATAATACTCAAATTTGAAAGACTCAACCTACTATTGCCTATTCTAAAGGAAACCACATTGAGAATCGGTACAAAGAGTAACCCATTATTCTACCAACATTCACTTCACAAACTCAGTCAAACTCCACTCCAATTTATTTATTCTTTTGACAACTACCCACTAAATCAAAACAATAGCATCTAAAGTACTTTATTCAAATTTACGTAATGCATGGACTTAAATATCACAAGCAAAACTATGACCCATGATTAATGACCCCTTAAACTAAAACACCTGCCGCCTCGTTTCATGACTCGTCAAACCAATCAAGATTATCCAACAATCACCCACATAATCTTGATGTAGGTTCTTTTACTAGCTCGTTTCTTCGCATCCTTTCTTGCTTTACTTGCTACCAGAATCACGGAGATTACATCTTGCTCTTGCTAAACGAACCACACGTGTCCGGTTTCTTGCCTTAATCGGTTCACAAAGATCCGACTTGACTCCACTCTTGCTCACTTGCACTTGCTTCTTTCGAGTTTCTCTTGCTATTCTTCCTAGATACTCAGTTCCGGCATTCCGTTTTTGTACTAACACATAATCTTACTCTACTCGAGTTGCTAAACCGCACAAGTCTTATCACCTCCCAAGCCTTCTATCACACAAATTTATTTCCATCACACAGATTCTCTTCCCACGATCACATAGATCCACACTTCACCACGTAACAATTCACACATATTTTGTTCTTTTTCGGATCACACTGATCCTTTAAACATCTCAGATTGATTCACACAACACCACTAAGGTTTTTGATCCTTTTTTTACCACAAAGATCAGGTCCTCGTTTCTCACGCATGCGACACACAGAGCAGGTACGTTTAATCACATAAATCTTCTTCTTCTTCCTCGTCTTCTACAAGCTCACTAAGAACCATGTTGAGTTCACTCAGAACTCGTTTCAAGTCTCGATTTCGTCCCCACATGGCTCACTTAGAACCATGTTCGGTTACCTAAAACCCGCTTCTCTTCTTTGTTTCTTGGAACTTCTATAATCGCTATCCATTTTGTTCTCTATATCTTCTCACCCCCGCAGTTTAGAGGGACTCCTCGCCTCTCTTTGGAAAGCCGACTCTCAAACCGACAAACACCGTCTTCACCATGCTCTCGTTTCTCCACCTTTGCTCTGATACCAAATGTTGCTTCAGGCCTAAGATTAAATCTCAACACTCAAACTCACCAATATGCTAAGTTTAAGGCTTTAAAGAAAACAATAGCAATATGAAGAAAAGCTACGAATTATGAAGAGAAAGTAAACAAAGAACAAGTGTGTTTATATTCCGTGATAAACCTTGCCTTAGATAGACTAACATAATACTCAAATTTGAAAGACTCAACCTACTATTACCTATTCCAAAGGAACCACGTAGAGAATCGGTACAAAGAGTAACCTATTATATATTCTACCAACGTTCACTTCACAAACTCAGTCAAACTCCACTCCATTTTTTTATTCTTTTTTATCACTTCCCACTAAATCAAAACAATAGCATTCTAAAGTACTTTATTCAAACTTACGTAATGCATGGACTTAAATATCACATGCAACACTATGACCCATAAGTAATGACCCGTTAAACTAAAACATCTGCTGACTCGTTTCATGACCCTGCTAACCAATCTTGATTATCCAAAAATCACCCCCATAATCTTGATGTTGGTTCTTTTACTTGCTCATTTCTTTGCATCCTTTCTTGCTTTTCTTGCTACCTGAATCACGGAGATTCCATCTTGCTCTTGCTACACAAACCGCACGTATCAGGTTTCTTGCTTTAATCGGTTCACAAAGATCCGACTTGACTCCACTCTTGCTCACTTGCACTTGCTTCTATCGAGTTTCTCTTGCTATTTTCCTGGATTCTTAGTTTCAACATTCCATTTTTGTACTAACGCCTACTCTTACTCTACTCGAATTGTCAAACCACACAAGTTTTATCCACTCCCAAGCCTTCTATCACACATATTTTTTTCCATCACACAGATCCGTCAGTTCATTCTCTGAACCGCTTAAATTTTCTTCCCTCGATCACACAGATCCGCACTTCACCCCTTTTCAATCCACGTAGTTCTTTTTTTCTTTTTCGTATCATACTGATCCATTTAAACATCTCAGATCGATTCACACAACACCACTAAGGTTTTCAATCTTTTTTTATCACAAAGATCAGGTCCACCTTTCTCACGCATACGTCTCACAGAGTAGTTACGTTTAAGCACACAAATCTTCTTCTTCCTCGTCTTCTACCGGCTCACTAAGAACTGTAACACCCCAAATCGCGTAATACACACACGTGGCGGAAACACTTGGGGAGTCACATTACAAATTGTTTCACAACACATGGTATTTAATGTTTTGTTTTATTGAATTATCGAATTACATTGTCTTGGAATAATGGATATGAAATTCAATGAAAATGTCTTTCAAGTTTTAAAGTCACTAAAGCCTGAGTCCATCCTATGTGTAGAATGCGGCGACAATCATCTCAAAAGTAAACCTGAAACATATGTAAAAATAGGTACGTCAGCATAAAAATGCCTGTGAGTAACATAGGTTTTGTAATGATGTTTCATGGCTTTGAATAATTTAAAGAAAAGTTTAACTAATCCAAAAATAGCCATGAATCGTTATAAAGTGTTTCTTTTATGTAATCATATGAAAATCAAATGATATAAAAGAAATATTGTAAGGTTAACTTAATAACCAATATGTTATGTCTTGTATAAAATTGTCATGTCTTGTCTTAGTTCAAAGTGATTTAGATAACACTACGATATGTAATATAATAAAAGCACTTATATATAGGAAGTACCAGCGACGTATCCACCATGCTTTTATCATATTACACACACCTCGTTATCTAAAACACTTACCATAAACCAATCGTCCAATTGTCCGTGTTATAACCCAATTGTTTATCGTCCTTGTTATAAATCAATCGTCCTTGTATAAAACAATGTCGTTGAATAAACAAAGGTTTTGTTTAAATCCAAAAGTTATGTCTTGTAAACCATTGCTTTTATTGTAAAACATATATTAGGATTGTTGGCGAATACATTCAAGCCTTATTGACTGTCGGATAGACCCTTATAAAGACAAAGGTTTATCAAGTGTTTATCGGATTCTGTCATTCCCCAATGGATACTTTCAAACAGCTAGAAAGTGGGAATGGGGTGTCAAACCTATGGTACCATTACATACTAACGGTCGGCATCAATGTTAATGAATGTATCATTGTATATTCAACGCACCAATATGCCTTGAACAATGTAAGCATGTTATGAAAATGTTTAGAAACCATGTACTTGGCATACTAAGTCAATATACCAAGCAAAATGTCTTGAAATCATGTACTAGGTATGCTAAGTCAACATACAAAGCAAAATGCATTTGACATTATGTATTGTATGTACAATGTAATTAAGGCATAAATAATGTCATGAAAATGTGAAAGTAGATTTAGGCACATATGTATCACCCCAAAGAATTTGCGAACTGTAAAAGGGGGGACTGTGTACTCACTTTGGATTGCTTAAGTCTTGTAGTATAGATCAAACAATGCTTGAAGGAACAAGGAATCAAGTGGCACCTAGTATCGGATACTATGTTTATAAGTCGGGACTAAACCGGTGGATAGAATAGAATGAAGTTCTGTAAATCAAATGAGCATTAGAACTCATATGGCATGATTTAATGAACCTAACATTCTGATTAGATAGTAATCATAAGTGCTCTTGACCCGTTATGACTCGTTAAGGTAGTTTACGCTACTTTAATCGGTCATTTGCGTAAGTATAAGGTCGGATGGTTATATATGTTATATGATAAGTCCTATATGCCCAAACATGTTTGAAAATATTATTATATCAGTTTAGATGTCAAAAGTTTGATTACATATGCTTAAAATGAATTTAGGCGCAAAAAGGGCATTTTGGTCATTTTTAAAGGGCATATAAACAACTTATCAATAACTAACCAAACAAAGTGACCATATGGTATAACCGCAGTAGGTTATTCCCTATACAACTATGGTCACACATATGTGCTTGGTCGGATCCTAAGATTGACCAAACGGGTCGGATTCGAAAGTCAAATCGGTGGTCAAGACCGCTCGACTTACGACCCTAATAAAGCACTAAACTAAAAGTGACGAGTTAAACATGTTAAAACATGTTTAACTAAGTTAGAAAACTGATTTGGTATCAAAACAAAGTGTTTTGATACCCGATAATAGTTCCGTCACAAAATGCACATAAACGTGCATTTTGACCGAAACTTTGACTCGTCACTACGACTAGTAAACGTGGTAATCAATAGGTATAATCGCCAGGGATTATAACCACCGTGATTACGATCACGTTGCAAAGTTCAATTGAACTTTGACTTAACCAATTATGATCAGAATCGAAAGTCAAACAGAAAGTCAAACGGTTAGACTTTTAACTCATAATAAGCTAAAAGAATGAAAAATACTAGAATGGAACACTTACTTGTGATCCAAGGATGAAGAATAGACCAGAAAACTCAGATGGGAGACCTCCAAAAATGTGGTAGCCTCTACTTAGAGTTATAGAGGAAGAAAAGGGTGAATGAGCAAGGAAAATGGCTAAGTTCATGGCCTATTTATACTAATCTTGAAGTCACAAGATCATCACATGTGTCCTTTGATGTGTCATGATCCTAGGAGGTGTTTAACAAGTGTCAAATGCATAAACAAAGGTGGCAAAAACGAGTTCTTGGAGGCCAAGCAAAGGAACAAGAAGCTGCCAAGTAGCTGCAACCATTATGCTAAGCCGGGGACCCCTTACGGACCGTATGGGGTCCAGCCTTACGGTCCGTAAGGCCTGGTCTGGCAGAAGTTTTGAAAAAGTTGCAGTTTGGTCCCTGAACTTGTATTTGTCGCGTTTTGGCACTTTTAACACCCGTTAACCTCAAATTTAAGCTTTATAAGGATGCTGAAGCATAGGGAACTTGAAATTAGTCCGGAAATGTAATGGATGTCGGTTCGTTCGGTTGTACGGTTGCGTTTTTCGGCTAACTACGACGAACGCTTTAATTAACACGTAAACGATCGTAAATGCGTAACAAATGATATTTTTGCATTCTAATCATTAAAATGCAAGATTTTAATGACTACAAAAATGTTTGGATGTATGTACATGTTCGTATTAAGAAATATGTGAATCGGCGTACTTTCGTAAAATTTGCAAAATAGTCCCTGGAGTTGCATAAGCTAGTTTTTGCCATACCGAAACCTTCAAAACTTATTTCTAAATTATGCAAAGGATATTTAGGTTATGTTTAGCTTGTGTCCTTGTTCCGGAGTGTACGCCACATTAAACTGATTACGTTTGCATAACAGTTTGCGATTTCACTTCTAGAAATCGTTGGAAGACCGAAATTGAACATGGGTTGAAAACGTGTAGTGTCAAAAGAACCTTTTTGAGTTCACTCATAACTCGTTTCAAATCTCTATTTCGTCTCCACATGGCTCATTTAGAACCATGTTCCGTTCACATATAAACCGCTTCTCTTCTTTCTTTCTTGGCACTTCCATATTCGCTATCCGTCTCGTTCTCTATATCTTCTCACCCCAGCAGTTTAGAGGGACTGCTCCCCTCGAAAAGACAACTCGCAAACTGACAAACACCGTCTTCCCCATGCTCTCGTTTCACCACCTTCGCTCTGATACCAAATGTTGGTTCAGGCCCAAGGTTAAATCTCAACGCTCAAACTCAGAAAAGCTATGAATTCTAAAAAGAAAGTAAACAAAGAACATGTGTGTTTTTTTTCATGATAAACCATGCCTTAAGTAGACTAACATAATACTCATATTTGAAAGACTCAACCTACTATGACCTATTCTAAAGGAAACCACGTAGAGAATTGGTACAAAGAGTATCCCATTATTCTGCCAACGTTCACTTCACAAACTCAGTCAAAATCCACTACTATTTTTTTATTCTTTTGACCACTACCAACTAAATCAAAACAATAGCATCCTAAAGTACTTTATTCAAACTTACGTAATGCATTGACTTAAATATCACATGCAGAACTATCACCCATAAGTAATGACCCATTAAAAGAAAACACCTGCTGACTCGTTTCATGACCCTTCTAACCAATCATTATTGTCCAACAATCACCCCCATAATCTTGATGTTGGTTCTTTTACTTGCTCGTTTCTTTACATTCTTTCTTGCTTTTCTTGCTACCTAAATCACGGAGATTACATCTTGCTCTTGCTAAACGAACCGCACATGTCCGGTTTCTTGCCTTAATCAGTTCACAAAGATCCGACTTGACTCCAATCTTGCTCACTTGCACTTGCTTTTTTCAAGTTTCTCTTGCTATTTTCCTTGATTCTCAATTTCGACATTCCATTTTTGTACTAACACCTACTCTTACTCTACTCAAATTGTTAAAGCACACAATTTTTATACACACCTAAGCCTTCTATCACACATATATTTTTCCATCACACAGATCCGTCGGTTCGTTCTCTAAAACGCATAAATTTTATTACCTCGATCACACAGATCTTCACTTCACCACTTATCAATCCACAATGTTCTTTTTTTCTTTTTCGGATCACACTAATCCCTTCAAAAATCTCAGATCGATTCACACATCACCACTAAGGTTTTCGATCTCTTTTTATCACAAAGTTTAGGTCCACCTTTCTCACGCATGCGACACACAGAGTAGGTACGTTTAATCACACAAATCTTCTTCTTTGTTGAGTTCACTCAGAACTCGTTTCAATCTCGATTTCGTCTCAACATGACTCATTTAGAACCATGTTCGGTTCACATAAATCCCGCTTCTCTTCTTTCTTTCTTGGAACTTCCATAATCGCTATCCGTCTCGTTCTCTGTATCTTCTCACCCCCGCAGTTTAGAGGGACTGCTCCCCTCGAAAAGACGACTCTCAAACCGACAAACACGGTCTTCACCATGCTCTCGTTTCTCCACCTTTGCTCTGATACCAAATGTTGGTTCAGGCCCAAGGTTAAATCTCAACGCTCAAACTCAGAAATATGCTAAGTGTAAGGCTTTAAAATAAAACAATAGCAATATGAAGAAAAGCTACGAATTCTGAAAAGAAAGTAAACAAAGCACATGTGTGTTTTTATTCCATGATAAACTATTCTTTAAATAGACTAACATAATACTCAAACTTGAAAGTCTCAACCTACTATTACCTATTCTAAAGGAAACCACGTAGAGAATCGGTACAAAGAATATCCATTATTCTACCAACGTTCACTTCACAAACTCAGTCAAAATCCACTCCCATTTTTTTATTCTTTTGATCACTACCCACTACATCAAAACAATAGCATCCTAAAGTACTTTATTCAAACTTACGTAATGCATTGACTTAAATATCACATGCAAAACTATCACCCATAAGTAATGACCCATTAAACAAAAACACATGCTGACTCGTTTCATAACCCTTCTAACCAATCATGATTATCCAATAATCACCCCATAATCTTGATTTTGGTTCTTTTACTTGCTCATTTCTTTGCATCCTTTCTTGCTTTTCTTGCTACCTGAATCATGTAGATTACATCTTGCTCTTACTAAACGAACCGCACGTGTCCGGTTTCTTGCCTTAATCGGTTCACAAAGATCCGACTTAACTCCACTCTTGCTCACTTGCACTTGCTTTTTTGGAGTTTCTCTTGCTGTTTTCCTTGATTCGCAGTTTCGACATTCCATTTTTGTACTAACACCTACTCTACTCGAATTGTTAAAGCTCACAAGTTTTATCCATTCCTAAGCCTTCTATCACACATATTTTTTTCCATCACACAGATCCGTCGGTTCGTTCTCTAAACCGCATAAATTTTATTCCCTCGATCACACAAATCCGCATTTCACCACTTATCAACCCACAATTTACTTTTTTTTCTTTTTCGAATCACACTAATCCCTTCAAAAATCTTAGATCGATTCACACAGCACCACTAAGGTTTTCGATCTGTTTTTATCACCAAGTTTAAGTCCACCTTTCTCACGCATGCGACACACAGAGTAGGTATGTTTAATCACACAAATTTTCTTCTTTGTTGAGTTCACTAAGAACTCGTTTCAAATCTCGATTTCGTCTCAACATGGCTCATTTAGAACCATGTTCGGTTCACATAAAACCCGCTTCTCTTCTTTCTTTCTTGGAACTTCCATAATCGCTATCCGTCTCGTTCTCTATATCTTTTCACCCCTGCAGTTTAGAGAGACTGCTCCACTCTCCTTGGAAAGACGTCTCTCAAACCGACAAACGTCGTCTTCACCATGCTCTCATTTCTTCACTTTCACTCTGAAACCAAATGTTGGTTCAGGCCCAAGATTAAATCTCTACGCTCAAACTCGCCAATTTGCTAAGTTTAACGCTTTAAAAGAAGACAATAGCAATATGAAGAAAAGCTACGAATTCTTAAAAGAAAGTAAACAAAGAACATGTGTGTTTTTATTCCATGATAAACCATGCCTTAAATAGACTAACATAATACTCAAATTTGAAAGACTCAACCTACTATTACCTATTCTAAAGGAAACCACATAGAGAATCGGCACAAAGAGTAACCCATTATTCTACCAACGTTCACTTCACAAACTCAGTCAAACTCCACTCCCATTTTTTTTATTCTTTTGACCACTACTCACTGAATCAAAACAATAGCATCCTAAAGTACTTTATTCAAATTTACATAATGCATTGACTTAAATATCGCAAGCAAAACTATGACCCATAAGAAATGACCCATTAATCTAAAACACCTACTGACTCGTTTCATGACTCTTCTAACCAATCATGATTATCCAAAAATCACCCCCATAACCTTGACGTTGCTTCTTTTACTTGCTCGTTTCTTTGCATCCTTCTTGCTTTTTCTTGCTACCTGAAACATGAAGATTCCATCTTGCTCTTGCTAAACGAACCGCACGTGTCCGGTTTCTTACCTTAATCGGTTCACAAAGATCCGACTTGACTACACTCTTGTGCACTTGCACTTGCTTCTTTCGAGTTTCTCTTGCTATTTTCCTTGATTCTCAGTTTCGACATTCCATTTTTGTACTAACACCTACTCTTGCTCTACTCGAATTGTTAAACCACACAAGTTTTGTCCCCTACTAAGCCTTCTATCACACATATTTTTTTCCATCACACAGATCCGTCGGTTCACTCTCTAAACCGCAAAAATTTTCTTCCCTCGATCAGACATCCGCACTTCACCACTTATCGATCTGCATAATTCTTTTTTTTCTTTTTCGGATCACACTGATCCCTTCAAACATTTAGATCGATTCACATAGCACCACTAAGGTTATTGTTCTTTTTTATCACAAACTCAGATCCACCTTTCTCATGCATGCGACACATAGAGTAGGTACGTTTAATAACCCAAATCTCCTTCTTCCTCGTCTTCTACAAGCCCACTAAGAACCTTGTTGAGTTCATTCAGAACTCGTTTCAAATCTCGATTTCATCTCCACATGGCTCATTTAGAACCATGTTCGGTTCACATAAAACCCGCTTCTCTTCTTTCTTTCTTGGAACTTCCATAATCGTTATCCGTCTCGGTCTCTATATATTTTCACCCCCGCAGTTTAGAGGGGCAGCTCCCCTCTTCTCGGAAAGGCGGCTCCCATACCGAAAAACACCGTCTTCACCATGCTCACGTTTCTCCACCTTCGCTATAATACCAAATGTTGGTTCAGGCCCAAGATTAAATCTCAATGCTCAAACTCACCAATATGCTAAGTTTAAGGCTTTAAAAGAAGGCAATAACAATATGAAGAAAAGCTACGCATTCTGAAAAGAAAGTAAACAAACAACATATTTGTTTTTATTCCATGATAAACCATGCCTTAAATAGACTAACATAATACTCAAATTTGAAAGACTCAACCTACTGTTACCTATTCTAAAGGAAACCACGTAGAGAATCAGTACAAAGAATAACCCATTATTCTACCAACGTTCACTTCACAAACAAAGTCAAACTCCACTCCCATTTTTTTATTCTTTTGACCACTACCCACTAAATCAAAACAATAGCATCCTAAAGTACTTTATTCAAACTTACGTAATGCATTGACTTAAATATCACATGTAAAACGATGACCCATTAAACTAAAACACCTGTTGGATCGTTTCATGACCCCTCTAACCAATCATGATTATCCTACAATCACCCCCATAACCTTGATGTTGGTTCTTTTACTTGCTCGTTTCTTTGCATCCTTCTTGCTTTTCTTATTACCTGAATCATGAAGATTCCATCTTGCTCTTGCTAAACGAACCGCACGTGTCCGGTTTCTTACCTTAATCGGTTCACAAAGATCCGACTTGACTACACTCTTGTGCACTTGCACTGGCTTCTTTCGAGTTTCTCTTGCTATTTTCCTTGATTCTCAGTTTTGACATTCCATTTTTGTACTCACACCTACTCTTACTCTACTTGAATTGTTAAACCACACAAGTTTTGTCGACTACTAAGCCTTCTATCACACATATTTTTTCCATCACACAGATCCGTCGGTTCACTCTCTAAACCGCATAAATTTTATTCGCTCGATCAGACAGATCCGCACTTCACCACTTACCGATCCGCATAATTCTTTTTTTTCTTTTTTGGATCACACTGATCCCTTCACACATCTAGATCGATTCACATAGCACCACTAAAGTTATTGTTCTTTTTTTATCACAAAGTCAGGTCCACCTTTCTCACGCATGCGACACACAGAGTAGGTACGTTTAATCACACAAATCTTCTTCTTCCTCGTCTTCTACTGGCTCACTAAGAACCTTGTTGAGTTCATTCAGAACTCGTTTCAAATATCGATTTCATTTCCACATGGCTCATTTAGAACCATGTTCCATTCACATAAAACCCGCTTTCTTCATTCTTTCTTGGAACTTCCATAATCGCTATCCGTCTCGATCTTTATATCTTCTCACCCCCCCGCAGTTTGGAGGGGTTGCTCCCCTCACCTTAGAAAGACGACTCCCATACCGAAAAACACCGATTTCACCATGCTCACGTTTCTCCACCTTCGCTATAATACCAAATCTTGGTTCAGGCCTAAGATAAAATCTCAATGCTCAAACTCACCAATATGCTAAGTTTAAGGCTTTAAAAGAAGGCAATAGCAATATGAAGAAAAGCTACCCATTCTGAAAAGAAAGTAAACAAAGAACATATGTGTTTTTATTCCATGATAAACCATTCCATAAATAGACTAACATAATACTCAAATTTTAAAGATTCAACCTACTACTACCTATTCTAAAGGAAACCACGTAGAGAATCAGTACAAAGAGTAAACCATTATTCTACCAACGTTCACTTCACAAACTCAGTCATACTCCACTCCCATTTTTTATCTTTTGACCACTACCCACTAAATCAAAACAATAGCATCCTAAAGTACTTTATTCAAACTTACATAATGCATTAACTTAAATATCACAAGCAAAACTATGTCCCATAAGTAATGACCCATTAATCTAAAACACCTACTGACTCGTTTCATGACCCTTCTAACCAATCATGATTATCCAACAATCACCCCCATAACCTTGATGTTGGTTCTTTTACTTGCTCGTTTCTTTGTATCCTTCTTACTTTCCTTGCTACCTGAATCATCAAGGTTTCATCTTGCTCTTGCTAAACGAACCGCACGTGTCCGGTTTCTTACCTTAATCGGTTCACAAAGATCCGACTTAACTCCACTCTTGCTCACTTGCACTTGCTTTTTTGGAGTTTCTCTTGCTATTTTCCTTCATTCTCAGTTTCGACATTCCATTTTTGTACTAACACCTACTCTTACTCTACTCGAATTGTTAAACCACACAAGTTTTGTCCACTACTAAGCCTTCTATCACACATATTTTTTTCCATCACACAGATCCGTCGGTTCACTCTCTAAACCGCACAAATTTTCTTCCCTCGATCAGACAGATCCGCACTTCACCACTTATCGATCCGCATAACTATTTTTTTTCTTTTTCGGATCACACGGATCCCTTCAAACATCTAGATCGATTCACATAGCACCACTAAGGTTATTGTTCTTTTTTATCACAAAGTCAGGTCCACCTTTCTCACGCATGCGACACACAGAGTAGGTATGTTTAATCACACAAATCTTCTTCTTCCTCGTTTTCTACTGGCTCACTAAGAACCTTGTTAAGTTCATTCAGAACTCGTTCCAAATCTCGATTTCATCTCTACATGGCTCATTTAGAACCACGGTTCACATAACACCCGCTTCTCTTCTTTCTTTCTTGGAACATCCATAATCGCTATCTGTCTCCATCTTTATATCTTCTCACCCCCGCAGTTTGGAGGGGCTGCTCCCCTCTCCTCGGAAAGACGACTCCCATATCGAAAAACACCGTTTTCACCATGCTCACGTTTCTCCACCTTTGCTATAATACCAAATGTTGGTTCAGGCCCAAGATTAAATCCGAATGCTCAAACTCACCAATATGCTAAGTTTAAGGCTTTAAAAGAAGGCAATAGCAATATGAAGAAAAGCTACGCATTCTGAAAAGAAAGTAAACAAAGAACATATGTGTTTTTATTCCATGATAAACCATGCCTTAAATAGACTAACATAATACTCAAATTTGAAAGACTCAACCTACTATTACCTATTCTAAAGGAAACCACGTAGAGAATCAGTACAAAGAGTAACCCATTATTCTACCGACGTTCACTTCACAAACAATGTCAAACTCCACTCCCATTTTTTTATTCTTTTGACCACTACCCACTAAATAAAAACAATAGCATCCTAATGTACTTTATTCAAACTTACGTAATGCATTGACTTAAATATCACATGTAAAACGATGACCCATTAAACTAAAACACCTGCTGTGTCGTTTCATGACCCCTCTAACCAATCATGATTATCCTACAATCACCCGCATAACCTTGATGTTCGTTCTTTTACTTGCTCGTTTCTTTGCATCCTTCTTGCTTTTTTTGCTACCTGAATCATCAAGATTCCATCTTGCTCTTGCTAAACGAACTGCACCTGTCCGGTTTCTTACCTTAATCGGTTCACAAAGATCCGACTTGACTACACTCTTGTGCACTTGCACTTGCTTCTTTCAAGTTGCTCTTGCTATTTTCCTTGATTCTCAGTTTCGACATTCCATTTTTGTACTAACATCTACTCTTGCTCTACTCGAATTGTTAAACCACACAGGTTTTGTCCACTACTAAGCCTTCTATCACACATATTTTTTTTCCATCACACAGATCCGTCGGTTCATTCTCTAAACCTCATAAATTTTATTCATTCGATCAGACAGATCCGCACTTCACCACTTATTGATCCGCATAATTCTTTTTTTTCTTTTTCGGATCACACTAATCCCTTCAAACATCTAGATCGATTCATACAGCACCACTAAGGTTATTGTTCTTTTTTGTCACAAAGTCAGGTCCACCTTTCTCACGCATGTGACACACAGAGTAGGTACGTTTAATCACACAAATCTTCTTCTTCCTCGTCTTCTACTGGCTCACTAAGAACCTTGTTGAGTTCATTTAGAACTCCTTTCAAATCTCGATTTCATCTCCACATGGCTCATTTAGAACCTTGTTCCGTTCACATAAAACCCGCTTCTCTTCTTTCTTTCTTGGAACTTCCATAATCGCTATCCGTTTCGATCTCTATATCTTTTCACCCCCATAGTTTGGAGGGCTGCTCCCCTCTCCTCGGAAAGACGACTCCCATACCGAAAAACACCGATTTCACCATGCTCACGTTTCTCCACCTTCGCTATAATACCAAATGTTGGTTCAGGCCCAAGATTAAATCTCAATGCTCAAACTCACCAATATGCTAAGTTTAAGGCTTTAAAAGAAGGCAATAGCAATATGAAGAAAAGCTACGCATTCTGAAAAGAAAGTAAACAAAGAACATATGTGTTTTTATTCCATGATAAACCATTCCTTAAATAGACTAACATAATACTCAAATTTGAAAGACTCAACCTACTATTGCCTATTCTAAAGGAAACCACGTAGAGAATCAGTACAAAGAGTAACCCATTATTCTACCAACGTTCACTTCACAAACTCAGTCAAACTCCACTCCCATTTTTTTTCTTTTGACCACTATCCACTAAATCAAAACAATAGCATCCTAAAGTACTTTATTCAAACTTACATAATGCAATGTCTTAAATATCACAAGGAAAACTATGTCCCATTAAACTAAAACACATGCTGGCTCGTTTTATGACCCTTCTAACCAATCATGATTATCCAATAATCACCCCCATAATCTTGATGTTGGTTCTTTTACTTGTCGTTTCTTTGCATCCTTTCTTGCTTTTCTTGCTACCTGAATCATGGAGATTACATCTTGCTCTTGCTAAACGAACTGCATGTGTCTAGTTTCTTGCCTTAATCGGTTCACAAAGATCCGACTTGACTACACTCTTGTGCACTAGCACTTGCGTCTTTGAGTTTCTCTTGCTATTTTCCTTGATTCTCAGTTTCGACATTCCATTTTTGTACTAACACCTACTCTTACTCTAGTCGAATTGTTAAAGAACACAAGTTTTATCCACTCCTAAGCCTCCTATCACACATATTTTTTTCCATCACACAGATCCGACGGTTCCTTCTCTTAACCGCATAAATTTTATTCCCTCGATCACACAGATCCGCACTTCACCACTTATCAATCCACAATGTTCTTTTTATCTTTTTCGGATCACACTGATCCCTTCAAACATCTTAGATCGATTCACACAGCACACAAAGGTTTTCGATCTTTTTTTATCACAATGTTTAGGTCCACCTTTCTCAAGCATGCGACACACAGAGTAGGTGAGTAGGTACGTTTAATCACACAAAACTTATTCTTTGTTGAGTTCACTCAGAACTCGTTTCAATCTCGATTTTGTCTCAACATTGCTCATTTAGAACCATGTCGGTTCACATAAAACCCGCTTCTCTTCTTTCTTTCTTGGAACTTCCAAAATCGCTATCCATCTCGTTCTATCTTCTCACCCCTGCAGTTTAGAGAGATTGCTCCCCTCTCCTTGGAAAGACGACTCTCAAACCGACAAACGCCATCTTCACCATGCTCTCATTTCTCCACCTTCGCTCTGATACCAAATGTTGGTTCAGGCCCAAGATTAAATCTCAACGCTCAAACACACCAATATGCTAAGTTTAACGCTTTAAAATAAGACAATAGCAATATGAAGAAAAGCTACGAATTCTTAAAAGAAAGTAAACAAAGAACATGTGCTCAAATTTGAAAGACTCAACCTACTATTACCTATTCTAAAGGAAACCACTTAGAGAATCCGCACAAAGAGTAACCCATTATTCTACCAACGTTCACTTCACAAACTCAGTCAAACTCCACTCCCATTTTTTTTATTCTTTTTACACTACTCACTAAATCAAAACAATAGCATCCTAAAGTACTTTATTCGAACTTACATAATGCATTGACTTAAATATCACAAGCAAAACTATGACCCATTAATCTAAAACACCTGCTGACTCGTTTCATGACCCTTCTAACCAATCATGATTATCCAATAATCACCCCATAACCTTGATGTTCGTTCTTTTACATGCTCGTTTCTTTGCATCCTTCTTGCTTTTCTTGCTACCTGAATCACGAAGATTCCATCTTGCTCTTGCTAAACGAACCGCACGTGTCCGGTTTCTTACCTTAATCGGTTCACAAAGATCCGACTTGAATACACTCTTGTGCACTTGCACTTGCTTCTTTCGAGTTTCTCTTGCTATTTTCCTTGATTCTCAGTTTCGACATTCCATTTTTGTACTAACACCTACTCTTACTCTACTCGAATTGTTAAACCACACAAGTTTTGTCCACTACTAAGCCTTCTATCACACATATTTTTTTCCATCACACAGATCCGTCGGTTCACTTTCTAAACCGCATAAATTTTCTTCTCTCGATCAGACAGATCCGCACTTCACCACTTATTGATCCGCAAAATTCTTTTTTTCTTTTTCGGATCACACTGATCCCTTCAAACATCTAGATCAATTCACATAGCACCACTAAGGTTATCGTTCTTTTTTATCACAAAGTCAGGTCTCTTTCTCATGCATGCGACACACAGAGTTGGTACGTTTAATCACACAAATCTTTTTCCTCGTCTTCTACTGGCTCACTAAGAACCTTGTTGAGTTCACTAAGAACTCGTTTCAATCTCGATTTCGTCTCAACATGACTCATTTAGAACCATGTTCGGTTCACATAAATCCCGCTTCTCTTCTTTCTTTCTTGGAACTTCCATAATCGCTATCCGTCTCGATCTCTATATCTTCTCACCCCCGCAGTTTAGAGGGGTTGCTCCCTCTCCTCGGAAAGAGACGACTCCCATACCGAAAAACACCGTCTTTACCATGCTCACGTTTCTCCACCTTCGCTATAATACCAAATGTTGGTTCAGGCCCAAGATTAAATCTGAATGCTCAAACTCGCAAATATGCTAAGTTTAAGGCTTTAAAAGAAGGCAATAGCAATATGAAGAAAAGCTACGCATTCTGAAAAGAAAGTAAACAAAGAACATAGGTGTTTTTATTCCATGATAAACCATGCCTTAAATAGACTAACATAATACTCAAATTTGAAAGACTCAACCTACTATTACCTATTCTAAAGGAAACCACGTAGAGAATCAGTACAAAGAGTAACCCATTATTCTTCCAAAATTCACTTCACAAACTCAGTCAAACTCCACTCCCATTTTTTTTATTCTTTTGACTACTACCCACTAAATCAAAACAATAGCATCCTAAAGTACTTTATTCAAACTTACGTAATGCATTGACTTAAATATCACATGTAAAACTATGACCCATTAAACTAAAACACCTGCTGGCTCGTTTCATGACCCTTCTAACCAATCATGATTATCCAACAATCACCCCCATAATCTTGATGTTGGTTCTTTTACTTGCTCGTTTCTTTGCATCCTTTCTTGTTTTTCCTGCTACCTGAATCATGAAGATTCCATTATGCTCTTGCTAAACGAACCGCACGTGGGTAACATTTGTTCCTCTGATGGATGTATTGACCTTGAATTGGGGAAGCACACTGTCATATCCATAGTCTTGATGTGAAGACTGTGATATACCTACAGGGTTAGTCTTGATAGACACATCATCAATTGTAAATTTTTCTGGGTCAAACAGTTCAGCAGGGTTTTCTGGGATTTTCGATGAAAAAAGATCATTGAATTTTACATTCAAGGTTTCTTCAACACACTTAGTCCTTTAGTTAAAAACTGTGTTGGCTTTAGTAATGGTTGAGTTTCCCAGAAAGTAACCATAATCAACTTTGGCTGCAAACTTTGAAATTGAATCTTTCTAGTTTAAAATGAAGCATGGGCAGCCAAAGACTTTGAAATATGAGACAAGATGTTTGATCAAAACTCTGTTCTGCACATAGCAAGCAGTGTTTACAGCCTCTGCCCAAAAAGACAAGCGTACACCTGAGTCTGCAAGATTATTCTGGCAGATTCTAACAATCCCTTTTGACACATAGATATTATCCAACTCCTTGTTCTTAAACTCTGTCCCATTCACTTCTAAAAACTTTTACTGGTAGGTCAAATTGCTTTTCAACTTGTTTAACAAAATTTTGCAAAATGCGAGCAGTTTCATCTTTAGAGTGCATGAAAAATGTCCATGTGAACCTTGAAAAATAATATGCAATGACAAGATAGTATCTTTTCTTTTGAGACTCATGATTTTTACAGGGCTAAACAAGTCCATGTGTAGCAGTTGCAAACACTGGCTTGTTTTGGACTCTTCAATTGACTTGTATGAATTTTGTGTTGTTTTCCTTTTAAATAGGAAACAATGTTCATCACAAGTGAATTGTTTTGAGGGTAAACATCTGATAAGATTTTGTTTGGAGAATGTGGTGATAGTTTTAAGATTTGTATGTCCAAGTCTTCTATGCCATTCGCTATAATACCAAATGTTGGTTTAGGCCCAAGATTTGTCTCTTTGCTTGAAGCAACTGAGAATAGACATGCATTAGACATTGGATTATCTTTTAACATATCCACCACATACACATTTCCACTCCTATGAGCAACAAGTTGTGCTTTAATCTAAATTATTTTATCAATCTTTATGACCATTTATGGTCCAACAATTTGACATGTTTTCTTTGTAAAAAAGGATCTATATCCTTTGTCACTCATTTGTGAGACACTGAGTAGGTTAAATTTCAGATTATCAATTAGATTAACATGTTCAAATTTGAGTTTCCCCGCCTGAACAGTCCCTGACCCCAACACCGTCCCTTTTGAATTGTTACCAAAGGATATATCACCCCCTCGATGAGCCATGAAATCTTTGAGTAAGGCTCTACATTCTGTCACGTGCCTGGAGCCTCCACTATCTACATACCATAAACTATCAAGGCAAGTAAAAGCTCCCTGCACATTAGTAAACATTTAGTTTAGGTGGGTCTCCAAAGCCAAAATGGCTTTGGATGGGATCACAAATTGTCCAATCTCAAATTCAGGAAGATGGACACTGGTTTGATCAGTCTTTGTAACCACTGTTGTGTGCCATTTCCTATCAGATGCTCATATCCATGAGGATGCCTGTTAACTCTTGGTTTTGAGGGCCTTTTGTAACCCTCATAACTAAGAGGAACCTTTTGATACACAGGTTGGCAATATCCTCTTGGATACTTGTTTGTAGGTGGTGCATCTGTTACATGTACCTCTCTGGGAACAGAGGTTTTGTTCAAAGTTTTTGTAACATATGTATGAGCTGGTTCAAAGGTCTGTTTAGATTTATGTCTAATAGAGCTTGACTTGTTACTCTCAAATGTTTTGGATTTATATTCTTTTCTTTTTACATCAAAGTTTTGAAGATAAACACATTCTTAAGTCTTGTGATTGGTTTTGCCACAAATTATGAAGTTTGAAGAATCAGGTATTACACTTGTTTTGTTGATATCGTAAGCTTTTAGAAGAAAACAGTTTTGAGTGACATGATTCTTCTTTTCACAAAAATCACAAAAAAGATTTTTAACCTTTTCTTTCTTCTTTCCTTTCTCAGACTTCTTTTCAGCAGATGTTGTAACATCTGCTAGAAGATCTTTAATGGGATTTACTCTTGCTTTTGGTGCTTTGACACCATCAACGGTTGAAAAGTCCACTGGCTTGAAGTTTTCAAGGATGTCACATTTATCAGACCATGTGGGTTTGAATTGATATTTTTCAACTTCCTCAAAGGTTGAGATCCCTCATGTTTTTCTAAAACAATTTTGTTTCCATTTTTATCAGTGACCATGATTTCTTCACCAGCCAAGTTTGTTGGAATAATTTCTACCACACCAGACTCATTTACAATAACATTTTCTGAAACTTGGTCATTTTCCTGAATCTTATGCCAAATTTTATGTTACTTTTGATCTGATTTTCAAGCATAACTTCATAACCTTTTCAGGTTTCTACCCATTTTTCACAAGTGATTTGGGTAGATTCCAACTCCCTTTTGCAACTTTGATATTTTTCTATCATTGTTTGAAGTTGGTCCTTAGTTATGCTTGCCTCATGTTTTAGGCTACTGATTTCAGATTGTTTTTCAAACAATTTTGTTCTCAAATCTTTTGAAAGTTTTTCAAATTGCAGTTCATCATCTAAAATCTTGTTTTTAACATTTTCATTCACCTATTTTATGTTAGCAAAAGCAATTATGCGTTTATCTCAACATAGATCTTTAAGGATCTGATGAGATACCTTAGTAGCAGCCATCATGGCCCAATCACATTCACCTTTACATACACTGGCATTCCATGGGTCAGACAGAGGTTTCACATCCTCATCAACATTTTCTTTTATAACACCTGTTCATCATGAACGTCAGACACATCAGACTTAGATACCACTTCCTCTGATTCATCACCTTCAACTATTGTATCTAGTTCCATAAAGCAAAAATCATTTTGTTTCAAATTAGTGTGGGCAACTAGAGCAAAGTTTTCATAAGTTAACACCTCAGGCAGACTACTCCAATCAACAAAGCCTTGAGTGAAAAAGCTTTGTTGTTTAACCTCTGTCGGAGCAACGGTTTCAGTAACTTGAGTGACTTGAGGTGCAGGTTGTACATGCACTTGAGGAGCTGGTGCTTGAACATATTGAATTTGTGGAACAGTGGTTTGAACATAATGCACATGAATAGTGGTAGCAGGATATGCAAAATGAGTAGTGTTTTGCACATGAGGAGCAATGGTATATTGGGAATAATGAGCAGTGCTTTGAGTGTGCGGATGTCTAGGGCCAGGATGTGTAACAATGGGTCCAGATGTTTGAGATCTACATTCCCTGGCAAAATGTCCTAGCCTATTACACTTATAGCATTTAATCTTTGTCTTATCCAGCCCAACTTTTAGCACCCCATGCAACCCTGGGAACTTTCTACCGGTTCTTTTATAAAACTTGCTATCCCTAACACTCAATAGGGCCAGCTGGTGCAAAATATCCATTTCCTCTAGAAGGTTCAAAGTGTTGAAGATCATTCAACTCAAAGGATATATTATCAGAAGTTTGGCCTTCCCCATTATCAGAAGTTTGGCCTTCCCCATCAGAGTTGAAATTACCACTAGAGGTTATATCAATGAAATGATCATAACTCTAATCCTTACCACTGCCTGAGGCTTCTTCTTGGCCTAGAAGTGTTGTGCTACCGAAAGCACAGTCATCAGCAACTTTGCCAAATTCTTGTAGCTTCCTTTTCTGGTTTAGTTCTCTCTCATATGTGAGGAGCCTACCATGAAGCTGTGTAAGACTCATTTCTTTAAACCCAACCGAATTACGAGTTACAAAAGCTATAGTGTCCCACTTTTCTGGTAATGATCTAAGGAAATGATTATTTAAAGTCGAACTAGCAAATTCAACATTAACCAGCTTAAGTTCACTTATGAGACAACTAAATCTTTCAAACTGTTGGGTTAGAGACTCCCATTTGGCATGACAACACATTTCGTACTGTTGATTCAAAACATCTCTGTTGTTTTCAATTACTTCCTCAGTCCCACCGAATTGCTCTCTCAAGGCATTCCATAACTCCTTTGCATTGTTGCAATGCAACAGGCCAACATAGATTTTGTTAGGAAAAGCTGAAGCAACAATGCAAAAATCCTTTGCATCTAGTTCAATCTTTTGGAAATCTTGATCGGATTAATGTTCAAGACTTTTAGGCACTTGAATTTTAGGATCTTCTACACTTGGGACCATTGGAATATGGGGCCCAAATACAACTGACCTCCAGCAACCGATGTTTTGCTGGGTAAGAATATGACCCATCCGACGTTGCCAAATGTTTACTCATTTCTGACAAGCATCGGAGGTTTAAACATGGCACCAGTGTTATGAGGATCCTATGTGTTTTGAGACATTCTAGTTGTTTACAAACAGATTTTGGTTTAAAATTTTGATACGTAAATAAACTCTGTTTTCCAATGAAAACTAACAAACAAATTAGCAGGGAGAGCTGATCTGTTCAAATCAAATTCGATTGATCTAGCTCTGATACCAATTGTTAGGATCTGAGTTTAATTAGTTGTGAAAGTTCATAAGATGGAATAATGATTGAAGATAAAACAGAGTGTATTGCAGAGGAATTTAGAAAAACTTTTGTATCATAACTAAAGCAAGATTGTTCTCATCATAATGCTTTTAACAAATCGTTTGCATGTGAATTACAACCCCCCAGCCTTTTAACACAAGTGTTTGTTCATACAAAATGTAAAGAAGATGATTGGATAAATATGGAAATGATCTTTTGATAGATGATAGAACAATACATGTGCACCGTCTATATATAGTACAATGAAAACCGCTGAGTATCTAATGATGACATCAGTAGTGAAAGTCATAGATAACAAAATAACAAACTCTAAACACTGCTACACTAAACCTTTGCTATACAGACACTGTTATATTAAATACTGATGACACCAAAGCACTGATGAGGCAATCCACTGTTGGTCTTCAGCAGACCTTAGCTTTGTCTTTTGTCTTTAGTCTTCATCAGCGGCTGGTGAGCAGAGATTAGCTATGGCAAAGTATAGCTAAGAAGTGCTTGTAAACTCAATTATTATAGGATCAACATCTGATAAATAATTTGGCTCTTTATCATCTATTCCATTGTAAAGGGTTCAATCCCAACAGTTTCAAAACCCGCAAAATACAATTTGGCTACAATCACCCGTCACTCTAAACCGTTTTACTTTTACACCCTTTATTTTAGTAAAAATTCGGTTCTTTTAAAGAAATTAAGGTTTGACTTAGTTATCTTGTGAATACTCTATAAAGAAAACCCTCTCTAGATGCTTGAAATAATTAAGCAAGTCCCAAAATTCTTGCTTAAATTTATAGTTCATATAATTTTTTTAAAGAAAACTGACATTTTTATGCTTTTAGCCACATTTCAAAGAAAATCCCTACCCCTAGCCATAACCTACCCTTTAAAATTTCTCTTGATATTTAGAAAGATTATGTCAAAAAGGAGGAGTTTTGATTAGTTGCCAAGCCTATGGTAGGAGTAAGTTCCACATACCGTTCGTCTCACTTATACATCTTCGGCCGAGTGTGAGTGAACACTTGTGAGATGTATTTAATGAAAATTTAAGAGGCATGTTATGCCTAAAATTATATTTTTCTTAAAAAGGTGTTCTGAATAAATAATGTCAAATATGATTGTAAATAAAATAAAAACAAGATTGAAAACAACTTGGATTCCCGACACTCTAAAACAAGACCCAAAACTTCTTCTCTGCCTCTTCCATTTGGGTGTGTAAGCAAATATTAGAGAGTTTTGCTTGACGACAAGCAAAGATTTCAAGTGTGGGGGTATTTGATATACGCAAAATATAATATATAAATTATATCAAACAGGGCATAAAATCAACCGTTTTATGTACTAATGTTGGAAAAGTGTGTTTCTTTGTATACTTTTGATTTTTAGGATTAAATGAGCTTAAATGTACAAAAGAAACAATTTAACGACAAAAACCAACATAAATACAACAAAGAGGAGTTGACACACCATGCCTACCCTTGAAGCTTCACCCCGAGACCAAAACAGCAAATTAGAAGACAAGCACGGGTCGTGCCACCAAGGCATGGGGACGTGCCCCACTCCAGAGTCCATGCAGAATAAGACAAAAGAGAAGACAAAAGACACGGGGTTGTGGTCAACTCCCAGATATGCAGAATCACTCAAAGTACAACAAAGTACAGACCACGAGGCCGTGTGTGCATACAGACTTTCTTAAATCATTAAATTAAGACAAAAGAAAGGACATGGGGTCGTTCCTTTTAGGCATGGGGCCGTGTGAAGAGTTTTTTGCAGCTATAAATAGAGGAGCTTGGTTCAATATCAACTCATCCCTGGACAGCCCTCTCTCCCACTCACCACCATTTCACCACACTCCAACACCATCATCCACCTCATCCATTGACGTTTAGAGTGTGTGTAGTAGTCTCGGGATCCAAGATCGATCGTAACAATTCTGATCAAACAAAGGCCATGCTTGGCTAATCTCTTACATCACTTGGTGAAGACAAGTCTTTTATATATTACTTTTGATTTCCAAGCTTTGGCTAACTTTTTATTTGGGTATGTATTAATGACTTTAATAACTAGTTTTTATATTGAAAGTGAAGTTTATTCTATTATCTCTTCATGTTTTCTATTATATATATATGAAGCACGTTAACTGCCTGGAAGGGGGTTAGAAGGGTGGTCTAGCTAAAGTTCTTGCATCGTTCAGTATATAGATCCTGCGAGGACTTGACTCAAGCTTATTAGGACTTCTCTTGAGGCAGATAGCATCAAATCGTGGGAAGTAAGAACGGCTTGAATCCCTTATAAATAAACTACTATTAAAACTTTCTTAGGATCTGAGTTTGAGCTGATTGTGTTGTTATAAACCAATTGAACATAAAATGAGATAAAACAGATAAAAACTTGCAGCGGAATACAATTTAAAACTTTGTAACACAATCAATTGGAAGATTAGATTTCATCAGACAATGTTTTCATTACTTAAAAGATTCAAAAGGTTCAAAAGATTACAGGTAATTACATGCATGAATCACTAACTCTCCCTCAGCCCGAGCTTCACACAGATTAGATCGTACAAGAAAAGTGTGTGTATGTGTGTGTGTGTGAGTTAAATAGAACAGTACATGCATTGTCTAGTTATAGTACAAATCCGAACCTCTGAAGCATCTTTGCTGACATCACCAAGATAATGACATCTAACTAATCTAAAAATCTCTAACCACTGATAATGCTAACCTCTGATACAATTACGAAACACTGATGGTTATCCAAATAGGATGCTATCCACTGAAAAGTTAACCACTATTGAAGCTTTATCATATGTTCTTCAAAGGGTGATCAGACCTTTGACTTTCATCAGACTTTTGACTTCAATCAGAGGTTTGGTCTTCAACAGTCTTTGCAACCAGCAGAGCTTAGCACAGAGCAGATGTTAGAGCTATCAGATGTTAGGTTCCTTGTCAGTGAGGGAAGTTGTGAACCAAAACACAGTTTATTTTGGATCTTTTAGTCTAGACTTGTTTTGGCATTTTATCATCTGTTCTTTTGTAGGGGTCAATCCTAAGAATCTCCCCCTAGAACAGGTGATGCCAAAACTCTTCTTTATTCATGATCTTTATTCTCTCATCAGTTTTTCCCTGATTTGACTCTTGAACTGTAGTTCAAAATTCAGGGAATTTTCATCATCTTCATCTCTGCACAGTTGAAGTTCCAAAAGATCCTGAAGGTCAGCTACACCCAAGCCTAGTGCATCCTTCCTTGTAATATAATCAACTTTCCCATTGGACTTGAGCAGAGTCAATGCATGGGTCTGTTTATCAGACATCCACTTTAGTATTTTTTAGTTCAATGGGTTTCTTAGGAGAAGTTTTATTTGTGATGAGTTTGGTGAAGTTTGTCTGCTTGATAAAGATGTGGCAGTGATAGTAGGTGCATCTTGATAAACTGATGAAGTAGCATCCATTTTTTATTCCTTCATGTTTTCATCTTCCTTCTTTTCATGTATTTTATCAACTTGATGCTCTTTCCTTTGATTGAAGGCTTGGATGTATTCATCTAAAGCAAGATCTGCATTTGACTTAGCTTTCTTGAACTTGTTCCAGTCTGGTGCAATCTTCCTTATCTGGGGATCATTTTTCATTTTCTCACACCTGTTTGCTTCTTGTTGAAGAGCTTTGAGAGGCTATTCTTCAAATTGATGCTCTTCAGCTTGATATAGTTTGTCTCTCATGATAATTTCTATGAAATCTCTTCTTAATTTCTTTTTAATATTAGCATCAGGTGATTGAGTTGACCCCTTATTGTTCAAGTCTTTTGCAAAGTCTTCAAGTTTCTTGACTTTACTAAGTCCATGCTGCATTCAACTTGACAAGTAAGCTTCACCTTTCCCTTTACTCTCTTCTTTTGCAATGTTATTGGCTTGTTTGACTTTTAATCTCAGATACTCCTCAATGTTCCTTGGAGCTCTGCCACTGATGTCTCTATTTAAGTAACTCTGTTCATCGAAACTTTATATTTTAGATCATCACCTAACTTAATAGGATCATCTGAACTCCTACCAGAAGTGGTAGTTATATCTATGTTATCATGAACAGAGGTGTCAACCCTTGTTTCAAACATAGATGCCCCTTTTCTTGGTACTGTGGACTTCTTTCTACGACAGAGGTTTCCTTAGTAATTCCAACAATGGTTTTAACACCAATAGTGGATACCATGGTAGCCTCAGTAGAAATTGCCTTTAAGGGAGACTTATTTATGAAACTACTGTCTAGATGTAAATCAGTGGATTCAACATCTATAGTAGCTACTCCACTTGAACTACCAACAAGAATTTCATGAAATTCAAGTGGTGTAACCTCCTCAACTGTTTGTGGGTTAGTTAATGAATTTTATTAGACACAACCTTGTAGAGGATGTATTCTCAGTAGTGTGTTGGTGAGAGAGGCTGTTTTGTGTCCGACTTCCAATGACCTCAAACAGATACTTCAGGGTTGATTTAATTTGAGATGTGGGAATTGATGTGGAAGAAGGATTTGTCCTTGGAGAAGGACAGTTCAACATATTCTCAAGTGAGGGTAATGTTTCAAGTTGTGGTGTCCCTGTGCTTACAACATGTTCCTTTTGTGAGGAATCATGAGGAGTTGTAGTTTTTGGTGGAGATCTTTCCAGCTGTTGTGAGGAAGTAGCAACAGTGGTTTCTTGTGACTTTTGTGTTGTCACCAGGTTAACTTCTTGGATCTCATCTTCCAGAAGACCCTTTTTGGTGGGTTTGGTGGGCTTGGTGGACTTCTTTTTGGTCTTTTTGGTGGTTTTTGGTGGGGGTTGCACAACAGTGGTTGTGCTACTGTGGTCACCAAGAGTAGTGGGCTTAGTAGCAGATGGTTGAGTTTGGGCAGGTTGTTCTGATAAATCTTCCTCTACCACCTCTACTTGGGTTTTTGAAACTTTCTCTTGATTAGAAATGTGTGTAAAAGTTTCATGACCCATAGCTCCTGCCTTGCTAACTGGGCCAATTTTAGAATCATCTCAAGGTAATTGATTTTGAAGTTATATGCCTAAAAACCTGGGATGTATCAGAAAAGCCTTTTCTTTTGCAATATTATAGTAGTTATTAACAATGTCATTGAACAAGACTTGGGAAAAATTAAAATCTGAATCAGTCAAAATAGCATATCCCAAATATTGCATGTTCAATGGTATTTCATTAAAACCAGTAGTTTTTGCTGAGAGACATGTCAAAATAGTATGAAAGAAAAATCTCATCTCAGCAGGAAAATTTGGTTTGAATATTGTCATACCTTTGAATTTATCAGCATACCCTCTTCTAATAAACTCTGCTTGGATCTCACCCAGAGAAAATGTCACAGGATGTGACATGTCATTTAATTTAAAAACATGTGAGATCAATTGTGGAGTAATTTGCATCAAGGTTTTGCTCACTCTTGAGATTATTGCATAAGGTACTCCCTCTGTTGAGTGAACCTCAACATTTGCCCAAAATTGTCGGAGTGAACCTTCATAAATTGGAGTTTTTGCCGTCAACATCTCCTTGAATTTTGATTCCTTTAGTAACCGAATCATTGTGTGATATCTCATATTTGACTTTGTTTCTTCTAAGATAGCAGTGTAGTTATGAGCAGTTTTGATGATCAACGTGAATTTCGATGATACGGGTTTAGATTTAACTTTTGATTTTGCCTTGGATTTTGTTTTGGGAGCCATGATTTTGAGTGAAAAACTGTTTTGAGATTTTTGAAATCAACACAGTTTGGTGAACCCTCTGCTCTTGATAGAACATGGTTTTTATAGGTTTATGAACAACTGATGATGATGTGGCATCTGATGCAACAACTGTTGAATAACATCTGCCCACGTGTACCTCTGTTGTAAAAATGGAAGACAGTTGTTTGGCTAACCACTGTTGGAAAATATAATCAGTGGATAAGAACAGTGGTTGCAAGTATCAGAGGATACACTTTTTGTCAGTGGATAGATTTTTCTAAGCAGACAGTGTTTTTGTGCTATCAGTGTTTTAAACAGACTTTGAGGATTTATTGAAAAATTCAATTTTAAACTATTTTTAGGGATAGATTTTGATTTCAGATAACATTTTTATGCTAATTCCTCATGAAATACAAAAGGCTTGTTTTAATCCATGATTAGCATTCTAAAACTAGAGATCAAGTTTTTAAGGACAGACGATTCCAAATTTTGGTTCATATATCTCCCAACTGATCTTTAGACTGAATATGTTATAAAGAAATCAAACCCTTTTTATAGCAATCCCTCATAAATGATGTCTGATATCATCAGCGTTTGGATATCAAGTCATGGTAGTGATTTTAATGCTGTTTTGATCAACAATTGTTGAACCAGCAGAGGATAACCTTAGGCAATAGTTGTGAACATCTACTGCTCTAATGATAAGACATGTGAGTATTTGCAAAATTAGTCTAGACAAGCATAATATAAGATAACTTTGGTCATCAACAGATTTCTTTTGATCCATTATCAAGGAAGAGTAACTCCCTTCTCTCTAAAAATAGAAAGGTTTTACTTCCTGACATGTTTTTGAGCTTTAACTATCTAAAAACAAGTGAAAACGCAACATGTATTACTTTCTAGAGAACAAAAATACTGAAAAAGAAATAACATATGTCCTCATATATACATGAAAATTTTACTATTAAAAATTAAGTAAAAATTTCTTGATAAATGAA
This sequence comes from Scalesia atractyloides, assembly GCA_947069175.1. Taxonomy (NCBI): domain Eukaryota; kingdom Viridiplantae; phylum Streptophyta; class Magnoliopsida; order Asterales; family Asteraceae; genus Scalesia; species Scalesia atractyloides. The sequence goes on along the minus strand of CAMTDV010000005.1, from coordinate 19,534,828 downwards.
TCAGTTAGATCTGATTGATGTCCTAAGTCCTTCTTTGAGGCAATATTTTAATTTGACATACATCAGTTACCTGAATTTACTTGTAAGCAGTGGTTGCACTTAGCGTTTTTATAACAGATATTTGAACAGAGATGAAAATTTAATTTTAGGTTTTCCTTTTAAAGTACTAGCCTGTGAACTCTCAGGTGTTTTATGTTTATACTCTTTTTTTAACATTAAAAGTTTTGAGATAAACACACTTTCAGAGTTTTTGTGATTTTTCTTCTATTCCTTTTTTAACCTTTCCATGAGCAAATGGCATTCACTGGAAGGTTTTCAATGAAAGAATAATCAATCGAGAATCATTTACAATAATGTTTTTAGAACCTTAGACATTTTTGTAGAACTGCTTATGCTAAAATTCACATTACTTTTGATCCGGTTTTCTAAAAATTAACCCATAACCTTCAAAAATTTTCTCATAACTTCTGTTCCTCATATAGCTCTTGTCCCTAAGATTTAGGTTCACCTAGTCTTTTAAAGACATTAGATGAATTCTTAGCAACCATCAACCGTAGAATCATAAAAAAATTTATCACAAATACTCGAAAAGTATATAACGTGATTTGGCTCTTACTCTGTTTTCCAACAATTACGATCAACACAGTATCAGAAGAATTGAGTTGATCTTTTTACGTCAAATCGGTTGTTAGATCGAATTTGACTGACCGAGCTCTGACACCAATTGTTAAGATCTGAGTTTCACCTGATAGGGTTGTTATAAACAAATTGAACATAAAATGAGATAAAACAGATAAAAACTTGCAGCGGAATACAATTTAAAACTTTGTAACACAATCAATTGGAATTCGAAAAAAGTCAATAAAAAATCAAGATATGCACTAACTTAGCTTTCATTACTCAAAAGATTCAAAAGGTTCAATAGATTACAAGTAAATACATGCATGAATCACTAACTCCCCCTCAGCCCGAGCTTCACACAGATTAGATCATACAAGAAAAGTATGTGTGTGTAAGCTAAATAGAACAGTACATGCACTGTCTATTTATAGTACAAATCCTAACCTCTGAAGCATCTTTGCTGACATCACCAAGATAATGACATCTAACTAATTTTAACAACCTCTAATCACTGATAATGCTAACCTCTGATACAATTACAAAACACTGATGGTTATCCAAATAGGATGCTATCCACTGATAAGCTAACCACTATTGAAGCTTTATCATATGTTCTTCAAAGGGTGATCAGACCTTTGACTTTATTCAGACTTTTGACTTCAATCAGAGGTTTGGTCTTCAATAGTCTTTTCAACCAGCAGAGCTTAGCACAGAGCAGATGTTAGAGCTATCAGATGTTAGGTGCCTTGTCATTGAGGGAAGTTGTGAAACAAAACTCTGTTTATTTTGGATCATTTAGTATAGACCTGTTTTGGCATTTTATCATCTGTTCTTTTGTAGGGCTCAATCCCAACAAACTTTAAATCGGTCTTGCGGGACTGTATCTCTGCTGACTCAGACGAATATGGCCGAGGGCAGCGTTGCCTCCAAAAGAGGGACATGCCACATTTTGCATTCATAACTTACTTAATTATCTTCCAATATTCCGGCCTTGTGGAATTTATCCCTGCTGACTCAGATCAATATGGCTGAGGGTAGCGTCACCTCCAAAAGAGGGACATGCCACTATAACTGAGATAATCTCTAAAAAGCCCAAAGTACGAAAATCATCAAAAGATACGTAAAAGAGGAGTTGAAACCAAGTGATTTTATCTTGTTTATTGTTTCTTTTAATATTCTATTTTCTTTTTAATTTTATTTACTAACATTTATTCTCAAAATTTTGGTTAAATTAGACGTTGATGATATTCCTGTATTAATAGCTCTTGTGTCCTTGGATGACCTCGGTATCTTACCATCACTATACTACGCCAATAATGGGTGCACTTTCCCTAACATGTTGTAGAGAGTGATCGTGTTATATGGTGTTTTATAAATTTAAAGCTTGATAAACGAGTAAAAGTGCTAAAAATATACTAAAATTTATACCACGCTCACATCACGTCTATAAACATCACAAATATAACTAAGATAAAACTATATATTTAACTAGACAATAAGTTTATTCATACATAACAAAATCCAAATACATTAAAATGTGAAAAATACAAAAAATGACACAAAAAAACTATCCTAAACCGGCAGATCCGAACTTGAGCATGACAGCTGAAGATCCTGCCCCCCCCCCCCCCGCCAGCGGACAGTGATCATCCGGATATACTTGGTGCGCTGGTATCGGATGGTCTTGGCGACCAGCAAACCCCACCGCATAGATATCCTCCGAATAATTTGTATCAAAACCTCCTCAGTATGGGCATGGTGGCGGTTTATTAGGCGTTGTAATTGCTGCTCCATCCCAAGTAACGCCACCGCGATAGCCAGAGGCAAATCGATGTAAACGTGTTGGGGGTGCCGAGGCACCCTCTGTGGCTGCGACGGCGATGGCGGTGGTAAGAGATGAACATCGACTGGAGGGTCATCCTAAGCGTCGTGCTCATTGACAGGCTCGGCCCCTTCTACAACGTGATGTATGACCTCTGGCAACTACCCTAGGACAAAAATCTGGCAATAGCGGTCAAGAAAGTGAAGGCCAAACCCCAGATAGTCGTACGTGATGCACATGCCGATTAGCGACTTCCGACATAATCTTGTCGGAAGGATCAAGTCGGACAAAACGTCGTAGCCATCTGGATGTGCTAGGGATGTAAGCCCCACCGTACAATGCCTACCGCTCATGCTGGGGATGTGCTGACCCAAACCACTGGACGAGACTATAGTACAGGGTGCACAATACACTATACAATAAACTATATAAATAGAAAAGGTCCCCCTGGTTGCACCACTCACGACTCATCTTGCGTGGTGCAATAAATGTATCGATAAGTCTATACAACTATCAGTACATGGGGTCTATAATAGCGGTGACCTTTCCTTTGGTATTGCCAAAGATTGACTGCCAATCACTCCCCAGAAACTGATGAGAGGGGATCGCGACGCGATTCTGATTGAGTCAATGTAAAGTGGGGTCACAATCTCTGACTCGTAATATAAACCGGAGATCCAAGCAAAATGCCGCAAAGACATCCAGAAGGTTTGTTTCGCCAAACGAAAACTCACCTTGATCCATGGGTGGTCCGAGTCATCCAACTCCTCTGGTGATCGGCTGGTCTCGGCATGAACTCGAACGAGGAGATAAACACAACGATTAGCTCGTGAAATGTCGACTGGTACGCCATCTCTAAGAACCGCTCCCACAGGGTATCGTATCTGATGATATCTCGGGCTCTCTCTGCCTCCTAAACTTCCTCCAATGCCGACCAACCGATCATCGCATGGGCGGTGACCTCCATCCGATGTAGCTTCTAACATGTTTGAAAAACATAACTATCCGGCCCATACACCAAATACGGGTGATCGGGAAACAGGTCAATAGTAGGGACACTGCGCCCACGACCATGACCACGATTATGCCCCTGATCCAGACCCCTACCACACTCCCGAGCAGGATCTAGAACATCCATATCAACCTGTAATACTTAAAAAATATATATAACATTTAATAAACTTTTTAAATTTCAAACCAAAATTAAAATATATTTTTATTAATTAATTACATTTAACAATAAACTTTTTAATTATATTTAAATATTTTTTTAATTTATAAAATTAAAAATATATTAACAATTTATTATGAATCTTAATTAAATATATAACATTTATTATTTTAACAAAAAATAGTATATATATTAAAAATTAATTATACTTAATAAACATCTTAATTCATAAAAATTAAAAAAAAATTGGTTCGTGTACGCATCATACAACCTCAATACGATGCGTCTACATACATACATACATGCATGCATGCATGCATGCATACATACATACATACATACATACATACATACACCATCATCAAAATTCTAGTTTTATGAAGTGATACAATGTGTATAGACTTATATGCATCGTATTGACTCAACAATTTTTGAAAAAAAACTAAATATTTTCAAACCTGAAATTTAAACATACAATTTAACAAACAAAATCTAAAACAAAAATACATAGTCATGATCGGGAGAAAAAATAACTAATCTTCACCGCGAAAAAAAAAATCGAAATGGGAGCGTTGATTGAACTCGAATCGCACCGTATGTGTGTGCTTAGTGCATGTGTTGTTTTCGTTCATATGAAGATAAGGCTGATGCATATTAGCCTTATACAACCCCTTATACAGCTTAGATGGGAGCTACACGAGTCATGAGGGGCTTGTATTAGGCTGATACGCATCATTGGAAACCTATACGATGAACTTATGTGACTCATATAGATCTATACGAGTCGCATGGAGGTAAAACCAATTTTTGTTTAAATTATGTTTTTGCTATACGTGACGCATACATATCATATTTTCATGTAATTTTATTATGTGTTGTTTTGTGATGTGTATTCTCTATGCATGCCGTATCGGTGTCGTTCAATTAGATATGGTATTGTATCGTATGATTATGTGTCATTTTCTATTGAATCAAGTTGTATCATTACGTGTCGCATGGTATTGTATGATTAAGTATCGTTTTGTATTGAATCCAATTGTATCATTACATGTCGTATTGTATCATTATACATTTAACACTCATTTAAAATTTCAAGTTAACCCACCTGTTTGAAAGATAAGTATACACGGCACAAAAGGTCTGGTTTGTCGATGTCATACCCACAATTTGCACAAATGCAAGATGTACACGACGGTTTTGTAAGCCACGTTGATCATTAACACATGTGGGAGTGGTAGGAATGGCTACCACATTTTGAAGGAAAAATGATGAACAAAGAAAATATCCTCTGTGACATATGTGCAGGGATCCTGCTGAGTGTACTAGGTGAAGTGTTCCCTCGACAAGAAACTGTTCCAGTTTCTACATGGCAGACGTTTGTTGATTGAACTTTCCGACATTAATCTTCTGGTGAGCGTTGTGTATGTCTTTCGGAATAGAATTGTTATCGGGGTTATGTTCGATTAGGGTTTTCAAGATTTTCCGCGCCTCCATGTCTTGCGCTGACAGCTGGTCCACCAATCTGAACTCACTCTTAGAGAGTCTCCTAGCATACGCGTAACCCTCTATGTGTTGAGTAGGGCCGTGGTTATGTTCCGGGTTCCTCACCTCTATCCTCCAAGCGTGATTTGTGTTATGTCGTAAGCCCTATCAGCAAAAAAAACGACAGCCACATTTTTTGCTGCCAGTTTTCCTAAGTGTGGCCATACTTGTATGCTGTTCGATACGACTGCAATGAATACATGTCCTCACATCTTTATCAACTTGTTTCTTCAGCTGTCTTGTAACAATGACATAACTGTTATCAAGTCTCCTTTTTTAACCCATTCTTGCACCTCATCGTGGGACATAGAAATCTTAAACAACGCCGCAATAATCTTATATTAATCGAAAAAGAAAATAATGATGAATTGTCATACCTGGTTAGTTTCGTGCGAAACTTGTGGATTGTTTTTCAATTAATGACTCCTGGGTGTAAGAAGGTTCACCATCGTATTTGTTGTTGACGTACTTTTGTTGTCTGTACGAAGCTTCACACCCGTATTCGTAACCGAATGCCCGTAATCATATTTACCGTTAGGGACAACAACTGAAACATGTTAATGGTTAAATGGTGACGGTAATCTAAAGCCTAATTCGAATAACTGTATAAATGCTTAACTTGTTTAAGTTTGGCAATAACGGTTACATAGGATAAGAACGAACGCCGTACACGACCTCCTTCGCGTGATTATCATTCACTCTCCCTTCTTAAGAATCAAGGATGGCAAACCCCTCCTAAAACAATGGTGTGGTAAGTATTTCATAAATAAAACAAATGAATAAATAGTACACCAATCATTTACCAGACCATTATACCATTATACGACTCGTATAGATCTATACGAGTCATATAAGATTGATGTAAGCATCACATCCATCAGCTTTGTGTCACTCAAGACATCGTACAACCTCGTGCTATATACGAGTCGTATAGGTCCATATGACTCATATAAGATTTGCATGTGATACCTTTGATAGACCTTGTTTGATGTTGGAATTTGTAACTACCTCATACGACTCATATAGATCTATACAAGTATGTCAAAATAAAACTTTTAAGGTGTCCATATAATAAAACCTTATTAAATAGTTATGAAACTTCGTTTATTTGACTATTCTTTAAATTCAGTCTTGTAATAAAATAATATGTAACTATGAGAGAATATTAATTAATCAAGTTTTGTAATGATTTTAATTAACTCTATACGTTATTTAACAAAAACAATAAAATAATATGTAACTTTGAGAGAATATTAATTAATAAGTTCTATAATTATTTTAATTAACTCTATACATTATTTAACAAAAAGTTAGCCTTAACACTTGACTTTGTGAATGACGAAAAAAATAAGTAACTTGTTATAAAAAAAATAGTATGAACAACTGATTTTCATGATTATGGTGTATAGTTATTGCTTTCATTTTTATTTCTCTATAATTAGGGTGTTATGCGAGTTTTTTAATTAGGTTTTGAGTTATCATGGTCGGGTTATTCGGGGTTTTCTGTTATAGGAATCCTACCTGTAACTTGACCCACATAAGATTCGGTTTATATGTGTCGGGTTAATTGATCTACGAGTTTCTGAATACAAGTTGCAATGCATACTTTACAATTTAACTCAACATGATTATTACTAAATTAAAAAAAAAATACAAAATGTCACATAAAAACAATCTTAATATTATATTCAGTTCAAACTAATGCCTTGAACCCATATATTAACCTAAAACACGTCAAATAAAATAAAGACAAACCAAACCATATCAATCGATCGTATAAACTAAAAAGAAAACGTAATGGGGTGGTGGTCTATCAATAAAGATAAAGACTTAAACAGTTGGATTTGGAAGGCGAAGGTCTTGAGTTCTAGTCCCACAAACGACATAAACTAAGAAAGTTGTTAAAAAAAACCGTATCAATTGAACAAAACCTTTTTGTTCGCTCAAAAAACCAATGAGAACCAAATAAAACATCCTATTCACAACCAAAAGCAATACACATGATAGGGGATCTAGACTTTAATGTTGATTATGTATATATAAATATAATTGATTTTTATGTAGTTAAAAAACACACCCGTACTTAGAATAATACACTTTGATATTTTACGTTTCTATTTTTTCTTTCAGAATTGATTTTTATGTAGATTAAAAAACACACCCTTACTAAGAATAATACATTTTAATATTTTACATTTCTACTTTTTACTTTCAAGGTGAGTTTGTATTTTAAATGTTAGTTTGTGCCTTTGTATTTTATTTCAGTATACAGTTTTGGATTGGGTAATAATGCTTCATTTGTTTATTGGGTAATAATGCTACATTTGTTTTTGCTCAACTTATTGTATAAATATGTATTATGAATAAAAGAAAAATAAATGTATCTTGTTATTATATGTGGAATATAGAATTAGGAACATGCTATTCCTCCCTCTTGCTGGCGATCAGTGGCGAAGCTTGACATTTCTGACCATGGGGCGGAAGTCATCGAACCTAAAAATTTCTATAAAACCGGGGGTCGAAAACATATATACTCAAAAATTTCTATACGAAAGCTACATACTCTCCGATACGGTACTGAGCGAAAAGTTTGAGGGTCGGCCGCCCCCACCCACCCCTTAAAAGCTTTGCCCATGCCAGTGATCATCAGAGTTTTTTCCTCGCCGGAATATTTCCTCTATATTCATAATTAATGAGTTCAGCGTTACTAACTTTGTAAATTTCAATTGATTTCTCGTCAATTCCAGTTTATATTCATCTGTCATTCTCCTTTCAGTAAGCCATACAGTAATAAATCTCATCTATTCATTGTTTCATGCAACAAAACCTCTTAATTTATGCAAGGATTGTTTCTTTCTTCTTCATTTTTGTATTTTCCCCCTAATTTTCTGTGGTTTTTAGATTTAGATCAGCTAATAGTTATGCACTAGTAATGAAATGGTGATTACCTTTTCAGTGTCTGTCATGAATGGCTCACAAGCTATATGCCAACCATATGGGATGACAGATGTGAAAACACAATGCTGCACTAGAAGTAAGCCAAGTGAATGGGATGTTTTTGACTTTGATAAGCATGTGGACTCGAAGATGCTTTAAACTGAACTTACTTTATGTTTAATTCAAATCTAATAAATATGAGATGGCTGGTAATTTGGAGACATTATTACATATTAACTAAAAGTGTCTACAATTTTAGTTTACCAATTAGATGTGTTAGAATATTAACTTCTTTCTACCCATTCCATCTTAAATATATGAATTAGGGTTCCAAATTTGTTCATTAACTGCGATATAACAGAAGGTAGATTCCTTTTTGTATAAAGGTAGGATATACCTTACTAATCAAGGGATTCCAAATTTATACCTAAAGCTAACAAAAAGGTGTTTGAAAGACGCCTTGAATCTAAGGTACTTCATTGTTACTTGATTAGTTGTTCAGGCTCATGCATGCATTTCATTTACCTATAAGTATGCAGGCTATGAGTCCCAAAAAGCACCAATTCAATACACATAAACAATTGAGTATACATTTACTTCTTCAAATTGGTTCTAAATTTTGAGAGTATATTTAAGTCTGGACTGTAATGGCTCGGTCAATCGTTTGTCATGTTACTTTGTTTGTGGTCGTGATGTTGTTAGCAGTTGGTGAGGCGGCAACCCCACCGGGAATTGCTAACAATCCAAGCCAAGCAACTTGTAAAGACCCGTCGTACAAACAATGTTACAACTTGGTGCATGTTTGTCCTAAGTTTTGTGATAATGGGTGTACTGTTCACTGTCAGTCGTGCAAACCTATTTGCATAGGCTCCACTACGCCATCATCGCCGGAATTAGAACCTCCCCCATCTTCACCTCCTGCCATTACTCCGCCATCTCCAATAACTCCCACACCATCAACACATGCTTACTCACCGCCTCCTTACTCACCACCTCCTTACTCACCACCTCCCACCACTCCTTCACCGCCAACTCCCTCATCACCACCTCCCACCACTCCACCGCCAACTCCGTCATCACCACCTCCCACCACTCCTTCACCACCAACTCCGTCATCACCACCTCCCACCACCCCTTCTCCACCAACTCCGTCATCACCACCTCCAACTGTCCCTTCACCTCCAACACCGTCATAACCACCTCCTACCACCCCTTCACCTCCAATTGACTCAACACCACCAACACCGTCCTCACCACCTCCTACCATCCCTTCACCTACAACAGACTCAACACCACCAACCCCATCCTCACCACCTCCCACCACCCCTGCACCACCAACAGATTCAACACCACCAACCCCATCCTCACCACCTCCAACCACCCTTCACCCCCAACAGATTCCATACCACCAACTCCTTCCTCTCCACCTCCTACCACCCCTTCACCACCAACAGAGTCCACTCCTCCAACACCGTCCCCACCATCTCCCAACACCCCTTCACCACCGACACCGTCCCCATCACAGCCTACCCCCACACCTTCCCCATCACCTCCTACATGGTTCCCTACTCCACCACCTCAATCAAAGAAAGCAAAGTGCAAAAACAGCAACTATCCCCAATGTTATGCCACTGAACATGTTTGCCCTGCTTCTTGTCCTAATCAATGTACCGTTGATTGTGTTACATGCAAGCCAGTTTGTAGTAAGTTCTTCACAACTCTATTTTCTTCTGTTTCTTTATGAACTATAATATATCTTTTTTTTTTCATTATATTAACCACGTTGAGTTTTAATAATAATTCAGTTACATTTGAGTCAAAATTATATACGCATAGCCACCTAAATATTTATCTAAATTTGCAGCCTGCGACATGCCTGGAGCAGTTTGCCAAGATCCTCGATTCATTGGTGCTGATGGCATCACTTTCTACTTCCATGGAAAGAAGGATAAAGATTTTTGCCTTGTTGCCAATAACAATCTCCACATTAATGGCCACTTCATTGGCAAGCGAAACAAAAACATGAGCCGGGATTTTACCTGTGTTCAATCCATTGGGGTTCTTTTGAACAACCACAAATTACAAATCAGTGCTCAAAAAACCTCCAACTGGAACGACGAAAATGATCGTATCACCATCACATTTGATGGGGAAACCATCCTTCTACCTGAAACTGAAGGTTCCAAATGGCAATCTTCCTCAACTTCAATCACTCGGATTCAAGATACCAACAACATCGTTGTTGAAGTTGAAAACCTGTTCAAGATCACTGCTAAAGTGGTTCCAATAACAGTGGAAGAATCAAGGATCCATAACTATGGTATAACCGATGATGATTGCTTTGCGCATCTTGATGTCAAGTTCAAGTTCTTTTCATTAAGTGATGAAGTGGACGGGGTTTTGGGACAGACTTACAGGAGTGACTATGTGAGCAAGGTGAAAATGGGCGTGTTAATGCCTGTGATGGGTGGGGATAACAAGTTTGTGAGTGCAAATTCTTTTGCGACTGATTGTTCTATTGCTAAGTTTAAGGGCATCAGCCATGAAAACAGTTCCTCTTTGAACATGGAATTGCCAAGCCTGATGTGTCAAAGTGGTTTGAGCGGACGAGGGGTCGTGTGCAAGAGATAGATTTTCTTTCATGTTACTCATATTCTTCGTATAATTACTAAGTGTAATGAAGATGTGTAAGAGAATAAGGAACATAGCTTCTAAGATATTGACCGAATAAAATGACTTTTATCTCAGTTTTAAAACATTATCAATTTGGGGTGTGCAATTAAACTAGCAAAGTAATATGTATAAAACAAGATCCACAGGCTCATATTTATTTGTTTGGGTCTTGTGTTTAATTGAGTTAACAAACTGGTTATCAAATTTGTTTGAACTTCATGTATTAAACAGTGCTAACTATGTGACAATTAAGTATTCATTTCATCTACCAAACGGAGGTTTAATTTATCATACGTGATGAAAAGGGTAGACGTGTGGTAGTTTTGTGTACCCTTGGAATTTATTGACTACTTAAACCTAAAACGAGATTTAAGTAAGCAATGAAACTTATTTATTGGAATATTCAATTTGGTGTTTGGTGTGATAAGAGAGTTTCTCTAATCTCCTTTGATATCCAAATTATGATCTTTGATATCCAAATTATGATTGAGAATATTTCTTATCTCTCAAACATATATAATAAAACTTACGTTAGTGTTTCAATTATTGGACATTTCATTTGATTAATAACAATAGGCAACTGAGAATTCGCTTCCAGTTCAAAAAAAGGCAACTGAGAGAACAATTGCTAGCTCTTGAATTTTTTATAATTTTTATAATTGGAAATGTTATTTTAGTTCCGGTGATTTAAGTCATTTTGCTATTTTAGTCCAAAGTTTCATTTTTCGTCTGTGGGTCCAAAAAGGTTTCACTGTTGACATTTTAATCTACTGAGTTAACTTCATCCATTATTTTGTTAACGAGAAGGGCAATTCAGACATTTTATATGTAATGTAACATCCGTCGAAAAACGGGTTTCCAAAACCGCTTCGTTTATTAATCGAATATCCAGTTATAATTTTTCGTTGCACATTTATTTCTCAAATTAATTTTAAACGATACATAATTAATAAATATATTAGAATTTAAAAACTATAATTGATAATTAATAATAAATAGTGAATAAAAAATAAAATGAGGCTGCCGGGTTTCGAACCCGGGTCGCCCATAAGCTCAATCACACAACACACCGCTCCGCCACTTGCCTTCTTTGTGAATATAATGAAACAAATAATACTTAAAATGAAACCCGAATTCAAAACCGGAGTTTCACCGTGCTCAGAACTCGCAGTCACCGGGAAATCCGGCAATCCGCGACTTTGGTCAATTTCCTTTTGACCAAAACACGCTAACCGACTAAGACATCGGTTATAACCGATGTCTGACCCTTGATTTTAGTCATAACCGCCGAAAAATCTTTGACCGCGAATCAAGACCAAAATTCGGACTCAATACATCCTGTTCTTCTCTATAAATACCCACCCAAACCTCTGGTAACATTTTCGCTCAAAATCGCACAATCTCTCGAAGCTTTAGCACTCGCCGGAGATATTCTGCATTCGCCGGACTTTCACCGGAAAACCGAGACTTACTTCAAATCGGTAAAATTCTCGACTCTTTTTTTTGTAACCCATTATTCGACATGTATTAACTTCAATCCTTCAACCAGAATCTGTCCCAGACTACGCCGCCGGGAAATCCCACACTCACCAGAATTTCACTGAAACATCGAAGTCTCACTGACGATCGGTATAATCATCTAAAAACTCTTGATATCTCTTACTTAGTAACTTAATTTCATAACACAAGAATCTAAACTGTCAAACACTTCACTCAGCCGAGAGTCACAAATCAGAGCCGACGACTCCTGCCGGAAATCTGAAGTAAACGCGCTGTTTTGGTACATTCTATTCTTTAATCTCGTTAACTATTTCATTCCAACCAACTATAAGTTTTGATAATCGAATTAAACAAAACAGTCGGATCTCACTGATCTGAGTTCTTGTAAATGAAGAAGATGAAGTCGAGAATAGGTATTAGTATAATTAAAACCAGATATTCAAACGGGTTAGACACACAGTCCAGCGGTGGACTGTGTGCGCAAACAATACGCACGTCACGAGTTCGAATCGCACACGTTACCGAATTTCAGAATAAAACCAATCCTTTTTAAACCTATTCAGATCACCTTTCAACATGTATATAAATATAATATAATTCAGTAATTAAACAGGTTAAGCACACAGCCCAACTGGTTGGGCTGTGCGTACTCGAACCGAACGTATCGAGTTCGACTCCGGGTCACTGAAGGCGGGTCGGCCATTTAAATCATTTTTGAAATAAACTAAATTAGATAAAAGTTAATCAGTATATATATATAATTAAAACAGAGAATATTTCGGGTTAGACACGTAGCTCAGTTGGTAGAGCTGCGTGCACGCGTACGAGAGGTCCCGAGTTCGAACCTCACTCAGCGCATAATTACAAACAGTCCAACCGGGTCAACGGTCAACAGTCAACAGTCAAAAAGTCAAATTTTTATTTATTTATTTATTTTTATTAATTTATTTAATCAGAAAATCATTTAAAATACTTAAAAATAAGATTTTAAAGTTAGAAAACCTTCTTAAACTCACAAAAATAAATCTAAAAAAATCACATTAAGAATATAAATTAAAAGTACTAATTTACCGAATCATTTCGTTATTATTTTAGGTTAGTTTTCTTCATCAATCAAATCCTAATATTCGTGCGCATCATCATCATCAAAGAACGCACCCAATGTGAGTGAATCTCTACCAATTCCCCGTTTTAATCACATTTTTGGGTGTATCATGTGTCGTTTAATTCCTTATTATATTTAAACACTTGTGCATCCATCATATTTGTGATCAAATGTGTATCAATTGTTGTGTGAATTATGTTTAGATTGAAGTTATCATTTTCAGTGCATCCATTCCATTAGGCCCATCAGCTCCCCGTGGGATACGGGTTGAGTATTAGGTGCCTCATTCGATCGGCTCCGTTGGATTGAGCCTTGATCTCGCATACATCATCATTCATGTCACTCGATCGGCTCTGTTTGATTGAGCTTTGATCTCATATACATCATCATTCATATCATTTACTCATCCAATGTGGTTTGTGTTTATGTTGATTTATATATGTTTGCTCACATGTGATTATTGCACAAATTTTCAATATTAAATACAACAAGAAATTTATAACAATGTTTTATCAAGGTTCACTCGCCAACTTTTGTTGACCCAAAATATCTCCCGTTTTACACATGATACAGGTGATCCAGTTGAGACAAGAAACACATAGGAAGGCCTAGAAGAATAAATCAGTTTGAGCTTTGGATTGTTTAACTTAGTTTCATTTCCTTGTAATTGTATGGATTTGATTTGAATATTTAAGTTGTAGTTTGAATTTCATAAATATGAAACATTTTAGTAAACATCATGAGCTTTGGTTATAACCCAATTATGCCCCGACTCTTATTCCGTTGCGGGTCGGGGTTTGACAGATTGGTATCAGAGCCATGACTATAGGGATATAGGATAGGTTATTAGACCCTTAGAGCCTATACTATAGTTGATTAAAATTTTAAATTGTTTATGCGTTATATACAAAATTCATGATGTTTATATGCTTTATGGTTATTGTCAAATTCAATGTTATGCAAGCATGTTCATAAGTACATATTATTATACAATGCTCATCATGAATCATATCCCCTTAACATATCATATCCATGAGAGCACACACCTCACAATTCCCATGATTTTTGCAACGATTTTTGTATTTTTCAAATCACATCAAAGTGAGTTCTCATGACGGGCATGTAGTAACTGGAAGGGTACGAGTACCGGTAGTCGGAACGTCCTGTCTAGGCTTGGCATTCGTGTAAATCCAAAATAAAGGACCAGTTTGCCTACCTGGGGACTAACGATGAGAGTACGAAGGATCTATTAGGCCAAAGCATGCTATACCCAACCTCGTGTGAGCTAACCCCACTTTGAGTTGTCATTGTGTCTACACCTGGACACCCTCCTACCATACATCTCGCAATCATATTTCATGGTTTTCATTCGGGTGATGCGAGTTGTAAACCGCCAACACCAATGTGAATCCTACTAAGCCAATAGTCATGGGGCCCACATGACTATATAGGCGATGGTATGGGGGACATTGGAGGCCCAAACATGAGCAAACCCAAGACATCCTATGGATGTAGTTGCATTATTGATAATTATGTTATTTTTATTCTTTTAACGACACTTGACACCTAAAAACTTCTTAAACTCACAATCTTCCTATGTATGTTCCTGTAGATGTCGGCTAGGCAACTACGTGGAGGTAGAAAGTCAGGAAGATCCAATGAGCGCTTGGCCACTCAAATTGCTAAACAAATGGCCGCGGTACTTCCTGACATTGTGATTCAAGTTCAACAAGCTCTCACCGCAAATCCTATCAACCCTCCCAATCAAGAAGACCAGAGCGTCGCTAACCCTCACTCCAAAAAGTGCTCCTACAAACACTTCAAATCTTGCGATCCCCCAAAGTATGAAGGGACCGAAGGTGTTACTGCCCTCCTCCACTGGTTTGAAGAAATGGAGAACACCTTCCTCAATTGCGATCGTCCCGAGGATCGCAAGGTACGTTATGCATCAGGGAGACTGTTTGGAGTAGCCCTTACCTGGTGGAACACAGAAAAGGGTAAGCGAGGAGTCGAAGATGCCATGGCCTTATCATGGGAAGAGTTAAGGGAACTAATGACAAGGCGCTTCTATCCAAGAAGTGAAATCAAAAAGTTGGAAGATGAATTCCACTCGTTGAAACAAAAGGAAGGAGATCACACTTCTTACAACAAAAGATTTCTCAAACTGAACCAAATGCTCCCTAATCTGTTCACCCCCGTGTACCGCTTGGTTGAACACTACATTCGAGGCCTCCCCTCGAAAATTCAAGACTCGGTTCTAAGCACTTCGCCTGCAACACTTGAAGCCGCAATAGAATTAGCTACCGAACATCCGAAACGGCAAATTTAAGGATGAGAAAAAGAAAGCCCCCATTGAGGCCCAAACTTCAAATCATTCCATCTCCTCTTCAAAGTTTGATGGTAAGAGGAAACGAAACAGCATAAATTTTGCCGTCACACACACAAACCCTCCTATCACTGCCGCACCAATTACCCAAATTGCTCCCTCAGCTACACCATTTAAAAAGCCATACACTGGCCCATACCCAAAATGAAACCGTTGTCAATACCATCACCTCCCAGAAACTCCTTGCCAACATTGCACCAGCTGTGGCCATGCGGGTCACACCATCCAAACTTGTCACACACTTCAGCGAATGAACCGCAATCAACCCTCAACCCAAACCCACCATCAAATAGTGGGTCAAGCCCAACAACCTTTACTTCTACCACCCACGCAACACATAGCTCAACCTTACTACCAACCCAACTACCCCATGATGCAACCAATGCGAGCTTGTTACAACTGTGGAGACCCAAACCACTTCAGGAACACATGTCCCCGTTTGGTAAACATCATCCATGCCCAAGCTCAAGCGAATCCGGTAAACCAAGCTAACCAAGCTCCTCCACCTGCTAGAGGAAGAGCTTTCAACATCAATGCCAACCAAGCTAGAGCTGACAACAACGTGGTTAACGGTACGTTTCTCATCAATGGTAGTTATGCATCCATGTTATTCGATACTGGCGCGGATAAGGTTTTTTGTCCTTAGAATTTGAACCTATCCTCAACCAAACTCGTGATAATCTCATGGAATCTCTAACGGTGGAAGTTGCTGACGGAAAGCCCGTTTCATTAAATTCTATTATACGAGATTGTACCCTCACTCTAAACGATCACGATTTTCCAGTTGACCTTATTCCTATGAAGTTGGGAAGTTTCGATATTATAATCGGTATGGACTGGCTCAGCCAGCATCACGCTGAAGTAGTATGCCGCGAAAAGTTCATTCGCATTCTTCTTGCAGACGGTGAGACCCTACGTATCTTTGGAGAAACCCCTTCGAAAGGACTCAAATTAATGTCCTGCCTTCAAGCCCGAAAATATCTCCGCAAGAACTATGTCACATTCCTAACTCACGTCGTCAAGAAGGGAAACAAGGACAAGAAACTCGAAGATATACCAGTAGTGAAAGAATTCCCACAAGTCTTTCCCGACGACATCTCAGTACTCCCTCCTGTGAGGGAAGTCGAATTCCGCATCGATCTTGTACCTCGCACTACACCAGTCGCAAAATCTCCTTATAGGCTAGCCCAAACCGAAACGCAAGAGCTGGCCAGTCAACTGCAAGAACTGACTGACAAAGGATTCATACGTCCTAGCTCCTCACCTTGGGGTGCGCCTGTTCTTTTTGTGAAGAAGAAAGATGGAACGTTTCGCATGTGTATCGACTACAGAGAACTCAACAAGTTAACGGTTAAGAATCGCTACCCACTACCTCGCATCGATGACCTCCTAGACCAATTTCAAGGCGCCGCCTGCTTTTCAAAAATCGTCCTTCGTTCTAGTTATCATCAACTCAGAGTACATGAAGAAGACGTCCCAAAGACCGCCTTTCGGACTCGTTATGGTCATTACGAATTCATGGTCATGCCATTCGGTTTAACCAACGCCCCAGCTGTCTTCATGGATCTAATGAATAGGGTATGCAAACCCTACCTCGACCGCTTTGTCATAGTCTTCATCGACGACATCCTCATCTACTACAAGTCTAAATCCGATCATGAACGACACCTTAGGCTCATCCTTACACTCTTAAAGACTGAAAAGCTCTACGCTAAGTTCTCCAAATGCGAATTCTGGTTAAGAGAAGTACAATTCCTTGGACATGTCGTCAATGACAAGGGAATACATGTCGACCCCTCAAAGATCAAGGTAGTACAGGAATGGCAAGCGCCACGTACCCCTACCGAAGTAAGGTCATTTCTTGGTTTGGCTGGTTACTATCGCCGCTTCATTGCCAATTTTTCCCGTATCGCTGTACCACTCACGACTTTGACTCATAAAGGAAAACCCTTCATATGGGGACCTAAACAAGAAGAAGCCTTCCAAACCCTAAAGCAAAAACTTTGTGACGCACCTATCCTCACACTTCCTGAAGGTTGCGATGACTTTGTAGTATATTGCGACGCATCAGGGCAAGGGCTAGGCTGTGTATTAATGCAAAGAGGAAAAGTGATAGCCTATGCTTCTAGGCAACTCAAGGTTCATGAAAAGAATTACACCACCCACGACCTGGAACTTGGAGCCGTTGTGTTCGCTCTCGAGATATGGAGACATTACCTCTACGGTACCAAGTGTGAAATATACACTGACCACAAAAGTCTTCAACATATCTTCAACCAAAAGGAGTTGAATATGAGGCAACGAAGATGGGTCAAACTTCTTAACGACTACGACTGTGAAATTCGGTATCATCCTGGCAAGGCAAACGTAGTGGCTGATGCACTCAGTCGAAAAGGTTATGCGAACTCCATTCGTCTTCTATGTTCGCAAATCATAACCGACATCAAAGATCGAATCCGAGAAGCTCAACATGTTTTTGTAACAGAAAACGACGTACGTGATGAGCTGTCATGTGGAGCGGAACTCAAAATCGAAACCAAATCCGACGGTATTCTATACTATTTAAACCGCATATGGATTCCTGATCGCGACAACCTTCATGACTCCCTTATGAATGGGGCGCACAAAACACGGTACTCTGTACACCCAGGAGCCGACAAGATGTATCAAGACCTACGATACACCTACTGATGGCCGGGCATGAAAAAGGATATCGCTGTTTTTGTTTCCAAGTGCCTTACCTGTTCCAAAGTAAAAGCTGAACATCAAAGACCTTCAGGACTCCTAACCCAACCTGAAATACCTGTATGGAAGTGGGAAAACATAACCATGGACTTCATTACCGGGTTACCTCACACCTCCAGTGGGTATGACACCATATGGGTAATCATTGATCGTCTTACAAAATCAGCTCACTTCATTCCGATTCGCGAGGACTTCAAGAACGAGAAGTTAGCTCGTATCTACATCAGCGAGATCGTAAGCCGTCATGGTGTACCTTTAAGCATCATTTCAAACCGTGATGGTCGTTTCACTTCACGAACATGGCGAGCCGTACAAACCGCCTTGGGTACACGATTAGACCTCAGTACCGCTTTTCATCCTCAAACTGATGGACAATCTGAACGCACCATCCAAACTCTTGAAGACATGCTTCGAGCATGTGTCATAGACTTCAAAGGGAATTGGGACGCTCATCTACCATTAGTTGAATTTTCGTACAACAATAGCTACCATTCAAGTATCGGCATGGCTCCTTTCGAAGCTTTATATGGTCGTAAGTGCCGATCTCCAGTATGTTGGCACGAAATTGGGGAATCACAAATCACCGGTCCAGAGTTAATTCAAGAAACAACCGACAAGGTCATTCAAATTCGAAACAGCCTTCTAGCGGCTCAAAGTCATCAAAAGAGTTATGCAGACAAACGACGAAAGCCCTTGGAGTTTGACATTGGGGATCAAGTACTTTTAAAACTATCACCGTGAAAGGGAGTGATTTGTTTTGGCCAAAAGGGCAAGCTAGCACCACGCTACGTAGGACCTTTCAAGATACTCGAAAGAGTAGGTCCTGTAGCATACAAGCTTGACCTACCAGAAGAGCTCAACAGAATTCATCCGACATTCCACGTATCAAACTTGAAGAAGTGCCTCGCCGATGAAAACCTCCATATTCCGCTAGAAGACATTCAGATCGATGAATCTATGCACTTCATTGAAAGACCAGTAGAAATCATGGACTTCGGAGAGAAGCGTTTAAGACGAAGTCGTACTCCAATTGTCAGGGTACGTTGGGACTCGAAACGAGGACCTGAGTTTACTTGGGAACGTGAAGACTCAATGCGCGAGAAATACCCGCATCTTTTTCCTGTTACCACTACTACTTAAATTTCGGGATGAAATTTCTAAAAGTAGGGGATACTGTAACATCCGTCGAAAAACGGGTTTCCAAAACCCGCTTCGTTTATTAATGGAATATCCAGTTATAATTTTTCGTTGCACATTTATTGCTCACATTAATTTTAAACGATACATAATTACTAAATATATTAGAATTTAAAAACTATAATTGATAATTAATAATAAATAGTGAATAAAAAATAAAATGAGGCTGCCGGGTTTCGAACCCGGGTCGCCCATAAGCTCAATCACACAACACACCGCTCCGCCACTTGCCTTCTTTGTGAGTATAATGAAACAAATATTACTTAAAATGAAACCCGAATTCAAAACCGGAGTTTCACCGCGCTCAGAACTCGTAGTCACCGGGAAATCCGGCAATCCGCGACTTTGGCCAATTTCCTTTTGACCAAAACACGCTAACCGACTAAGACCTCGGTTATAACCGATGTCTGACCCTTGATTTTAGTGATAACCGCCGGAAAATCTTTGACCGTGAATCAAGACCAAAATTCAGACTCAATACATCCTGTTCTTCTATAAATACCCACCCAAACCTCTGGTAACCTTTTCGCTCAAAATCGCACAATCTCTCGAAGCTTTAGCACTCGCCGGAGATATTCTGCATTCGCCGGACTTTCACCGGAAAACCGAGACTTACTTCAAATCGGTAAAATTCTCGACTCTTTTGTTTGTAACCCATTATTCGACATGTATTAACTTCAATCATTCAACCAGAATCTGTCCCAGACTACGCCGCCGGGAAATCCCACACTCACCAGAATTTCACTGAAACATCGAAGTCTCACTGACGATCGGTATAATCATCTAAAAACTCTTGATATCTCTTACTCAGTAACTTAATTTCATAACACAAGAATCTAAACTGTCAAACACTTCACTCAGCCGAGAGTCACAAATCAGAGCCGACGACTCCTGCCGGAAATCTGAAGTAAACATGCTGTTTTGGTACATTCTATTCTTTAATCTCGTTAACTATTTCATTCCAACCAACTATAAGTTTTGATAATCGAATTAAACAAAACAGTCGGATCTCACTGATCTGAGTTCTTGTAAATGAAGAAGATGAAGTCGAGAATAGGTATTAGTATAATTAAAACCAGATATTCAAACGGGTTAGACACACAGTCCAGCGGTGGACTGTGTGCGCAAACAATACGCACGTCACGAGTTCGAATCGCACACGTTACCGAATTTCAGAAATAAAACCAATCCTTTTTAAACCTATTCAGATCACCTTTCAACATGTATATAAATATAATATAATTCAGTAATTAAACAGGTTAAGCACACAGCCTAACTGGTTGGGCTGTGCGTACTCGAACCGAACGTCTCGAGTTCGACTCCGGGCCACTGAAGGCGGGTCGGCCATTTTAAATCATTTTTGAAATAAACTAAATTAGATAAAAGTTAATCAGTATATATATATATAATTAAAACAGAGAATATTTCGGGTTAGACACGTAGCTCAGTTGGTAGAGCTGCGTGCACGCGTACGAGAGGTCCCGAGTTCGAACCTCACTCAGTGCATAATTACAAACAGTCCGACCGGTCAACGGTCAACAGTCAACAGTCAAAAAGTCAAAATTTTTATTTATTTATTTATTTTTATTAATTTATTTAATCAGAAAATCATTTAAAATACTTAAAAATAAGATTTTAAAGTTAGAAAACCTTCTTAAACTCACAAAAATAAATCTAAAAAAATCACATTAAGAATATAAATTAAAAGTACTAATTTACCGAATCATTTCGTTATTATTTTAGGTTAGTTTTCCTCATCGATCAAATCATAATATTCGTGCGCATCATCATCATCAAAGAACGCACCCAATGTGAGTGAATCTCTACCAATTCCCCGTTTTAATCACATTTTGGGGTGTATCATGTGTCGTTTAATTCCTTATTATATTTAAACACTTGTGCATCCATCATATTTGTGATCAAATGTGTATCAATTGTTGTGTGAATTATGTTTAGATTGAAGTTATCATTTTCAGTGCATGCATTCCATTAGGCCCATCAGCTCCCCGTGGGATACGGGTTGAGTATCAGGTGCCTCATTTCATCGGCTCCGTTGATTTGAGCCTTGATCTCACATACATCATCATTCATGTCACTCGATCGGCTCCATTTGATTGAGCCTTGATCTCATATACATCATCATTCATATCATTTACTCATCCAATGTGGTTTGTGTTTATGTTGATTTATATATGTTTGCTCACATGTGATTATTGCACAAATTTTCAATATTAAATACAACAAGAAATTTAAAACAATGTTTTATCAAGGTTCACTCGCCAACTTTTGTTAACCCAAAATATCCCCCGTTTTACACATGATACAGGTGATCCAGTTGAGGTAAGAAACACATAGGAAGGCCTAGAAGAATAAATCAGTTTAAGCTTTGGATTGTTTTACTTAGTTTCATTTCCTTGTAATTGTATGGATTTGATTTGAATATTTAAGTTGTAATTTGAATTTAATAAATATGAAACATTTTAGTAAACATCATGAGCTTTGGTGATAACCCAATTATGCCCCGACTATTTTTCCGCTGCGGGTCGGGGTGTGACATGTAATTATGTTAACCAAAAGGCAATTCAGCCATATAAAATAAAATGACCGAATTGTCCTTTTCGTTAACAAAAAATGGATGCAGTGAACCCAGTGGACTAAAATGAAATTTAACTCATTAGTTTATTATTATTATTTTTTAAGTATATTTTATTTTTCGCTTATAACTTTTTAGATATGATGTATTATAATGTTCTGACCATGTCATTGTAATATGCTTATTTAGATATGATGTATTATAAAGTTATGACTATGTCGTTGCATTATACTTATTTTTATATTTTAAGTTATGACTACATATTAATTTGACTTAAAACCAAGTTATGAATTATAATGTATAAGTAAGCGTGACAAAAGCATGCATGTCATTAAAATATGACTCGTTGTTTATTTTTTTATTTTTATATACCGGTGTCGTTTACCTTTTTCGTTATTTAAGTAATATAATATAACGTTTTATAAAATTTTGATTATTACTATATCAATTCATTATTACAACTATTTTGTTTTTTGCTTATAACTTTTCAGATACGATATATTATAAAATTCCTTGTACAGGTTGCGACATGCTTATATTTATCTATATCTGGATATAAATTTTTCTCGAAATCGAGTTGTGAATGTAATGTACAAGTGATCGAAACACAAACGGACATGTCTTCAAAGTTGTCTCGCCATTTAGTATTTTTTTAATTATAGATTGATGTCGTTACTCTTTTCATTATCTTAGTATTATAATATAACATTTTATAAAATATTGAATGTATTGTTGCGACATACTTATATATATTTTTTATCTACGATCCGATAAAAGTTTGATTTGAGTGAGTCAAATATAAACATATTATTTTGTTGTTTTTTTCCGGTGGCAAACCGAACTACTTCCATTCTAACACCATCGTTACCAGCACCTATGGCTTTCTTGAGTTCGCGGTATAGAACTCGGGCGGTAACCTAATCTATATTAGCGGAACAAGATTGATACCGGTACCGGTATTTGTTTTTATGATTTTCGATTGACGTATAACATGTGTCCATATCCTCTTGAAACGATTGTCGGAATTGTACCTGTATCTATGGCTCAACAAGACACTTATTTATTTGCTACTCACATAAATTTGTATGTTATTATGCTTCGTGTATATGGTATTCCTCTCTCTTACCGCTGATCATCTAAGTTTCTTCCTCGCTATGAATTTGGCGATTGATTTCTTTGCTGTATCTAATTGTAGTGGTACTTAGGGTAAAATCACAATTCTTTCACCATAAATGCCGAAAAATCTACCATGTAAATTGTAAATTTCAGATGATTTTTGCAGCTTCGTTGATCTTGTTCGACTTGAAAAAAAGTTATCAACTTCATTTATTCATGATTTATGGAAACAAATACTTTTAGTTTATGCTAGTTTTGTTTCATTATTATCCTTTAGTAATAGTTTTTAGGTTTAGGTCAAGTGTTGAAAAATAAAATGCTAAAAGGCCAATATTCATCAGTTATGATAGTACTGTCATGAAGAAGAGGTGGAGTGTGTCGTCAGTTATGTTCCAACAATATAGGAAGACGTGAAAAGTCAACCCTCTCCTCTATTATATGTAAGAGTTAAGACAAAATTGGTAGGTCAATGGGATGTTTTTGACTCTTACGAGCATGTGGAATCAATGACGCTTTATGGTGCACTAACTTTATGATCAAATATAATATGAGATGGCTGCATTTTGGATACATTACCAATGCAAGTCAATTGTGGAGTGAAAGATGCTTACACTAACTATTGTTAGTTTTAAAAGCAGCTTTAGCTTCAATGATAGGTTTTGTGGTCTGTCATCACTATGCTCATTCTCGGGCCGGTAATAAAGGATTAGTTGTTTAGTCCGTTTTTTTAACCATCTATGTTTTTCTGATGTTATCCGATGTGACCTAAGAAAGGACATTATATAACCGAAAATTCACTTTGTCCCTTTTTTTTACATAAAATGAATGAATATTCCCTCTATAAGTTATGGATTTGGGTTTACAAATTTGTTTTTTTACGGCCATATAACAGAAACAAATTCCTTTATGTAGAATGTGTAGCATATACCTTACCAATCAAGGGATGCCAAATTTATACCTAAAGTTAACAAAAGGGGTTTGAAAAATACCTTCAGTTGAAGGTACTTCATTGTTACATGATTAGTTGATGAGGTTTATGCATGCGTCTCATTTGTCAAGGGTGTACCTATTGGCACACCAATGTGTCTATTTGCACACCAAATCCTAACAAACGACCCTACCTTTACCTACGCTACGTATAGGTCTATACGCTGCGTATAGACCTATACGCAGCATAGGTACATCATGGTTCTCAGAGCCTGATCACCAATCATTGCACAGAAAACTAGGGTTTATATACACTGTGTATAGGTCTATATGCAGCGTATATAAACCCTTAGACTTTTTGGGGTCATTTAGGTGGGATTGAAGCATCAGTTTTCCGACAAAGTTTATATATGCTGCGTATAGACCTATACGTAGCGTGTATGACCTTCAGAAATTTTTTTTTTTCATTTTGCTTATTTGTGGTATAAATTCTCATCCGGTTACAACGTTAACTCGTTTAAAATATATAATGAGTTAAACTATATAATGTTTTTTATTATTTAGTCGATGTCGTCGGTAACGATGCTACGTCCGTTACACGCGTCGAAAAGCATATAACGTTAAAAAAAATTAATACTCGTAGACGGTTAATTATTTTTAAATACTCGTGTACGGTCCGAATATATAATACCGTTTCAATATTATACCATGCGGTTCGAATTCTATAACGTTAAAAAATTATACCGTTAAATATTTTGAAACACCCGGGTAATGTTCGAATACATAATGTTACATCGTTTATCGCAAAAGTTTTATATATAAAGAAAAAGTTTGATATATACAGCAAAGGTTTGTACATACATAACAAAATATATAATACTATATACAACATAAGTTTGATATATACAACAAAAGTTTGTACATGCATAAGAAAGATATATAACTACAGTAGCGGGTCCTGCTACTGCTCCTGCTGCTGATACCATTCCGCAGCCGGGACGAAGTGACGTGGAGCTAACCGATCACGCTGCCGGTGCTCCTACAGCTCTACAACCACCCACTCCATCACATAGTTCAGCCGGTCAACATCGCGACGTAGCCGCTGATGCTCCGCGTATGACGGGGCAGGACCGGACCCAACATGTCGTGAGAACTGAGGCGCCCCGGGTGGTCCACGCAGATGTGGTGGCTCCGGAATGTACACCTGCGGCTCATGCTGCGGCACCTCCGGATCGCGCGGGGGATATATAAACTCGAACTGTGCCGGCAGCTACGCAGGCTCGAAAATCTGGCCGTTCGGACCCTTAAACCGCTTACCGACATCTGGGAACCTTCTGGTGATGTGCATTCCTGATATCGTGTTCATCCCCATACGCTTCGGCGGTATCGCCGGGCCTACACGCGGGTGAGTCTCTGGGTGATAGCCAAGCGAAAGGGCTATCACGGTGACGTAGGCGCCGCAGAATAATACGCCGCAACCGTGTCGATGATGCGCGGAGGCGAAGTACTGCGCTAACCCGTGTGCAAGAGCGCATGGCCTCTTTTACATGAGGCAATACATGAAAACAGGTCACCGCTTGTACACCACTCCCGGCTCTTGTTTCGAGCGGTGATGGAAGTGGATATCATCTTATGAAAATACCAGCACAAAAGAAAACAAGTTAGAAAATAATAAAATATAATATATTTTTGACTCGTTACAGATTTTGGCGCTCGTTAGGGACATACGCGCCTTACGATTCGACTTCGACTAAACAATAAAAAATATATTGAACGACGATCTTAGTTTTGGCGCTCGTTACAGACCTACGCGCCTTACGGTTCGACTTCGACTAGATAATAAAAAAATATATTTTAACGACGATCTTAGTTTCGTCGCTCGTTAGGGACCTGCGCAACCTTACGGTTCAACTCGGACTAAACAATAATTATATAATTTTAACAATAATAACAAAAATTATATAATTTTAACAATAATAACAATAATTATATAATTTTAACAATAATATCAATAATTATATAATTTTAACAATAATTATAATAATTATTATTTTAACATCATAATAATAATAATAATAATAATAATAATAATAATATATTATTATTATTATTATTATAATATTAACAAATTATAATTTTAACAATAATAACAAAAAAATATAATTATAATTTAACAATAGTAATAATAATAAAAGTGTGATATCATGTTATTTTGAAACGGATTGCCCGGGGTACTGGGTTGATAATCATCATATAGTGGTGTGTTAGGAGGCTCATCACGTATCCACCGTATCCTCTGTATCCTCCGTATCCACCGTATCCTCCGTATCTATCTAAACTATCTTCTTGCACGTAAGAATCTTCACCCCCGTATCCGTAATCAGGATACGATTGCTGCGTCGGGTAATATAGTTCATCAACAGGGGCATTCTCAGCATGGTATCCTACGTATCCATCCAGATTACTTGTGGCACGTACGAAGGTTAAACCCGTATCCGTAATCAGGATACACTTGATGCGCCGGGTAATATGGTTCATCAACAGGTGGAGTCGGAGCCTCGTTCAAGCCTGGCAATTGAATTTTTTGATCAACAGGGACGCTAGACACAACCTCCTCCTCATCATTAGCATCATTTCCTTCCCATGCGTCGTTAGAATAGCGATTAAAGAAATAATTCCCATCCCAAAATGACGACATTTTATCTCCACCGAAGTAAATATACAAAGGAATTGAAGAATGTGAATGGTTCTTTGAAATCGTAGGTAGAGATGGATGTCTAAATACAATTTTGAATTCACAATTATCAGCATCGTGTAGCTCTATACTCTGCGTACAGCTTTATTCACGTGCCTTACAACATCGTATCATGTCAAATCTGTCTGACATACGCCAAGTATAGGTCTATACGTAGCGTATATTGCACTGTACATACGCTGCGTATAGGTCTATACGCTGCGTATGTCAGACATATTTGACAAGGTACTAGGTTTGACTGTCTAGCCGTGTACTTACCCCTTACCTACGCTGCGTATAGACCTATACGCAGTGTATAGGGTAACCCTATACGCTGCTTATAGGTCTATACGCAACGTAATCCTAAAGTGTACAAATAGTCAAGGCTGGTGTGCAAATAGTCTGGGCCTTTGCCAATAAGTTTTGAGGCTATTGGTCACAATATGCACGAATACAATAGATAGAAAAGTAAAGTATACCTGTTTACTACTAAAAATTAGTTAAAAGATTGAGAGTATTTTCAACTCTAGCATAAAACGGCTCTGTCAATCGTTTGTTTTTTTTTTGTTTTGCTTCTAGTGGTGGTTGGTGAGGTTGCAACCCGACCAGGAATTGCTAACAACCCGATCCTTGCAACTTGTAAAGACCCGATGTACAAACAATGTTACAACTTGGTGCATGTTTGTCCTAAGTTTTGTGATAATTGATGTACCCTTCCCCACTCTCAGTAGTGCAAAACCTATTTGTATAGGCTCCACTACACCATCACCGCCAAAGATAGAACCTCCGCCATCTTCACCTTCCACCATAAATCTACCATCTCCAACCACTCCCACTCCCATACCCCAAACACCTTCACCACATGCTTACTCGCCACCTCCCACCACTCCTTATCCATCGACTCCGTTATCACCCCTCTCACTGTCCCTTCACCTCAAACACCATAATCACCACCTCCTACCACCCCTTCTCCACCAACACCATCCTCACAACCTCCTACCACCCCTTTACGTCCAACAGATTCCAATCCACCGACTCAATCTTCAGTATCTCCTTCCACCCCTTCACCACCAAATCCATCATCACCTCCTCCCACCACCCGTTCACCACCAACAGATTCCACACCAGCAATTCCATCCTCACCACCTCATACCACACCTTCACCACCAACTCCATCATCACCACCTCCCACCACCTCTTCACCACCAACAGATTCTACACCACTAACTACATCATCGCCACCTCCTACCACCCCTTACAACCAACTCCATCCTTACCACCTCCTACCACATATCTACCACCTACATATTCCACACCACCAACTCCATCCTCATCGCCTCCTACCACCCCTTCACCCTTAACTCGATCATCATCACCTCCCGACACCCCTTCACCACCAGTAGATTCTACACCACCAACTCCTTCCTTACTACCTCCTTCTACCCCTACACCAAAAACTCCATCATCACCACCACCCACCCAGCGGCGGATCAAGAAATGTTTTTCATGGGTTCGAAATTCTTGAAGGTCAGTTGTCTATTGTTTATCGTTATTAATTATTAAAAAATGGTCCAGTTCGAGTCAGGTCGGGTTGTGTAAAGCTTGTTGCATCTGTCAAACTGATGTTTAATTGAGTAATCTAATAATCTAGCAACTTTAGAGAATTCCATGGTATTCTTATTGTCACACCCCTAATACGTCGCATTGGAACTACAAACGACGCGATGAAGGAGGTTGGTACCCATAAGTATCTTAGTGGACGATGCGATATTAATTTTGGACATACAACTTAATTAAAACGTAAAGTTTAAAGTGTATAGTTTGATCCTTATGGATCTTATTAAAACGTAATGTTTAAAGTGTATACAACTTAATTAAAACATAACCACAACCACAACATACTTGTTTGATCCTTATGGATCTTATTACACTCGGTCCCAAAAGAAGTTTTAAAAGTTGTCCAAAACATTATTTAGTATAACTTCCATCAACTACCACAAGATATGCCAAAATCCCAATGCCGAACTCAAGTACCTGAAGAACACGTAAAAATCCATTGTCAACACAAAGACCGGTGAGTTCACATATTCAAATTGTAAACAATTTGTTTAAGGAAAACTTTCTTATTATGAATTTTATATCAAAACATCCATATATATATATATAAGAAAGTCAACTTTAATTTCCTTATTAAAAATCAAGGGACAGTTCTCTGACCGCAAGCGTTTTCTTTAAAAACCTTCGACACAAATCATCTTCCCAATGTCTAAGTCTTAGATCGAGTCTGTATTTATAGGGTTTTAAATCAAGTCTAATGTCTAAGTCTTAGATTGAGTCTGTATGTATAGGGTTTGAATATGTTAGATTTCAAGTTATTTAAGTTTATGTTGAGATAAGTTCACACGAACTTGTGCATGAAGGAAGAGTTCGCACAAAGTCTCACTTCGTACGAAATTGGCCTGGTTGCTTTTGGTGCGAACTTGGAACTCTATATATAGTCGTCTTGGTTATTTCATTATAATAGTTTTTGAAAAGTCAACGACAGAGCTCTGTCAGCTTGGAACTTGAATGTACACTTGAACAAATCAATAAACTGACAATTAAACTGTTAATCTTGTGTATTTGTCGCTATTTCATATACATTCCGCATATATGGACTAGATACAACTTATGTATGGTTGTCATCGGAGGAACTTGATCCTACAAGTGGTATCAGAGCCATGGTTGCCTGATTTGTTGATATCTACACAAGACATCTTCTATTTCTATCCATTTCTTTTATTTTTCACCTTGTTAATGAATCCACGGTCAAAATAGGCTAAATTTTGAATATGTCAAGTTAAATCACCTAATGATAAACCCCTGAGACTTTCAGATCTAAATCAACCGAATTCATGTCGAAAATTGCAAAAAACCAAGATTTGGGAAACACTTTCTCCGAACTAGGTTGAACAACTTCGTACGAAGTTGTAATCTAATCTGTTGAATTTGATTTTTAATCACTTCTCACAAAGTGGTGTCAAAATTGTTTTTAAAAGTGTTCTTGTCTCACTTCGCACGAAGTTGTTATCAAATTTGTGAATTTGTTGTGTGATACTTCCCATGAGGTTGGTAATACAAAGTTCGTACGAAGTTGCTTTTGATCTAATCAAATTTTCAAGTTTTTCGAGCGTGTTTCAGGTATAATTTTCAGCGTGTCGAGATGGAACCAGAGTTTTTCAATGCGTTCACCACAATGATTGTTCAAGCAGCAAATGCACTTGCTCAAATCAACTTAGAAAACGAGATGGCTACTTCCATAAAGCCGCCCAAGTTGATGAATCTCGATGAATATGAAAGCTAGAAGAGAAGTTTGAGAACTGGGTGCAAGCAAATCATTTTCATTGCTGGCTCGCGATAGGAACTAAATACCAAAGGCCAGTAAACGAGCATGGCTTGGAGATTCCTATGTCGAAGTTTTCTCCTGCAGAAAAAGATTTATATGTGTACGACAAGAAGATGATGAGCTTTCTGCTACAATAAATTAAACAGGGTATTCTGATGTTACTACAACATAATAACTTTTCACAAACTTTGTGGAATGCGTTACGAGCAAAGTATCATGGTACTACGGAAATGCGAAAAAGCAAAAAGGCTCTACTCAAAAAAGAGTTTGACATCTTCAACATAATGAAAGGAGAGTCGATGAAGCAGCTGATAGAACGCTACTGTCACCTGGTTTTTCAACTGAGAAGGCACGAGATTCACAAGTCAAATGAAGAGTTGATAGTTAAGTTAGCAGACGCACTACCAGAGGGGGAGTGGTCTACTTATCTGAGGGTGCTAAAGAACGGAAGTAATTACATCAACTACAGTTTGTCAGAATTTATAGAGAAACTAGAGGGACACGAGATGGAGTTACAGAAGATTTCTAGATCAAAGAGTGCACATATTGTATAGGATGTTGGGTTGTACTACAAAAATGGAATTCCTGAAACTACAAGTCCTAAGATACAAACCGCATTTAGTGTAAACACTAGTTATTCTGGAAACTCATTTCAAAGTCAACCAAATGTTCAATCATTTCCAAATAATACTCCGAATACTTCCCGTTCAAGATAAACTCAAATTCTCCATTTCAAAGTCAAGCCAATCAGTCAAACCAATCAAATTCTGACCCAAATGTGTTACAATGCAACATTGCGGTCAACTTAAAGAATGTGTTTTTTGAACAGACTGCTAGACAACACATGGTTGTACTTGCGACTGTTCTAGAGTTGTATGAGAGTTTGATTGCGGGTAGAATTAGAAACCCAGAGATGACGGCAGAAGACTATGATCAAATCGTTGATGAAGAGTTAGAGTTGATGGATATAAAGTGGTGTTTGGCATCGATAATTCGAAGAGCTACGAGATTTGTTGCGCTCATTGGAAAAGATATTGGAGATTCAAGCAACAAATTGGGATTTGATAAATCCAAGGTGACGTGCTTCAAATGTAGAGAAAAGGGGCATTTCAAGCGTGAATGCACAAAAAGAGAAGCAAGTGGCAATCAGAATCCGTTCGGAAACAACAATGACTACTACAAAAGGGCTATGCATTACAAACCATCTCCTCCACAAACAAGAAATGTACAAGTTGAGGATGGTTCGTCAAAAGAAAAGGCTCTAGTAGTCAGACAGGAAGATGAAAGATTCGACTGGAACAAGTACATTTCCAGGAATGAAAGCATAGCTTTGATGGCTGAGATTGTGGAAGAACCAGATTCAGGGATTGATGAAGCAGCTCTGGAAGAAGCAATCCTAGGAGAATACATGCAGAGATCTGAAGAAGAAATGATCTACCATAAAAGCATGAGAAGCATTGTTCCACCTTACTTACAATCTAATTTTGCAGATTGTTTTGAATCTAATTCATAGGAACAACCAGTGGAAGCAAAGAAAGATGATGTCAAGGAGATTATTGATGTGACATAAGACATGAATGAGGAGAATCTTACCAAAATAGCAGAGAAAGATATGATGGCGAATCTGAGAGAGGTAGGTGCTGAGGTTGAAGTAAAGGTAATTGAAAAGGAGGTGATTAAAATGCAAGTTATGGAGGTTGAAAAACCTTGTACAAAATGCACTAAACCATGTGAACAATGTGCTGAAAAGACATTAACCGTAAGTGATCTAAACACGCATAATGAACATTTTAGATTTGATTATCGAACAATGAAAGAGGCTTATGACAAAATGAAAGGCACTTTCAACATTGTTGAGCAAGCAAATCTGGAACAAGATAAAACGATCAGAATGTTAAAAGCAACATTGTTGGATAAACAAGGTTCTATTAACATTTACATTAACACAATTGCTGAGCTCAAACAGTAACACCCCAAAAACGTCGCAACGGAAATACAAACGTAATGGTGACGGAAGTTGGTGCCCATAAATATCTTAGTGGACGATGCATCGTTAATTTTGGACATATTACTTAATTAAAACATTGTTTACAAATTTAAACATAAACCACAACCATAACATAGTTAAGTTGTCTTGATCCTTATGGATCTTAGTACAGTCGGTCCCAAGTAAGTTTTAAAAGAGTCCAAAGTTTATTATTAAACAAACATGCATCTCAACCACAAGATACGCTAAAGATTCCCGAAGCCATGCTCAAGTACCTAAAGAACACGTTAGAAATCAAGTGTCAACACAAAGGAGGGTGAGCTCACATATTCAAATTTAAAACAAGGAAAACTTTCTAATTATGTGTTTATTATCAAAACATCCAAATAATGTTGTCGAAAGTTAATTTATTTCCTTAATAAAATCCATGAGTCAGCCGTCGCAAGCGTTTCCCGAAACATCCAAACTAAGCATCTTCCCAAGTTTTACATATTAAATTTATTGCATCAAATGTTCAGACTCGTATGTTTGCAAGACAATACGAACTATTTATTAACATTAAGGGTATAATCAACGCTAGACAATAACAGAATATAAATTTGTCGCTTGACATGACACAGAGCTACCGGTCGCGACGTGTTGTCAACCCGATAGATCTATCAACAATTCCACGCAATCCATATTAATGATTAAATGGCTAAGTTTGCGCAAAGTGCCCGCAATGGGTCACCCAAGGTGTCAACCTTATGAACAATATATATCCTACTATAATAATACAATTTAATATAACATGTTGTACAATCCCCGACGTCCCTACCGAAACGTAAGCCTAATCCCGATACTCACTCTCTTGAGACCGGGCCAATTCGTTACAACTTTAGATTTAAACATTTTAAATCCACACGGTCGTTCTATCCCATAACGCCGTAAAATCCCCATTTCATCCCCGAAACGCATATATCATTATTCCAAAATCCGTTTCATCATGAAACATATTTATATCCAAAACCATGCTTTCTCCAAAAACATATCACATAATTTCCGAATCATATTTTCCACGAAAATATATTTATAGTTTTAATCGAAGGCTTTTATACGAAGACGTATACTTATCCTTTTAAGACGTGTTCTTCCCCCAAAACATATACAAAACAGTAAAAAGAGGGGGTTTAGTGACACTCACCTTTGGGTGCGTATTTAAAATAGCGCGATCTCACAATTCGATTCTACACGTCTTAACATACGTAGGCACGATTTAATAATCATTATATTACAAAATTTCTAAGTTTCTCCAATACTTAGAATTTTCACATAACTTTGAGATTTTCTCGAAAAGTTATTATTTTTGATTATGTTAGCATATTAATATATATATGAGTTCATATATATATATATATATGATTTATATATATACATATTAAGATTTTGCGACTTGAACGATTTTATTGGTGACCTTAATGTTTTATCTGTTACACTCCCCTTTATAAATACTATATATCTACGATTTTTGCGTCGTAATATATATACATAAACGTGCACATAAACACAATATCATAACACGCGAAATCTTGTTAACTCACACACTTATCATTTTTAAAGCATGCATACATGAAATAATTTATTTAGTTAACCTATGTATAAATTTTCATGCTCGACAAATAAGTTACACACTAATTGCGATTTTACCGATTCTACCGTTTTAAACATACAAGCGTACATGCATAGTCTTAATTTCCGCTATCATGTCATCAATTATCATATTATTGTAAGAACTTCCACGATTAGCACGGGAACCTAAATTTGTTATCTATTGTCCAATTAGGTGGAAACTAATGACAAGTTAACCAAATAACAAGAATTACTCATTTAAATGTTGTTTTCATTGATCTAAAGTTCAATACATTGGAGAACCGGATCCGACAGAGCTTTGCCGTCTCTGTGCCAAAATCTCTTCAAGTTACAAATGAAATCCCAAGGCACCTATTTATAGATGTACAAGTTCGTTGGTGAGGGACAAGCCATGGGGTAAGGTCGCCCGAACTTGACCTAGTCAAGTTCGACCGAACATGGCTTCTCACAAACAATCTCGGGCGAACTTGACTCAAACATATCTTAAATACGCCTCATTTCTAACAGTTTAAGCCCTATTCACTCAGACTCGATACATAATGACGTAGGCAACAGACATATGCACCAACAGACTCCCCCTTGGATGTTGTCGTAGTCATTGACTTTTAAAATCTTCTGAGTCTTTTGGTCTTTAGATTTTGAATAAACTTTACCATCTTGATCTTTATATCCTCTTTCTCTTTCTTTGAGCTTTGTCTTGATAAAACTTCTAATCAACATGTTCCCCCTAGCTTTAAGCTTTAGCCTTCAGACTCCCTTTTGCTTTGATCTTTAAACTTCAAACTCCCCCTAGCTTTGAGCTTTCTGAAATCTTTGGACAGTGTTTTATCCAGCTCCCCCTCAAACTTTACTACCTGTCTAAATAAATTCTGACATTCAAATAAACATTTCAGATTCACTGTTTTGAAATTTTGTACCATCAACATTTCAGACTTTAATCTTCACTTCAAACTTTTCAAAAAAAATTAATTGTTTCAAGTTCAACTTAATGACCTTGAATATATTTTTCATTTAATACCTTCAATATTCACATTTTTATTATTTGATTTGTAAAAATCTACTTAGTTGATCAAGTCCAAGTTAATGACCTTGATTAACTAAATATATTAACCAAGTCCAAATTAATGACCTCAGTTTGAAAAACCGTTATGAACGATCTGATTTTAAAGTTTCAAATTAATGAACTTTTAAACATTCATCAGATTTTCTTACCAGACTTCAAAGATCCATTCTCCAACATTGGTTCGTTGAAACTAATGTAGAAATGAAATCTTGTTGATTTTTAGAAAGTTTATGTTAAAACACACTGAAAATCTTTTTAGTTTTTATCTTGAAAAGCAAGTAAAATATTTACAGAACTTTTAACAAATAAAGTAAACTATGTACAAAATATTTACAGACATATTTTTGTGAATTCGTGTCTAAGGATCATATCAGTTGTTTTGAAACATATCACTAGTACCGTTGACCTTTTTGATGATTTTAAGTTTTAAACTCGTTTACCTGAATTGTCGATATGTTTTTCCCTCTTAAACTTCATCACGTTTCTCAATTGTTCCAAGATATGTTAGGTAAAAATTTTGAAACTTGACTTAACTATGGTTCCCACCTCTTGAATATACTCCCGAATCCAGATTCCCTAGATTTCATCTTACAGGTGAATATAGCGTAATTAATATCTATATATGGGT
The DNA here is from genome assembly GCA_947069175.1 of Scalesia atractyloides. Lineage (NCBI taxonomy): Eukaryota > Viridiplantae > Streptophyta > Magnoliopsida > Asterales > Asteraceae > Scalesia > Scalesia atractyloides. Next base: position 19,499,067 of record CAMTDV010000005.1, on the reverse strand, counting down.
TATGCGAGACCTTGAGAGCTCATGTTAGTACTATCGTACAGACAAAGAGATGAAGGCTCGTATTTAAAGGTGTGTTCCACTTAAGGAATCTTTTAAGCACTGCAACTGATTAGATCTTTCGATATTTTTCAAGTTTTGCATGTAGTTTGGGGTTTTTACCAAAAGCATTATAGAAGTTTTAGGCTATTGCTTCCGTAAAATCAGAAGAACTTGTATAATACCCCAGATATCAACTATTTATAAAGACCTCGTATCTCAGAATCAGGCAACCCTTCAATCGAAATTTCGGAGTACTAAGTCCATATATCCAAGATGTGTTAAACCATAAGTTTAAGCAGTTGCTAAATTTAGTTTATATCTCGAAAACAATCTACCGAACGTGTTAAGCCTATCGACACATCCACAGTAAGACTCGTTTATCACTTTTAATCTTTACAATTCTTTAGCATACTATGATAGTCCACTGATGTACTATCATTTCCTTTTTGACAACCAAATTCTTTTTGTCTTTTTTAAAGTTTTTGTACATTTTGAATTTTTAATGTTTTTGACTTTTCAACTTTTTCATATGTTTTTTATTTTTCTAAAAATTTTCAAATTTTCTTACTCCCCCTAAAATCGAAAACATATTTTTGGATTTTAGATTTAAAGAAATTCTTCTAAAAATGTAACAAACCAATGAGGATCCCGAGAACTCGTCGTCCGATCCTTTTTTTCATTTTCTGCATCGTCACCTGACAACAGAAACAAACCATTAAACTTTGTTAACCCAACTTGTAGAAACCACTTGTAAGAATCACTTGTAGGAAATCAATTTTAAATAATTTTTCAATATAACAATCAGTGTTCTGTTCAATGGGGTGGATTTCTGAAGTTTTCAAAAATTCTTTTTAACTTTTCTTTTTCAACCACTTTGTAATTTCAAAAACCATCAAAGAATATCACTTTCTAGATAAATTAAAAACTCATGGAGCTCCGCTATCCTGTATCAACTTTGATAGAGTGGATCTTGGGACTCCTGCACATGAAACAACTATTTGAATAATGAAATCCAAACCTTTTTGGTTTTGGGTTTGTACTGATAAGCATCATAACCATATTCTAATTCTTCATCATATTCAAAATCATCATCAAACATTTCGTCCAATGTCGATTCTGAAAATGTTTTGACCTTTTCTTTCTTTGTCTGTTTGATTACTGACCCAGTTGATTTAACATTTTTAGTTTTGTCAGCAACAGACTTTGGTTTTTCTGATGATGAAAGCCTTTTCTTAGCAACCCATGATTGTAGTTTGCTTCTTGCTTTCTTGATATAGAACCTAGAATCTTTGATTTCATTAAAACTTGAAGTTTCACCTTTTTTAAATGTTGAGTTTTCAAACTTTGACACAGTTTTAGGTTTCACTTCTTGTTTAGATTCATAGTTTCTATTTGACTCTTTAACAAATTTTACAATCTCTGGTTGTTTTTGCTTTTTATCTTTTGATTCGGTTTTCTTCGAGGAAACACAGGCTTTAGATTCAGACACTTGCGTGCAATATGTCCAACAGTATTGCATTTAAAGCAAGTCCGGTTATCAGAAACATTCCACTAGTGGATTTTACTCCACTTGTGGACTTGGTCTTAGCCTTGTCCCGAAGTTCTTTTTCTTTCTTGAATTCATCATTTGATTTCTTACCGATCATACCATCTTCCTGAACCGTATTCGTCCCATATACAAACTTCATGTGTTTATCTTTGTAATCATGAAATGGCTACTTCTGGTTCCTTTTCGGTTCATCTTCATTTTCCTCCAACCCAATCCTGCTTTTCTGTTCTCAGGAAAATCACCACCAAACTTTCGATAATTGTTAGCATTCCTTTTGGGTTTCGAATAAAATCTTTTCTCGTTTTTGTCAAGATCATCTGATGAAACTTCTACAAGTTTGAAAAATTTATCAAGTTGATCATCTTTCACGTTCCGAATCGAAAAAATATCATCGAAGTATAATCTATCAGATTCCTTAATCTTGTACATGACAACATTAGGATCATCACTTAGATCATGTTCTGATGATGTATCGTCATCTTCAGATTGTGATTCCGAGTTTTTCGAACTTGATTTGGTGCTTTCAGAGCTGTCGTCATCAGAATCATTTCCCAACACATTCTTTACCACATCTCTAACCACCACTTCATTGTCATTGTTTGAATTCGTAAAGTCTATGTCAATTTTCTCGGGCAATTTATTTCTTTTATCTGAACGAATAAGAATATTAAATGCCTTTTCAATCTCATCATCTTTCTTGCATGAATAACTTGCAAGAAATGGTGGAGGAACACATCCGTACTCTTTACGCTTTGATTTCTCACCAGTTTCCTCCGATTTAATCGTAGGTAAAATGTGATCAATGACATATGCGTTTGTGGTGTAACTCTTTAGAAGCTGTCTTACCCGTTCCGTTTCAATTTTCATGCTGTCAAACTCACGCTTTATCTTAGCAATGGTAATTGCCTTTTGTTTCTCAATTACTGTGGCATTTAACATTTTTACATTAGCGTTAAGCTCACTATTAGCATGTTCAACATATTTATATTTTCTTGATATTTTGTCATAAGCTTCTTTTATGGTTCTATAATCATAACGAAAATTTTCGTTGTGTACGGTCAATTCTCTTATGACTTTGACTTTATCAAGACATGGTTCAAAAGGATTTGCGCACTTTGTGCAAGGTTTTTCAACCTCCACAACTTTCACAACCTCCTTTTCAGACATACTTACCTTAGCATTTACCTTTTCAGCCTCTGATTTCAATGCTTCTTGTTTCTGCATCTCAAGGTAAGCTAATTCTTCTTCATCAGCTCTCTGCCTATAACCTTCCAGAACAACATTTTCTAGAGCAGCGTCAATATATGATGTATCAGACTCATCCACTAACTCTGCTATCATAGCAACACCAGTTTTCTTTCCGATGTATCTGTTCTAGTCAAAACAATCTTCTTCATGAGTAACAACAAGAGCTTGTTCGGTTGTCTTTGCAGATTTATCTTCTACTTCGACTTATGTTCTTTTCGGATATGGCTTGTATCGAAGAGCTTTCTTGTAGTACTCATTGTTGCTGCCGAAAGGATTTTGGTTTCCACTTGCTTCTTGATTATTGCATGCATGTTTGAAGTGTCCCTTTTGTCGACACCTGAAGCATGTGACTTTAGTCTTGTCAAAACCAAGCTTGTTGCTTGAGTTACCAATATCCCTTCCAGTGAGCGCCACAAATTTAGAAACTCTTCTGATGATAGATGCAAAGCTCCACTTGATATCCATCAGTTTCAACTCTTCTTCATCCACCTGATCATAATCTTCGGCGGTCATCTCTGGATTACCGATCTTTCCAGCAACAAGACTTTCATATGATTCGAGGACAATAGCAAGAAGTGCTATGTGCTGTTTGGCCACCTTCTCAGGAAATACATTCTTCAAATCAACTGCTATGTTGCACTGGAAAACATTTGAATCAGAATTGGTTTGACTTATCTCATTTTGGAATGATGAGCTTGAACTAGCACTTGTGTAACCAGTATATGGAAAACTTTGATTTGGAGAAGAATTTGTATTTACACTAAATGCTGTTTGAATTTTTGGGCTTTGAATCGGAATATCTGGAATACCTCCTTTGTAATAGACACCGACATCTTGAACAACATTAGCATTCTTTGATTTTGCAATCTTCATCAATTCCATTTCATGTCCTTCTAATTTATCTATGAAGGATGACAACTTGAAATGTCTCCAAGATGGACTATTCTTTAGAATCGTCAGATATGTTGTCCATTCTCCTTCTGGGAGTGCATCAGCCAACTTCTCGATTTGCTCTTCATTAGATCTTTTGATATCATATCTCTGCATCTGGATCATGAGATGACAATATCTATCGATCATCTGCTTCATTGTTTCACCTTTAATCATCGTGAAGATCTCAAATTCTTTCTTGATTAAAGTCTTTTTGCTTTTGATCATTTCATCACTTCCTTTGAATTTCTCACAAAGAGAATTCCATAATTCTTGCGAAGTGTCATATTCTGGCAATAGTATCAAGATATCTTCCTTCACTGGTTGTTGTATCAAGCTGATCATTTTCTTCTCCGCAACATAGTTATCTTTGTCGGCATTTGAAAACTTATTCAGCGGAAGATCTTGATCACGCTCATCCTTTGGCCATTTGTAACCATCCTCAACTGCAACCCAGCTGTTGAATTGATTCACTTGTATCCAATTTACAAACTTTTCCTTCCATCCTTCAAATTCATCCATGCTCATTAGCTTTGGCGGTTTCGATGTAGTACCCATTTCATTATCGATATTCATCTGGTTCGCCGCAAGAAATTAGCGTTTGATGAAGAAGCCATTTGAGAGACGAATACATTGTGGAAATCTTCCATTTTGACAATCCGTAAACTTATCTGAAAATACGATAAAAAACACTCGAAATTTGATTAGAAACAGACAATTTCGGTTGAACTTGTGTGAAAACAAGTTTTGATTTCAGGTTTTCACAAGTTCGGTCGAACTTATATGAAAAAGTTCAAATTTTATCACACAACCTCAAGTTCGGTTGAACTTGATGTAGTTTTGAGAAAACTTTTTACTTCGAGCGGACTTGTGAGAATGATTTCAAGAAACAGGTAAGTTCGGTCGAACTTATGAAGGAAAAATCAGATTTTGATTAATCACAAGTTCGGTCGAACTTGTGAATGAGTTTTAAGAACAAACTACAAGTTTGGGCGAACTTAAGTAAATCTTCACTAGAATTATATCAAGTTCGGTCGAACTTGATACAAGCAAAAATCAACAAGTTCGAGCGGACTTAAGCTAAAAATCTTGAAAACTTAATCAAGTTCGGTCGAATCGAACTTGATTAAAAACTCAAAGAATTTCAATCAAGTTCGGTCGAACTTAGTGTTAAGTTCGGCTGAAGCTTGTTTCCAAAACATGGTTTCTACAACTTTTTGATATCAAAACATTTGAATTTGAGGTCCAAACTCTTAGGGGTTTGTTATTAGTGTGTTTTACATGACATATTCAAAAATCACCCATCTTTGACCATGAAATCATCAAATATGTGAAAATGTTAAGAAAAATGATAGAATGGATATGAAATAGATAGATTCTTGTCTTGATTCCAGCAAATTTAGGTATCCAGGCTCTGATACCACTTGTAAGAACGTCCACAATTAGCACGGGAACCTAAATTTGTTATATATTGTCCGATTAGGCCGAAACTAATGACAAGTTAACCAAATAACAAGAATTACTCATTTAAATGTTGTTTTCATTGATCTAAAGTTCTATACATTCGAGAACCGGATCCGACAGAGCTTTGCCATCTCTGTGCCAAAATCTCTCCAAGTTACAAATGAAATCCCAAGGCACCTATTTATAGATGTACAAGTTCGCTGGTGAGGGACAAACCATGGGGTAAGTTCGCATGAACTTGACCTAGTCAAGTTCGGCCGAACTTGGCTTCTCACAAACAATCTCGGGCGAACTTGACTCAAACATATCTTAAATACGCCTCATTTCTAACAGTTTAAGCCCTATTCACTCAGACTCGATATATAATGATGTAGGCAACAGACATATGTACCAACATTATCATATATACATATTTAAATCACATAACACATTTAAACACATAAGGTTCACCCATGAACAACCCATTCTAGTGTACATTGAAAAATGCGTTTTTTAGCGATTCAGTAACGTTTTCGGGTGCCGAAAGTCACGTATGACTAACCAAACACCAAATAAACTAAATATAATTTAATATACTTATATTTATACTGAAAATATCAGTTTATTTACTGATTTAAAATAGTTTCATAAAAACCCTCTTAAAAGGCGATTTTTACCGTTTTTACCGCATAGTTTTGCGTCAAACGTTACCATAACCTTCCGAACTCGAAACGAATTCATATTTTAACACAATACATGTTATATACTGAATAAAATGATGGTTATAATCAGATTAGTTCATTTTTTGTGTAAGGCACATAAATCATGCGATTTCATGTATTTTACAACACTTTTAAGCACATAGTACAACATGCAAAGCTAGTAAACTTTATATCAAAGTTCCATGCTATTTCACACTTCAAATGACATTATTTTTATGCTTTATAGTCTGATCTAGAATCATTTTTATCATATCATCATTTATTCATCTTTCTATGTACATACACCCACATGCATTTCCATGTACAAGCACTTAATGCACTAACATCATGTCTTCATCATTTTGTATGAACTAATATGCATCTAGACATGAATTTACTTCATGTTCATATTATCCATGACATTCAAATCTTCATGTCATTATCATCATCTAATCATTTCACATAAATGCAAGTATCACTTCCTTCACATTTATGAACTAACAACAAAATTTTGTATGCATGCATATACATATATATATACACACGGCTCACATACATATATACGCAAGCTTCCAAAGTTCAACTTTCATATACATGCATTCATCTTTTTAAGTCATATAACTTTCATTTGGAAACTTCTAAACATGCATGCATCATATCCTCATGAATATCATCAATCAAAAATATTCAAAATCAAAACTCAATCTTATACACACATGTATACATACTCACGCCCACATGAACACACACAGACACATCTCCATTTCATTTTATACAAAAACCCATTTGATAGCATTTTCAGGTTAGTGTTTTAAACCCAAGAACATCAGAAACTCCATCTACTATCATTTTCATCAACAAAAATCAAGAACATATTTAAAGAACATGATTTTATACCTTCAAGTTTCTAGGGGGTTTTTGATTTAGTTGATGAGATGAAGCTTGGTTTTTAGGTTGAAACTCCTTGAAAACACCTTTGATCCTTCAAAAACACTTGGAATGGGGTTGTATGGATATGGATTCTTCAAGTACTTAACAAGAAAATGGATATGGTGATGTTGTGGGGTGGTTTCGGCCGAGAGTAAGCAAGGAAGAGAGAGCGATTTGAATTTGATTTGTGTTGGATTTGGTGAGATATGGAAGATTGTATAAAGGTTTAATCATCATTTGTGTTCTCTATGCACAACACTTGTCACGAGAGAGAGCGTGAGGACTCCCCCTAGCCGCCACCTCCTTCCATATACACACATATATCCGTATATATACATATATATATGAGTTGTAGGTTAAAAACTGGTATTTTACTGGATACCGGGTGTTTTATCTAGCGTTTTAACCTCGTTTAACGCGTTTAAATTTATTTTCAGCACTCCATAAAAATAAACTCACTAAAATATTACTAATCAATATTTTATTTGCAAGGACCAGTTACATTGTCAGTAATTGGCAGTACGCGCTTAAATTTGCAAAATGGAGATTTTAAGCGTTTTTATTTATTTTTATCATTCTATAAAAATAAACTTGTCAAATTATTACTATAATAATTATTGGTTGACCTGAACTGGCTGTGTTGACAGTATTTTGTCAGATACGCGCAGTATCGCGTAGTATGCGCTTAAACTCGAAAAATAGAGTTTCTTAGCGTTTTAAATTATTTTTCCTCACGATTATGATTAAATATATTAGTTAACTAATAATGGACTATTTTTATGATTTTAATATTATTCGGCAGTCACCGACGTTCGTTTCGCGTTTTAACCGTTACGCGATAAAGTTTATCTTAAAATTGCCAACTTAATTTTTTTATCAAACTTTGGATTTACCAAATCATCAAATACCATATATAAACATCATATATAATCAAATACGGCCTTTTATTTATTCATGACACGTGTTACATTTGTACAGGACAGCCTAAATAGCCGGGTGTCACAGTCTCCCCCTGTTTAAGGAATTTTGTCCCCGAAATTCTTACACTATAAGTTTCGTTTTCGCACTAGACTTAAAGAGATGCGGATATTTTCGTTGCATCTGGTCCTTTCGTTCCCATGTGAATTCGGGTCCACGTTTAGAATTTCAACGAACCTTGACCAACTTAATTCGGCTCCTTCTAAGCTTCTGAATCTTCTCATCCGGAACTTCAAACCGGTTCCTCGATAAATCTCAATTTATCGTCTACTTGAACTTCATCAGGGGGTATAATTAGTGTCTTATCCGACAAACACTTTCTCAGGTTGGAAACATGAAACACGTCATGAACTCCATTCAAATCATGTGGCAGCTTAAGCCTATAGACGACTGATCCAACTCGAGATGCGATTTCGAAAGTACGTATATACCGTGGGCTTAGCTTTCCCCCTTTTCCAAATCTAACAACACCTTTCCAAGGTGACACTTTCAGCAGAACACGATCTCCGACTTGAAACTGCAACGGTTCCTTCGATTGTCTGCATAACTTTTCTTTCGATCGGCGGCATCTTTCAACCTTTCCTTGTTCTGGACAACCTTGTCGGTGGTTTCCTGGATAAGCTCAGGTCCGGTTAGTTGCCTTTCGCCAACTTCAGCCCAGCACAGGGGCGATCGGCACTTCCTTCCATACAAGGCTTCAAACGGAGCGGCTTTGATACTAGCGTGGTAACTATTGTTGTAAGAAAATTCTGCCAACGACAAATGAGTATCCCAACTTCCACCAAAATCAATCACGCACGCTCTCAACATATCCTCTAACGTCTGAATGGTTCTCTCACTTAACCATCCGTTTGAGGATGATACACAGTACTCATGTCCAAACGAGAACCCAGCGATTCCTGAAGAGATCGCCAAAATCTGGAGTCAAATCGTCCATCTCTATCGGAGATAATTGACACAGGCACTCCATGTCGGGCTACAATCTCGTTGAGGTACAACTGCGATATCTTTTCCATCTTGTATGTCTCTTTAATGGCTAGAAAATGAGCAGACTTCGTTAATCGATCCATAATTACCCATATGGTGTCATGTCCATGTGACGTACGAGGTAATTTGGTGATAAAGTCCATAGCAAGATGCTCCCACTTCCATTTAGGAATCTCTGGTTGCTGCAGAAGCCTAGACGGCCTCTGATGTTCAGCCTTAACCTTTGAGCATGTCAGACATTTACTTACATACACCGCAATATCTCTCTTCATATTCGGCCACCAATATAACTCCTTAATATCCTGATACATCTTGGTAGAACCTGGGTGAATCGAATATCTGGACTTATGAGCCTCGTTCATAACCAGTTCACGTAGGTTACCTCTAAGCGGAACCCAAACTAGGTTCATGAAGTACATCACTTCATCTGCTTTTGGTACCAGTTCACATTCCAAACCTCTCAAGCCTTCTCTTCTTAGGTTCTCATCTTTCAAAGCTTCTGGCTATGCACTATGAATTCGATCGGTCAAATTCGTTTGTATGGTCAAACCCAAAGCACTAATACGCAGAGGCTTTTCCCGCTCTTTCCTACTGAGCGCGTCAGCAACAACATTTGCTTTTCTTGGGTGATAACGAATATCACACTCATAATCATTGAGTAACTCTACCCAACGCCGCTGTCGCGTGTTGAGTTCCTTCTGATCAAAGATATGCTGGAGGCTCTTATGGTCTGTGTAAATCGTACACTTCGTGCCATACATATAATGTCTCCAAATCTTCAAAGCGAACACAACAGCTCCCAACTCTAAATCATGAGTTGTGTAGTTCTTCTCATGCACTTCCAGTTGTCTTGTCTGGATGCATAGGCTATCACTTTGTCCATCTGCATAAGCACGCAACCAAGGCCCAAACATGACGCATCATAGTATACAACAAAACCGTCATTTCCCTCAGGCAGGGATAGAATAGGTGCACTACACAACTTCTTCTTCAACATCCGAAAAGCTTCCTCCTACTTTTCTGTCCATTCGAACTTCTTATCCTTCTCGGTCAATAGCGTTAATGGCTGCGCTATTCTGGAAAAATTCTCAATGAATCTTCTATAATACCCAGCAAGTCCTAAGAATTGTCGCACCTCTGACGGAGTCTTTGGCGCTTCCCAATTCTTAATCGCCTCAATCTTCGACGGGTCCACATGTATACCTTTCTCATTTATGACATGACCGAGGAAATGCACCTCTCGAATCCAAAATTCACATTTAGAGAACTTGGCATACAACTTCTCTTTCTTCAACAACTCCAGAATAATGTTCAAATGTTGCTCATGATCTTCTTTGGTTCGCGAATAGATTAGTATATCGTCAATGAATACTCTCATGAATTTATCCAAATAGGGTTTGCATCCTGTTCATGAGATCCATAACACTGCAGGCGCATTAGTTAAGCCAAAAGGCATGACTAAGAACTCATAATGGCCATAACGTGTTCTAAAAGCAGTCTTCGGAACATCTTCCTCAGCAATCTTCAACTGGTGATAACCTGAACGCAGGTCTATCTTCGAGTAGTAGCTTGATCCTTGAAGCTGGTCAAACAAATCGTCGATTCTTGGCAACAGGTACCGATTCTTGATAGTTAGCTTGTTCAACTCCCTGTAATCAATACACATTCTGAAGGAACCATCTTTCTTCTTCACGAACAAAACAGGCGCTCCCCAAGGCGAAAAGCTTGGTCGTATGAAACCTTTGTCCAATAGCTCTTGAAGCTGATTTGACAATTCTTCCATTTCTGACGGTGCTAATCTATAAGGAGATTTTGCAATCGGTGCAGCACCAGGTACAAGATCAATCTTAAACTCGATCTGTCTCGCAGGGGGTAATCCAGGCAAGTCTTCAGGGAAAACTTCCGGATAATCACGAACTACAAGAATTTCTTCAATCTTCCCACTTTCGGCTTTCGTATCCACTACGTTAACCAAGAACGCAGGATAGCCCTTACGCAACATCTTGTGCATCTTCATCATACTAACTCTTTATAATCGACTCGATCGGTCTCCATGAATAACTAAAGCTTCACCACCACCAGGACGAGATATCCGCACTTGTTTCTCCGAACAAATGATCTCAGCTCCGTTCTTGGATAGCCAATCCATCCCAACGACTACATCAAAACTACCCAGCTCCACTGGTAGTAAATCGATACCAAAATTATTATCGCATAACCAAAATCTACAACCACGAATGAGTTCGCTAGTCTCTATCAATTTTCCATTTGCTAATTCTATCGAGTACTTTTTACTTAGCTTACTTGTCTGAGAACACAGAAACGGTTCAAAGTTTTTCAAAACAAAACTCAAGTCAGCACCAGTATCAGATAGTACGAACGCAGAATGGTCATTGATTTGGAACGTACCAGTAACCACTGCAGGATCATCACGTGCTTTCCCAGCATTCAGCTCAAAAGCTCTGCCCATGGCATTCTGACCCTTCACATTCGGACAGTATTTCTTGTAATGTCCCTGCTCTCCGCATTCAAAGAATCCCTCGAGCTTAACTCCCTCCGACGTACTCTTAGAATAGCACTCGCGAGTAATATGACCATTTCGACCACATCTGGCACACTTTCCCTGCTCATCACCGTGAGTCTTTTTCGTTTAACCACTTCCGCCATCCCTGGCATTATCCTTCCTCGAACCACTCGCACTAGCCACATATGCTTTCCTCGAATCGCGTTTCCTCTCACGCTTCACATCAGAATCTTTCCTCGAGCTTTCAGATCTTCGCTTCCGCGAATCCCCAGATCTAGGCTCAGAACGCTCAGACCGGTCAGATTTCCCATCTGCCTTGACTTTACCCGACGACTTCCCCGTCTCCTCTTTCCTGTTAAGGTTACTTTTGCGAGCAGCATCATCCGCTAATGATTTCGCTAGAGTAGTCGCTACCAGATAGGTAGTGGGCTTCGCCGACGTAACCACACTATGAATTTGTGGCGACAATCCCTAGATATACCTTTCTACCTTAACGTACTCAGGAGTGACCATCCGTGGAACCAATCTAGCCAGATCATTGAACCGAGACGTATAAGCTCTGACCTTCAGGCCTTCCATGGTCAAATTCCAGAAGTCAGTCTCAATCTTCTACATCTCACTACGCGGGCAGTATTCCTTAAGAAGCATCTCTTTTAGTTCATTCCATGTAAGACCGTAAGCCGCGTCTTCGCCCAAAATTTGAACTTGAGTGTTCCACCAGGATAAAGCTTCATCGAGAAATGAACACGAAGCATACCTAACCCTCTGATCAGCAGCACAACCGCTGATGGCCATCACAGATTCCATCTTCTCGATCCATCTAGTGATTTCAAGAGGCCTTTCAGCACCAGTTAATGATCGTGGGTTACAGCCTTGAAATGTTTTATACGTACATCCATGCACTGTTCACAAGGTTAATGAAAAATCAAGATTACTCACTGATTATATCATAACACAGGAACTACTAAAACTTTTCTGATCATTATTTTACCTTGTGGGTTTCCAATCTGCACACCACCTTCACCATGCCCAGAAGCACCACGACCACGTCCTTGCCCAATATTCTGGTTAGCTTCACGCTGTTCCAAGGCAGTATTAACGTGTTGGGCTATGAGTTGTGCAACTCTTCTGGGGTGGTAGGTAGTCCAGTACCCTGTCTCGCTTTTGGCGACATCTTATCGTTTCTATTATTGCAATGATAATATCAACATAAGACATTGTTTAAATATTTCAATCATTAAATAATAGTGGACTAAACAATACACATGCATCCACATAATAATGAGAATAATTTAACCAAAAGAGAACCCATAACATTGATATTTATCACGGAAATTACAAAGCTTGTTCATAGTACAATGACTAACCAAAATGTGGTATGACATAATCAACCACCAATAACAAGTCTAGATGAAATTTCCTCCTAAATATCCAAAAATTTGGAATGCAAGCCAATGTAAGGGTTTATCAAAGAGATATAAAAACAAACAAAACAAACAACCAAAAATCAATTATTCAATCCCGCAAACTCAAGAAGCCTCCTCACAAGCTCCTCCAAGTCAGCTATCCTCCAGTGCATTTGATCCATTGCACCGTCATCCAAGTCCTTTAGCTCATCAAACCAGTCCATTTGCCCCTCAAGATCCTTCACTTTTCCCCTAATCGCCTCCAGATCTCCGCGTATGGCCCCTAACTGACGGTCGCAGTGAGAGCATCGGTCAACCAACATTCCTTTCTGCTTCTTCGAAGCAGATGCAGTCTCAGCTCTGGAAGTTGAAGAGATGTCTCCAGCTGGTCGTATCCTCTTCCTACGTCGAAAGTATACCAATAGGGGTGCAGTAGGAGCACGCGACTCGATCGATGGAAATGACGACTCAGTAACAACAGGTGGAGGGATCTCAGTAGTGGGATCAGCAACGACAGCAGACGAGACGACCAATGGCTCTAATGGCTGAGCCGTAACAATGGTAGCGTCTACTACTGGTGCGACACTATAAGATCTTCCGATCAACGGAACACCTCTACCCACATCATCGATAACTAGCACGGTACCTGACGATGGCCCAGTCTCGTAAATCGAGGGTGGAGCATCATCATCATCGTCTTCGATCCAAACGTTGCTTGTAAAAACATAACGGGGGTCAACCTGGCTTGCGAACGCAGCACGGTTAACATGGAAGGACGAAGCGAATTCGGCCGCATCAACAAACTGTGGAATCGTAGGGGTACCTCTGGTAAAACGGATCTAGGTGAAGTCTCGAATTCTGGCTCGCTCTCAGAGTCACAAATCTCGATGACCTCGTGCTCGTGCGACATCTGTGACATATATAACCGTACAAATTAAGTGTGTGTTCAAATGAAAAATAACACATAAGGCCCAAATAAACATATTAACACGTATGCACAGTAACACGCAATGCTTCTCATACATGATAAAAATCCATGTTTATTTAAAAATTCTTTGGTTGAAGTCTAGAGTTTTCCCTTGAAAACATCTAGTTTGCTAACAACCGTTGGCTCTGATACCAACTTCTGTAACACCCCAAAAACGTCACAGCGGAAATACAAACGTAATGGTAACGGAAGTTGGTGCCCATAAATATCTTAGTGGACGATGCATCGTTAATTTTGGACATATTACTTAATTAAAACATTGTTTACAAATTTAAACATAAACCACAATCATAACATAGTTAAGTTGTCTTGATCCTTTGGATCTTAATACAATCGGTCCCAAGTAAGTTTTAAAAGCGTCCAAAGTTTATTATTAAACAAACATGCATCACAACCACAAGATACGCCAAAAATTCCCGAAGCCATGCTCAAGTACCTGAAGAACACGTTAGAAATCAAGTGTCAACACAAAGGAGGGTGAGCTCACATATCCAAATTTAAAACAAGGAAAACTTTCTAATTATGTGTTTATTATCAAAACATCCAAATAATATTTTCGAAAGTTAATTTATTTCCTTAATAAAATCCATGAGTCAGCCGTCGCAAGCGTTTCCCCGAAACCTCCGAACTAAGCATCTTCCCAAGTTTTACATATTAAATTTATTGCATCAAATGTTCAGACTCGTATGTTTGCAAGACAATACGAACTATATATTAACATTAAGGGTATAATCAACGCTAGACAATAACAGAATGTAAATTCGTCGCTTGACATTACACGGAGATACCGGTCGCGACGGGGTTGTCAACCCGATAGATCTATCAACAATTCCACGCAATCCATATTAATGATTAAATGCCTAAGTTTGCGCAAAGTGCCCGCAATGTGTCACCCAAGGTGCCAACCTTATGAATAATATATATATCCTACTAAAATGATAAAATTTAATATAACACGTTGTACGAATCCCCGACGTCCCCACCGAAACGTAAGCCTAATCCCGATACTCACTCTCTTGAGACCGGGCCAATTCGTTACAACTTAGATTTAAACATTTTAAATCCACAGGATCGTTCTATCCCATAACGCCGTAAAATCCCCGTTTCATCCCCGAAACGCATATATCATTATTCCAAAATTCGTTTTATCGCGAAACATATTTATATCGAAAACCATGTTTTTCTCCAAAAACATATCACATAATTTCCAAATCATATTTTCCACGAAAATATATTTATTGTTTTAATCAAAGGCATATTTTATACGAAAATGTATACTTATCCTTTTAAGGCGTGTTCTTCCCCCAAAACATATACAAAACAGTAAAAAGAGGGGTTTAGTGACACTCACCTTTGGGTGCGTATTTAAAACAGCGCGATACCACAATTCGATTCTACACGTCCTAACATACGTAGGCATGATTTAATAATCAAAATATTACAAAATTCCTAAGTTTCTCCAATACTTAGAATTTTCACATAACTTTGAGATTTTCTCGAAAAGTTATTATTTTTGATTATGTTGGCATATTAATATATTTGTATGAGTTCATATATATATATATATATTTTAGATTATGCGACTTGGACGATTTTATTCGTGACCTTAATGTTTTATCCGTTACACTCCCGTTTATAAATACTATATACCTACGATTTGCGCATCGTAATATATATACATAAAAGTGCACATAAACACAATATCATAACACGCAAAATCTCATTAACTCATACACTTATCATTTTTAAAGCATGCATACATGAAATAACTTATTTAGTTAACCTATGTATAAATTTTCTTGCTCGACAAATAAGTTACACACTAATCGGGATTTTACCGATTCTACCGTTTTAAACATACAAGCGTACATGCATAGTCTTAATTTCCGCTACCATGTCATAAATTATCATATTATCATATATACATATTTAAATCACATAACACATTTAAACACATAAGGTTCACCCATGAACAACCCATTCTAGTGTACATTGAAAAATGCATATTTTAGCGATTCGATAACGTTTTCGGGTGCCGAAAGTCACGTATGACTAACCAAACACCAAACAAACTAAATATAAGTTAATAAACTTATATTTATACTAAAAATATCAGTTTATTTACTGATTTAAAACAGTTTCATAAAAACCCTCTTAAAAGGCGATTTTTACCGTTTTTACCCCATAGTTTTGCGTCAAACGTTACCATAACCATCCAAACTCGAAACGACTTCATATTTTAACACAATACATGTTATATACTGAATAAAGTGATGGTTTTAATTAGATTAGTGCAGATTTTGTGTAAGGCACATGAATCATGCGATTTCATGTATTTTACAACACTTTTAAGCACATAGTACAACGTGCAATGCTAGTAAACTTTATATCAAAGTTCCATGCTATTTCACACTTCAAATAACATTATTTTTATGCTTTATAGTCTGATCTAGAATCATTTTTATCATATCATCTTTCTATCATACACCCACATGCATGTCCATGTACAAGCACTTAATGCACTAACATCATGTCTTCATCATTTTGTATGAACTAATAAGCATCTAGACATGACTTTACTTCATGTTCATATTATCCATGACATTCAAATCTTCATGTCATTATCATCATCTAATCATTTCACATAAATTCAAGTATCACTTCCTTCACATTTTTGAACTAACAACAAAATTTTGTATGCATATATATATATATATATACGGCTCACATACATATATACACAAGATTACAAAGTTCAACTTTTCATATACATGCATTCATCTTTTCAAGTCACATAACTTTGATTTGGAAACTTCTAAACATGCATGCATCATATCCTCATGAATATCATCAATAAAAAACATTCAAAATCAAAACTCAATATTATACACACATGTATACATACTCACGCCCACATGAACACACACACACACACATCTCCATTTTCATATACAAAAGCCATTTGATAGTGTTTTCAAGTTAGTGTTTCAAACCCAAGAACATGAGAAATTCCATTTACTACCATTTTCATCAACAAAAATCAAGAACATATTTAAAGAACATGATTTTATACCTTCAAGTTTCTAGTGGGTTTTTGATTTAGTTGATGAGATGAAGCTTGATTTTAGGTTGAAACTCCTTGAAAACACCTTTGATCCTTCAAAAACACTTGAAATGGGGTTGTATGGATATGGATTCTTCAAGAACTTAACAAGAAAATGGATATGGTGATGTTGTGGGGTGGTTTCGGCCGAGAGCAAGCAAGGAGAGAGAGAGTGTGTGATTTGAATTTGATTTGTGTTGGATTTGGTGAGATATGGAAGATTGTATAAAGGTTTAATCATCATTTTGTGTTCTCTATGGACAACTTGTCAAGAGAGAGAGTGTGAGGACTCCCAAGAGCCGCCACCTTCTTCCATATACACACATATATCCGTATATATACATATATATATGAGTTGTAGGTTAAAAACAGGTATTTTACTGGATACCGGGTGTTTTATCTAACGTTTTAACCTCGTTTAATGCGTTTAAATTTATTTTCAGCGCTCTATAAAAATAAACTCACTAAATTATTACTAATCATTATTTTATTTGCCAGGAACAGTTACGTTGTCGGTAATTGGCAGTATGCGCGCTGTGTTGCGTAGTACGCGCTTAAATTCGCAAAATGGAGATTTTAAGCGTTTTTATTTATTTTAATCATTCTATAAAAATTAACTTGTCAAATTATTACTATAATAATTATTGGTTGCCCTGAACTGGCTGTGTTGACATTATTTTGTCAGATACGCGCAGTATCGCGCAGTACGCGCTTAAACTCGAAAAATAGAGTTTCTTAGCGTTTTAAATTATTTTTCCTCACGATTATGATTAAATATATTATTTAACTCATAACAGACTATTTTTAGGATTTTAACATTATTCGGCGGTCACCGACGTTCGTTTCGCGTTTTAACCGTTACGCAATAAGCGTTTATCTTAAAATTGCCAACGTAATTCTTTTTTATCAAACTTTGGATTTACCAACTCATAAAATACCATATATAAACATCATAAATAATCAAATATGGCCTTTTATTCATTCATGACATGTGTTACATTTGTACGGGACAGCCTAAATAGTCGGGTGTCACACAAACATGAACTAGAAGAAATAAAAACTGAAACTGAAAGAGTAAATCAGTTGTTGTTCAGTTATACAACGAACTCTTACGTCATCGATCATATTCTTCCAACAATTGCGTCGGAAGAAGATGATAAAAAGACAATAGGTAATAAAAGTGCAGATTATAGAAATGTTCCACCTCCAATGTGTGAAAGCTACTGTCAACAGAAAGTAGAAGGAATGGAGAAGGCACTCAATTTAAAACTCAAAACTGAAATGATAAATGAGCTGCCTGAGAACATTGATGTAATCTACACAAAATCTAACGATGACAGTGAAGGACTCGTTAATAACGTGATCGAGAAGGTGTTAGAAAGTGATTCTGATGATGGAAGTTTTGTAAGTGCCGATTCGAGTTTGAATAGTTCTGAAAGTTCACAATCTGAAAATGAAGAAGGTAATCTTTCGGAGAATAATCTAAGGGATGATCCGAACATTGTACTATACATGGTTAAGGATTCTGATAGATTGTAATTTGATGAAAGTTTACCTATTCAGAATGTGAAAGAAGATCATATTGACAAACTATTCAAACTTGTTGAAGTTACATCAGAAGATCTGGGTAAAAGTGAGAAGAAATTTTATTCAAAATCCAAGAAAGTGTATAACAATTACCGAAGAAATGGTGGGATTTTCCTGAAAACAGGAGAGGGGGATTGGGTTTTGAAACTAAAGAGAATGAGAAGAAAAAGTCACCACAACATTTATACAAAAAGAAAAATATTTAATTCGTGTTTGGGACTGACACTATTCGTGAAAAGGATTTGATTGGAAGGAAATCAAACGATGAGTTTAAAATGGAAAAAGAGCTTCGTGAACAGACTGAATCCACAAGTGGAGTAAAATCTACTAGTGAGAAATCTGTTGATACACGGACATGTTTCAAATGCAATGAAGTAGGTTACATTGCAAGAAAATGTCCGAATTCAAAGTTTGATCATCAAAGAAAAACAAATTCAAATGATGAAAAATTAAAGAAACCAGAGATTGTTCAAATTAAGATTTTGAAAAGGAACAATGAATCTAAATCTGAAGAGAAACCTAAAATTGAAAAATTTTCTAACTTTGAGAAAGAAGGATCTTCTAAATCAAACGAATACAAAGATTCAAAGTTTTATGTGAATAAGGCAAGAATGAAATCTCAAGAAAGAATTCGTCATCATCTGAAATTGTCAAACCAACTGGTTCAGTCAAAACCAAAGATTACAATCAAACAAAGACTGATCAGTGGGTTCCAAAGAAAGATGTGAAAATTCCAACTTTTGATATCCCAAATCCACCCAAGACCAACAAGGCTTGGGTTTCCCTTTTTAAGTAATTGCTTTTACATGTGCAGGGGCTTCCAAGGTCTATCTTATCAAAGTGGATTATTGACAGTGGAGTTTATCGGCACATGACGGGGATGCGAGCCTTATTATATTACATCAAAGCTATCAATGGAAGCTACGTTAGATTTGCTGGAAATCAAGGTGGAAGAATCATCAGAGAAGGAAAGTTAGCTAATGGCGTGGTATCTTTTAATAAGGTCAACTACATCGCTGAATTGAAGAATAATCTTCTGAGTATCTCCCAAATTTGTGACAAGAAGTTCACCACTCATTTCAACGACAAGGAATGCATGATTTTGAAGCCGGGTTTCAAGATTCCAGAAGAATGGATTCTTATGCGCGCCCCGCGAGAGAATGATTTGTACGTTCTTGATATGGGTAGTGCCATAACTACATCAAAGTCGGCACAATGTTTTGTCACGAAGGCCACAGAAAAAGAGTCGATCTTATGGCATAGAAAGTTGGGTCATATTCATTTACGAAAGATGAATTTCCTGGTTCACAATAATTTGGTGGAAGGAGTTAACTTGAAAAGCTTTCACATGAACGACAATTGCTTAAGCCGCAAGAAAGGAAAGCAGATCAAAAAGTCTCATCCGAAAAAGCTTTTAAACTCCATAAAACTTCCACTAGAACGTCTTCATATGGATCTCTTTGGACCAGTAAATGTCAAGAGCATTTCGGGAGATCTATATTGTCTAGTTGTTACGGACGACTACTCTAGATTTTCATGGGTATTCTTTCAAGAACGAAAAGAAGAGACATTTCAGAACTAGTGATACTTTTCCAAAAGCTTGAGAATTTGTACCACTTACTAATCAGAAGAATTCGAAGTGACAATGGTACAAAATTCAAGAATAACTGCATGACTGAGTTTTGCAACGAGAAAGGAATTCTTCATGAATTCAGTGCTCCTTATACTCCACAACAAAATGGAGTAGCTGAAAGGAAGAACTGTACGCTCATTGAAACAGCAAGGACCATGTTTGCTGATTCTAAACTTCCTGTCAGTTTCTGGAGTGAAGCTGTTGCATCAGCTTGTTATACGTTGAACATGGTCTTAACTGTTAAACCTACCAAGAAGGCATGTTTCGAATTGCTAAACCAAAGAAAACCTAATTTGGAATATCTAGAACCATTCGAAGGTTTCTTTGTTGGTTATGCAAGTCCACTTAGGCGAGTTTATCTTCCTAGCATGAATCAAGTGATTCTCGCACAGCATGTCGACTGCCGCAGATATACAATGCCAAAACAAAAGGCAGGTGATGCTTGGTTGTTCAACTATGACAGCTTATGGAAATCTTACGATCTTCCAGAAGAGCAGACTGCTGAAGAAGTTGCTATTCTATATCATCTACATCAGTCAGCTAATCAAGAGCAAGTTACAAGACCGATAGTGGTTACTCAATCACCTGTTGGTACTTCTTCTGGTGAAGGTCAAAGTAATGTTCCAGACGAACCAGTGACACCTACCCCAGAACCAATGAATGTTACTGCAGAACCCATTCTTTCACCAACGCATGATTATGACTCTGATGAGGCTCTGACATTTGATCAAGATGCAGAATCCAGTTCTGATGAGGAATCTGAGCTGATAACTAATATGTTAAGTCAATCTACTGGCCCGAGTACAAGAAATGAAGCATCTGCTAGCATTCCTGATGTTAGTAGAACTGAATGTTTATAATATGGAGAGTACATTTGATGTTCCTAATTAAGTAATACCGAGATCTTATTCTTACCATCCATCTGATAATATTATTCGTGAGTTGCAAGCGGGAATCAGAACAAGAGGCCAGATCAATAAAGCGCTTAGCTGTTTTTATACAAAGGTGGCTCCGATTCAAGAATTTTACTCTTATCGCTGTTTTATATCCCAAATTGAGCCAAAGTCAGTAACTGAGGCATTGGGTGATGAAAATTGGGTACTTGCAATGCAAAAGGAGTTACTACAATTTGAGAAATTGGGTGTATGGAAGCTTGTTGACCTCCCGGCGAATCAAAAGGCGATTGATACTAAATGGGTCTTCAAGTGTAAGCGTGACGATCGAGGAGTAATTGTACGAAACAAAGCTTGGCTTGTTGTTAAAGGATTCCATCAACAAGAAGGTATTGATTACACCGAGGTGTGTGCACCAGTTGTGAGATTAGAGTCTATCCGTATTTTCTTGGCATTTGCGTCTTGGAAAGCATTTAAAGTAGACCAGATATATGTTAAATCCGCTTTTCTCTATGGCAAACTGAGGGAACAAGTGTATATCGGCCAACCACCAGGGTTTGTCGATCCACTGAACAAGAAGAAAGCATTTCTCCTGGATAAAGCCTTGTATGGGTTGCATCAGGCCCCGGAGCCAGGTACGAGATGTTATCTCAGCACCTAGTTGGCAATGGTTTTATTAGAGGAACAATGGATAGTACGTTTTTCACGAGAGAAGTTGGAAGTCATCTGTTGATCATACAAATCTATGTGGATGACATCATATTTGGTTCAACGAACGACGATCTTTGCAAAGAATTTGAATCTATCATGAAGAAAAAGTTTAAAATGAGCTCGAAGGGTGAAATGAAATTCTTTCTAGGATTGCAGGTTGATCAGTTGCCGGATGGTATCTTTATCCACCAAACCAAATATGTTCATGATATTCTGAAGAAGTTTGAGATGGATAGCATGAAACCATTATCAACACCATTGGCACTCAACCATGGAATCTGCGTCAATGAGCATGGAACCAAAGTTGATGAGACTCTTTACAGGTCGATGATAGGATCAATGATGTATCTGACGAGATCGCGCCCGGATATTATGTATCCTACCTGTCTCTGCGCACGATACCAGTCTAGTCCCAAAATATCTCATATGCAGATCGTGAAGCGCATTTTCAGATACTTGAACGGTTGCCCGAGCACCGGCTTGTGGTATCTAAAGAATGAAAACTTCAATCTGATGGGATATGCAGACTCTGATTTTGGTGTTGAAAAATTGAACGCAAAGTCTACGATGGCCGGTTGCCAGTTCTTCGGAATGCGGCTCGTAACTTGGCAATGCAAGAAACAAACCACAGTCGCTCTCTCTACTTGTGAGGCTGAGTATATCTCAACTTCGAGCTATTGTTCACAACTTCTGTGGATCGAACAGCAGATGAGAGACTATGGTTTGCAATTTCTTGATACTCCATTATATGTAGACAACAAGGCAGCAATCGACATAACAAAAAATCCAGTTCATCACTCTCGAACTAAACACATTGAGATTCGTTACCACTTTATTCGTGATTGCTACGAAAAAAGATTGGTACGAATTGAGAAAATCCACACTGATGAACAAAAAGCTAATTTATACCAAACCATTTTGTCTAACAAGGTTTAAATACTTAATGAGTCTTAACGGTATAAAAAATCTTTTGACAGGTGCGGAAGCAGAGGTTGAATATGGATCGGACGACGAGTTCTCGTGATCCTCATTGGTTTGTTATCTTTTTAGGATTAGATTTCTTTAAAAACTAAAATCCAAAATTATGTTTTTGATTTTAGGGGGAGAAATGAAAAGAGAAAATACAAAAACATATAAAAAGTAAAATGTACAAAAACATGAAAAAGACAAAAAGAATTTTGTGTCAAAAAAGGAAATAATAGTACATCAGTGGACTATCACAGTATGCTAAAGAATTGTAAAGATGAAAAGGATTACAAAAGTCTTACTGTGGATGTGTCGATTGGCTTTCCACTTTAAGTAGATTGTTTCCGGGATATAAACTAAATTTTACAACTGCTTAGCTTGTGGATTAACATCTCTTGGACATATGGACTTAGTACTCTGAAATTTTGTTTGAGAATTGCCTGATTCTAAGATACGAGATCTTTATAGATGATTGATATCTGTGGTATTATACAAGTTCTTCTAATTTTGCGTAAGCAATGGCCTAGAACTTCTATAATGCTTTTGCTAAAAACCCCTAAACTGCAGCGAATTGAAAGTATCGTAAGATCTAATCAATTGCAGTCAAAAGATTCCTTATTGGAACAACACCTTAAAGTCGAGCCTTCATCTCTCTGTCGATACGGTGGTACTAACCTGAGCTCTCAAGGCCTCGCACAACCCAGATACAGATATCAATTACGCTATATTCACCTGTAAGATGAAATCTAGGGAATCTTGATACGGGAGTATATTCTGAGATGGGAACCATAGTTAAGTCAAGTTTCTTAAATCTACATAACATATCTTGGAACAATTGAGAAATGTGTTAAAGTTTAAGTGGACAAACATATCGACAATCTAGGTAAATTTGTTTAAAATTTAAAGTCATCAAAAGGTCAACGATACTGATGACATGTCTCAAACAACTGATATGATCTTTTGACACGAATTCACAAAAATATGTCTGTAAATATGTTTGTACATAGTTTTATTTCATTAAATAAACCCAAAAAGATTTTTGGGGTGATTTAGCATAAACTTTCTAAAAATCATAAAGATTTTGTTTCTATCTTGTTTTCAACAGCCAATG
This sequence comes from Scalesia atractyloides, assembly GCA_947069175.1. Classification (NCBI taxonomy): domain Eukaryota; kingdom Viridiplantae; phylum Streptophyta; class Magnoliopsida; order Asterales; family Asteraceae; genus Scalesia; species Scalesia atractyloides. Next base: position 19,475,340 of record CAMTDV010000005.1, on the reverse strand, counting down.
ATGGATTCGATGTTCGGAAAGGTGCTAAAAACTAGGAATTTTGATGACAACGGGTTGAGAGCTAATCTATAAAATCAAAAATGGTTCAAAACGATTAAAAGTTCATTAATTTAAAACAATTGTGTTAAAAACATCAGTTTGTTCATAACGGGTCAAACCGGGGTCATTAACTTGAACTCGGTAGAAAAATTGGTTAACCAAGGTCATTAACTTAGACTTGGTCAACTAAGTGGAATTTCAAATTCTGGAAAAAGTGTTAAAGATCAGGGTTTAATTTGAAAAATGTTAAAAAGTTTGAAAATCCAAAAACCAAACTTCGGACGAAGTAACAAGAAAGGGTATGTTTTATTGTAAGACAAGTTCGCCCGAAGTACTTTAGGTGTATGTTTTGACAAGTTTGTGCGAATTTCACAAGGATTTGTATATAAGGGACTTTGTGCGGAGTTGCTCATTATCACATCTGTGTTTGAGAGAGAGCGACTTCGACCGAACTTGTAATTGCAAAGTGAATACTATCATTCTGCCCAAATTTCTTGTTGACTTAGGTGATTTGCACACCTATTTCAATGGCTGAGGTAGAATCATTGCTTAAAAACTTGATTTTGCTGATAATTTGTTCATGTCGGACCTATAACTGATGAAACAGATAGTTTTAGGGCTTCATTTTTAAAATGAAACGTTAAAAATGATAATCGACATATGTAATCACTATCTGAATCATCAATTTGATCAATTGAACATGAATTAATGTTACAGTTTTGTTGACAAATGGGGAAGATGATCAATTTCGTGCGAACTTGGTCATGACTTTTTCAAAATACATTTTTACCACTTCGTATGAAGTGACAATTGATCATGTTATAATTTTATCTCAGTTAGTGCGAAGTTGGTTTATTGTGTGTTTAATACTGGTTTTTGTCCAGTTCGAGCAAAGTTAGGTTATTGAATGTTTAAAATGTGAATAACCAGTTCGTGCGAAGTTGTTTAAGAAGTTGTTAAAAAGTTGAGAATTTTTCTAAGTGTTTGGCACGTTTGTGTTTCAGGTCGTGCAGCCTCCGTTTTCAAAGTTCCACAATACGTGTATATCATTGGATAAGAAGTTATATCCAAGTCTTGCATCGTTTTTCGAAGTCTTGGAGTTTATGGAACGTATACCAGTGACAAAGGCGATCACCGACAAACATATTGTATACCGATCCCATGTCAACTTCTTTTGGAACTCTGCTAAGTACAGTGAGACAGACAAAGTGATGCATCTGTTGTTTGCGTAAAAAACGACGATAAAGTGATCACAGTGACTAAAGCAGATATCAGGAGGGTATTAGAGTTCAACGACGACGCATGGTTAAAGGTTGCTTCTATAGAATGGGATATCGTGGTCATGTTAACGCTTTGTCTTTCAAGAAAGGTGGTTTAGGGCTTCCATACAAGTTCTTCTTACATGCTTCGATTCACGCATTTAGTCACCAAAGAACGGGTTTAGACGACATGCAAGACTATATGTGTGCATGGCTACCGGTTTGGTTCTTGACAAGAAATTCAACTATTCTAGAGTTGTATTTGATCATATGTCGAAGAACATGGGCAAAGATAAGATTCTGCTATATCCACGATTCGTCCAGATGATGATTGACGACAAATTCAAAGACATTAAGAAAGATTCAAATGATGTGCTTTACTTGCACCACATGGACGATGACACCTTGAAGAAGCTTAAAACATATTAACGACAAGATACTGCTCCAATTGCTAAATCGATGTTTGGTGCCATTGTAAAAGCAGACTACATATCGCCACTAGATGGGAAATGGAGGAAAGATGGAAGTGGTGATTAAAGTGCTGAAGCAAAACAGTTGAAAGATTTTGTAGCTAAACGAAGTTACTAGTATATCAAGGATGAACCAGAGAAAAAGAAATGCAAAAGAGCTGCAAAGAAGGTTGAAACAATGTTGATAGATGAACCTAAGAATGAATTTGAAAATGTTGAAAATATATTGCGGTTTCTAGTGCAGCAGTTAATGTGGAAAGTCAAGAAGTTAATGTTGAAACTGCTGAAGATGATTGTGATGATGTTATCTCTGCAACCACTTGTTAGGATCTCTCCTTGATGCATAGGAACCTAATTTGTATCTATAGTCATCGTATGCGGAATTTACGTGATTAGTTAATCAAATACACAATAATTACTATTTAAAGATCGGTTATTAATGTCCAAAGATGTTACAATGTAATCTCTAAACCGACAGAGCTTTGTCGTCTACAATGCAAAGTTACAAATGACAAAGTCCCAAGACGTATATATATAGACCACCAAGTTCGCTCGAAGTGTGACATGGCTAGGACATGTTCGGGCGAACTTGTCCTGCCTATATACAACTTCGGCCGAACTTGTGTCTTTACAACATAAATACTCCAAATCTAATATTTCCAAACCCTAATCACACAAACTCAATCCAAGAGCTAGACAATAGACATCATGTATAAACAATTCTCATACTTTTATCAACTAACAAACAAAGCCCATGTGCATGCATACATATATACATATACATATACATATACACGACACACACATATATACATCCAAAAATCCACTATTCATTTATTCATCATCAATCATATGGAAGTTATTCAAAAACCCTTTTGATCATTGACGTGGTGTGAGCGCAAGTATATTTTTACATATATTTTAAGTACTTTAACCCATTTATTCTAGCTTTAAATTTATAGAACACGATATAACACTATTACTCTCTGCAACACGCTAGGGCAAGTGCACCCATCTTTGGCCTTAGTATAGTGATGGTAAGATACCGAGGTCGTTCAAGGACACAAGAGCTTTTAATACCAGAATAATGTCGACGTCTAATCTAATCAAATTTTAGAAAAGATTTTAATAAATAAAGAAATAAACTAAAGTAATGAAAGAAACAAATAGACAAGATAGAATCACTTTGTTCCAACTTGTTATTTATAAATCCTTTGATGATTTTCGCACTTTTGGTTTTGAAGAGATTATCTTAGTTAAAGTGGCATGTCCCTTTTTTGGAGGCAACGTTATACTCAGCCATATTGGTCTGACTCAGCAGGGATACAGTACCACAAGGCCGGAATATTGGAAGATAATTAGGTAAGTTATCAATGCAAAATGTGGGATGTCCCTCTTTTGGAGGCAACGCTACCTTCGGCCATATTGGTCTGAGTCAGCAGGGATACAATCCTGCAAGGCTGGTTTAAAGTTTTAATAGTAGTTTATTTCTAAGGGATTCAAGCAGTTCTTACTTCCCCCCGATTTGATGCTATCTGCCTCAAAGGAAGTTCTAATAAGCTTGAATCAAGTCCTCGCATGATTTATACACTGAACGAGGCAAAAACTTTACCCATACCACCCTTCTAACCCCTTTTCTAGCGGTTAACGCGCTTTATATAGACCGTAAAGACACGAATGAGTGAATAAACAAAACGTGAAGAAATGATAGAATAAAGTTCACTTTCAGTATAAAAAAACTAGTTATTAAAGTCATTAATACATACCCAATTAAAAAGTTAACCAAAGCATGGAAATCAGAAGTAATACTTAAATAACTTGTCTTCACCAAGTGATGTAAGAGATTAGCCAAGCATGGCCTTTGTTTGACAAAAAAACTTGCGATCAATCTAGGATCCCGAGACTACTACACATACTCTAAAGATGGATAATGGATGAATATGGTGGATGATGGTGGTATTGTGGTAGTGGAGTGGTGGCAGTGAGAGAAGTGATTTCCCAAGTGATGAGTTGAAATAGAACCACGAACCCCTATTTATAGCTGAAACAAAAGCTTCACACGGCCCCATGTCTTCCATATTCTATGTCTTCATTTAATGAGCTTGTTAGTCCAAATTCTTTCACGGCCCCGTATGTAAATGACACGGCCCCGTGGCCATTGTAATTGTTATACTTTCCACGATTTGCTAGAAGTTGACCAAGGCCTGTGTCTATGAGACACGACCCCGTGTCTCTTGTCGGCTTCTGTTTGTATTCTTTTTTTTTTTGAATCTTAAGTGGGGCACGGCCCTATGCCGGGCAGGCACATCCCCGTGCTTGACTTCTGATTCGTTTTATTTGGTCTTAGGTTGAAGCTCGGAGGGTTGGTATGGTGCATCATCTTTCCTTCTTCTGTATTTATGTTGGTTTTTTCCGTTAATTTGCACCTTTTGTACATTTAAGCTCTTTTAATCCTGAAAGTCAAAAGTATCAAAAGAAACACACTTTTTCCAACATTAGTACTAAAAATGGTTGATTTTACATCTTATTTGAAAAAGGTTTATAATCCTAATGTCTCAATCATGTACTTACTTGGATTAGTTGGTATGGACCGGGAATGTATTGTCTTGTCAAGTTCTAGATTCGTAAGAACCGTACGGGCTATTCGCATAAGAAATGAAAAGTGAGCATTTAGTAAAGATATGATGTTGAATGCTCGGTAAAAGCTAAATTCTCACATTTTATGGGAAAGGGTAAAATGTGAAATTATATATACAATCAAATTTTAAAAAGAATTATCATGCCCTTTTATAGATTTTTCTTATATGATTCTTTTTAACACGGCGCTATTGGTTGTAAATTTGTAAAAACTTGAACTATTAGAACTTACTTTTGTAAACGATTTAGGGTGTTATAGTGGTTCCAAGTAGAGTTTTCTGTAAAGCTTGATTTAGGACAAACAAATTCAAGCCCCCCCACTTAAATTACACATTATGTTCAATGTGTCCAAAATTGGTTAAATTTTTAAATGTGTAAATTGAGTTTAAAAACAACAAATTTTTCAAAAACCAGACACTGGACACGGCGGCACGTTTGGGGGACACGGCCCCATATCAAAAGTGTTAGTATCATGGCTTTTGTGAAAATTTTCAGAAGGCAGACACGTGGGCAGGTTTGGGGGACACGACCCTGTGTCAAAGGTGCCAGTAATGAAATTTTCCAGAAGCTAGGCACGGGATCGTATTTATGGGACACGGTCCCGTGTCAATGTTCCAGAATCAAGATTTTTTTTGTAGACTTGAAACATGGGGGCGTGCTTACCTCACACGGCCCCATGCTGCACTTATAGTTTTTGAAGATTTTGCTTGGGGAAGTGTTTGTTTATGTGAATGGGATGCTGCTTCAACGTTCCTTTGGTCATTTTCATCCTTCTTTTAATTGTAGTTAATTCCTACAAATAGAAAACTTAAAAAAGAAAAGCGTTAACTAATGGTTACAGTAAGATTTAAACTACTTAATTATCGGATAGTCCATGGAATGCCTCCATGGTGTGCCACGTTTATAATTGTCCTTAGCTAGACCCAAATTCGGTCAAATGTATGACTCGCCCCTCAAGTTGCACCGCCTAAGGGCGTAGTCTAGGCTCAAGTCTATTGCCTTGATGTAGTTGACCGAATCATCCTCCACTCGTTGTCCCACTTCAAAATTTATTTCCTTGTCACCTACCCTTAATATTAGCCTCCCGTCACTCATATCCACCATGGCTCGTGCGATGGAAATGAATGGCCTTCCTAATTTGAGCGGGATTTCAGTGTCTTCCTCCATATCTAGGATCACAAAGTCGGCCGAGAAAAAAAATTCCCCAACCTTTACCAATAGATTTTCTACGACACCTTGAGGGTATTTCACCGACCTATCCGCAAGTTGTATGCTCATCCTCGTAGGATGTGGCTTTCCTAGTCTAAGTCGGTTGAACATAGGGGCAGTCATTAGGTTGATGCTAGCCCCTAGGTCGGCAAGCACATTGCTTATTGACCCTCTAATGGAGTAAGGAATGGTGAAGCTTCTGAGATCAATCTTCTTTCTGGGGAGTTTGTTATGGAGTGTCGCCAAGCATTCTTCACTTAATTGACTTATTGGATTGACTCAATCTTCCTTTTGTGAGTGAGGAAGTCTCTCATTAATTTGGATTACTTTGCCATTTGTGTGAGGACTTGCACAAAAGGGAGGTTGATGTGAAGTTGTTTAAGTGAGCTTACAAACTTGGTGATTGCTCGTCGATCTTTTGCCGGAGTAAATGACCGGGGTAAGGGACCGGTGGTGGTGTAGTTGGTTTGGTATTTTGGGGTTGAGTATTTCTTTTGTTATTGGTTTTGCGTGTGTTTGTGGGTTATGTAGTGGCTTTTAGGTTTATTTCGGTCTTACTAGGCAAGGCTCCTTGTGATCTTTCATAGAAATTTTGGGCAAGTTGGCTTACTGTGTTTTCAATATTTTGCATACTAGCCCGTTAGTTCCTGATTTCGGCTTTGGTTTGTGGGAACCTCTCCGGTTACCTTTTATCGGATTTGGAGGTAAGACGAGAGATGAGATCCTCAACTCTTTCTCTTCCTCCTTATTGTTGTGGTTGGAAGCCTTGTTTCTAATTTTGGGGTTGTGTTGAAAGTTATATCATTGATTTAGATTTTCTTGGTTGCTACCCCCCGACTCCCGCCAACCAAAGTTGGGATGATTTCGCCACTCAGGTGTGAAGGTGTTACTTTGGCCTCTCGAGGTCGTGGGTGGTTGTTGAGGTAGTGTACCACTTCCATTTGATTTTCGATCTCTTTCATACAACTCCAGTTTCCATGAGGTCCGCCACACCCTTCACAAGCCATAACCGAAACCGTTTTATTTAATTCAAGTTTCTTTATTTTTGTAGTTAAGGCTTCGAGTTGGGCTTGTAAAGAGGTATCGTCGTCCACCTATGGGCACCCGGGGCTATTGATTTTGAACCCCTAGGGGTGTGCCATTGAAAAATATTTTAAGAAATTTCCTCAATTTGATTATAAATTTCCTCAGGTCGACGATTTTCATGAGTCCCCCAGACTTAGAATCAAGGATTTGACATGTGTGTAGTAAGTGTACATTGTAGAAAATGGATTAATGATGCGGGCACTTCCTTAATAACTCCTTGAACTTTTCCAATGTTTCATACAAAGATTCCTCTTGTCTTGAGAGTATGAATTAATCTCGGTCATGAGTTTGGCGGTTTAGCGGGAGGGAAGTATTTGTAGAGAAATTTTTTTTCAATTTCATCCCAAGTGTCCCAAGTGTGCACAGACCCACTTGGGAGGGTGTTTAGCCATGCTTTTGCTCGATCGTTGGAGCCGAATAGCATCGTTGGAGGCTTCGTTAATCCGAAAGGTGTCACATATTTCAAAAATGTTGGTAATGTGTAAATGGGGATCTTCATCGGGTACGCTGTGAAAGGTAGCGGAATTTTGGAGCATTTGGATGAGGTGTGGTGGAGCTCAAAGTTGTTGGCATCGACATTAGGAGAGTTAATAACGGCTCGAAGATTACCGACCGTAGCCCGTAGATAATCCATGAGAGTTCGTTGATCCGCAATATGGGAGTTTTGGGTCGAGGGATTTTATCGGTTTCTAGCTTGAATTCTTTTTCTTAAAGAGCGCTTGGGTCCTTTTAGTGGCACTTTTATGTCTATGTCGACAGTAGAGGTCATGCACTAGGTCGAATTTTCTGTGAATTATGCGGAATGGCGTGACTTTCTACGAACAAAAACACAAAAAAATATTGATCAGAAGAGTAGCACGGCCCCATGTCTACGTGGCATGACCATGTGCTATGAAGAAAAAGTTTATGTTTTCAGGTTCTAAGATACTAGACGATGGACACAGCCTCGTGCCTTTATTACAGTAACCAAAAAACAGATTCTTTCCTGTACTGTAGGTCTGACACGGCCCTGTGTTAAGGAGAAAACCCTAAAAAGAAAAATTAGAAAAGCATAAAAATGATTAGGCTGCCTAATTTAAACTTTCTTAAAATCCTTGGGTCCCCGGCTATGGCGCCAAAAACTTGACGTGGTTTGAGCGTGAGTATATTTTTAAATTTATTTTAAGTACTTTATACCCCTTTATTCAAGCTTTAAATTTATAGAACACGATATAACATTATCACTCTCTACAACACGCTAGGGCTAGTACACCCATCATTGGCGTGGTATAGTAATAGTAAGATATCAAGGTCTTCCAAGGACACAAGAGCTTTTAATACCGGCATATCATCGACGTCTAATCTAATCAAATGTTTAGAAAAGATTTAAATAAATAGAGAAATAAACTACAGTAATGAAAGACACAAATAGACAAGATAAAATCACTTGGTTTCGACTTGTTATTTATATGTCCTTTGATGAATTCTGCACTTTGGATTTTTTAAGAGATTGGTTTGACTCGGCAGGGATACAGTCCCTAAAGGCCGGAATATTGAAAGATAATTAAGTAAGTTATTAATGCAAAATGTGGCATGTCCCTCTTTTGTAGGCAACACTACCCTCGGCCATATTTGTCTCAGTCAGTAGGGATTAAATCCCGCAAGGTCGATTTAAAGTTTTAGTAGTAGCTTAATTATAAGGGATTCCATTCGTTCTTACTTCCCCTGGTTTAATGCTATCTACCTCAAAGGAAGTCGTAATAAGCTTTAATCAAGTCCTCGAAGGATCTGTACACTGAACGAGGCAAGAACTTTACCCATACCACCCTTCTAACTCCCTTCCCGAAAGTTAACACGCTTTATATAGACCGTAAGGACATGAATGAGTGAATCAACAAAACATGAAGAGATGATAAAAGAAAGTTCACTTTCCATATAAAAACTAGTTATTTTAAAGTCATTAATACATACCCAAGTTAATCAAAGCTTGGAAATCAAAAGTAATACATAAATAACTTTTCTTTACCAAGTGATTAAGAGATTAGCCAAGCATGGCCTTTGTTTGACAAAAAAATCTTACAATCAATCTTGGTTCCCGAGATTACTACACACACTCTAAAGAAGGATGATGGATGAATGTGGTGGATGATGGTGGTATTGTGGCAGTGGAGTGGTGCTAGGTGTGAAAAAAGTGGTTTGCCAAGGGATGAGTTGGAATAGAACTAAGCACCCCTATTTATAGCTGAAACAGAAGCTTCACACCCCCCTGTGCCTGGTGGGCACGACCCCGTGTCTTCCATCTTCCCTGTCTTCATTTAATGAGCTTGTCAGTCCGGATGCTTGCACGGCCCCGTGTGTCAACGGCACGGCCCCGTAGCCATTGTACTTGCGATAATATCCAAGATTTGCATATATGGAAGTTGACCACGACCTGTGTCTCTTGTTTGCTTCTATTTTTCTTCTTCTTTTTGGAATCTTGAGTGGGGCAGGGCCCCATGTCAGGCAGGCACGGCCCCGTGCTTGAATTCTAATTCGTTGTTTTTGGTCTTGGAGCGAAGCTCGGAGGGTTGGTATAGTGCATCATCTTTCCTTCTATTGTATTTATGTTGCTTTTTGCTCTAATTTGTTCCTTTTGTACATTTAAGCTCTTTTAATCCTGAAAATCAAAAATATACAACGAAGCACACTTTTTCCAACATTAGTACTAAAAATGGTTGATTTTACACCTTGTTTGATATAATTTATATGTTGCATTTGGTGCATATCAATCATGCATGCAACAATCTTCTAAGAATCACATCAATCAAGAACCAACTAAAGTCAAAACACAACCAAACACCCACATACATACATATTCACGACCAAACACACATATGCATACACTTCCGTTTTATTTTGATAATATAATTTTCTTGTTTAGATTTAAATTTTGTGAAGAATTCCAAGCTTTTGAGAAACCTTCCATCATCATCATCATCAAGAATCAACAACATAAATTTTAAGAGTAAGTTTATACATTTCAAGATTTTAGTGGGTTTTGATGAAAATTTTGATGATATGGAGCTTGTTCTTCTTGGAAATCACCTTGAAAACTCCCTTGGATCTTCAAACCAACTAGAAACTAGCTTGGAATGGACTTGAATCTTCAAGGAAAGTTCAAAATTTGAAAGTGGAGGTGTGTGTATGTCTGTGTTCGGCCGAGAGTGAGAGGAGGGAAGGAGATGGAGGGTTGTGAATGTTATTTGTTGTATGTTATAAAGGTTAAATGATTGCTTATCCCCATGTTCTCAACACATGGAAAAAAAGGAGAAAGGTGGGCACCCCCATGGGCCGCCACCTACATGCATACACACATACATCTCTCATACTTACAGATATATATTATATAATATGTCTAAAACAGGTATTTAACTAGCTACCGGTTATTTTATTTCGCGTTTCAAGGTATTTTAAATTATTTTTATTACTCTATAAAAATTAACTCGCCATAATATTGCTGAACAATATTTTATTCTCCTTGACTGCCTTCGTTGTTTATATTTTGTAAGATATGCACGGTATCGCGACGCAGTACGCACTTAAATTCGCAAAATAGTGTTTTTAAGCGTTTTACATAATTTTTCCTTACTGATATGATTAAAATAGCATTTTAATCATAACGGAATATTTTTAGGATTTTAACATTAATCGAGCGATCATCGATGTTCGTGTCACATTTTGTTAGTTGCGCGACGTTTATCTTATTTTTGTCAACATAACTTTTAACAAAGTTTTTGATTTACCAATACATCAAATACAATCAATTAACACCAAATTTAATAAAATACTGCATTTATTCATTGATAACACGTGTCACTAGTGCGGTACATATTCAAAATATTCTGTAAAGTACATATTACTAAACTCTTAAATTTCCCTATCTACTCTATCATTCTCTCAGTGGCGACACTAGAGCTTTTCACCTACATAGTCGTAATAGAATACTTATAAATATGTTAGTTACATCAATAAATCAATTTATAATGAATATTTTATAATATGGGAAAAAACCTATGCTAAAGTTTATATAAAGTCTTTTTTTCCGAATTAGGTTTGTAAGATAGACATCTCTATATGTGTATATATATTTTGAGAAACGTACAACTTCATATTTAATCTTTTTAAAATAAAAACATAACCAAAAATCAAATCATCTATAAATTATTGTAGTTTTATAGATAATTAAGCATCAAATACAAAAATGTATGCGTATTTAATAAAAATATGTGCATATGTATTGAAGTCTTTATTTTATGAAACGGCAATGAATTTGGTAGAATTTCTTTCAAACGTAAATATTAGTTAAGTTGATTTAAGGATTATTGGATTTTAATAATTCTAACTTTCAAAGATGAGTGGCATTAATGTCAACTTCAAAATTTTCTTCTGACGATCTCAACTTAAAAATCTGAGTCAGTAGGGATACAGTCCCGCAAGGCCAGGTTAAAGTTTTAACAGAGGTTTATTTATAAGAGATTCAAGTTGTTCTTAGTTCCTCCGATTTGATGCATCTGCCTCAATAGAAGTCCTAATAAGCTTGAATCAAGTCATCGCATGATCTATACACTGAACGAGGAAAAAACTTTACCCAAACCACCCTTCTAACCCTTTCCAGGAAGTTAACATGCTTTATATAGATCGTAAAGACACGAATAAGTGAATCAACAAAACATGAAGAAATGATAGAGTAAAGTTCACTTTCAATATAATAAAACTAGTTATTAAATTCATTAATACAAACACAAATAAAAAGTAGCCAAAGCTTAGAAATCAAAAGTAACACATAAAAGATTTGTCTTCACCAAGTGATGTAAGAGATTAGCCAAATATGGCCTTTGATTGTCAAGAACTCTTACGATCAATCTTGGATCTCGAGACTACTACACACACTCTAAAGGTGAACGATGGAGGAATGTGGTGGATGATGGTGTTGGAGTGGTGGTGGAATGGTGACAAGTGGGATAGAAGTGATTTGTCAAGGGATGGGTTGGAAGTGAACCAAGCCCCTATATTTATAGTTGAATTCACTCCCTTCACAACTCCCCGTGTCCCTTCTTTCTCTTTCTTCATTTAATGCCCAGTTTAAGATCGTACGCATACACAGCCTCGTGTAACTATAGGCACAACCTCGTGGTCCACTTTGTGGGGTCCATTGGGAGATTCTACATATCTAAGAGTTGACGACGGCCCGTGTCCTTGGGATACGACCCTGTGTCTCTATTCAGCTTTGTTTTGTCCTGATATGCATGGCCTCTGAACACATTCTATGGTGGGGCACAACCCCGTGCTTGTCTTTGGAATTGTTGTTTTGGTCTTGAGGTGTAGCTTGGAGGGTAGGCATGGTGTGTCAACTCCTCTTTCTTTTGTTTGTATTGGTTTTTGCCGTTAATTTGTTCCCTTTGTACGTTTAAGCTCATTTAGTCTTCAAAATCTAAAGTATACAAATAAACGCATTTTTCCACATTATTACATAAAAATGGTTGATATTATGTGTTGTTTGATATAATTTATATGTTGCATTTTGTGCATATCACCTGTGTTTCCTTTCCTTCATTTATAACCGCTTACCTCCTGATATAAGGGGACAAACACACTCTTGTTGGCTTTGACACCCTCTTCTCATTTAAACCCACATTTTTTTTCCATTTTATTATCTTCTTCATTATCATTATCATCATCTTCATCTTCATTAACTTTATTATCTTCTTCATCTTCACCCACTTCTAGTGTTTTCAAAATGGTGTTCTCTTGCATTAACTTATTTATATCTGTCATTTTTTCTTCCTCACCCTTGTCGTATACATCTACCCTTTGTAACACCCCTACCGCGTAAAAACAACAAACCACGGCGGAAACGTCAGGGAGTCACGTTAACAGATTGTTTCAACAACACGTGGTAACTAAAGTTATGTTTTATTGAATTTTGAAAATTACATTGTTACATTGTCTTGGAACCAAAAAAAACTAAACAAACAATTGTCTTTCATATTCTAAGGCACTAAAGTCCGTGTCCGATCCTACATGAGCATGCATCAACATCAAACTTGTTTTCCTGAAATATATGTGAAAAACGAGTCAGCAAATATATGTCGGCGAGTATATAGGTTTTGTGAGTGTGTCAAATTCATGGCCTGGTTTATATATTACAATACCTCGTCAGACTACTAGAGTCATTAAATGAAAACATTGTTATCAAAAAGTATTTGGTATTGCAATGATAACTAACCAACTAAAACAAGTTAGTTATTTTTTATAAAAGACTTGTAGCCATGAATCTTGACCAAAACATTTATTTTGAAAATCCGAGTAGTAAATCGTTTTGAAAGAAAACTTTTATGGTTTATATCTTTAATTGAAAATCGTGGCGTGTCACTGTTTGAAAACCTTTGTTACAAGTGATTTGAATAACGCCATGTATGTAACATGATAAAACACTTATATATAGGAAGTACCAGCGGCGTATCCACCATGCTTTTATCACATTACACACGTCTCATTATCTAAATCACTTACTAAAAACCACTCGTTCATTGTTCGTGTCATAAACCAATCGTCCATTGTTCGTGTCATAAGCCAATTGTACATCGTCCTTGTTATAAACCAATCGTCCATTTTTTGTGTCATAAACAAATTGTTCATCGTCCTTGTTTTAATTGTGAAAACATTTGGTCGTTTTGGTGAATACATTCAAACCTGTGTTGACTCGTCTATACCACCAAAGGGTATCTTTAAATTGCAATAACAAACCACCAAAGGGTTTGTTAAAGTAAACAATTTCGGTCATTCCCCAAACTACCCCATAAACACCGGGAACCTTAGTAACGGGATTATCAGTCCTAGGTACCATAACCTACTACTAGTCGGCTTGGCCAAAGCAAATGAATGTCATTCGTGTCATGTATATAACGCACCAACAAGTTCGTTCACATTATTGAAATCATCGTGTTTAATATAAACCATAGCATTTGTAATTTGAAAATTTGAAAAAAAAATTTGCACATATGTGTCACCCCAAAACATTTGCAAAACATAAAAGAGGGGAACTATGTACTCACTTGGGGTTGCAAAGTAAACTTGAAGCAAAGTTCAAACAAGCTCAAAAGCCCGAGAAATCAAGCGTGTCCTAAAATCGGATAATTGTGTAAATGTCGGGACTTTAAATCGGCGGATCGGATAGAATGTGGTCTTGTAAAACAAATGAGTGTTGGAACTCATATGAAATGGTTTAACAAAGTTAACATTCTGATTTGAAAAGGTTCTTAAGTGCTTTTGACACGTTATGACTCGTTAAGGTAGTTTACGCTACGTTAACGAATCATTTGCATAAATGCGTGTTCGGATGGTTAGGTATGTGTTGTGATAAGTCTAATATGCCAAAACATGTTCGATTAAGTTGTAACATCAGTTTATATGTCAATGACATTGGTCACATATGCTTAAAGTTGATTTATGCGCAAAAAGGGGGTTTGTCATTTGTAAAGGCATAAGTAGCGACTTAACAAAACACTAACCAAATGACGTGACCATAAGGTATAATCCTCAGAGGGTTATTCGCTTTACAAGTATGGTCACAAATATGTGTTTGGTTGGATCCTAAGATTGACCAAACGGGTCGGATTCGAAAGTCAAAGCAGTGGTCAATACCGCTCGACTTACGATCCTAAATAAGCACTAAACTAAAAGTGACGAGTTAGACATGTCAAAACATGTCTAACTAAGTTGTAAAAATGTTTTGGTATCAAAACTTAGTGTTTTGATACCCGAAAATAGTTCCGTCGCAAAATGCACCTAAATACACATTTTGACCAAAGTTTGACTCGTCACTTCGACTAGTAAACATGGTAATCAGTAGGCATGATCGCTAAGGATCATAACCATCGTGATTACGATCACGTTGCAAAGTTCAATTGAACTTTGACTTGACCAATTATGGTCAGAACCGAAAGTCAAACAGAAAGTCAGTTATTTGACTTTTAGTTCAAAATAACTAAAAGAAATGAAAGAGGCTAAGGAAGAACACTTACTTGTGTCCTAGGAAGCAAGCTCCAAGAGAGTGGGAGAAAGAAATAAAAAATGAGAAAGTTGAAATGGATGAAGATCATGGGTATTTATATTGTTTTTGGAGCCATAAGATCATCACAAGTGTCCAAGGAGGTGTCGTGATCTTAGGATAGGTTTAACACATGTCAAATGGTGGCAAAAAGCTGGAAAATTCGAGTTCTTGGGCTCCAAGGCTTTGAACAAGAAGTTGCCAAGTTTCAGATGAAAAACGTACTCCCTCATGCCATGCACTAGGACAAGGTTGTCCTCTCGCGTGGCGAGAGGAACCAAAAAAATAAGAAACTTTCAAATGTTCACATCTTTGGCCCTGGACTTGTTTTGACGTATTTTGACACCTTTAACTCTTTTTAACCTAATTTTTAGGCTCCATAAAATACCCAAATCTCCTTGATGCACCATCTGCAACAAAACAAATCACATGACCAAAGAGTGTGCCTATCTCAAAACCTATCATCAAAAGGTAAAAGAGATTAGAGCAAAAGCTCTTGAAATAGAAAATGAAAGTTTTCTGAAAACAAACAAAAATTTGAATCAATTGAAATATCTGTCACAAAAGCTTTAAATCAAACCTCTGTTCACAGAGAAATTCAAGTGACAGATGCGCCTCCATCAAACAAGTTTCCAAGAGACAAAAGCCAGCCTAGTTACCAAAAGGTGCCAATGGTTTATGAGACTTACAAAAGGTCTTCTAAGCCAAAGGTAAATAGGCATCCTCATGGTTCCCAACAGTTGATAGGAAGTGGCTCATAGCAGTGGTTAAACCTGCTCTAACCACTGCTCTTTCATGTGAACTTGAGTCTGAATCATCTGATGCCCCATCCAAAGCCATTCTGGCTTTGGAAACTCACCTGAACTAATTATTTCAAAAACATGTGCAGCGAGCTTCTACTTGCCTTGACAGTCTTTGGTATGTGGATAGTGGGGGCTCCAGGCACATGGCAGGATGTAAAGCCCTGCTCAGGGATTTTAAAGCTCATGGAGTGGGTGATATATCCTTTGGAAATAATTCAAAAGGGAAGGTGTTAGGGTCAGGATGTGTCTCAGCTGGAAAACTCAAGTTTGAAAATGTGAATCTCATTGATAATCTAAAATTCAATCTTCTGAGTGTCTCACAAATGAGTGATAAGGGTTATGGATCCTTCTTCAAAAAAGAAACTTGTCAGATAGTAGGCCCAGAGGTTCTTAAAAAGATTAATCAAATAATTGCTGAGAGCAAAGCCCAACTTACTACTAATAGGGTAGGAAATGTTTATGTGGTAGACATGGTAAAAGATAATCCTATGACAAATGTATGTTTGTTCTAAGTTGCTTCAATCAAAGAAACAGAATTATGGCATAAAAGACTAGGTCACACAAATCTAAAAACCATCACCACTCTCTCAAAACTAAGTCTTGTCAGAGGATTGCCTCACAAACAATTTACTTGTGAAGAACATTGTGTTTCCTGTTTAAAAGGCAAACAACATAAAAGTTGGATGCCTTCTGTCAGTCAAAAGGGATTGTTAGGAAATATAGCATCTTTAGAACTCCAGAACAAAATGGGGTTGTTGAAAGGAAAAACAGAACTTTGATTGAATCAGCAAGAACTATGCTAGCAGATTCTGGCTTACCCTTGACTATCTGGGCAGAGGCTGTAAACACTGCTTGCTATGTTCAGAACAGAGTTTTGATAAACCTCAGGCATCAAAAGACTGCTTATGAATTGCTTTATAAATTCAAACCTCTGATCTCTTATTTTAAAGTCCTTGGCTGCCCATGCTTCATTTTAAATTTAAAGGATTCAATATCCAAGTTTGCAGCCAAAGTTGATTGTGGTTATTTTCTGGGATACTCAATCACTGCCAAAGCCTACAAAGTTTTTAACTCTAGGACCAAGTGTGTTGAAGAAACTCTGAATGTAAAGTTCAATGAACTTTCATCTTTTAAAATCCCAGCAAATCCTGCTGAATTGTTTGACCTATCCAAATTTACATTTGAAGATGTATCTATCAAGACTAACCATGCAGGTACCCCACAGTCATCAAGTCAAGAGCAAGGATATGATTGCATTCTTCCAAATTTCAAAATTATCCTTCAGGCAGAGGAGCAGATGTTAGTAAAAATGGTGAAAGCTCTACCAGGTCAACAGTGGTTAATACTCAAACCTCTGCCAGTTCTCAAAACCAAACATCTGTTGATAAAAGTCCACAACAAATGGACAAAAGTCAACCCACTTTCACATCCATTCCACCAATTCCTCCACCACCATTCCAATCAGAGGCTGGACCATCAAATTCACCAACAGAGGATTGCTCAGATGATACACATCTGCAAGCTTCACCTCAGAATGCCATTCTCCCATATCAAGGTGAATTGATATTCCTTAAAAGCCATCTTGTGGATCAAGTTATTGGCAACATCAATGTCACACCCTCAATTTCCACTTGCGGAGTTTTACCGCGAGACGTGTGAACAAACCAGAATCTGAAACACTAGTACGTCGAACGACTCTATATGATTTGATAATACGTTTTCCAAAAATCATTTGTTTAACCATTCGTCATAGATTTTATATTTTTGTTAGTTACCAATGTTTAGCGGAAGCAATAGTTTTTATGGTTGAGCGGAAGCATAGAATAAGTAGTGAAACGGGCGCCAACACAAACGCCAAAACAAATGAAAAACCCAAAACAATGTTTGTAAATGAGACTCGATAAAAGATGCCTTGATCAATGCAAGTGAGTGCACCTAGAGCTCCTAGCGTCCTGAGAAACATGTAAAGAAACAAGTGTCAACATTAAAGATGAGTGAGTTCACAGGTTTTCATAAATTCGTTTGTTCGGTTATGAGTCTGTTTCCCCCGTTATCCCTAACCCGGGATAACGATTTAGTTCCATTATTCCCAACCCGAAATAATACCGATAGTTCCATTATTCCTTAACCGGAATAATAATGATGTTGGTTCCATTATTCCAAACCCGGAATAATAAAGTTGTTGTTTCCATTATCCCTAACCCGGGATAATATAGTTGTTGTTTCCATTATCCCCAACCCGGGATAAAATAGTTGATTCGTAATTAAGTTCAATGTTAACATATATAGGTAGCTAGCCTAAAGTTATGTCACGTAAGTGTTCGCGATCGAAGCTGACTGTTGTGCCTCCGTGTTGCCAGGCCTATCACTGATTGTCACACCCCGACCCGCAGCGGAAATAAGAGTCGGGGCATAATTGGGTTATCACCAAAGCACATGACATTTACTATTATGTTTCATAATTAATGAAGTCAAAGTTACATTTTCAAACATCCAAACATGTTCATTCAATACAAAGAAAAATAATCAAAAGGTATCAATCCCAAAACTAAATCGATTTATTCTTCTAATCCAGGTCCTATGTGTTCCTAGCTGCTGCTGGTTCACCTGTATCATGTGTAAAATGGTAGTTTTTGGGTCAACATAAGTTGGCGAGTGAACCTTATTAGATAAACATTTGATAATGATTTTATGGTTAGTTTATCAATAAAATATTGTGTATAATCATAAAAGAGCAAATGTAAGTAATCAAGCATTGGCAAATAGCAGTTACAATTATAACATACAATAATACTTGATAGCATACATGAACATACCAATATCATACGATAACTAACATAAATGAACTGTGCGATCAAGGCTCAATCAAACGGAGCCGATCGTATTGCATGAACTGAAAATGTAAATTGAACTGTGCGATCAAGGCTCAATCAAACGGAGCCGATCGTATTGCATGAACTGGAAATGTAAATTGAACTGTGCGATCAAGGCTCAATCAAACGGAGCCGATCGTATTGCATGTATTGAAATGTAAAATGAAATGACCGATCAAGGCTCAATCAAACGGAGCCGATCGTTGCGGGCACGCCACAGTTCAACCGCATAATAAAATGGGGAACAAGCTCAACCCTCATGGATGGGGAGCTGCGGCCTCGGCAAATGCATGTACTGTAATAATAATTTGCATCCAATAATAACTACTTAACATCAACAAACTAAATACACATGTCATGATATGATGTATGCACAATAGTTTCGTTATAATATGTATATAATCAAAGACACATGATACACCCCAAAAACGTGATTAAAACTGGGAATTTGAAAGGTTCACTCACATTGGGTGCGTTGAATTGGAGATGGTGAGATGCGCACGATTTAGATGAGCGAGTCGACGAGGAATACTAACCTAAATAATAATGGAAAAATATATTAAGTGGATGGATGTTATTAAGGATTTTAATGAAATTTTAGATATATTTTTATGAGTTTATGGCTATTTTCTATCTTTAAAAATGTTATTTTTAAGTATTTTTAATTGATTTTTAAATTAAATTAAATAAATAAATATATAAAAAAAATATTATTTTTTAGTGTTGACCGTTGACCGTTGACCGTTGACCGGTTCGGTCAGCGGTTAATTCTGCGCCGGGTGGGATTCGAACCGGCGACCTTCCGTTCACGTGCACGTAGCTCTACCAACTGAGCTACGTGACTAACCCGTTATAAACTCGGTTTTAATTATATTTTATATACTTATTTGAATTAACCGAAAATTCCTTTATTTACAAAAACGTTTTAATTCAATTGGACCGGTGCTCGTGACAGGATTCGAACGCGCGACGTGAAGTTTGTGTTGCACACAGTCCACCGCTGGACTGTGTGTCTAACCCGGTTATATTCTTGGTTTTTATTATACTTAACAACTATCTGTTTTAAACCCGGTTTAGTTCTGGATCAAAAAGGCATGTTATTACACAAGGCATGCGCGTAGCAAGGATCGAACTCGGGACGTGTATATGAAATTTGCACACAGTCCACCGCTGGACTGTGTGTCTAACCCGTTTAAAATACCGTTTTTAATTATTCTTATGCTCTGTTATAACTTCATTTTCTTCGTCGGATTACACGGACAGCATAATTCGACTGGTTAGGATTGATTTGTGATTTACAAAGTTCTTAGACATTAACAGTAATTCAAGAGTAAGGAATGGAGAGAGTTTAAGGAACAGAATTTACCGATTGATGTTATTCACAGAAATCCGGCGGAGGTTCGTCGGTACTGGAAATGAACTCCGGCTGTTGAACCAATTAACAGCGTTGATCGATTATTCATAAAGTTGAGTCACCTAAACAAGGTTTAAAAGAAGTGTAGGATATCTTACCAGTTCACAGTGGGATTCCGGCAGTCTCAGAAACTTTCCGGCGAAGATAAGATTTCCGATAACTGTTGGCTAGGATCGATTCTGATGATAGAGTTGTGTTAGAGACTGACTAATCACATGTTTTAAACAGAGAGAGTCGGAGGAATTACCGTGAGAATGTGAGTCCCGGTTTTCCGGTGACTTGCAGAAATTTTCCGGCGATCTGATTCAGAAGATCTTATGGTTCAGGAATGCGAAGAAAATGAAATTGAATATTGTTGTGATAGTTCTGAATCGTGTAAATGATCTGGAGCTCGAATTAAATCAGAACTTGATAAATTTTCGGTTTCAAAAGCCGAAATGATAAGTCTTAAAGTTTCAATCAATTTTAACTTGATTAGAAACCGTAATACATCGGTTATAAGCTGAACCAAATGAATTCACAACGATTTTGCGATTGGTTTGCTGATTACCGTTATTCAGATGGCATCGTCGGTTAAGTTGAGTTTGAGTATAAGATCCAATTGATTTCCTAGTGTTAACAGAAAACACATTGTGGCGGAGTGGTTTAGGGAATGGTTGTTAAGTTGTTTAGAGCCTCAGCTGACCGGGGTTCGAGTCCCGGCAGCTTCAAATATTTTTTATTTGTTTTATTTTAAATTTTTATCAAATATAATTTTTATAGTTTAGTTTATTTATTAATTATGTAACGTTTTAACTCAAAATAATCATAAATAATTAACAAAACTTTTATAACTTGGTACAAGATTACAAAACGGAGCGGGTTTTGGAGACCCGATTTATACAAATGTTATAGTATCCCCTACTTTTAGGAATTTCGTCCCGAAATTTAAATTGTTGAAGTAGTAGGAAAAAGATGCGGGTATTTTTCACGCATTGAGTCTTCACGTTCCCAAGTAAACTCAGGTCCCCGTTTCGACTCCCAGCGTACCCTAACAATAGGAATGCGACTTCGTCGTAGACGCTTTTCTCCATAGTCCATGATCTCCACTGGTCTTTCAATAAAATGCATGGATTCATCAATCTGAATATCTTCCAGTGGAATATGGAGATTCTCATCAGCGAGGCACTTCTTCAAGTTCGACATGTGGAATGTGGGATGAATCCTGTGGAGTTCTTCCGGTAGGTCAAGCTTGTATGCTACAGGACCTACTCTTTCGAGTATCTTGAAAGGTCCTACGTAACGTGGTGCTAGCTTTCCCTTTTGACCAAAACGAACTACTCCCTTCCACGGTGATACTTTTAAAAGCACATGATCACCAATGCTAAACTCCAAGGGCTTCCGTCGTTTATCTGCATAACTCTTTTGACGACTTTGAGCTGCTAAAAGATTGTTTCGGATTTGATGAATCTTGTCTGTGGTTTCTTGGATCAATTCTGGACCAGTAATTTGTGCTTCCCCAATTTCGTGCCAACAAACAGGAGATCGGCACTTTCGACCATATAAAGCTTCAAAAGGTGCCATGCCGATGCTCGAATGATAGCTGTTGTTGTACGAAAATTCAACTAACGGTAGGTGGGCGTCCCAATTTCCCTTGAAGTCTATGACACATGCTCTAAGCATATCCTCAAGAGTTTGAATGGTGCGCTCAGACTGTCCATCAGTTTGAGGATGATAGGCGGTACTGAGATCTAATCGAGTGCCCATAGCGGATTGTACTGCTTGCCATGTTCGTGAGGTGAAACGACCATCACGATCAGAAATAATACTTAATGGTACTCCATGTCGGCTTACGATTTCGTTGATATAAATACGAGCAAGCTTTTCGTTCTTGAAATCTTCTCGAATAGGAATAAAGTGAGCTGATTTTGTAAGTCTGTCTATAATCACCCATATAGTGTCATACCCATCAGAAGTGCGAGGTAACCCGGTAATGAAATCCATGGTTATATTTTCCCACTTCCATACAGGTATTTCCGGTTGGACTAGAAGTCCTGAGGGTCTTTGGTGTTCAGCCTTCACCTCAGAACATGTGAGACACTTGGAAACAAAAACGGCAATATCTTTCTTCATTCCAGGCCACCAATAGGTGTACCGTAGGTCTTGATACATCTTATCGGCTCCTGGGTGTATAGAATATCGCGTTTTATGAGCTTCATGCATGAGTGTTTCACGAAGTGGTTAGGAATCCAGATACGATTTAGGTAATACAAAATACCATCAGATTTAGTTTCAAGTTTTAGCTCGGCTCCACAGGACATCTCTTTTCGCACATCTTCTTCTGTTATCGAAACGTGTTGAGCTTCTCGAATTTGATCTTTAATATCGGTTATAATTTGCGAACATAGAAGATGAATGGAGTTCGCATAACCCTTTCGACTAAGTGCATCAGCCACCACATTTGCTTTACCAGGGTGGTATCTAATTTCACAGTCGTAATCATTTAGGAGTTCGACCCATCTTCGTTGCCTCATATTTAACTCTTTTTGATTGAAGATATGTTGAAGACTCTTGTGGTCAATGTATATTTCACACTTAGTACCATAGAGATAATGTCTCCATATCTTAAGAGCGAATACCACGGCTCCAAGTTCGAGGTCATGAGTGGTGTAGTTCTTTTCATGTGTCTTGAGTTGCCTCGAGGCATATGCTATGACTTTTCCTCTTTGCATAAGAACGCAACCTAATCCTTGCCCTGACGCGTCGCAATAGACTACAAAATCATCACAACCTTCAGGAAGAGTGAGGATTGGTGCATCACAAAGTTTTTGTTTAAGAGTTTGAAAAGCTCCTTCTTGCTTGGGTCCCCATACGAATGGTTTTCCCTTATGGGTTAAAGCCGTGAGTGGCACCGCAATGCGAGAGAAGTTTGAAATGAACCGACGATAATAGCCAGCAAGTCCAAGAAAAGACCTTACTTCAGTTGGTGTACGTGGAGCTTGCCATTCTTGAAATGCTTTGATCTTTGATGGGTCAACATGTATTCCTTTGTCATTGACTACATGCCCGAGAAATTGCACCTCTTTTAACCAGAATTCACATTTAGAGAACTTGGCATAAAGCTTTTCCTTTTCTAGAAGTGCAAGAACAAGTCGAAGATGACGCTCATGATCAGCTTTAGATTTTGAATAGATAAGAATATCGTCGATGAAAACTATAACAAATCGATCGAGGTAAGGTTTGCAGACTCTGTTCATTAGGTCCATGAAAACAGCTGGTGCGTTGGTTAATCCAAACGGCATAACCATGAATTCATAGTGGCCATAACGAGTTCGAAAAGCAGTTTTAGGGACGTCTTCTTCATGCACTCTAAGCTGATGATAGCCAGATCGAAGGTCGATTTTCGAAAAGCAACTGGCATCTTGTAGTTGGTCAAGAAGATCATCTATGCGAGGTAAAGGATATCGATTTTTGATGGTTAACTTGTTGAGCTCTCTGTAGTCGATGCACATACGAAAAGATCCATCTTTCTTCTTTACAAAAAGGACAGGTGCACCCCAAGGCGATGAGCTGGGGCGTATGAATCCCTTGTCAGTCAATTCTTGCAATTGACTGGCTAGCTCTTGCATTTCAGAGGGGGCTAACCTATATGGAGATTTTGCCACTGGTGTAGCACCAGGTATAAGATCGATACGGAATTCGACATCTCTGATTGGAGGAAGTCCTGAAATGTCGTCAGGAAAAACTTGTGGAAAATCTTTTACTACAGGAATATCTTCAAGTTTCTTCTCTGTGGTCCCCTTCTTGATGATATGGGCTAAAAACGCGACATAATTCTTGCGAAGGTACTTTTGAGCTTGAAGACAAGACATTAAGTTGAGCCCTTTCGACGAGGTTTCTCCAATGATTCGAAGAGTCTGACCGTTTGAAAGAGGAATACGAATAAATTTTTCACGACATACAACTTCCGCATGATGTTGACTGAGCCAATCTATACTGATTATGATGTCGAAACTTCCCAGCTTCATAGGAATAAGGTCGACTGAGAAATCGTGGTCGTTTAAGGTGAGTGTACAGTTGCGTAAAATAGAGTCTAATGAAACTGGTTTTCCGTCCGCGACTTCCACCGTTATGGATTCCACGAGCTTATCCCGATTTTTGCTTAAGATAGGTTCAAATTCTAATGACACGAAACTTCTATCCGCACCAGTATCAAATAACATAGAGGCATATCTACCATTTATAAGAAACGTACCGTTGACCACATTGCCGTCAGCTCTGGCGTGGTTCGCGTTAATATTGAAAGCTCTTCCTCTAGCAGGTGGAGGAGCTTGGTTCGCTTGATTCACAGGATTGGCTTGGGCCTGAGCATCAATAATATTGACCAGCCTTGGACATGTGTTTCTGAAATGACTTGGGTCGCCGCAATTGAAACAAGCCCGCATAGGTTGGCCCATAGGGTAATTGGGTTGATAGTATGTTTGGGCTAAATGTTGGGTGGGTGGAAATGGTAGTTGTTGTTGTGCTTGACCCATTAACTGTTGGTGGGTTTGGGTTATAGGTTGGTGGCGGTTTGTTCGTTGAAGCGTGCGGCAGTTTTGAACAGTATGTCCTGCGCGACCGCAGCCGGTGCAGTATTGGCAAGGATAATCAGGGGAGTGGTGATACTGACAACGGTTACATTTTGGTAATGGGCCTGTGTAGGGTCTTCTGTATGGTGCGGGTGGAGGAGTGGCTTGAGTGATGGGTGCAGCAGGAATAGGGGTGTTGGTTTGGGTGACTGCAAAGTTCCTGGTGTTACGCTTCCTCTTGTTAGCAAAGTTAGAGGAAGGATTGGGGTGGTTTGAGGTTTGTCCCTCAACAGGGGCTTTCTTCTTTTCTTCTTTGAACTTCCCATTGCGAATTCGGTTTTTCGGTCAGTTCCGTTGCCAACTCCATGGCAGCTTCGAGTGTTACCGGTGAAACGCTGAGAACCGAATCTTGGATTTTCGAGGGAAGTCCTCGAATATAATGTTCGATCAGACGATAGGTTGGAGTGAATAAGTTTGGACCATTTGGTTCAACTCCAAGAACCTCTTGTTGTAAGTAGAGTGATCACCCTCTTTTTGTTTTAAGGCATGAAATTCATCCTCCAATTTCTTAATTTCACTTCTAGGACAGAAACGCCTAGTCATGATTTCCCTTAACTCCTCCCAAGTTAAGGCCATCGCATCTTCAGTTCCCCTCTTTCCTTTCTCAGTATTCCACCAAGTGAGAGCTACACCAAGTAGTCTCCCGGTGGCGTAACGAACTTTGCGATCCTCAGGACAATCGCAGTTTAAGAAAACGTTTTCCATCTCCTCGAACCAATGTAGGAGAGCAGTGACTCCCTCAGTCCCTTCGAATTTTGGAGGATCACAGGACTTAAAATGTTTGTAAGAGCACTTGATGGTAGGAGGGTTGTCGATGTTCTGGTCCTGTTGTTGAGGAGGGTTAATAGGATTTGCAGCAAGGGCTTGTTGTACTTGTACCACGATGTCAGGCAATATCGTGGCCATTTGATTCGCGATATGCGTGGCCAAACGTTCCTGAGTCTTTCCCGATTTCTTACCCCTTTGATGCTGTCTAGATGACATCTACAGGATCATAAAATAAGAAGATTGTGAGTTTATGGTGTCTTTTTAGGTGTCATGTGTCTTTAAGAAAATGAAAATAACATAAATATCAAATATGCAACTACATCCAAAGGATGTCTTGGGTTCGCTCATGTTGGGCCTCAAATGTCCCCCATACCTTCACCTACATAGTCATGTGGGCCCCCATGGCTATTGGCTTGGTAGGATTCACATTAGTATTGGCAATTTAACACTCGCATCCCCCGAATGCAAACCACAAAATATGTTCATGAGATGTTTGGTCGGAACGTGTCCAGGTGTAGACACAATGACAACTCAAAGTGGGATTAGCTCACACGACGTTTGGTATAGCATGCTTTGGCCTAATAGGTACTTCGTACTCACATCGTTAGTCCCCAGGTAGGCAAACTGGTCCTTTATTTTGGATTTATACGAATGCCAGCCTAGACAGGACGTTCCGACTACCGGTACTAGTACCCTTCCAGTTACTACATGCCCGTCATTAGAACTCACTTTGATGAGATTTGAAAACACGAAAATCATTGTAAAATCAATCATGATGTGGTGTGTGCTTTCATGGATGTGATATGTTATGATCATATGATTTCATGATAGGCGTTATTCGATAATACATACTTATGAACATGCTTGTATAATATCAAATGTAACATTTAACATAAAACATATAAACATCATGAAATTTGGCATATAACACACAAAATTCTTATAAGTTTCTAATCGACTATAGTATAGGCTATAAGGGTCTAATAACCTATCCTATATCCCTATAGTCATGGCTCTGATACCAATCTGTCACACCTCGACCCGCAGCGGAAATAAGAGTCGGGGCATAATTGGGTTATCACCAAAGCACATGACATTTACTATTATGTTTCATAATTAATGAAGTCAAAGTTACATTTTCAAACATCCAAACATGTTCATTCAATACAAAGAAAAATAATCAAAAGGTATCAATCCCAAAACTAAATCGATTTATTCTTCTAATCCAGGTCCTATGTGTTCCTAGCTGCTGCTGGTTCACCTGTATCATGTGTAAAATGGTAGTTTTTGGGTCAACATAAGTTGGCGAGTGAACCTTATTAGATAAACATTTGATAATGATTTTATGGTTAGTTTATCAATAAAATATTGTGTATAATCATAAAAGAGCAAATGTAAGTAATCAAGCATTGGCAAATAGCAGTTACAATTATAACATACAATAATACTTGATAGCATACATGAACATACCAATATCATACGATAACTAACATAAATGAACTGTGCGATCAAGGCTCAATCAAACGGAGCCGATCGTATTGCATGAACTGAAAATGTAAATTGAACTGTGCGATCAAGGCTCAATCAAACGGAGCCGATCGTATTGCATGAACTGGAAATGTAAATTGAACTGTGCGATCAAGGCTCAATCAAACAGAGCCGATCGTATTGCATGTATTGAAATGTAAAATGAAATGACCGATCAAGGCTCAATCAAACGGAGCCGATCGTTGCTGGCACGCCACAGTTCAACCGCATAATAAAATAGGGAACAAGCTCAACCCTCATGGATGGGGAGCTGCGGCCTCGGCAAATGCATGTACTGTAATAATAATTTGCATCCAATAATAACTACTTAACAGCAACAAACTAAATACACATGTCATGATATGATGTATGCACAATAGTTTCGTTATAATATGTATATAAACAAAGACACATGATACACCCCAAAAACGTGATTACAACTGGGAATTTGAAAGGTTCACTCACATTGGGTGCGTTGAATTGGAGATGGTGAGATGCGCACGATTTAGATGAGCGAGTCGACGAGGAATACTAACCTAAATAATAATGGAAAAATATATTAAGTGGATGGATGTTATTAAGGATTTTAATGAAATTTTTAGATATATTTTTATGAGTTTATGGCTATTTTCTATCTTTAAAAATGTTATTTTTAACTATTTTTAATTGATTTTTAAATTAAATAAATAAATAAATATATAAAAAAATATTATTTTTTAGTGTTGACCGTTGACCGTTGACCGTTGACCGGTTCGGTCAGCGGTTAATTCTGCGCCGGGTGGGATTCGAACCGGCGACCTTCCGTTCACGTGCACGTAGCTCTACCAACTGAGCTACGTGACTAACCCGTTATAAACTCGGTTTTAATTATATTTATATACTTATTTGAATTAACCGAAAATTCCTTTATTTACAAAAACGTTTTAATTCAATTGGACCGGTGCTCGTGACAGGATTCGAACGCGCGACGTGAAGTTTGTGTTGCACACAGTCCACCGCTGGACTGTGTGTCTAACCCGGTTATATTCTTGGTTTTTATTATACTTAACAACTATCTGTTTTAAACCCGGTTTAGTTCTGGATCAAAAAGGCATGTTATTACACAAGGCATGCGCGTAGCAAGGATCGAACTCGGGACGTGTATATGAAATTTGCACACAGTCCACCGCTGGACTGTGTGTCTAACCCGTTTAAAATACCGTTTTTAATTATTCTTATGCTCTGTTATAACTTCATCTTCTTCGTCGGATTACACGGACAGCATAATTCGACTGGTTAGGATTGATTTGTGATTTACAAAGTTCTTAGACATTAACAGTAATTCAAGAGTAAGGAATGGAGAGAGTTTAAGGAACAGAATTTACCGATTGATGTTATTCACAGAAATCCGGCGGAGGTTCGTCGGTACTGGAAATGAACTCCGGCTGTTGAACCAATTAACAGCGTTGATCGATTATTCATAAAGTTGAGTCACCTAAACAAGGTTTAAAAGAAGTGTAGGATATCTTACCAGTTCACAGTGGGATTCCAGCAGTCTCAGAAACTTTCCGGCGAAGATAAGATTTCCGATAACCGTTGGCTAGGATCGATTCTGATGATAGAGTTGTGTTAGAGACTGACTAATCACATGTTTTAGACAGAGAGAGTCGGAGGAATTACCGTGAGAATGTGAGTCCCGGTTTTCCGGTGACTTGCAGAAATTTTCCGGCGATCTGATTCAGAAGATCTTATGGTTCAGGAATGCGAAGAAAATGAAATTGAATATTGTTGTGATAGTTCTGAATCGTGTAAATGATCTGGAGCTCGAATTAAATCAGAACTTGATAAATTTTCGGTTTCAAAAGCCGAAATGATAAGTCTTAAAGTTTCAATCAATTTTAACTTGATTAGAAACCGTAATACATCGGTTATAAGCTGAACCAAATGAATTCACAATGATTTGGCGATTGGTTTGCCGATTACCGTTATTCAGATGGCAGCGTCGGTTAAGTTGAGTTTGAGTATAAGATCCAATTGATTTCCTAGTGTTAACAGAAAACACATTGTGGCGGAGTGGTTTAGGGAATGGTTGTTAAGTTGTTTAGAGCCTCAGCTGACCCGGGTTCGAGTCCCGGCAGCTTCAAATATTTTTTATTTGTTTTATTTTAACTTTTTATCAAATATAATTTTTATAGTTTAGTTTATTTATTAATTATGTAACGTTTTAACTCAAAATAATCATAAATAATTAACGAAACTTTTATAACTTGGTACAAGATTACAAAACGGAGCGGGTTTTGGAGACCCGATTTATACAAATGTTACACTGACCATGGCGAAGTTAGGCCAAATTATTCACCCGTTGACCATACCCGGTCGGCTAGCGCGACTAGCTCGGATGGGGCTTGTCGGGCCCAGTAGTACTACTTATAATTTCCCCGCTATTTAAACCCAATACTAACGATCCGAGAGATTGTTGAGGACTTATGTGATATAGCTGCTTAGTGACCATAACATTACATTAACATCAACTTAGTTACCGAATAGTTATGTGACGTTAAATTCGTATAACGTAAAGAGATTGAGTTTGAAGAGTGTATACATGTTTCTCCCCCTGTTGTTTAAAAACCGGATAAAGTTAGGGGCCGTGAACTCACCTTTAGTTGCTCGGTTAGTGTAACACAGAAGTTGCAAATGATGGGACCGCTAATTGCGTCCTAATAAACCAATTGATTCCAAGTCAGTGTGTGAACACACTAATACAAATTCCACACATAATTTACGCACAAAGTGATACACACAATCAAAATTCCTAACACTCAAACATGCATGCAAGTATCCTCATGTGAACATAGTAATCAAAACAATTTATCATGAACATAATCCAATCCATGCAACACTTTGGTGCACACATTCACAAGTTATCAAGTTTCAGCTTACATACTCATAATTCGGCTGTTTTCTAGGATTTTTATATAATAGTTCCAACGTTCCAAAAATTCCAATTATTTTACAGCAGATGACAATCATACTGTAGAAATTTATATAAATTTTTCAAGTCCTAATACTTTACTAATTATCCATAAATATTAACATACTAGGCTGCAGTCAGATTCGTCGCTTTCTGACTGCAGTCCACGGAAGAATTTATTTAAAAAATCACTGATCGTCCAATTAACAAAATTCCAGTGGGAGTTGCCCGGAAATTTCCATACCTAGTTGCTGTACAAATTTCATGATTCGACTCCCTACAGATTATAAAATCCAACTCGATAAACAACTAACAAAATTTCAAGATTTTCACAGCTTTAGTTAGTGAACTTAATTGGCCACTTAAAAATATCAAACGACTTCAGAAAAATATGAATCCAGCGCTATTAGATTCGTTATTCAAATCTCTACGTTTTAGACTTCAGAAAATCCGTTTTTCGACAACTAATGACCGAGTTAGAGCCAGTTGAAGTCGGCTATAACTATGATTCAGCAACCTGTTTCAGCATTTTATCACAACTAATTCGCATAAACCGTCGATATAATGAACCTAGGCGATCAAGAACTGGTTTTTCCAATCATAGATCAATACATATATCATATCCATGCAAACCCTAATCAATATCTCTAGTTTTTATAAACAAAACACACTTGCAAACTATGAGTTCCGAAAACAATCATACATGCAAACTATGATAAATCAGCCGATTAACAACATAATCACTACATTCAAACACATATAATCCGAATATGATCTTGCAAACAATTATAAATCCTAACCTTTAATATCAAGCTTAATGAACCGTGAGTAAGATGAGGAACCGATGACCAAGGATAATTGTGACCGAGAAGATCCGTGACCGAGAAGGGATGTTGTTCGCGACCGGGAAGAAGTAGTAGGCTGTTTTGCGATCGAGGAGGTGAACAAGTGGAAGAGATGGGCTGTTTGCGACCGAGATGATGAAGGAAAGCTGCCGTCGGCTGTTTGCTATTAGGGTTTTGTGTTTTTGTTTTGTGAAATCAAACCCATGCATGTATGTGTTTATATAGCGTAAAAAGGATCAAGAAAAGGGGGAATAGGTTTGCGGTTTGGGTTTGTTCTCGCGGCCGAAGGGACTTGGGTGGGTCGGTTTGGGTTGTTTGCTCGCGACCGGATGGGTTGAGTTTAAGGTTTGGGTTAAAACTTGATCCCCAAGTTTAGTTCCTTGAGTCGCAAGAAAAGAGGCCGGCTCGTGTCGCGGTTTGGCTCGATTCATTTGTTTATTTACTACGTCTATACATTATAACTAACATAAAACACGAACTCGTATATCACATAATAACGCACCAACTTATAAACGTTTAATACGTAGCACATAATTTATTCGACAAGTATTGCGTTTAAGTTATCCGAAAAGCCGGGATGTCACATTATCCCCATGTTGAAAGAATTTTCGTCCCGAAAATTGAGTAAACGCGGTTTAGAATGCAGCGTACATGTTTTAGAGTGCCACGCACAAAGAGTTAGTTCGTTAACGATGGTACGCGAAGTTACAAGGAGTTCCCAAGTGCCATGCACAAAGATTCCCAAGTGCCATGCACAAGGATTTAGTTAACAATGGTACGCGAAAGCATGAGAAATTTCCAGGTTGTCACATCATCCCATGTTGAAAGAATTTTCGTCCCGAAAATTTAGTTGTTGGTATCGTTAGTTTGCTGCTCAGTTGCGAAGAGGTGTGGGTATTTGCTTTTCATTTGGTCCTCTCTTTCCCACGTGAACTCCGGTCCACGCTTAGAGTCCCAACGAACCTTAACGATCGGAATCTTGCTATGCCTTCAAGTCTTGATCTCACGATCCATGATCTCGATAGGCTGTTCCACAAAGTGCAGTTGTTCATTCACTTGAATCTCATCCAATGGAATAACTAGAGTTTCATCTGATAGACACTTCTTCAGATTTGACACGTGAAACACGTTGTGAACTCCACTGAGTTTGGCAGGAAGGTCTAATTGATAAGCTACGGGTCCAATACGTTTCAAGATTACAAACGGACCTACGTACCGTGGGTTTAGTTTGCCCCGTTTTCCAAAGCGGATTACACCCTTCCAGGGTGACACCTTTAGTAGGACGCGGTCGCCTACTTGAAATTCGAGCGGTTTGCGTCGTTGATCAGCGTAGCTTTTCTGTCGATCTCGTGCCGCCGCCATGCGGTTTCTGATTTGTACAATCTTTTCAGTAGCCTCAAGTATTAACTCAAGGCCTGTGAGTTGACTGTCACCGACTTCTGCCCAACAGACCGGTGATCTACATTTACTACCGTATAATGCCTCAAACGGTGCTGCCGAAATACTCGTATGATAACTGTTGTTATATGAGAATTCCAATAAAGGCAGGTGAATTTCCCAACTATTCCCGAAGTCTACTACGCATGCCCTAAGCATGTCTTCCAACGTCTGTATGGTCCTTTCGCTTTGACCATCAGTCTGAGGGTGATAGGCTGTGCTCATATCTAAGCGTGTTCCCAACGCTTTCTGAAGTGACTGCCAAAAGTTGGACGTGAAGCGAGCATCTCTGTCTGAGATGATGGACGTTGGCACTCCGTGCCGAGAAACTACTTCCTTAATGTAGATGCGAGTCAACTTCTCCATTTTATCTGTTTCTTTAATAGCTAGGAAGTGTGCAGACTTAGTTAAACGATCCACAATCACCCAGATAGTATCGCAACCACCCAAAGTTCGCGGGAGTTTAGTGATGAAGTCCATTGAGATCTGATCCCATTTCCACACTGGGATCTCAGGTTGTTGGAGTAGCCCCGATGGCTTTTGATACTCTACCTTGACTTTTGCACAAGTCAAACACTTACCCACGTAGGTGGCTATATCAGCTTTCATGTTGGGCCACCAATACGCAGCTTTAAGGTCTTGATACATCTTATCCGAACCCGGATGGACAGAGTATCGGGATTTGTGAGCTTCATCCATGACTAGCTCTCTGAGATTTCCGTAGAGAGGTACCCATATGCGATTCATGAAATACCGGGCTCCGTTGGGTTTTACTTCCCAATCGCGTTCCATTTTTCCCACCGATTCGGCCTTGATGTTTTCCTCCTTAACTGCTTCTAACTGGGCGTCGCGTATTTGTTCGGGTAGCCCCGAATGAATAGTGAGTTGTAATGCTCGTACACGACGAGGTTTCAAGTGTTCCTTCCTACTGAGGGCATCAGCTACCACGTTAGCTTTACCCGGGTGATACCGAATGGCACACTCATAATCGTTCAAGAGTTCGACCCAGCGACGCTATCGCATGTTCAACTCCTTCTGATCAAAGATGTGTTGGAGGCTCTTGTGGTCTGTAAAGATTGTGCACTTCGTTCCATAGAGGTAGTGTCTCCAAATCTTAAGTGCAAACACTACTGCTCCCAATTCCAGGTCATGCGTCGTGTAGTTTTTCTCGTGAACCTTCAATTGTCGCGACGCATACGCGATGACCTTATCGCGTTGCATGAGTACGCATCCAACCCCTGAATGGAAGCATCACAATATACTACAAAGTCATCTGTCCCTTCCGGCAAGGACAGAATGGGTGCACTGCAAAGTTTCTGCTTTAGCAATTGAAATGCTGCTTCCTGCTTGTCACCCCAAGCATACTTGATCCCTTTCTGGATGAGGGTAGTAAGCGGTTGTGCGATCTTTGAAAATCCCTCGATGAAACGTCTGTAGTAACCAGCCAAGCCCAAAAATTGGCGGATCTCTGTCGGTGTCCTGGGTGCTTCCCAGTTTTTGATAGCTTCAATCTTGGCAGGGTCGACATGGATACCCTTTTCATTTACGATATGCCCGAGAAACTGAACTTCCCGGATCCAGAAATCACACTTCGAAAGCTTGGCATATAGCTTCTCCTGTTGAAGTAATCCTAGCAGTAATCGTAGATGTTCAGCGTGTTCTTCTTCACTTTTGGAGTAGATGAGTATGTCATCGATGAACACAATGACAAACTTGTCGAGGTATGGTTTACACACGCGGTTCATGAGGTCCATGAACACCGCGGGTGCGTTGGTGAGACCGAAGGGAATGACCAAGAACTCATAATGGCCATACCGAGTACGAAATGCCGTCTTAGCGATATCCTCCTCCCTGGCGCGTAGCTGATGGTAACCGGACCGTAGATCAATCTTGGAATAGTAGCTTGACCCTTGAAGTTGGTCGAAGAGATCGTCGATGCGAGGTAACGGGTATCGGTTCTTGACAGTAACCTTGTTGAGTTCCCTGTAATCGATGCACATGCGGAAGGTCTCGTCCTTCTTCTTGACAAAAAGGACTGGAGCTCCCCATGGCGAAACGCTTGGTCGGATAAATCCCTTTTCTAACAGCTCCTGAAGTTGGGTAGACAGCTCCTGCAGCTCGGCCGGAGCTAGGCGGTATGGAGCCTTGGCGATAGGAGTTGCATGGTTCGCCAATTCGATTTCAAACTCCAATTGTCGATGGGGTGGAAGACCAGGTAATTCCTCTGGGAATACATCGGAAAATCACGGACGACAGGGATATCTTCTATACGTTTCTCGTCCTTAGGCTGTTCGGTAACCAGTGCGAGTAAAGCGAAAGAGTTCTTCCTCCGAAGATACTTCTGCGCTTGCATGTAAGAGATGATGTTGGTGACGGCGCTTGCCTTATCGCCTTGTACCATCAAGATTTCCTCGTTAGAGAGCGGAATACGGATAGATTTTTCGAAGCAGAGGACTTCAGCTCGGACGTCGGATAGCCAAACCATTCCGACTACCACGTCAAAACTACCCAGGGTAGTTGTCATCAGATCAATGGTAAAAGTGTGACCCGCGAATTTGAGTTGACAGCCGGTTACTATATGGGTCACATCTACAGAATTACCATCGGCTAATTCTATAACATAAGGGGTCTCTAAGGGTTTAGGTGTGAGATTTAGGTTCTTCCTAAAAGACTCAGATATAAAGCTCCTATCCGCACCCGTATCAAAAAGCACAGTAGCAAAATGTTCATTAAGGGGAAACTTACCGGTGACCACGTTCGAGTCGTTTCTGGCCTCTCCGCGGCCGAATGTAAATGCGCGACCTTTGGCACCTCCTGTGCCGCCATTTCCATTGTTGTTGTTGTTATTGTTGTTGTTGTGGTTATTGTGGTTGTGGTTGTTCCCACCATTGTTGTTGTTGTTGTTACGGAGCTGTGGGCAGTCTCTTTTGAAGTGGGCAGTGCTACCACACTGATAGCATCCTCGGTTAACACCCTGTTGTGGGCCTTGGGGTTGATTTTGGTTATGTCGGGACATGATTTCCCCACGACAATCCTTTGCCGCATGTCCCATCTTGCCACATCGTTGGCAGCGATTCCCGGCACAAGGGTCGTGGTGATGAAGATTACAGCGATTGCACTGCGGCTTTCGACCTACATAGCCGCTTGCGTTCTGGTTGTTGTTGTTGTTGGCGGGCTGATTTGGTGACCCCGGTGGCTGTTGTAATGATTGAACCGTTTCTGGTTCCCCTGTTGTGGCTGAGATGACGAAGACTGTCGAACAGACGAGTCTTCAAACTTTCTTTTATTATCAGGGGCAACCTCAGTTGTACCCCGAGCTGGCAACTTCTTTTGTTCCACCGCCTTATCGGTGAGTTTGTGCGCCAACCTGATTGCTTGATGCTCCGTTGCAGGGTTACTAGCCATTACCATACCCTGAATCTCCGGAACCAGACCCCCAAGGTAGAACTCGAGTCGTTTCTCCACAGTGTTGGCCAGATCGGGACATAGAAATACCAAGTCATGATGTTTTGCTGTGTATGCCTCTATTTCAGATCCCACCATCTTGTGGTTCCATAAGGTTTGCTCCAACCGTTGCACTCTGTCTCGCAGACAGTACTCTTCTTTGATTAGGGCCTTAAACTCGGCCCAGGCCATTGCATTTGTAGCAATAAGTCCACACGTTTGGACTTGTGCATTCCACCAAGTTAGTGCCCCATCTTCCAGTGTTGAGGCTGCATACTTGACCTTGTTGGCCTCTAGACAGTTGCACATTTCAAATACTGATTCAGATTTTTCGATCCAGCGGACCAGTCCAATGGGTCCTCTGCCCCCGAGAATTTGCTTGGTTTCGCGTCGAGGAACATCTTGTAGGGGTTAAATCCCCCTCCTGCTGACAGAGGATAGGTAGTCAGCGAGGAATTCTACTAACCCAACTATTAGATTTTCACATGAAAATTTAATAATGGTTACCTGCCGGTTGGTTCTGAACACCCGCTAGAGCTGCGTTCACGTGCTCTTGAATCATGGCAGCTAGTTCTTCGGGCGTCATGTTAAGGTTTCCACGTCGTCCAGTTGTCATTTAGATCTTCGAAAAACAACATAAACACACCCCGATAAGTCTATATATCCAATATAGTTATCCTACTTCGTACTTTAATAATTCTCAAGTTATGTCAGCTCAAATATAAATAGTCAAAAGATGTACTTGATTAAATAAAGTTTCAACGTCTTAAAAAGTGCCAACCAAACATATGAATTCACTATAAAGTCTCAAGTTTAAACACAAGTGGGAAAATAAATAGACTGAAGGAAAGTAAATAAAATAAGCGAGACGTGTTAGTCGTCTACGTCTCCATCCCCCAGATCACTATCGTTTCCGTCACCCTGCGCGGCATTTCCAGCTTCTACAGCTGGGTCCTCCTCCGGATCCTCCTCTGGATCCTCTTCAGGGTCCTCCTCTGGATCCTCTTCTGGATCCTCTTCAGGGTCCTCCTCTGGATCCTCTTCCGGATCCTCCTCTACCGGCACTGGAGGGGCCGGTGCTGGTGCAGGTGCTTGATTTTGCTCTAGCTCCTGAATTCTCCAACTAGATTCCAGGACTCTGTCTTCGAGCCAGTGGGCTCTTATCTGCTCAGCACGCAGATCTCTGGCTAAGGTGTTACGAGCTATCTTACTCGTATGTTGCTCTTCCTCGAGCGAGCCAGTTTTACCTGTCAGTTGTCGGATCATCCATCCCTGTGCTAGGATGGTTTCCTGCATTCTTTCTAATTGTTCTTGTTGTTTCTGTATCATATTTCTAAGTAGGTCATTTCCTACTTCTACAGAGTTAACCGGTTTGACCGGCACAGCGATGATTGGGCGTGATGACGACTCCTCCCCCAGAGCGAGCCTTTTCCTCGCAGCTGAGCGTGTCTCCACGCCATAAGATGGTAAGGGTTCCACCATAGGTGCCTTTCCTGGCGCTCTTGGTGGCGTAAGTTTGTCAGATGATGATGACGATGATGATGATGACATTGCCTGTTAGGTTGTATAGTTAGTTACGAGTTGTTTTCATTTCTTATTATGAAGTCATAATCTACATAACACAGTTGTGGTACATCGCATAACAAGATATAACAGTTCGGTGCCAAACTACGTCTAGTGTCGTGTATTCAGCTATAGTTTAGGTCTACTTCTAATGCAAACCTGGTTCTCTATAGCTAGTGGCTCTGATACCAATCTGTCACACCCTCAATTTCCACTTGCGGAGTTTTACCGCGAGGCGTGTGAACAAACCAGAATCTGAAACACTAGTACGTCGAATGACTCTATATGATTTGATAATACGTTTTCCAAAAATCATTTGTTTAACCATTCGTCGTAGATTTTATATTTTTGTTAGTTACCAATGTTTAGCGGAAGCAATAGTTTTTATGGTTGAGCGGAAGAATAGAATAAGTAGTGAAACGGGCGCCAACACAAACGCCAAAACAAATGAAAAACCCAAAACAATGTTTGTAAATGAGACTCGATAAAAGATGCCTTGATCAATGCAAGTGAGTGCACCTAGAGCTCCTAGCATCCTGAGAAACATGTAAAGAAACAAGTGTCAACATTAAAGATGAGTGAGTTCACAGGTTTTCATAAATTCGTTTGTTCGGTTATGAGTTTGTTTCCCCCGTTATCCCTAACCCGGGATAATGATTTAGTTCCATTATTCCCAACCCGGAATAATACCGATAGTTCCATTATTCCTTAACTGGAATAATAATGATGTTGGTTCCATTATTCCAAACCCGGAATAATAAAGTTGTTGTTTCCATTTATCCCTAACCCGGGATAATATAGTTGTTGTTTCCATTATCCCCAACCCGGGATAATATAGTTGATTCGTAATTAAGTTCAATGTTAACATATATAGGTAGCTAGCCTAAAGTTATGTCACGTAAGTGTTCGCGATCGAAGCTGTCTGTTGTGCCTCCGTGTTGCCAGGCCTATCACTGACCATGGCGAAGTTAGGCCAAATTATTCACCCGTTGACCATACCCGGTCGGCTAGCGCGACTAGCTCGGATAGGGCTTGTCGGGCCTAGTAGTAATACTTATAATTTCCCCGCTATTAAAACCCAATACTAACGATCCGAGAGATTGTCGAGGACTTATGTGATATAGCTGCTTAGTGACCATAACATTACATTAACATCAACTTAGTTACCGAATAGTTATGTGACGTTAAATTCGTATAACGTAAAGAGATTGAGTTTGAAGAGTGTATACATGTTTCTCCCCTTGTTGTTTAAAAACCGGATAAAGTTAGGGGCCGTGAACTCACCTTTAGTTGCTCGGTTAGTGTAACAAAGAAGTTGCAAATGATGGGACCGCTAATTGCGTCCTAATAAACCAATTGATTCCAAGTTAGTGTGTGAAAACACTAATACAAATTCCACACATAATTTACGCACAAAGTGATACACACAATCAAAATTCCTAACACTCAAACATGCATGCAAGTATCCTCATGTGAAAATAGTAATCAAAACAATTTATCATGAACATAATCCAATCCATATAACACTTTGGTGCACACATTCACAAGTTATCAAGTTTCAGCTTACATACTCATAATTCGGCTGTTTTCTAGGATTTTTATATAATAGTTCCAACGTTCAAAAAATTCCAATTATTTTACAGCAGGTGACAATCATACTGTCGAAATTTATATAAATTTTTCAAGTCCTAATACTTTACCAATTATCCATAAATATTAACATACTAGGCTGCAGTCAGATTCGTCGCTTTCTGACTGCAGTCCACGGAAGAATTTATTTAAAAAATCACTGATCGTCCAATTAACAAAATTCCAGTGGGAGTTGCCCGGAAATTTCCATACCTAGTTGCTGTACAAATTTCATGATTCGACTCCCTACAGATTATAAAATCCAACTCGATAAACAACTAACAAAATTTCAAGATTTTCACAGCTTTAGTTACTGAACTTAATTGGCCACTTAAAAATATCAAACGACTTCAGAAAAATATGAATCCAGCGCCATTAGATTCGTTATTCAAATCTATACATTTTAAAGTTCAGAAAATCCGTTTTTTCGACAACTAATGACCGAGTTACAGCCAGTTGAAGTCGGCTGTAACTATGATTCAGCAACCTGTTTCAGCATTTTATCACAACTAATTCGCATAAACCGTCGATATAATGAACCTAGGCGATCAAGAACTGGTTTTTCCAATCATAGATCAATACATATATCATATCCAAGCAAACCCTAATCAATATCTCTAGTTTTTATAACCAAAACACACTTGCAAACTATGAGTTCCGAAAACAATCATACATGCAAACTATGATAAATCAGCCGATTAACAACATAATCACTACATTCAAACACATATAATCCGAATATGATCTTGCAAACAATTATAAATCCTAACCTTTAATATCAAGCTTAATGAACCGTGAGTAAGATGAGGAACCGATGACCAAGGATAATTGTGACCGAGAAGATCCGTGACCGAGAAGGGATGTTGTTCGCGACCGGGAAGAAATAGTAGGCTATTTTGCGATCGAGGAGGTGAACAAGTGGAAGAGATGGGCGGTTTGCGACCGAGATGATGAAGGAAAGCTGTCGTCGGCTGTTTGCTATTAGGGTTTTGTGTTTTTGTTTTGTGAAATCAAACCCATGCATGTATGTGTTTATATAGCGTAAAAAGGATCAAGAAAAGGGGGAATAGGTTTGCGGTTTGGGTTTGTTCTCGTGGCCGAAGGGACTTGGGTGGGTCGGTTTGGGTTGTTTGCTCGCGACCGGATGGGTTGAGTTTAAGGTTTGGGTTAAAACTTGATCCCCAAGTTTAGTTCCTTGAGTCGCAAGAAAAGAGGCCGGCTCGTGTCGCGGTTTGGCTCGATTCATTTGTTTATTTACTACGTCTATACATTATAACTAACATAAAACACGAACTCGTATATCACATAATAACGCACCAACTTATAAACGTTTAATACGTAGCACATAATTTATTCGACAAGTATTGCGTTTAAGTTATCCGAAAAGCCGGGATGTCACAATCAATGAGGGAGTGCTTACCAGAACCCAATCCCAAAACATTTGTCTTTTTGTTGGCTTTCTATCACTCACACAACTTGTCAAATACCAAGAGGCACTAAAAGAAAACAGTTGGGTAGAAGCTATGCAAGAGGAGCTCCTACAGTTCAAAAGACAACAAGTATGGGAACTTGTACCACTGCCAAAAGATGTAAGTCCTATTGGCACAAAGTGGGTCTTCAAGAACAAAACAGATGAAAAGGGTATTGTTGTCAAGAACAAAGCAAGGCTCGTGGTTCAAGGCTACAGACAGGAAGAAGGCATAGACTATGATGAAACATTTGCTCCAGTTGCAAGATTGGAGGCCATCAGATGTTCTTAGCTTTTGCTGCTAACCACAACATCAAGGTGTATCAAATAGACATCAAAAGTGCACTCCTGTATGGAAAGATCAAGGAAGAAGTGTATGTGTGTCAACCTCCTGGTTTTATTTAGATGCATTTCGTCCTGATCATGTTTACAGGTTAAATAAAGCACTATATGGTCTAAAACAAGCACCCAGAGCCTGGTATGAAGCTCTATCCACTTTTCGCTTATCCATTGGTTTCACCAGAGGTAGGATTGAAAAAACCCTATTTTTAAACTGGAAAGGAAAAGATTTGATGCTTGTCCAAATTTATGTGGATGACATCATTTTTGGATCCACATGCACTGCCATGTGTGGAGAGTTCAGAAAACTCATGGCAACAAAGTTTGAGATGAGTGCAATGGGTGAGTTGAAATGTTTTCTTGGTTTACAAGAAATGCAACATGGCACTTTCATCCATCAAAATAAGTTTGTGAAAGAACTACTTAAGAAATTTGATATGGATGAGTGTAAACCTTGCAGCACACCCATGGTAACATCCAAGCTAGTCACAATTGATGGTAAAGTTGACCTTGTTGATCAAACATTGTATAGAAGCATGATTGGGTCTTTACTGTACCTAACTGCATCAAGGCCAGATATCATGTTTGCAACATGTGTTTGTGCCAGATCACAGTCATTGCCAAGAAAATCAGATCTTATTGCTGTAAAAAGGATATTCAGATACATAAAAGGTGCTCCCACACTTGGTATCTGGTATCCAGCTAATGGTAACATTGAGCTTGCAGGATATTCTGATAATTACTTTGCTGGATGTAAAACAACAAGGAAGTCCACATCTGGAGGAGCCCAATTCCTTGGTGAGTGCTTAGTGTCTTGGCAAAGCAAAAAGCAAGTTGCAGTTTCTACATCCACTGCTGAGGCAGAGTATATAGCTGCTGCAAGTTGTACTACTAAAATCCTATGGCTTCAAAATCAATTGCTGGATTTTGGTATCACTGCTTTGAAAACACCACTCAAAATTGATAGTCAAGCAGCAGAAAATATCATCAAAAATCTTCTCTCATTCCACCACCAAACACATTGACATCAGACATCACTTTGTGAGGGATTGCTATGAAAAAGGTTTGATTTCTTTACAACGTGTCAATACTAAGGATCAATTGGAAGATGTGTTGGCAAAAGCACTTGATGCTCACACTTTTGACAGATTGATTTCTAGACTTGGAATGCTAAACATGGATTAAAAAAAATTTCTTTGTGATCCATGTGTAAATAGCAATAAAATGTTTTTAGAATATCAAAATCCATCCTGAAAAATAGTTTAAAATTGAATTTTTTAATAAATCTTCAAAGTCTGTTCAAAGCACTGATAGCACAAAAACACTGTCCGTTTAGAAAATTCTACCCACTGTCAAAATGTGTATCCTTTGATTGTTGCAACCAATGTTCTTATCCACTGATCTTATTTTCCAACAGTGAATAGCCAAACAAATGTCTTCCATTTTCAAAACAAAGTTTACACGTGGGCATATGTTATTCAACAGTTGTTGCATCAGATGCCACATCATCATCACTTTTTCAAAAACCCTATAAAAACCTTGTTCCATCCAGAACAGCGGTTTCACCAAAACTGTGTCAATTTCAAAAATCTCAAAACAGTTTGCACTCAAATCATGGCTCCCAAAACAAATCAAAGGCGAAATCAAAGCAAGAATTACCACCATTCATATTGATCATCAAAACCCCACACAATTACCCTGCAATCTTAGAAGAAACCGATATCAACACACGATACCACACAATGATTTGGATTCTAAGAGAATCAAAGTTTAAACACATGCACGAAGTCAAAACCAAGATTTACATCGATTGTCTTCGAGATTTCTGGCACAATGCTAAGGTCAAAACATCCGCTGATGATGTTCCTTATGCTATAGTCTCAACGGTTGGGGGTACTCCTATGCAAATAACTACACCATCGATCTCACAAGTTTTTCAACTGAATGATATGACACATCCTGTGTCCTTTTCTTTAAGAGAGATGCAAGCAGAGTTTGTGGAACTGGCCAATTGAAAGGTATGACAATCTTTAAATCCCATTTTCCAGCAGAGCTGAAATTCTTTTTCCATACTCTTTTAGCATGTCTCTCTGCAAAATCTACTGCTTTAAATGAAATTCCATTGAACATGCAATATCTGGGATATGCAAAACTGAATCAGATTTTAACTATTCCCAGGCATTGTTTAATGATCTTGTGAATAATTTTAAAAATATTTCAAAAAGAAAAGCTTTCTTGATACATCCTCGATTCTTGAGTGTTTATTTGCAAGATCAGATCAGATCTGAAGCAAGTAAACAAGGCGCAGTGTCCACACCTGGCTGCCTAACTCTTGAACTTTTTACACGACTAACAAATTTTTAAAAGGCTTCCAAAACAGAAGTAGAGGAGGATGAGCCAATTTTACAAGAAGAAAATGTTCAACTCTTCCTCCTGCTACTGAGCCCACTGCTCTAGGTGATCAGAGCATTGCAACCACTGCTCTGAAACCCACACCTAAAATCACCAAAAAGAAACGAACAAAGATATCCAGAAAACCCACCAATCCCAAAAAGGGTCCTCTAGAAGATGAGATCCCAGAGGTTAACCCTAGGGGTGCTAAACGGGTCGTGTTCGCGGGTTGGCGGGTTCCACCAGACCCGAACCCAAAAATTTTACACGAACCCGAACCCGACCCGAACCCGAAAATCGTATCATATATATGAACTCGAACATGACCCGAAGTTTTGTGGGTTGACCCGAACACGACCCGTTTAACCCGAATTTTTTAATTTTTTTTCTAAAACTAATATATTAAAATAAAAATTACTTAAAAAACACAAATGTATATAATAATATCATATTTAAATTATAAAAGCTATGTTAATTTCTCCTGTTAAGTTATAATCATGGCATAAAATACACGCCCCATTTAATTTATGAGATAAAATATATTGTAGAAAAATATAATATAGTATAAATGTGTTAAACGGGTCAACCCGCCAACCCGACCAGGTTGACCCGAACCTGACCCGTAAACCTAAACGGGTTCGCGTGTTCAACCCGAAACTGACCCGAACCCGTTTAGACGAAACCTAAACCCGCGAATTTCGTGTTAGGTTCGTGTCGGGTTTCCGGGTCGTGTCAGAAATTCATACCCCTAGTTAACCCTGTGACATCACCAAAGTCACAAACCACTGCTGCGACTTCTTCACAGCAGATGGTTGAAAGATCTCAACCTGGCTTTGAAACTCCTCCTGCATCCTCACAAAAAGGATCAGGTTCTAAACACAAGGACACCAAATTATGAAGCTCTAGGACCACTTGGTTCTATCTTCCACAGCCCCTCTCCCAGGGCAATGTCTCTTTCTGCACCTATCCCCTCTCCAATAAAATCACTTCCACAAACCTTTATACCCTTGCTGAATGCAATAGAATTAGATCAGACAGCACTTCTCAACAACCTATCAATGAGAATATACTCAAGAACAAGGGGCATCTAAGGGGAAGCTAGTGTTAAAACACATGCTCATGATCCCTTAGATATAACTACCACCTCAGGTAGGAGTTCAGGTGATCCTATTAAATTAGGTGATGATATAAAATACAATGATTTGACGGAGAGAGTATCAACGCTTGAAACTTCTGTTGATGAGATAAAAAACCTTGTGAAGCAGTTGTTAGCTATAAAGAGCCAACCCTCTATCTTAACCACTGCTAATCTGCAACAAGCCCTAGACCCTCTGTTTCAACAACAAATGCACTTATCAGAACAACAACATAAACATCAAATACAGAAAGTAAGAAACATGGTTGAAGCAAGATTCATGGATACAAGGGCGGACATTAAAGCTATAAAAGCTCATCTTCTCCAAACCACTGGTACTGCT
This sequence comes from Scalesia atractyloides, assembly GCA_947069175.1. Lineage (NCBI taxonomy): Eukaryota > Viridiplantae > Streptophyta > Magnoliopsida > Asterales > Asteraceae > Scalesia > Scalesia atractyloides. The sequence goes on along the minus strand of CAMTDV010000005.1, from coordinate 19,431,033 downwards.
CCACCCACAGTTATTTTTGTAAACACTGAAGATGATGCCAAAAGGGGGGGGGGAAACCTTTGGGACAGAAGAAGCTTAAAATTGAGGATCAGATGGCAAGGCCAACAGTGGATATACCCAGGGCAGATGGTTCAAAGAAAAAGGATTAAACAGATGATATTCTGACTAAGGAAAATGAGAAGCAGAAGAGAAAAGTGTTTCTTGATGGCAAGGTATTGGTTGAGCAAAAGATTAAGCAACAAAAAGAAAAGGAAGAGGTTGGTACCTCAACAAAGAGGAGACCTGCTAGACAAGTAAGGCAACCAACATCCACACCTTCCAAAACTGAGCCTGCTATAAATCCAACCATTAAAACCTCTGCTCTCCAAAAATCAAGCACACCTTCTTCAACTTCCATACCCATTTCCACCAAAGCAGATGTTACAACAACTGTTGTGCTAACATCTGTTGGCACAGCAGAGGTTGCAGCAAATGCAAACCTATCCACTGCCATGGTCATTTTCAATACATCCACCCATCCTTTACCAACACCAACCAGCATTCCAACTCATCCATTATCACCAGAAGTAAAATTCAAGAGGAGAAGGACAACAAAAGTTGTAAATGAAGAAGAGATCTTTCCTGCTCCTACTCCTTTATCATCACAACCACTGACCTCAACATCAATGCTTCCACCATCCTCTAATCCAAGCACTGATTCCCTTACAATTATTCCTGCAGCAAAGAAATATCCTCTTGATTTACCAACAGTCAGGGAAGAAATTTCTAAGCTTCTATTCTGAGGAAGACCCTGACAAAAGAACTATATTATCTCTTGATGGTTATCCAAGACCTGCAAATGTGGATGAATACCTGGAACTCAAATTGAAACAAGCAGAGGATATAGCAAAAAGAGACACTGCTGGTAAAAGTGATAGAGAAATACAAACCAACATGTCTTTTAAGTAAAGCAAAGCCAGATCATTACAAGATTTTGTCAAAGATCTGAGCAACAAGCTGTCAGAAAAGGAAGATCAGTTTCTTAAAAGTGAACTCATTGAACACATCATGAAGAACAAGCAATATAAGGAAACAAAGGCGTAGTTCAAGGATTGGAGTATAGATGTGCTGAGAGAAGAAACTAAAAGAATGCAAGAAATGTTGAAAGACCCTCTCAAGAAGCCAACTTCTCCTAACTGGGAAAAACACAAGAAAGGCATGCCTGAAAGAGCCTTGAAGCTTAAGAGGGTGAAGGAAGAATTGATACAGAATCACTATGGTTCAAGGAACCAAGTGATAAGGTGGGGAGAAGCTAGGGTGAGTGATACTTACAAGATGTTAGAAGAGAGGAGGAAGAAATATCCAAACATGCCTCCTAAGCCAGTTTAGCCTCCATTGGATGATGTTCATAAAGCTCAACACTCCAAAAAGTCTATCTCATCATATGTCCCTTCCATCCTTGCTTTCAATCAACTAAAAAGGCAAGAAAAGATAGATGAAAAAGACAAGAGAGTGTTTGAACACATCAAAGAGGGAATTAAAAATATGGTTGACTATCACACAAATGAAGCTAGTGAAAAGCTCAGAGCAGATTGACAAAGCTAGTACAACAAAAAGCTCTTCAAACCTCAACAAATAAAGGTCATCCTAGAAAGCCAGAAGACCCAAAAATTCTAAAGTGGAAAGTCGAAAAAGGCTCCCACGAATTGACACTGCTCAAGTCTAATGGTGATGCTGTTAAGATGAGCAAGGAGGCTGCATATGAGCTAAATGCAGAAGACCTTCAAGATCTTTTGGATCTTACACTCGAAAAGCATGATGATGAAGTCTCTCTGAATTTTAAATTACAGTTTAAAGGGCAAATCAGAGAACTTCTATTGAGGAATAAAAACCAAGAATAAACAAGTGTTTTGGCATCATCTATTCTAGAGGGAGATTGTTGGGATCGAACACTAACAAAGGAACAGATAATAACAAAACCAAATACACTATTTGAGCTTTGGTTCAACTATCAGTGGTTACAACCACTTATCTACCTTAACACTGCTTTCCCAAAACATCTGTTCCTATCATCTGATAGTTCAAGAAGCAAAGGTCTGACAGAAGAATCAAGATCAGAGGATAGAGATCAGAGCTTAGAGTAGTTTTTATTTTATTCAATGTAACAGTGCTATGCACTGATAGTATTGTTAGAGCAGTGTTTTAGTTAATTACACTTTGTTAGCAGTCACTATCAACCTTGACGTCTCAAAAGATGCTAAGTGGTTAGATAGTTAGTATAAATAGGTGAACGTTGTAACAGTTAACTTTGTCTTCCTGATTTCTTACTATCAAACGATTGTAATTGGCTAAGGGGGAGTTTGTGAATCACATGCAAAGTTTATCAACTTGAAAGCATGATGGTGATGAAAACAAATGACCAATTGCTTCTAGTAAACGTTTCCATTAATTCCGCTGCATATCTTTCTAATTCAATCCATTTTCCATTCTTAGAAACAAAAACTACAAGTAATTCAAACTTAGATCCTAACAGAATCCTTTGTCAGATAGTTCTTGAAGCTGTTTCGATAACTCTTGCATCTCAGACGGTGCAAGACGGTAAGGAGATTTAGCAATCGGGTTGGTACCAGGTACAAGATCAATGCAGAACTCGACTTGATGTACAGGAGGTAAACCAGATAATTCTTCAGGAAACACCTCAGGATAATCCCGAATAATGGGGATATCCTGAATAGTTTTGCTTTTGTCTTTTTCCTCTACGATATCTGCCAGGAAGGCGACATAGTTCTTTTGTAGGTATTTTTGGGCTCGGTTATAGGTCATGAGTTTAAGATTACTATCGGGTTTCTCTCCATAAACTTCTAAGACTTCACAAGAGGGAAGAGGTATTCGAACTATCTTGTCAAAACAAATAACTTCGGCATGATGCTTGGTTAACCAATCCATTCCTATGATGATGTCGAAACTCCCGAGTTGCATTGGTGTGAGGTTAATGGCGAAAAGGTGGTTATTGAGGTTCAATTGGCAATCACGAATGACAGAATCTAGTTTAAGAGGTTCGCCACTAGCTATTTCGACTGTCAAGGGCTTTCCTAGTTTAGTTCTTGGCATTGAAAGCAATGGTTCAAAGGCTAAGGACACGAAACTCCTATCAGCACTCGAATCAAAAAGAACAGAAGTCGGATGATTGTTGACGAGGAACGTACCGTTAACGACTTCGTTATCAGCACAAGCCTCGTTGGCGTTAATGTTGAATGCTCGTCCACGAGTTTGATTGGCATTGGCTAATTTCGGGCAATTGTTCTTGTAATGGCCCATCTCGCCGCAGTTAAAGCATGACCCAAGTGGAAAGTGAGGTCGAACGGGATTTCCTTGGGGTTGGACATGGTTTTGTGCACCTTGGTTTGGAACAGATCGACAAATGTTGGCCAAGTGACCAAACCTTCCACAAGTAGTACATTGACGACATGGTTGATGAACTTGGTGGTAACCGTTGCACCGATTGCACAACGGTGCAGTACCAGCATATGGCTTCCTCACGGGAGGTTGAGCTGGTTGGTTTTGGGAGCAGTTGGAGCGGGTTGTGTAGTAACAACAAAATTCTGAGAAGCCTTGCCCTTCTTCGATCGCTTGGATGGTTCAGCTTTGTTTCCCTTTTGTTTCTCTTGAGTGGTTTTGGTGATGATTTCTTATCGCATTTGCAATGAAGGTTACCCATTTTGACCTAAGACTCGGTCAAAGTTGCAGCGAGCTCAATGGCCTGTCGGACAGTGGTTGGGTTACTTCCGATAAGAATGTCCTGAACAGGGTCAGGCAAACCATCGATATACTTCTCGATTGCCATATCCAAAGGCGTCACCATTGAAGGACAGAGTAAACTCAACTCTTGGTACCGGTCAGTATAAGCACGATGCTCACCACTATCCTGTTTGAGATCATGGAATTCGTTTTCGAGCGCCCTCTGCTCATGACGAGGACATAATTCCTTCATCATTAGAGCCCTAAGCTCTTCCCATGTTTGAGCTAAGGCCACATCGGCACCTCTGTCTCTCATTATACCATTCCAACACGTAAGATCTCTCTTTTTGAATACACTCGATGCGAACTCAACCTTTCGCTCATTTAGACATTGAACAAATCGAAACGTGCTTTCGAGACTCTCAAACCATTGGAGAAGCCTAGTGGCTCCCTCAGACCCATAAAATGATAATGGTTTAGCTGAACAAAATTGTTTATAGTTGCACGGAGCTGGTGCATAGTTATTGTTGTTGTTGTTCGCTTGATTAAGTTGGGTCACAAGATTTTGGAGTACAGCAGCAATTTGCTGAGCGATAATGGCTGCCATTTCAGCATTTTGAGTTGCATCACGTCGAGGAGGCATTCTAAGAGAAAACATGGACGAAGATATGTGAGATTGACATTGAAATAAATCAAGAGAGGTATTGAAAACATCGACGAAATAAGGATGGTGGTCATTTGTTCATTTCTCAAAATAAACAAACGACACACGGTGACTAATCAAAGTAAATGGGTCTTTATAATGTATCGCGAAGACATGCTTTAGCCTATAAGTGGACACTCACCCTAAGAGTTCCCAGGTAAAAGTGATTGGTCCAATTAAGTGGATTTGTACGAACACTCTAGCCTTAGACAGAAAACTCGGGGTACAGGCACCCACCCTTCCAGATTGCATGTGTTCACATTAATAAAACCAAAACTTTGACGAGATTTGAAAACCTTGAAGGCATAAAGCCCAAAAATGATTCATCTAAGAATAGATGTTTTTCTTTGCAAAAAGTTTTCGGAAAGATTTAGTTACTTTTGTATTGCTTTTGGTAATCACCTAAGGATGGATGATAGTATTGTATTTTATGAATCTAAACGCAAGTAAACTCACGTTAGGGTCCTAGGAAGGTTATAGTCTAGGTCAAAGCATTACTAATAACCTAATTCCCTATAACCAGTTCTCTGATACCAATCTGTAACACCTCGACCACGTAAAACAACAAACCGCGACGGAAACGTCGGGGAGTCACGTTAACAGATTGTTTCAACAACACGTGGTAATTAAAGTTATGTTTTATTGAATTTTGAAAATTACATAGTTACATTGTCTTGGAACTTAAAACAAACTAAACAAACAATTGTCTTTCATATTTTAAGGTACTAAAGTCCGCGTCCGATTCTACGTGAGCATGCATCAACATCAAACTTGGTTTCCTAAAACATATGTGAAAAACGAGTCGGCAAAAATATGCCGGCGAGTACATAGGTTTTGTGAGTGTGTCAAATTCATGGCCTTGTTTATGTATTACAATACCTCGTCAGACTACTAGAGTCGTTAATTGACAACATTGTTATCAAAAAGTATTTGGTATTGCAATGATAACTAACCAACTAAAACAAGTTAGTTATTGTTTATAAAAGACTTGTCGCCATGAATCTTGACCAAAACATTTATTTTGTAAATCTTGGTAGTAAATCGTCTTGAAAGAAAACTTGTATGGTTTATATCTTTAATTGAAAATCGTTGCGTGTCATTGTTTGAAAACCTTTGTTACAAGTGATTTGAATAACGCCGCTTATGTAACATGTTAAAAACACTTATATATAGGAAGTACAGTGGCATATCCATCATGCTTTTATCACATTACACACGTCCTGTTATCTAAATCACTTACCAAAAACCAATCGTTCATTGTTCGTGTCATAAACCAATCGTCCATTGGTCATGTCATAAGACAATAGTATATCGTCCTTGTTATAAACCAATCGTCCATTATTTATGTCATAAACAAATTGTTCATCGTCCTTGTTTTAATTATGAAAACTTTTGGTCGTTTTGGTGAATACATTCAAACCTGTGTTGACTCGTCTATACCACCAAATGGTATCTTTAAATTGCAATAACAAACCACCAAAGGGTTTGTTAAAGTAAACAGTTTCGGTCTTTCCCCAAACTTCCCCATAAACACCGGGAACCTTGGTAATGGGATTGTCAGTCCTAGGTACCATAACCTACTACTGGTCAACTTGGCCACCACTAATGAATGTCATGCGTGTCATTTATATAACACACCAACAAGTTCGCTCACATTATTGAAATCATCGTGTTCAATATAAACCATAGCATTTGTAATTTGAAAACTTGAAAACAATTTGCACATATGTGTCACCCCAAAACATTTGCAAAACATAAAAGAGGGGAACAACGTACTAATTTGGGGTTGCAAAGTAAACTTGAATCAAAGATCAAACAAGCTCAAGAGTCCGAGAAATCAAGTGTGTCCTAAAATCGGATAATTGTGTACATGTCGGGACTTTAAATCGGCGGATCAGATAGAATGTGGTCTTATAAACCAAATGAGTGTTGGAACTCATATGAAATGGTTTAACAAAGTTAGCATTTTGATTCGAAAAGGTTCTTAAGTGCTTTTGACCCGTTATGACTCGTTAAGGTAGTATACGCTACTTTAACAAATCATTTGCGTAAATACGTGTTCGGATGGTTAGGTATGTGTTATGATAAGTCTAATATGCCAAAACATGTTTGATTAAGTTGTAACATCATTTTATATGTCAAAACATTGGTCACATATGTCACACCCCGACCCGCAGCGGAAAAGGTGATCGGGGCATGATTGGGTTTTCATCAAAGCTCATGACATTTATTATAATGTTTCATGTTTATTATTACAATTTAAAGGAAATCATACAATCATATCATACAAGTTCAACATGTTCTATACATCTTTGTAGGCTTCATTATTTTTCTTCTAAGGCACTTTCCTATGTGTTCCTTGCTTCATCCTGTCCACCTGTATCATGTGTAAAAATGGTTTTTGGATCAACAAAAAGTTGGCGAGTGAATTCTATGAAAAACGTTTAAATGAGTTTATTGTATTGATTATAAAATAAAGTGCATAACCACATATGAGTAAACGTAAATGTAAATTTATTCACAAAACACTTAATATTAAATATTATACACACATACAACAATGGATTGTTTTGAGGCACGCGTTGTTCAACTCGTCTCCCACGAGGAACTGATGGGCCTAATGAATGAGTTTTGAGGCACGCGTTGTTCTACGAACTGATGGGCCTAATGAATGAGTTTTAAGGCACGCGTTGTTCAACTCGTCTCCCACGAGGAACTGATGGGCCTAACAAATAATTTGCATACAACTTGACAATATGTAATACATAACAACAAACAATATTTACATTCTAAGTTTAGATCATAATATGGTATAGCACGAGTTTGAATAAACGAATAAGTTTAAGCGACACATGATACACCCCAAAACATGAATAAAAAGGGGAATTTGTAAGAATTCACTCACAGTGGGTGCGTTTCTTGGATCGATGATGAATGCGCACGAATTCGGATTTAATCGACAAGGGAACTAACCTAAATAATAACATAATAGTTCGATAAATAAATAAACTCTTATTTGAGATTAGTATTTTTAATTAGTGTTCTTTAATGGGATTGTTCGGTTTATTTTTGTGAGTTCAAGGAAATTTTCTAACTTTAAAAATATTATTTTTAAGTATTTTTAATTGATTTTTAAATAAAATAAATAAATAAAAGAAAATAAAAATTTTTGACTTTTTGACCAGTTGACCGTTGACCAGGTTGACCGGTCGGACCGTGTGTATGTATGCGCTGGGTGAGACTCGAACCGGTGACCTCCCGTACGCGTGCACGCAGCTCTACCAACTGAGCTACGTGTCTAACCCAAAATATTTCTGTTTTTAATTATATTTATACACTATTTAAGGTAGATGGATGGTGATAAAAACAGGTGTTACATTGAGGGTGAGGTCCAAGGTAAGGTTTCTTATTTGGGTAAGTTGAGTTGGGTGCTACTTGAGTGATGGGGATAGCTTGGAGGGGTACGGCTTGTGAGGCTGGTTGATTGCGTTGGGTGACAGCGAAAAGTTGCCCATCTCGTTTTCTCTTAGAAATGGGTTGAGAAGGGGATTCGGTTTGGGTGGAGTTTGAGGTTTCATTTGATGCTTTATCCTTCTTCTTCTCCTCCTTGAAGTCTTTATTCCGTATGTGGTTCTCGGTGAGCTCTGTAGCTAACTCCATTGCTGCTTCCAAAGTTGCAGGTGTGGTACTTATTACAGAGTCTTGAATTTTTGAAGGAAGACCTCGAATGTAGTGCTCGATCAAACGGTAAAAAGGAGTGAACAAGTTGGGAACCATTTGATTTAACTCGAGGAATCTGTTGTTGTATGTGGTGTGGTCGCGTTCCTTTTGTTTCAAAGAATAGAACTCATCCTCCAATTTCTTGATTTCGCTTCTGGGGCAAAACCGTCTTGTCATGATTTCCTTCAACTCTTCCCAAGTCAAAGTCATAGCATCTTCAACACCTCGTTTGGCCTTCTCTGTATTCCACCATGTAAGTGCTATTCCAAGTAAACGACCAGTAGCATATCGCACTTTGCGATCATCGGGGCAATCGCAATTTAGAAAAGTGTTTTCATTTCTTCAAACCAATGGAGGAGAGCGGTGACACCTTCAGTCCCTTCGTATTTTGGAGGGTCGCTGGATTTGAAATGCTTGAAGGTGCATTTAGTGGTAACTGGGAGAGGGTTGACAACATTTTGATCTTCTTGATTGACGGGATTAGCGGTAAGGGCTTGTTGAACTTGAACTACAATGTTGGGTATTACGGCAGCCATTTGTTGAGCGATTTGGGCAGCCATGCGCTCGCGAGCTTTTCCTGCTCTCATCTTCCTACGAGCGGAATTAGAAGACATCTACAAGGAATACATATCAAGAGTATGAGTTGGATGTTTTAGGGATCATGTGTCGTATTTAGGAATGAACAATCATAAAATAAATATAGAATAATAAATCTACTACATCCATAGGATGTCTTGGGCTTTGCTCGTAATTGGGCCTTGCATGCCGCCATACTTCACCTTCGTAATCATGTGGGCCCCCATGATTACCTGGTTTTTCATATGGTTCGCATGTGTTAGCCTGGTTACGTACACTAAAACCCGGAGAAAATCGAGAAAAAATATGTATATTCGGAATGTATCCAGGTGTGGACACGGTGACACCTCAAAGTGGGGTTAGTTCGAACGACGTTTGGTGTGGCATGCTTTGGCCTAATAGGTCCTTCGTACTATCACCGTTAGTCCCCAGGTAGGCAAACTGGTCCGTTATATTGGATTTATACGAATGCCAACCTAGACAGGACGTTCCGACTACCGGTACTTGTACCCTTACGGTTACTACATGCCCGTCGCAGAACTCACTCTGATGAGATTTGAAAAATGAAAAATGTGACAAAATCTTGAATAACGGAAGTATGAAGATGATTTGAATATGTGAACATTGAAATATGTATGATGAATGTGTATGTAATTATGTATGTTTGACTGTAAGTATAATTCACTATGTATCACAAAATGTAGTATTGGAAGTGTTTGCATGCATTTGTGTATGTAATAAATATGAAAGAAATAAACATCATGAGTTTGCATGTAACCACATAAACAATTAAAATCTAATCAACTATAGTATAGGCTCTAAGGGTCTAATAACCTATCCTATATCCCTATAGTCAAAAGCTCTGATACCAATCTGTCACACCCCGACCCGCAGCGGAAAAGGTGATCGGGGCATGATTGGGTTTTCATCAAAGCTCATGACATGTATTATAATGTTTCATGTTTATTATTACAATTTAAAGGAAATCATACAATCATATCATACAAGTTCAACATGTTCTATACATCTTTCTAGGCTTCATTATTTTTCTTCTAAGGCACTTTCCTATGTGTTCCTTGCTTCATCCTGTCCACCTGTATCATGTGTAAAAATGGTTTTTGGATCAACAAAAAGTTGGCGAGTGAATCCTATGAAAAACATTTAAATGAGTTTATTGTATTGATTATAAAATAAAGTGCATAACCACATATGAGTAAATGTAAATGTAAATTTATTCACAAAACACTTAATATTAAATATTGCACACACATACAACAATGGATTGTTTTGAGGCACGCGTTGTTCAACTCGTCTTCCACGAGGAACTGATGGGCCTAATGAATGAGTTTTGAGACACGCATTGTTCTACGAACAGATGGGCCTAATGAATGAGTTTTAAGGCACGCGTTATTCAACTCGTCTCCCACGAGGAACTGATGGGCTTAACAAATAATTTGCATACAACTTGACAATATGTAATACATAACAACAAACAATATTTACATTCTAAGTTTATATCATAATATGGTATAGCACGAGTTTGAATAAACGAATTAGTTTAAGCGACACATGATACACCCCAAAACATGAATAAAAAGGGGAATTTGTAAGAATTCACTCACAATGGGTGCGTTTCTTGGATTGATGATGAATGCGCACGAATTCGGATTTAATCGACAAGGGAACTAACCTAAATAATAACATAATAGTTCGATAAATAAATAAACTCTTATTTGAGATTAGTATTTTTAATTAGTGTTCTTTAATGGGATTGTTCGGTTTATTTTTGTGAGTTCAAGGAAATTTTCTGACTTTAAAAATAGTATTTTTAAGTATTTTTAATTAATTTTTAAATAAAATAAATAAATAAAAGAAAATAAAAACTTTTGACTTGTTGACCAGTTGACCGTTGACCAGTTGACCGGTCGGACCGTGTGTATGTATGCGCTGGGTGAGACTCGAACCGGTGACCTCCCGTACGCGTGCATGCAGCTCTACCAACTGAGCTACGTGTCTAACCCGAAATATTTCTGTTTTTAATTATATTTATACACTATTTAAGTTAATCAGAATTCATTTATTTTAAAAAGATTTTAATTGTATCGAACCGGTGCCGTCAACAGGTCTCGAACCCGGGACATGTGCTTCAACGTCGCACACAGTCCACCGCTGGACTGTGTGTCTAACCTGGTTAATATTCTGGTTTTTATTATACTTAACATCTTACAGTGAGTTAACCCGGTTCGGTTTAAAAAAAAGACATTTTTATTTCCTAGGATAGGGTCGTGATAGGGATCGAACTCGAGACGTGTGTTTATTGTTTGCACACAGTGTGTCTAACCCGTTTATATGTCTTGTTTTAATTAATCTTATACAATAGGCCGACTTCATCTTCTTCGTTCAAAACACAGACAACGATTTTTCAACTGTTTCTTGTTAAATTCAGTTAACGAACTAATAGGTGATTGAAATGTGATGAACAGAGAGGGTTTGGGGAAAGAATGTACCGGAACAGATTGCCTTTCTCAGAACTCCGGCAAGGATCGTCGGCTCTGTTTTGTGAACTCCGTCTGTTCGGATCAATTAACAGTTTTGATTGATTAGATGTGAGAGTGAACTACTGAGCAACGATTATCAGGAGGTTTAGATGACCATACCGATTCACAGCGTGATTCTGAAAATTTCAGAAGTTTTCCGGCGAAAGCAGAATATCCGGCAACGTCGTCTGGGATTGATTATGGGTGATGGATTGATGTTAGTAATGGTCTAACAATGGATTGAAACAGAAAGAGTCGAGGTATTACCGTGTTGATGTGAGTCTCGGTTTTCCGGCGAAAGTCCGATGATTGCAGAAAATCTCCGGTGAGTGAAATTGCTTCGAGAAACGGTGTGATTTTGAGCGAAAAGACTACCAGAGGCTTGGGTGTGCATTTATAGGGAAGAATCAAGTTGAATTGAGTCTGTTTCTAGTCTCGATTCATTGGTCAGCCTTTCTCCGGCGGTTATGACTGATGTCGCGGAACTAGACATCGGTTATAACCGATGGCGACGTTAATACGTACGTTAAGTCAAAAGAAACCGTCGATAATTGGCGAAATCGTCGGATTTTCCGGCGTCTGCGGATTTGGGCGCGCTGAGTGACTGAATTCGACTTCCAGTTTTATTATATGTATTAATTGTTTCAATAAATCAACAAGTAACACAAGTGGCGGAGTGGTGGAATGTGTGTGTGTTAAGTTTCCCGGCTGACCCGGGTTCGAATCCCGGCAGCCTGTTTTCCTTTTTAAATGTTTTATTTTTACTTTTTAACAATTATAGTTTATAAATTCTAAATTGTTTATTAATTATGTATCGTTTAAAATTAATTTGAGTATTAAATACGCAACGAAAAATTTTAACTGGATGTTCGGTTAATAAACGAAGCGGGTTTGGTTAACCCGGTTTTTGACGGATGTTACAGTATCCCCTGCTTTTAGAGATTTCATCCCGAAATTTAAGTAGTGGCATGTTCGACTCAAAAGGATGTGTTTTAATTTGACAATTGCATACTTAGAAGGGGGTAAGAGTTTAAATTTTTGTTTGAGGCGGTAACGTTCCTTGTAAGGGTTGAATACCCTGCTACAGGAATCGTTTTTTGTTACCTACGATAAAGAATATTGATAAACAGAGTTGATTGACTAAGTATAATTTTATGCATAAGAGTTTTGATACGTTTGGAAAGATAAGGTTATATCCTAAAACAAAACTTCTACTACTAAAACCTACATGGAACTTCTCAATATCGCCTGACAATGCCTCTGATCCTTTGACAAGAATACTTATATATAGGAAGTACCATCGGCGTATCCACCATATTCTTGTCAAATTTTCATTGGCTTTATCAGTAAATTATGATTAGTTCTATGTGACTCTAAACACAACAACCAAAACTTGAGTCTTAATTCTGAAAGTATACATGTTTGAATGATGACAGTACCTCTCTCGTTTGTTATAATGAAGAGGTTAGTCTATGTAGAAGTGAGACACAGCCCAACTTCTTTGAATGATGAGATTGAAATACGTTGAGATGTATGATGATATGAATGCTAAATCAGTGAGTATAAAACAAACTTCAACCAAGACATTACTAAATCCTACATGGAACTTCTCATAACCGCCTGACAATGCCTTTGATCCTTTGGCAAGAATACTTATATATAGGAAGTACCAGCGGCGTATCCACCATATTCTTGTCAAATTTTTATTGGCTTTATCCGTAAGTTATGATTAGTTCTATGTGACTCTAAAACATAAACAAACACAATCAACCAAAGCTTGAGTCTTAATTCTGATAGTATACATGTTTGAATGATGACAGTACCTCTCTCGTTTGTTATGATGGAGAGGTTAGTCTATGTAGAAGTGAGACACAACCCAACTTCTTTAAATGATGAGACTGAGATATGTCGTGAAGTATGATGATATGAATGTTAAATCAATGAGTATAAAACAAACTGAAATAGTAATTCGCATTAAAATTCTTGGATAAATTTCCAATTTATAATTGAGATACGTGAAAATTGAGATAACATAAAGAAACACATAAAAACTAAGCGGTTGGAGTTGAATCTTGATTTTTGGTGAAGGAGACTAGTTGGGTGGTTCGTTTGGGCCGTTATTATCTTCAACAGGATTGGCATTGATGTTGAAAACTCTTCCTCTTGCTGGTGGCCTAGTGATTAGGTTTCCTTGATTTGCTTGGTTAACTAGGTTTGCTTGAGCTTGGGCGTGTATGATGTTAACAAATCGCGGGCACGTGTTTCTAAAGTGGGTAGGGTCGCCACAATTAAAACAAGCTCGAACATATGGAAACATGGGGTATTGGGGTTGTTGATATGTTTGGATCATGTTTTGAGTTGGGGATGAGGTTTGGTTTTGAGGGGTGCGGCAAACCTTGCTCAAATGACCATAGCGTCCACAATTCGCGCATAGTCGACAAGGTAAGGTAGATGGATGGTGATAAAAACAGGTGTTACATTGAGGGTGAGGTCCAAGGTAAGGTTTCTTATTTGGGTAAGTTGAGTTGAGTGCTACTTGAGTGATGGGGATAGCTTGGAGGGGTACGGCTTGTGAGGCTGGTTGATTGCGTTGGGTAAGGGGATTCGGTTTGGGTGGAGTTTGAGGTTTCAGTTGATGCTTTATCCTTCTTCTACTCCTCCTTGAAGTCTTTATTCCGTATGCGGTTCTCGGTGAGCTCTGTAGCTAACTCCATTGCTGCTTCCAAAGTTGCAGGTGTGGTACTTATTACAGAGTCTTGAATTTTTGAAGGAAGGCCTCGAATGTATTGCTTGATCAAACGGTAAAGAGGAGTGAACAAGTTGGGAACCATTTGATTTAACTCGAGGAATCTCTTGTTGTATGTGGTGTGGTCGCCTTCCTTTTGTTTCAAAGAATAGAACTCATCCTCCAATTTCTTGATTTCGCTTCTTGGGCAAAACCGTCTTGTCATGATTTCCTTCAACTCTTCCCAAGTCAAAGTCATAGCATCTTCAACACCTCGTTTGGCCTTCTCTGTATTCCACCATGTAAGTGCTATTCCAAGTAAACGACCAGTAGCATATCGCACTTTGCGATCATCGGGGCAATCGCAATTTAGAAAAGTGTTTTCCATTTCTTCAAACCAATGGAGGAGAGCGGTGACACCTTCAGTCCCTTCGTATTTTGGAGGGTCGCAGGATTTGAAATGCTTGAAGGTGCATTTAGTGGTAATTGGGGGAGGGTTGACAACATTTTGATCTTCTTGATTGACGGGATTAGCGGTAAGAGCTTGTTGAACTTGAACTACAATGTTGGGTATTACGGCAGCCATTTGTTGAGCGATTTAGGCAGCCATGCGCTCGCGAGCTTTTCCTGCTCTCATCTTCCTACGAGCGGAATTAGAAGACATCTACAAGGAATACATATCAAGAGTATGAGTTGGATGTTTTAGGGATCATGTGTCGTATTTAGGAATGAACAATCATAAAATAAATATAGAATAATAAATCTACTACATCCATAGGATGTCTTGGGCTTTGCTCGTAATTGGGCCTTGCATGCCGCCATACTTCACCTTCGTAATCATGTGGGCCCCCATGATTACCGGGTTTTTCATATGGTTCGCATGTGTTAGCCTGGTTACGTACACTAAAACCCAGAGAAAATCGAGAAATAAGTATGTATATTCGGAATGTATCCAGGTGTGGACAAGGTGACACCTCAAAGTGGGGTTAGTTCGAACGACGTTTGGTGTGGCATGCTTTGGCCTAATAGGTCCTTCGTACTCTCATCGTTAGTCCCCAGGTAGGCAAACTGGTCCGTTATATTGGATTTATACGAATGCCAACCTAGACAGGATGTTCCGACTACCGGTACTTGTACCCTTACAGTTACTACGTGCCCGTCGTAGAACTCAGTCTGATGAGATTTGAAAAATGAAAAATGCGACAAAATCTTGAATAACGGAAGTATAAAGATGACTTTAATATGTGAACATTGAAATACGTATGATGAATGTGTATGTAATTATGTATGTTTGACTGTAAGTATAATTCACTATGTATCACAAAATGTAGTTTTAGAAGTGTTTGCATGCATTTGTGTATGTAATAAATATGAAAGAAATAAACATCATGAGTTTGCATGTAACCACATAAACAATTAAAATCTAATCAACTATAGTATAGGCTCTAAGGGTCAAATAACCTATCCTATATCCCTATAGTCAAAAGCTCTGATACCAATCTGTCACACCCCGACCCGCAGCGGAAAAGGTGATCGGGGCATGATTGGGTTTTCATCAAAGCTCATGACATTTATTATAATGTTTCATGTTTATTATTACAATTTAAAGGAAATCATACAATCATATCATACAAGTTCAACATGTTCTATACATCTTTCTAGGCTTCATTATTTTTCTTCTAAGGCACTTTCCTATGTGTTCCTTGCTTCATCCTGTCCACCTGTATCATGTGTAAAAATGGTTTTTGGATCAACAAAAAGTTGGCGAGTGAATCCTATGAAAAACATTTAAATGAGTTTATTGTATTGATTATATAATAAGTGCATAACCACATATGAGTAAATGTAAATGTAAATTTATTCACAAAACACTTAATATTAAATATTGCACACACATACAACAATGGATTGTTTTGAGGCACGCGTTGTTCAACTCGTCTCCCACGAGGAACTGATGGGCCTAATGAATGAGTTTTGAGGCACGCGTTGTTCTACGAACTGATGGGCCTAATGAATGAGTTTTAAGGCACGCGTTGTTCAACTCGTCTCCCACGAGGAACTGATGAGCCTAACAAATAATTTGCATACAACTTGACAATATGTAATACATAACAACAAACAATATTTACATTCTAAGTTTAGATCATAATATGGTATAGCACGAGTTTGAATAAACGAATTAGTTTAAGCGACACATGATACACCCCAAAACATGAATAAAAAGGGGAATTTGTAAGAATTCACTCACAGTGGGTGCGTTTCTTGGATTGATGATGAATGCGCACGAATTAGGATTTTATCGACAAGGGAACTAACCTAAATATAACATAATAGTTCGATAAATAAATAAACTCTTATTTGAGATTAGTATTTTTAATTAGTGTTCTTTAATGGGATTGTTCGGTTTATTTTTGTGAGTTCAAGGAAATTTTCTAACTATAAAAACATTATTTTTAAGTATTTTTAATTGATTTTTAAATAAAATAAATAAATAAAAGAAAATAAAAATTTTTGACTTTTTGACCAGTTGACCGTTGATCAGTTGACCGGTCGGACCATGTGTATGTATGCGCTGGGTGAGACTCGAACCGGTGACCTCCCGTACGCGTGCACGCAGCTCTACCAACTGAGCTACGTGGCTAACCCGAAATATTTCTGTTTTTAATTATATTTATACACTATTTAAGTTAATCAGAATTCATTTATTTTAAAAAGATTTTAATTGTATCGAACCAGTGCCGTCAACAGGTCTCGAACCCGGGACATGTGCTTCAACGTTGCACACCGTCCACCGCTGGACTGTGTGTCTAACCTGGTTAATATTCTGGTTTTTATTATATTTAACATCTTACAATGAGTTAACCCGGTTCGGTTTTAAAAAAAAGACATTTTTATTTTCGAGGATAGGGTCGTGATAGGGATCGAACTCGAGACGTGTGTTTATTGTTTGCACACAGTCCACCGCTGGACTGTGTGTCTAACCCGTTTATATGTCTTGTTTTAATTAATCTTATACAATAGGCCGACTTCATCTTCTTCGTTCAAAACACAGACAACGATTTTTCAACTGTTTCTTGTTAAATTCAGTTAACGAACTAATAGGTGATTGAAATGTGATGAACAGAGAGGGTTTAGGGAAAGAATGTACCGGAACAGATTGTCTTTCTCAGAACTCCGGCAAGGATCGTCGGCTCTGTTTTGTGAACTCCGTCTGTTCGGATCAATTAACATTTTTGATTGATTAGATGTGAGATTGAACTACTGAGCAACGATTATCAGGAGTTTTAGATGATCATACCGATTCACAGCGTGATTCTGAAAATTTCAGAAGTTTTCCGGCGAAAGCAGAATATCCGGCAACGTCGTCTGGGATTGATTATGGGTGATGGATTAATGTTAGTAATGGTCTAACAATGGATTGAAACAGAAAGAGTCGAGGTATTTACCGTGTTGATGTGATCTCGGTTTTCCGGTGAAAGTCCGATGATTGCAGAAAATCTCTGGTGAGTGAAATTGCTTCGAGAAATGGTGCGGTTTTGAGCGAAAAGACTACCAGAGGCTTGGGTGTGCATTTATAGGGAAGAATCAAGTTGAATTGGGTCTGTTTCTAGTCTCGATTCATTGGTCAGCCTTTCTCCGGCGGTTATGACTGATGTCGCGGAACTAGACATCGGTTATAACCGATGGCGACGTTAATACGTACGTTAAGTCAAAAGAAACCGTCGATAATTGGCGAAATCGTCGGATTTTCCGGCGTCTGCGGATTTGGGAGCGCTGAGTGACTGAATTCGACTTCCAGTTTTATTATATGTATTAATTGTTTCAATAAATCAACAAGTAACACAAGTGGCGGAGTGGTGGAATGTGTGGTGTGTTAAGTTTCCCGGCTGACCCGGGTTCGAATCCCCGCAGCCTGTTTCCTTTTTAATTGTTTTATTTTTACTTTTTAACAATTATAGTTTATAAATTCTAAATTGTTTATTAATTATGTATCGTTTAAAATTAATTTGAGTATTAAATACGCAACGAAAAATTTTAACTGGATGTTCAGTTAATAAACGAAGCGGGTTTGGTTAACCCGGTTTTTGACGGATGTTACAGTATCCCCTGCTTTTAGAAATTTCATCCCGAAATTTAAGTAGTGGCATGTTCGACTCAAAAGGATGGTGTTTTAATTTGACAATTGCATACTTAGAAGGGGGTAAGAGTTTAAATTTTTGTTTGAGGCGGTAACGTTCCTTGTAAGGGTTGAATACCCTGCTACAGGAATCGTTTTTTGTTGCCTACGATAAAGAATATTGATAAACAGAGTTGATTGACTAAGTATAATTTTATGCATAAGGGTTTTGATACGTTTGGAAAGATAAGGTTATATCCTAAAACAAAACTTCTACTACTAAAACCTACATGGAACTTCTCAATATCGCCTGACAATGCCTCTGATCCTTTGACAAGAATACTTATATATAGGAAGTACCATCGGCGTATCCACCATATTCTTGTCAAATTTTCATTGTCTTTATCAGTAAATTATGATTAGTTCTATGTGACTCTAAACACAACAACCAAAACTTGAGTCTCAATTCTGAAAGTATACATGTTTGAATGATGACAGTACCTCTCTCGTTTGTTATAGTGAAGAGGTTAGTCTATGTAGAAGTGAGACACAGCCCAACTTCTTTGAATGATGAGATTGAAATACGTTGAGATGTATGATGATATGAATGCTAAATCAGTGAGTATAAAACAAACTTCAACCAAGACATTACTAAATCCTACATGGAACTTCTCATAACCGCCTGACAATACCTTTGATCCTTTGGCAAGAATACTTATATATAGGAGTACCAGCGGCGTATCCATCATATTCTTGTCAAATTTTCATTGGCTTTATCCGTAAGTTATGATTAGTTCTATGTGACTCTAAAACATAAACAAACACAATCAACCAAAGCTTGAGTCTTAATTCTGATAGTATACATGTTTGAATGATGACAGTACCTCTCTCGTTTGTTATGATGGAGAGGTTAGTCTATGTAAAAGTGAGACACAACCCAACTTCTTTAAATGATGAGACTGAGATATGTCGTGAAGTATGATGATATGAATGTTAAATCAATGAGTATAAAACAAACTGAAATAGTAATTCGCATTAAAATTCTTGGATAAATTTCCAATTTATAATTGAGATACGTGAAAATTGAGATAACATAAAGAAAAACATAAAAACTAAGCGGTTGGAGTTGAATCTTGATTTTTGGTGAAGGAGACTAGTTGGGTGGTTCGTTTGGGCCGTTATTATCTTCAACAGGATTGGCATTGATGTTGAAAACTCTTCCTCTTGCTGGTGGCCTAGTGATTAGGTTTCCTTGATTTGCTTGGTTAACTAGGTTTGCTTGAGCTTGTGCGTGTATGATGTTAACAAATCGAGGGCACGTGTTTCTAAAGTGGGTAGGGTCGCCACAATTAAAACAAGCTCGAACATATGGAAACATGGGGTATTGGGGTTGTTGATATGTTTGGATCATGTTTTGAGTAGGGGATGAGGTTTGTTTTTGAGGGGTGCGGCAAACCTTGCTCAAATGACCATAGCGTCCACAATTCGCGCATAGTCGACAAGGTAAGGTAGATGGATGGTGATAAAAACAGGTGTTACATTGAGGGTGAGGTCCAAGGTAAGGTTTCTTATTTGGGTAAGTTGAGTTGGGTGCTACTTGAGTGATGGGGATAGCTTGGAGGGGTACGGCTTGTGAGGCTGGTTGATTGCGTTGGGTGACAGCGAAAAGTTGCCCATCTCGTTTTCTCTTAGAAATGGGTTGATAAGGGGATTCGGTTTGGGGGGAGTTTGAGGTTTCAGTTGATGCTTTATCCTTCTTCTTCTCCTCCTTGAAGTCTTTATTCCGTATGCGGTTCTCGGTGAGCTCTGTAGCTAACTCCATTGCTGCTTCCAAAGTTGCAGGTGTGGTACTTATTACAGAGTCTTGAATTTTTTAAGGAAGACCTCGAATGTAGTGCTCGATCAAACGGTAAAAAGGAGTGAACAAGTTGGGAACCATTTGATTTAACTCGAGGAATCTGTTGTTGTATGTGGTGTGGTCGCGTTCCTTTTGTTTCAAAGAATAGAACTCATCCTCCAATTTCTTGATTTCGCTTCTGGGGCAAAACCGTCTTGTCATGATTTCCTTCAACTCTTCCCAAGTCAAAATCATAGCATCTTCAACACCTCGTTTGGCCTTTCTGTATTCCACCATGTAAGTGCTATTCCAAGTAAACGACCAGTAGCATATCGCACTTTGCGATCATCGGGGCAATCGCAATTTAGAAAAGTGTTTTCATTTCTTCAAACCAATGGAGGAGAGCGGTGACACCTTCAGTCCCTTCGTATTTTGGAGGGTCGCTGGATTTGAAATGCTTGAAGGTGCATTTAGTGGTAACTTGGAGAGGGTTGACAACATTTTGATCTTCTTGATTGACGGGATTAGCGGTAAGGGCTTGTTGAACTTGAACTACAATGTTGGGTATTACGGCAGCCATTTGTTGAGCGATTTGGGCAGCCATGCGCTCGCGAGCTTTTCCTGCTCTCATCTTCCTACGAGCGGAATTAGAAGACATCTACAAGGAATACATATCAAGAGTATGAGTTGGATGTTTTAGGGATCATGTGTCGTATTTAGGAATGAACAATCATAAAATAAATATAGAATAATAAATCTACTACATCCATAGGATGTCTTGGGCTTTGCTCGTAATTGGGCCTTGCATGCCGCCATACTTCACCTTCGTAATCATGTGGGCCCCCATGATTACCGGGTTTTTCATATGGTTCGCATGTGTTAGCCTGGTTACGTACACTAAAACCCGGAGAAAATCGAGAAATAAGTATGTATATTCGGAATGTATCCAGGTGTGGACAAGGTGACACCTCAAAGTGGGGTTAGTTCGAACGACGTTTGGTGTGGCATACTTTGGCCTAATAGGTCCTTCGTATTCTCATCGTTAGTCCCCAGGTAGGCAAACTGGTCCGTTATATTGGATTTATACGAATGCCAACCTAGACAGGATGTTCCGACTACCGGTACTTGTACCCTTACAGTTACTACATGCCCGTCGCAGAACTCACTCTGATGAGATTTGAAAAATGAAAAATGCGACAAAATCTTGAATAACGGAAGTATGAAGATGATTTGAATATGTGAACATTGAAATATGTATGATGAATGTGTATGTAATTATGTATGTTTGACTGTAAGTATAATTCACTATGTATCACAAAATGTAGTTTTGGAAGTGTTTGCATGCATTTGTGTATGTAATAAATATGAAAGAAATAAACATCATGAGTTTGCATGTAACCACATAAACAATTAAAATCTAATCAACTATAGTATAGGCTCTAAGGGTCAAATAACCTATCCTATATCCCTATAGTCAAAAGCTCTGATACCAATCTGTCACACCCCGACCCGCAGCGGAAAAGGTGATCGGGGCATGATTGGGTTTTCATCAAAGCTCATGACATTTATTATAATGTTTCATGTTTATTATTACAATTTAAAGGAAATCATACAATCATATCATACAAGTTCAACATGTTCTATACATCTTTCTAGGCTTCATTATTTTTCTTCTAAGGCACTTTCCTATGTGTTCCTTGCTTCATCCTGTCCACCTGTATCATGTGTAAAAATGGTTTTTGGATCAACAAAAAGTTGGCGAGTGAATCCTATGAAAAACATTTAAATGGGTTTATTGTATTGATTATAAAATAAAGTGCATAACCACATATGAGTAAATGTAAATGTAAATTTATTCACAATACACTTAATATTAAATATTGCACACACATACAACAATGGATTGTTTTGAGGCACGCGTTGTTCAACTCGTCTCCCACGAGGAACTGATGGGCCTAATGAATGAGTTTTGAGGCACGCGTTGTTCTACGAACTGATGGGCCTAATGAATGAGTTTTAAGGCATGCGTTGTTCAACTCGTCTCCCACGAGGAACTGATGGGCCTAACAAATAATTTGCATACAACTTGACAATATGTAATACATAACAACAAACAATATTTACATTCTAAGTTTAGATCATAAATGGTATAGCACGAGTTTGAATAAACGAATTAGTTTAAGCGACACATGATACACCTCAAAACATGAATAAAAAGGGGAATTTGTAAGAATTCACTCACAGTGGGTGCGTTTCTTGGATTGATGATGAATGCGCACGAATTCGGATTTAATCGACAAGGGAACTAACCTAAATATAACATAATAGTTCGATAAATAAATAAACTCTTATTTGAGATTAGTATTTTTAATTAGTGTTCTTTAATAGGATTGTTCGGTTTATTTTTGTGAGTTCAAGGAAATTTTCTAACTATAAAAACATTATTTTTAAGTATTTTTAATTGATTTTTAAATAAAATAAATAAATAAAGAAAATAAAAATTTTTGACTTTTTGACCTGTTGACCGTTGACCAGTTGACCGGTCGGACCGTGTGTATGTATGCGCTGGGTGAGACTCGAACCGGTGACCTCCCGTACGCGTGCACGCAGCTCTACCAACTGAGCTACGTGTCTAACCCGAAATATTTCTGTTTTTAATTATATTTATACACTATTTAAGTTAATCAGAATTAATTTATTTTAAAAAGATTTTAATTGTATCGAACCGGTGCCGTCAACAGGTCTCGAACCCGGGACATGTGCTTCAACGTTGCACACCGTCCACCGCTGGACTGTGTGTCTAACCTGGTTAATATTCTGGTTTTTATTATACTTAACATCTTACAGTGAGTTAACCCGGTTCGGTTTTAAAAAAAAGACATTTTTATTTTCGAGGATAGGGTCGTGATAGGGATCGAACTCGAGACGTGTGTTTATTGTTTGCACACAGTCCACCGCTGGACTGTGTGTCTAACCCGTTTATATGTCTTGTTTTAATTAATCTTATACAATAGGCCGACTTCATCTTCTTCGTTCAAAACACAGACAACGATTTTTCAACTGTTTCTTGTTAAATTCAGTTAACGAACTAATAGGTGATTGAAATGTGATGAACAGAGAGGGTTTAGGGAAAGAATGTACCGGAACAGATTGTCTTTCTCAGAACTCCGGCAAGGATCGTCGGCTCTGTTTTGTGAACTCCGTCTGTTCGGATCAATTAACATTTTTGATTGATTAGATGTGAGATTGAACTACTGAGCAACGATTATCAGGAGTTTTAGATGATCATACCGATTCACAGCGTGATTCTGGAAATTTCAGAAGTTTTCCGGCGAAAGCAGAATATCCGGCAACGTCGTCTGGGATTGATTATGGGTGATGGATTGATGTTAGTAATGGTCTAACAATGGATTGAAACAGAAAGAGTCGAGGTATTTACCGTGTTGATGTGAGTCTCGGTTTTCCGGTGAAAGTCCGATGATTGCAGAAAATCTCCGATGAGTGAAATTGCTTCGAGAAATGGTGCGATTTTGAGCGAAAAGACTACCAGAGGCTTGGGTGTGCATTTATAGGGAAGAATCAAGTTGAATTGGGTCTGTTTCTAGTCTCGATTCATTGGTCAGCCTTTCTCTGGCGGTTATGACTGATGTCGCGGAACTAGACATCGGTTATAACCGATGGCGACGTTAATACGTACGTTAAGTCAAAAGAAACCGTCGATAATGCGTCTGCGGATTTGGGAGCGCTGAGTGACTGAATTCGACTTCCAGTTTTATTATATGTATTAATTGTTTCAATAAATCAACAAGTAACACAAGTGGCGGAGTGGTGGAATGTGTGTGTGTTAAGTTTCCTGGCTGACCCGGGTTCGAATCCCGGCAGCCTGTTTTCCTTTTTAATTGTTTTATTTTTACTTTTTAACAATTATAGTTTATAAATTCTAAATTGTTTATTAATTATGTATCATTTAAAATTAATTTGAGTATTAAATACGCAACGAAAAATTTTAACTGGATGTTCGGTTAATAAACGAAGCGGGTTTGGTTAACCCGGTTTTTGATGGATGTTACAACAAATGCATAAAGTTGATTTATGCGCAAAAAAGGGCGTTTTGGTCATTTGTAAAGGCATAACTAGCGACTTAACGAAACACCAACCAAACGACGTGACCATAAGTTACAATCCTCAGAAGGTTATTCCCTTTACAAGTATGGTCACAAATATGTGTTTGGTCGGGTCCTAAGATCGACCAAATAGGTCGGATTCGAAAGTCAAAGCGGTGGTCAATACCGCTCGACTTACGATCCTAAATAAGCACTAAACTAAAAGTGACGAGTTAGACATGTCAAAACATGTCTAACTAAGTGTTAAAATGTTTTGGTATCAAAACTTAGTGTTTTGATACCCGAAAATAGTTTCGTCGCAAAATGCACCTAAATGCGCATTTTGACCGAAACTTTGACTCATCACTTTGACTAGTAAACGTGGTAATCAGTATGCATGATCGCTAAGGATCATAACCATCGTGATTACGATCACGTTGCAAAGTTCCATTGAACTTTGACTTGACCAATTATGGTCAGAACCGAAAGTCAAACAGAAAGTCAATTGTTTGACTTTTAGTTCAAAATAACTAAAAGAAATGAAAGAGGCGAAGGAAGAACACTTACTTGTGTCCTAGGAAGCCAAGAATACTCAGTAGGAGGCCTCCAAAAGATGGAAGCAAGCTCCAAGAGAGTGGGAGAAAGAAATGAGAAATGAGCAAGTTGAAATGGATGAAGATCATGGGTATTTATAGTTCTTTTGGAGCCATAAGATCATCACAAGTGTCCAAGGAGGTTTCATGATCTTAGGATAGGTTTAACACATGTCAAATGGTGGCAAGAAGCTGGAAAATTTGAGTTCTTGGTCTCCAAGGCTTTGAACAAGAAGCTGCCAAGTTTCAGCTGAAAAACGCACTCCCTCATGCCACACGCCATGACAAGGTTGTCCTCTCACGTGGCGCGAGGAACCACAAAAATAAGAAACCTTCAAATGTTGACAGCTTTGGCCCCTGGACTTGTTTTGATGTATTTTGACACATTTAACACTTTTTAACCTATTTTTTAGGCTCCATAAAGGTGTTAAGGCATATGTGACTTGGATTTTGCCCGAAAATGTCATGGATGTTGGTTCGTTCGGTCGTACGGTTGCGGTTTTCGGTTAATTACGATGGAAATCATAATGAACGCGCAAATGACCGTAAATGCGCAACAAATGATATTTTTGCATTCCAATCACTAAAAAGATTTTAATGATTACAAAAAATTTTGGATACACGTACATGTTCCGGATTAAGAAATACGTGTAACGGCATAGTTTCGCAGAATTTGCAAAATAGCCCCTTAGCTTGCATAAGCGTGTTTTTGCCATACCGAAGCCCTCAAAACTTGTTTCTAAGTTATGTAAAGGGTATTTAGGGTATGTTTAGCTTATGTCATTGTTCCGGAGTGTATGTCGCGTTAAACTGATTAATTTGCGTAACAGTTTGCGATTTCACATCTAGAAGTTGTTTAAGAGTTCGGAATCGTGCAAGAATTGAATACTTACAATTGTCATGATAAAAATACAAATCTCGTAAATAAAAAACAAAAAATTTATTGATTGATAATTTGTTCGGAATCATTACATGATCAAATCACCACAAATGTCACACCCTTAATGGCGTTTTGCTAGGTGTTGGTGTTAATAGATCAAAAGAAGGTACATCTGATATTTGCTTCCCCTTAGCAGTGGCATTTTCATCTTCTGGAGTTTTGGGTGTCACTTTTTCTTCAAGCGTTTGGATGAGGGTCTTCCTATCTTACTCACTTGTAGTAGATCGTGATTGCTGACCTGGTGTTTTATCAAACACTGCACCTTGCTTGTCATCATCTATGCTCACAATCTCCCTTTCAGATTTTTCTAACTAAGACATGAAAGAATCACTAAAATGTGTCTCGGTCACAGGCTAGGGAAAATCTTTTTCCGTTTTATCAAAGGCTGGAACAGTTCTGTTTTTAAGTTCAGCGTAGAAGGCTTCACTGTATTGTATTTCTGTTGGGCGGGGCATATGAAGTTCTTGATTTTTGTTTTGGTCATCAAATGGCGTTTTATCAAATATGGGTACCTTGGGTATGTCGGCAGCAGACTCGGAGTGCTTCTTCAAAGCTTTAACTATTTCTGCCACCATTTATGTGCAATCAATATCTCTTTCAGTTCAACCATTATTCTAGATCTTGTCTTTGCAGTCCCAAAATCTCAGTCACATTCCTAAACACTGTTCTTACACAATTATACCTCACAATTTCATACTCTAGCCTCTTGTATTCACAATCCAAGCCTTTTACATCATTTTCATTAAAATCTTCATTTGTGGCATTACCATTTGAACATATATATTCTTCTTCATTTGCACCTTCAACACCACCTGCAGTCTTATCTCCACCCTCTCCTCCATGACCAACCTCAGCCTCACATGCATTTCCACCTTCAACAGACATGACGTTTTGCTCATTGTCATCATCACCCTCTTTTCACCTTCATATGCAGCCTCAGTTGTATTCTTGGTGTTTTGGTCACATTAACCTTCACTATCACCTTCTCCTGCTATTGGTTCATCAACCATGGCATTTTCATTGTTTCAAGGCTCAACCACATCATTATCATTATCATTATCATCCATATCTTTTGTAATAATTTCCAACAAATCAAGACATTGTGAATATTTGATATGTACTAGCAGGAGGTTTGGATGTTGAACCATTGATTGATTTAATAAAGCCTTGATCTCCATGTAAGGTTCCTCTAACTCTTTGTAGGCAAAAACTAACTTTTTAGCCATTTACTGTCAAATGAGAGAAAAGATAATTAAGCATAGCATTTGTTTTCACATGGTTGCGTGTGTGAAAATTTTAATTATATAACATACCTCTTCAGCTTCATACATGGTGTTTTTTTCATCACCAGTGTTGTCATGTTTTTCACCAGCTTATTCTTCATGATGTTGTGTTAGGACTATGTATAGAGCATGATTTCCTAATGCTGATAACTCAAACATCTTGTTTTGGCTATCTAAATCATCTGCAACAACCCTTTGAATATAAGCTTCTTCTTGCTCATCATCCACATCATAAATAGCCATGGCGTTTTGGACTTAAGAGTCGTGTTCTATATGATTGTGGCGAACATCATGATCAAAATCAGCAGCATCATCATCAACCTCATCATGATCGTCATCATCAACTTCATCTTCATCTTCATTATCATTATCATTATTAGCATTATCTTCATCTTCATTATCACCATCACCATCTTCATTCTCCACATCATTATCATGTTCATCAACCACCACTTCAAAATTAGTTTCTTGGTTTTGGCGATTTCTAGTCTTCCTAACAGTTGTTTTCTTTGTAGCCTTCACATAGTGGATTTTTTGTCAGCCCCATATATGCTTTTCATCAATATATCTAAATCATTTCCAACATTCTCACAGTGACCCATTCAATTGGGTAACCTTCTATTCTTTCTAACTTTTTCCTTTGCAAGCAACATTCACCAAAGCAAGATGTAATAAAAGATATTAGTTTTCAAGTTTTAATTTAGCATACAATGTTGTATATAATTTTTTCATACCCGAAGTACGATCAAGGGTCCTGTGAAATGTTTTATTGGTGTCCAAGCATTTTTTGCTTGTTGTAAACACTCAACTAGATAATCACACCACTTCATTTGGTTGATTTCAATGTTTGGTTTAACGAAATGCAAAAATTGTTGGTTTACAACAACGTTATGCGGCCAACGATGGTGAAGATTGCAACAAGGAAATTTAGATGGAAGTTTCTCCCTTAATTGTCCATCGCTAGTAAAATGTCATCAAAGTATGCCTCACACCTGGTCTTTTAATCCAGGCTTGTCCCAATAATCGTCCTCTCCATTCAGCCACTACTGTGTTGTTCTTTGATGAACTTTTGGCCATCACAGCGACATTTCCATTTGGTATACTAGTTAAAGAATGTATCAACTCCGTAGTAAAATGTATCGTATGGTTACCGACATTTAAACTGTTTGTTTCTGCATTGTAATTTTCTACAAGCCAGTACCCAAGCATTGTTGGTATACTGTCTATATTCATTTTCAAGGCAGCACCAAATCCATGTTTTGTACTGTTTATATTTGATTTGTATTAAAAATAATAAACCAACCAATCAAGTTTGTATGCTCCACCCTTGATTAAAATATATCCCCACCGAACTGATAATAAGGTTCCTCCTGAACCTCAACATCTTGGTTGGAAGCCTTTCTCTTTTTGGCGTGTATCTGTATCTTAACTTTCAAGAGATCTTTGCCTAAAAAGAAGATACAATTCATTGGCGTTTTCACAAACATCTTTACATTGATTTTATATGGTGTTTTCAAAGTTTTTACTGAAAGTATACATGTAAAAGGTAAATTTTTTTCATTTCTTCGTCTCATAACACTTTCTATATGTCGCTAAAAATTAATACAATGCATCATAGAAATAGTTGACATTTTTAGGTCAAATATATATATTTCAAAGTGATCCGTTATATGGAGTTTTAATTGACACAAATGAAACGATTATAACCATGTTTTGATGTTGCCTTATTCATTTGTTCGTCGGTTTTTTTGGCGTTTACCATGAGGTAACTCTCTGGTTTCCTTTACTCTGGAAACTACACAAATATTGTTGAAATTAAAATGCCAATAACATCAAATAACTAGTACAATCTATAACCTGGTCAACTTACTTGGTTTTCCACTTTTGGATCATGATTGATCTTCTGACGCCATAATATAAGTCTTCGCGTTAATCTAAAGTTTTCGTGTTTTTTTGTAGAAGTTGTAGAGGTTTTGTGGGAAGTTTATATGTTTCAGTGTTTTTGTAAGGATATGTATATGTACAATTTACCTTTTTGCTCTTAATGAAACCTGTACACATTCAAGAAAGTTATGGATATTTACAAAAACGCCACTGCATCAATCCCAGCCATTATTTGCAAAGATCTTGTGTCTGAAAATCATATATATATATATATATATATATATATACATATATATAGGGTAACTATAGGTAGAAATCCCACTCCACTTCAGAAAACTACTAAAACTCATTTAATGGTTTAGGATGGAACCACGTAACCTTTATATATAATGGCTCTAAGGGTAGTTTTGGTATTAAATTTTTATTGCCTCTCTCTACTCTGATATTCTTTCTCTTTCTCATCTCTCAAGTTTTTTTATCAAAATCTATCATTCTCCAACATTACTCAACTTGTTCATATCTTCGTTTCTCTAATATATCTCAGATCTTTCTTTCTCTAATATGTCCCATTTAAAGAATCATCCTCCTACTCGTTTGAAGTCTATACATATATCATTCTCTTTCACAATCTTTCATATCTCACATAAAATTTAGATGTTTCACGCACATATCTGAACCAAATCGGGAGAAATCTTAGCATATGGATTTCAGATCTGAACAAAATAAAATCAGAGGTGGTTTTGCCTGTGTAGTTAGGGCTTCAAAGGAGATGAAGTTTTGGGGTTTTGGCATGTGTGTTTTAAGGCTTCGATGATGCGATTTTCGGTTCAATAAGGTGAGAATCAATTACCAAGATCTATAACAACATCAAATATTTGAATCGAACCTCAAGATCTGAAAAAAAGTTTTGGTGCGGTTCAGCGACCAAGATCCGAAATCGGACAATCGGACAACCACCATCAAGATCAAGTATGTTTTTAGGTTTAAGAAATATTGTTTAAGAGATCTGGTTTTGTTATACGTATTTGGTTAAAAATAATAATGTTGTA
Organism: Scalesia atractyloides; assembly: GCA_947069175.1. Taxonomy (NCBI): domain Eukaryota; kingdom Viridiplantae; phylum Streptophyta; class Magnoliopsida; order Asterales; family Asteraceae; genus Scalesia; species Scalesia atractyloides. Next base: position 19,401,249 of record CAMTDV010000005.1, on the reverse strand, counting down.
TCATTTTCTTGGTTGATTTATTTTGGTGTTTTATGGTGTATTGAAATGGCACAAAAAGAAAAGCAAAGTAGATATGGTGATTGTTTATTTTGGTGTTATGGTGTTTATCTTTTTAGATTAGCCGGATGTTAATAGCTAGAAACATACTTGAGTTGATTAACCTTCAAGGTCTATTATTTTTTTTTATTGTAACACTACGTAAAGAGTGTTTGAAATGTAACAATCAAAGCAAAAATGTATGTTACATTTTTTGTGTTACAGAATAATGCCGTTACAGAAAATAAAGTGAAGTGTTACACTTTTTTAGATTATTGTAAAAATAAAGTGTGTCGTTATATTTTTTTCCAGATTATTCTAAAAATAAAGTATCTGTTACAGAAACAAAGTGTGTTGTTTCATTTTTTTGTGTTACAAAAAAGTGGTGGTTACATATGTGATGTAAAATTGATCATGTAAAAATTATATGTTACGTTTCTGTGTAACATTTATGTTATAGAAATAAAGTGCGTTATTACAAATGTGGTGTAAATAGATAATGTAAAAATGTATGTTACATTTTTATGTTAGAGTTAAATGCCAAAATGGTCCCTGAGGTTTGCTCATTTTTGCCACTTTAGTCCAAAATCCAAAATTTTTAAATCTGGGTCTCTGTGGTTTGCATTTTGTTGCCATTTTAGTCCAAATTTCAAATTTGGTCAGATTCGCAACTTAAATCCTAATATTTTGTCTTTATCCTCAGGGGTATTTTGGTCATATTAGATTTATTATAATTAATTATATATATATATAATACCCTAAAATACACCCCAATAACCACCACTCTGCTCTCTCTCTCTCTCTCTGAACTACCGCCACCACACCACAACCACCCCCACCACCGCATCATCCCCACCACCACCATCCCACTGCCGCCGACGAAGAGAGACGAGTAGAGAAAAAGAGACTTACGAAGATAGAGAGTACGAGGACAGAGAGAGCGGTGGGAGAAGGGGGAGCAGAGAAATTAGGGTTTGGATTAGGAGAGAGAGAAATGTGGGAGTAGGGGGAGCAGACGAACAGAAAACCGCTAGCAACGGCGGTGGTCAAGTGCAGAGGAATTAGGGTTTGGATTAGGGTTTTCTTGTGAATTTGGGTCAAGGGTGGATGTTGGGAGTGGTTTTGAAGAGAATGGTGGTTATTGGGTTTTGATCAAAATTTGATTTTGTTTGTGGATAACTGTTGGCGGCAGTGGGATGGTGGTGGTGGGGATGATGCGGTGGTGGTGGTGGTGGTGTGGTGGTAGTTCAGAGAGTGAGATAGGGTGTTGTCCAGAAGTGGCGGCAGTTGGATGGTGGTTGTAACATTCGTCGTAAAACGGGTTTCGAAACCCGCTTCGTTTTATAATCAAATGATCAGTTATAAGTTCGTTGCATATTTATTGTGCCGGTTATTTTAAATAATACATAATTAATAAATATTTTAGAGTTTAAAAACCATAATTAATAAATAATAATAATAAAATTAAATAAAAGAACAAAACAGGGTAGCCGGGTCTCGAACCCGGGTCTACCACTTAAACACACACACATGACACCACTCCGCCACACACACATCTTTTGTGTTTAATACATAAACAAATATCATTTAAGGTAAAAACCGAAAGTCAAAACCTGTAAATCAGCGCGCCCAGAACTCGAAATTGCCGGAAAAACGAAACTCCGCAAATGTGGCTACTTTCCCAAGATCGAAACGTGTAAACTTGATTCGACATCGGTTATAACCGTTGCTTAACACACAATTGAGTCAAAACCGTTTCTTTTGAGAATTGAAATCTTTGACCGTGAATTTTGGTCTCCAAATCGAAACCAATCAGCCTGTCCATCTTATAAATACCCACTCGATTCCTTGTAAACTTTTTCGCTCAGAACCGCACTCTCTTCCTGAAACTTTAATTCTTTCAAAGCACGTTGCCAGACACTTTCGCACTCGCCGGAATTTCTAACCAGAAAACCGCAGATGTTCTCCAGACGGTATAATTATCTAAACCTCCTTGCTATCTCATGATTGGTAGTTTATTTGCTCAAAACAATAATCAAAACTGTTAAATCACTTCATTCAGCCGGGATCACTGTCGGGATTTTCGAATGATGAAAAAGATGAAGTTGAGTTAGTGTTTTAATATAAATAAAAACGGGTATTTAACCGGGTTAGACACACAGTCCAGCGGTGGACTGTGTGCAAATACAAAACACACGTCCCGGGTTCGAATCACACATGTTTCTGACTTTCTGAAATAAAACCAACATTTTAAAACTTATTCAGATCAATTCACAGCATATATATAAAATTAATATAATCCAGTGTTTATACAGATTAGACACATAGCCCAACTGGTTGGGCTGTGTGCACTCGAACCGAAGGTCCCGAGTTCGATTCCGGGTTCTGTAACCGGTTTCGGCCATATTAAATCATTTTTAATAAAAACTAAATAAGGTTAAAGCTAGTTAGTATATATATATATAATTAAAACAGAGAACATTTCAGGTTAGACACGTAGCTCAGTTGGTAGAGCTGCGTGCACGTATACGAGAGGTCCCGAGTTCGAACCTCACTCGCCGCCTGAAATTCATGCTATCCGACCGGTCAGACCTGACAAAGTCAACCTTTTCTTTAAGTTTTGTTTTCTTATTTTATTTTTATTAAATTGAAAAATTATTTAAAAATGCTTAAAAATAAAGATTTTGAAGGTTAAAATTTTGCATTAACCTCACAAAAATAAATCTAAAAATCTCATTAAGAGCACTAATTAAAAAATACTAATCTCAAATAAAATTTATTTATTTATCGAAACATTTCGTTACTATATAGGTTAGTTTTCCCTCGTCGATTGAATCATAAATTCGTGCGCATTCATCATCATCAAGAAACGCATCTATTGTGAGTGAATCTCTACCAATTCCCCGTTTTAATCATGTTTTGGGGTGTATCATGTGTCGTACTATTATTTTATTTTATTTAAACACTTGTGCATACATCATATCCGCAGTACTCCCTGACATCGTGCTTCAAGTTCAACAAGCTCTCACCGCTAATCCCATCAACCCTCCCAACCAAGAAGACCAGAGCGTCGCCAACCTCTTTCCAAAACCCCCAAGTGCACCTACAAACACTTCAAATCCTGCGATCCCCCAAAATATGAAGGGACCGAAGGTGTTACCGCCCTCCTTCACTGGTTTGAAGAAATGGAAAACACTTTTCTCAATTGCGATTGTCCCGAGGACCGTAAGGTACGTTACGCAACTGGAATATTGTTTGGGGTAGCCCTTACCTGGTGGAACACGGAAAAGGGTAAGCGAGGAGTTGAAGATGCCATGGCCTTAACATGGGAAGAGTTAAGGGAACTCATGACAAGACGCTTCTGTCCAAGAAGCGAAATCAAAAAGCTGGAAGACGAATTCCACGCACTGAAACAAAAGGAAGGAGACCACACTTCATATAATAAGAGATTTCTCGAGTTGAACCAGATGATCCCAAATTTGTTCACCCCCTTGTACCGCTTAGTTGAACACTACATTCGAGGCCTCCCCTCGAAAATTCAAGATTCGGTTTTAAGCACTTCGCCTGCAACACTTGAAGCCGTAATGGAGTTAGCTACAGAACTCACTGAAAATCGCATTCGAAACGGCAAGTTCAAAGATGAGAAGAAGAAAGCACCCATTGAGACCCCAACTCCAAACCACCCAGTCTCATCCTCGAAGTTTGCTGGTAAGAGGAAACGTAATGGCAAGAATTTCGCTGTCACTCAAACCAACCCTCCTATCACTGTTGCACCAATCACCCAAATTGCTCCTCCAGCTGCATCATTCAAAAAAGCCATATACTGGCCCACACCAAAAATGCAACCGCTGTCAATACCATCACCATCCCAAAAATCCCTGCCAACATTGCACAAGTTGTGGCCGTGCGGGTCACACCATCCAAACCTGCCGTACCCTTCAACGAATGAACCGCAATCAACCTCCACCCCAAACCCAAAATCAGATAGTGGGCCAAACCCAACAACCCTTACTTCTACCACCTTCACAACACACAGCCCAACCTTACTACCAACCCAACTACCCCATGATGCAACCCATGCGAGCTTGTTTCAACTGTGGGGACCCAAACCACTTCAGGAACACATGTCCACGCCTAGTGAACATCATCCATGCCCAAGCTCACGCAAACCCGGTAAACCAAGCTAACCAAGCTCCCCCACCTGCCAGAGGGAGAGCTTTCAATATCAATGCCAACCAAGCCAGGGCTGACAACAACGTGGTCAACGGTATGTTTCTCATCAATGGTAGTTATGCATCCGTATTATTCGATACTGGTGAGGATAAGAGCTTTGTGTCCTTGAATTTGAACCTATCCTCGACCAACCTCGTGTTAATCTCATCGAATCTCTAACGGTGGAAGTTGCTGACGGAAAACCCGTTTCATTAAATTCTATTATACGCAATTGTACTCTCACCCTAAACGATCACGATTTTCCAATTGACCTCATTCCTATGAAGTTGGGAAGTTTCGATGTTATAATCGGCATGGACTGGCTCAGCCAGCATCACGCTGAAGTGGTGTGCCACGAAAAATTCATTCGCATTCCTCTTGCAGACGGTCAGACACTACGTATTTTTGGGGAAACCCCTTCGAAAGGACTCAAATTAATGTCCTGCCTTCAAGCCCGAAGATATCTCCACAAGAACTATGTCGCATTCCTAACTCACGTCGTCAAGAAGGGAAACAAGGAGAGGAAACTCGACCAATTGTGAAGGAATTCCCACAAGTCTTTCCCGACGACATTTCAGGACTTGCTCCTGTGAGAGAAGTCGAATTTCGTATCGATCTTGTACCTGGCGCTACACCAGTCGCAAAATCTCCTTATAGGTTAGCCCCATCCGAAATGCAAGAGCTGGCCAGTCAACTGCAAGAGCTGACTGACAAAGGATTCATACGTCCTAGCTCATCGCCTTGGGGTGCACCTGTTCTTTTTGTGAAGAAGAAAGATGGAACGTTTCGCATGTGCATTGATTATAGAGAACTCAACAAGTTAACGGTTAAAAATCGCTATCCACTGCCTCGCATTGATGACCTCCTAGACCAACTTCAAGGTGCCACCTGCTTTTCAAAAATCGACCTTCGTTCTGGTTATCATCAGCTCAGAGTGCACGAAGAAGATATCCCAAAAACCGCCTTTCGGACTCGTTATGGTCATTACGAGTTCATGGTCATGCCTTTCGGTTTAACCAATGCCCCCGCTGTCTTCATGGATTTAATGAATAGGGTATGCAAACCCTACCTCGACCGTTTCGTCATAGTCTTCATCGACGACATCCTTATTTACTCCAAGTCTAAATCCGATCATGAGCGACACCTTCGACTCATCCTTACACTCTTAAGGACTGAAAAGCTTTTTGCTAAGTTCTCAAAATGCGAATTCTGGTTAGGAAAAGTACAATTCCTTGGACATGTCGTCAATGACAAGGGAATTCATGTCGATCCTTCAAAAATCAAGGCAGTACAGGAATGGCAAGCGCCACGTATCCCTACCGAAGTTAGGTCATTTCTTGGTTTGGCTGGTTACTATCGACGCTTCATTGCCAATTTTTCCCGTATTGCTGTACCACTCACGGCCTTGACTCATAAAGGAAAACCATTCATATGGGGACCTAAGCAAGAGGAGGCCTTCCAAACTCTAAAGCAAAAACTTTGTGACGCACCTATCCTCACACTCCCTGAGGGTTGCGATGACTTTGTGGTATATTGCGACGCATCAGGGCAAGGGCTAGGCTGTGTATTGATGCAAAGAGGAAAAGTGATAGCCTATGCCTCTAGGAAACTCAAAGTTCATGAGAAAAATTACACCACCCACGACCTGGAACTTGGGGCCGTTGTGTTCGCTCTCAAGATATGGAGACATTGCCTCTACGGTACCAAGTGTGAAATATACACTGACCACAAGAGTCTCCAACATATCTTTAACCAGAAGGAGTTGAATATGAGGCAACGAAGATGGGTCGAACTTCTCAACGACTACGATTGTGAAATTCGGTATCATCCTGGCAAGGCAAACGTGGTGGCCGATGCGCTCAGTCGAAAAGGTTATGCGAACTCCATTCGTCTTCTATGTTCGCAAATCATAACCGACATCAAAGATCGAATCCGGGCAGCTCAACATGTTTCTGTAACAGAAAATGACGTACGTGATGAGCTGTCATGTGGAGCTGAACTAAAAATCGAAACCAAATCCGACGGTATTCTATACTATTTAAACCGCATATGGATTCCTGATCGCGATAACCTTCGTGATTTCCTCATGAATGAGGCGCACAAAACACGATAATCTGTACACCCAGGAGCCGACAAGATGTATCAAGACCTACGATACACCTACTGGTGGCCTGGCATGAAAAAGGATATCGCTGTTTTTGTTTCCAAATGCCTTACCTATTCCAAAGTAAAGGCTGAACATCAAAGACCTTCAGGACTTCTAGTCCAACCCGAAATACCTGTATGGAAGTGGGAAAACATAACCATGGATTTCATTACCGGGTTACCTCGCAACTCCAGTGGGTATGACACCATATGGGTAATAATCGATCGTCTTAAAAAGTCATCTCATTTCATTCCGATTCGCGAGGACTTCAAGAACGAGAAGTTAGCTCGTATCTACATCAGCGAGATCGTAAGCCGTCATGGTGTACCATTAAGCATCATTTCAGACCGTGATGGTCGTTTCACTTCACGAACATGGCGAGCCGTACAAACCGCTTTGGGTACGCGATTAGACCTCAGTACCGCTTTTCATCCTCAAACTGATGGTCAATCTGAACGCACCATCCAGACCCTTGAAGACATGCTGCGAGCATGTGTCATAGACTTCAAAGGGAACTGGGACGCTCACCTACCATTAGTTGAATTTTCGTACAACAATAGCTATTATTCAAGTATCGGCATGGCTCCTTTCGAAGTTTTATATGGTCGTAAGTGCCGATCTCCAGTATGTTGGCACGAAATTGGGGAAGCGCAAATCACCGGACCAGAATTAATTCAAGAAACAACCGACAAGATCCTTCAAATTCGAAACAATCTTCTAGCGGCTCAAAGTCGTCAAAAGAGTTATGCTGACAAACGACGAAAGCCCTTGGAGTTTGACATTGGCGATCAAGTACTTTTAAAAGTATCACCGTGGAAGGGAGTGGTTCGTTTTGGCCAGAAGGGCAAGCTAGCACCACGCTACGTAGGACCTTTCAAGATACTCGAAAGAGTAGGTCCCGTAGCATACAAGCTTGACCTACCAGAAGAGCTCAACATAATTCATCCCACATTCCACGTATCAAACTTGAAAAAGTGCCTTGCCGATGAAAACCTCCATATTCCTCTAGAAGACATTCAAGTCGATGAATCGATGCACTTCGTTGAAAGACCAGTAGAAATCATGGATTCGGAGAGAAGCGTTTGAGGCGAAGTCGTATTACAATTGTCAGGGTACGTTGGGAGTCAAAACGAGGACCCGAGTTTACTTGGGAACGTGAAGACTCAATGCGCGAAAAATACCCGCATCTTTTTCCGGTCACCAAAACTGCTTAAATTTCGGGACGAAGTTTCTAAAAGTAGGGGATACTATAACATTCATCGTAAAACGGGTTTCGAAACCCGCTTCGTTTTATAATCAAATGATCAGTTATAAGTTCGTTGCGTATTTATTGTGCCGGTTATTTTAAATAATACATAATTAATAAATATTTTAGAGTTTAAAAACCATAATTAATAAATAATAATAATAAAATTAAATAAAAAAAACAAAACAGGGTAGCCGGGTCTCGAACCCGGGTCTATCGCTTAAACACACACACATCACACCACTCCGCCACACACATCTTTTGTGTTGAATACTTAAACAAATATCATTTAAGGTAAAAACCGAAAGTCAAAACCTGTAAATCAGCTCGCCCAGAACTCGAAATCGCCGGAAAAACCGAAACTCCGCAAATGTGGCTACTTTCCCAAGATCGAAACGCGTAAACTTGATTCGACATCGGTTATAACCGTTGCTTAACACACAATTGAGTCAAAACCTTTTCTTTTGAGAATTGAAATCTTTGACCGTGAATTTTGGTCTCCAAATCGAAACCAATCAGCCTGTCCATCTTTTAAATACCCACTCAATTCCTTGTAAACTTTTTCGCTCAGAACCGCACTCTCTTCCTGAAACTTTAATTCTTTCAAAGCACGTTGCCGGAGACTTTCGCACTCGCCGGAATTTCTAACCAGAAAACCGCAGTTGTTCTCCAGACGGTATAATAACTAAACCTCCTTGCTATCTCTTGATTGGTAGTTTATTTGCTCAAAACAATAATCAAAACTGTTAAATCAGTTCATTCAGCCGGGATCACTGTCGGGATTTTCGAATGATGAAAAAGATGAAGTTGAGTTAGTGTTTTAATATAAATAAAAATGGGTATTTAACCGGGTTAGACACACAGTCCAGCGGTGGACTGTGTGCAAATACAAAACACACGTCCCGGGTTCGAATCACACATGTTTCTGACTTTCTGAAATAAAACCAACATTTTAAAACTTATTCAGATCAATTCACAGCATATATATAAAATTAATATAATCCAGTGTTTATACAGATTAGACACATAGCCCAACTGGTTGGGCTGTGTGCACTCGAACCGAAGGTCCCGAGTTCGATTCCGGGTTCTGTAACCGGTTTCGGCCATATTAAATCATTTTTAATAAAAACTAAATAAGGTTAAAGCTAGTTAGTATAATATATATATAATTAAAACAGAGAACATTTCAGGTTAGACACGTAGCTCAGTTGGTAGAGCTGCGTGCACGTATACGAGAGGTCCCGAGTTCGAACCTCACTCGCCGCCTGAAATTCATGCTATCCGACCGGTCAGACCCGGTCAGACCTGACAAAGTCAACCTTTTCTTTAAGTTTTGTTTTCTTATTTTATTTTTATTAAATTGAAAAATTATTTAAAAATGCTTAAAAATAAAGATTTTGAAGGTTAAAATTTTGCATTAACCTCACAAAAATAAATCTAAAAATCTCATTAAGAGCACTAATTAAAAAATACTAATCTCAAATAAAATTTATTTATTTATCGAAACATTTCGTTACTATATAGGTTAGTTTTCCCTCGTCGGTTGAATCATAAATTCGTGCGCATTCATCATCATCAAGAAACGCATCTATTGTGAGTGAATCTCTACCAATTCCCCGTTTTAATCATGTTTTGGGGTGTATCATGTGTCGTACTATTATTTTATTTTATTTAAACACTTGTGCATACATCATATCCGTGATCAAATGTGTATTGATTGTTGTGTGAATTATATGTAGATTAAATTTATCATTTCAGTGTACGCATTTCATTAGGCCCATCAGTTTCCCCGTGGGATACGGGTTGAGCATCAGGAGCCTCATTAGATCGGCTCCGTTTGATTAAGCCTTGATCTCAAATACATCATCATTCATGTCATATACTCATCCAAAGTGGTTTGTGATTGTTTACATATATATGTTTGCTCACATGTGATTAATGCACGAATTTTCTTTAATAAATAAAACAAGAAATTAGTTAAAATGTTTTATCAAGGTTCACTCGCCAACTTTTGTTGACCCAAAATCTCCCCCGTTTTACACATGATACAGGTGATCCAGCCGAGACAGGAAACACTTAGAATGGCCTAGAAGAATAAACAAGTTTATGCTTTGGAATAAATATATAGTTTCATTTTCCTTTGTAATTGTATGAATTTTGTTTTTGGATATTTAAGTTTGTAATTTGAATTTAATAGATATGAAACATCTTAGTAAATATCATGAGCTTTGGTGATAACCCAATTATGCCCCGACTTTTATTCCGCTGCGGGTTGGGGTGTGACAGTGGTGTTGGGTTTCAGTGGGATGGTGGTGTCGGCGGCAGTGGGATGGTGATGGTGGGGATGATGCGGTGGTGGGGGTGGTGGTGGTGTGATGGTGCTAGTTCAGACAGAGAGATAAGGTGTTGTCCAGAAGTGGCGGCATTTGGATGGTGGTGTTGGGGTTTCAGTGGGATGGTGGTGGTGGGGATGATGCGGTGGTGGGGGTGGTGGTGTGGTGGTGGTAATTCAGACAGAGAGATAGGGTGTTGTTTAGAGAGAGAGAGAGAGTTTGCAGATCTGTATTTTTTAATATGTATATATAGTGATGCTAATTTGACCAAAATACCCCTAAGGATAAAGACAAAATATCGGAATTTAAGTTGAGAATCTGACCAAATTTGAAATTTGGACTAAAATGGCAACAAATGCAAACCACAAGGACCCAGATTTAAGAAATTTGGATTTTGGACTAAAGTGAGCAAACCTCTGGGAATATTTTGGCATTTAACTCTTTATGTTATATAAATGATATAGGTTTTTTTGTTAGTTACATGTATATATAAAAAAACATATGATGTTTATAAAAAATGAAAAAGGAGAATTACATCAAAAGTAAAAGTATGAGAGAGAGTATAAAAAGTCAACAAAAAAGTACACTATTTTCTTTGTTCTTATGGATGTCAACAATGATCATAGAAAATTGAAAACAAAATAGTATCCCCATAATACCCTTAGTTGTACTTCTTTGTTATTATTTAAATAAAAGTATTATCATGTTTACAACAATTTGACCACAACCATTCATAACAACTAATCAAGGGTAGATATAGGGTGTTTTGGGTTTCTTTAACTCAATATAGTTTTTCTTTTATCCTTCCCCCTAATCAAGGGTATGTAGCCATGGAACCAAACCACCATGTGAGCGAGAGTGGATATAGGGCTACAAAATTCTCTTTTCTAAAAACAAAAACCTTACATTTTTATTGTTTGTATGTAGACATGGAACCAAACCACCATGTGAGCCAAGTGCAACCACAACCATCGTCACCTTCACCACTCAAACTGGCTTGAACTCCGCCACTTGAACCGAAATCACTGACCACCTCGACATTTCCATCAATGTCGTTGTTTTCAACTACTATTATTTTCCTTGTTTTGTTGAGATCTTGTTGGTACACTCTCATGGTATTTGATAAAATTCTATTAGATCTAAAGAAGAAATTGAGGTGAAAAAGCATGAGTTTGATTTAGGAATGAGAGAGAGGGGGGAGGAAAGGAATAAGGAGAACACATCTTTGGCAAATGGAAAAACAGGAGTGGATGAGATTCAATCTTTTTAAAATATGTGGAATGTGCAAAAAGAAAGAAATAGAAAAAGAAAATGAAAAAAATTAATACAAGTTCACATATTTAATGCAAAAGTGATGTGTAACAAAAAAAATACGAGACATTTCATTTCTTCTGACATAGATAAAAAGATAGAAAAGTGCAACACTAAAGTCAAACCATCTATTATATGAACAAAATTATGATGTGCAACAAAAAACTGTCAACACAAAATTGGTTCTGATAATACCCTTCTACACATATGTAAACAATGGACATGTCGCTTAACCTTGTCCATATATATAGTTTTCTAAGTTTTCTGAACTAGATAGAGTTTTTCCTCTATAATTAACTTTGTGTATATATATATATAGGGTGGAGTTCCTGTAAAAAGGACCTTTTTCGTGAGAAGTGTGAGAAGCCATAGAATTAACATGTAAGCATTATGTTTTGAAATAAAACATGATGTTTTGAGTTGTTTTGGCAAGAAAAACACCAAACATAATAATTTAAAACACAATGCAATGTATTATAGACGTGAAATTTAAAAAACACTATTTAACACTTAAAACACACTACTTAATATTCTTGGCATGGTGTTTTAAGTTTTAAGCCTAGAATTCATTGCATTATGTCTTAAATTGTTATGTTTGATATTTTTCTTACCAAAACAACCTAAAACATCATGCCTAAGTCTAAAATATGATGTCTACATGTCAATTCTTATGCCTTCTCACACTTCTCACGAAAAATGATTTTTTACAGGATCCTAAACCTATATATATATATATATATATATATATATATGTAGGCAGAGAGAGAAACGAGATCAGGAGAAAACGCCTAAAAGTGTGAAAACGGTGAGAACGATTTTCAGCCATAAGATCTTTGTGATTTGTGGTTAAGATGTTGCGGTGGCATTTTGGTAAACAATGGGAACCTTGGAACTACAAGGAGGGGTAAAATTGGAAGATCCAAACAAGGGTGCACATGCTAATCACATGCCATTTTCCCCATCATATTTAAACTTAAACGCCAATAGCTTTTATATACATGATTATTTTTCTAAAAAAATTCCATCATAAAACTCAGCGTTTTTTATCTTTCCAACGAGTATACTATTGATATATTTTTTGAAAAAAAAAATTGAAATGGGGTTTTTATGGCGTTTTGAACTTCGTTTCTTTATGGCGTTTTCAACTGGGTTTTATGGGGTTTTTCTGAAGCAGGTGTTTTTATGGCGTTTTTCTGAAGTGGGCGTTTTTATGGCGTTCTCAACTAGTTTTATTATGACGTTTTCGGAACTAAGTGTTTTTATGGCGTTTTCAACTATGGTTTCATGGGTTTTTTTTCCTGAACAATGTGTTTTATGGCGTTTTAACCAGATATTTTCATAGCTTTTTTTCTGAACTAGGTGTTTTATGGCATTTTTTTAACACACAGTTCATGTCATTTTTTAATTTCAAAAGTATAACAATAGTATACTCGTTGGAAAGATAATAAAACACTTGATTTTATGGTGTAATTTTTTAAAAAAAATAATCATATATAAAAAGTTTCAGGAGTTTATAAAGGATGGTGGAATATGCATGTGGATAGTTTTTTGCATGTGAATGGGTTGTGCATTGACCTTTTGACAATATTACCCTTAGTGTAAGTTAGCACTAACGCCACATGTTAACACCAAAATCGTTCTCGCCGTTTTAACACTTTTACTTGTTTTCCCTATATCACACACTATATAGAAATAGGATCAGGAGAAAACGTCTAGAAGTGTGAAAATTGTTAGAACGATTTTCAGCCATAAGTTTGTGATTTGTGTATAAGATGATGCGGTGGTATTTTTGTAAATAATGGTGTTCTTGAGGACGTTAAATATTGCAAGAACCGTGAGAACGAATGAAAAAACCATGAGAAACCAATTTTTAGTACAAACCTTATTTTAATTAAAATACAACATAAAAAAAAAGAATTTAAAAGATTAAATAGTTCATTTCTATTCTCAAAGTCATTCTTTTTAGATTTTTTACATATGTGTAAATATGTTATATTACAATTATGTAAATTTTCTTAGTTACGAATTTACCTAAATTTAAATGTGTAACTTTAATTTCTAACATTGTATTAGAATAATAATGTGTGTAAAAAATTTGAATTTGAATTCTTTTTGAGCAAGTTCTCATGGTTTTTTCATTCGTTCTCACGGTTCTCACGATATTTAGCGTTCTCACTTAATCCTTCTCCTATATATATCTATATACCTTATTTCAAATAACAATAATAATTGTAAAAAAAAATTGAATTGGATTTGTTTTTGACAAAAGGTGCAGTTGTAAAAATTAAATAGCATTTTCTCTCATCTCATTTATTATCATCTTTGAATAATTAAATAGTCATAAATTCCTATTATCCTCCAGACTAAAATTTTTGTCTACACACGTCAAAATTTATTTAACACGTTTTCAAATTTATCCTACACACATTAAAATTGCTACACAGCTCGTAATCCATCCTACACACCTTGTAGTTCATCCTACACATTTCGTAATTTATCCTACACTTTAAATTAATTTTTTCTTCTTTTGAAAAAAATATATTTTTTGAAAATAAGTTATAAATTTAATGTTTTTGGCTATCAATAAAGACTACCAATTAATGATCTAGCTAAGTTTACAAATATACCCATACACTAATATTAAATACAAAAATTAATTCTCATTTGAACTATTCAATATATATATACATATAGAGAGAGAGAAATCCAACTCGAGTTAAAGAAACTCAATTGTGTGGTTAGGGATGTTCCACGTCAAAAGTGAATCAGATGAAAAAAAAAGGGTATATTCAATATTTTACACTAGATAAGTTAAAGAATTGTAAGAGGTAGATAGTCCATTATGTTGTCAGTTTTTATATAGTTGGGGGCTTTAACAAGAATTGTTGCACTCATAAGAGATACTTCCTTGTAAACAAAACAAAAACAATAAAAGTTTATAAAAACAAATAAAAATAGGTGTGGTCATATCAAACCTTTATGACTTGATCTTTTCCAATCTTCATAGGATATCCAAATTGCCGGTTCATAACCAACCTACCCTTTTCGACATAGGTTTAAAATTAACGTTTTTATATTTAATATTAAACTTATTCCACAGAATCCATAAATTTCGTATACCCCTATACTCATAATGTAACATTAATCATTTCACACGTACATTTTGTTACATTGCATTACATTATTTTTTGTTACAATTTTGAAAAATTACAAAAGAAATTGATAAGACACCCGTTTATGTTAAGTTGACACAGTTCCGCCTAGTGGTTTTAAATTTTATGTTATAGCAACTCATATATTTTTTTTAAAAAATTAATTAAAAGAATCAAAATTAATGCAGACCTTAGTGTACATACATACTTGGTGCTTTTGACAAGGAAAAATACATGGTAATTCCAAATCCTATTTAAACAATTGTCTTCTTTTAATCCAAAATTTGCACATATTTTTAAGAATCTTACATATCGTAGATAAGACACATAGGCTATACCCCACATCAAAAAAAATATAGGGGTTGCTGAGAGGAGGGGCTTGTCATGATATATTGGGAAGTGAATTCACACTTTGTCAGACTCTTTTTTTCTATAATTTGATTTATGTCACTTCAAAGTGTGTGTCATTTTTGCTAAAGCTTTTTGGTAATGAACCGTTGATAAAGACCTTTTATAATATCTGCATCCATTTTATAGGAACAGCTATTACAAAACCAGTGTTTTGATGTAACAACCTTTTGATGTAACTTTTTTTTTCACTTGGCGTATGTAAGACCATTTACAAGAATCATTTTTTTTCATATATAACATAAACCGAGTCATATCTATAATACTTGGCTTCAATCCTTTTTTCATATGCTACCTAAACCGAGTCATATCTATATTAGTTGGCTTCAATCACTTTTTTCATATGCTACCCAAACCGAGTCATATGTTACAAAAATCATTTTTCATATTTTATCCTACATAGAAATACACATTAATGCTGCAACATAGAAATTATTTTTGTTTCATTTCCATTTGTACATATAAATAATAATCAAAGCCCAAAAGTTTATTTTATATAACCAGGTAATAAGATATCTAATCATAGCACCATACATAACACAAAACATTTCTGCAATGTTACAAAGAAATCCGTAAACACAAACTATGCAAATGAATGTAATAATAATTTGAGATTAAATACTTACTAGTTTCCCTTTTAACACCTTTTTTCCAATTTGGTGGTAGATGTCTTTTTTTCCCTGCATGTCAGTTAAAAAACATCAACATTCCTCGCAATACGAAACGTTTTTGAAGAAGGGGAACACCCAAGCGAAAAAAAAAGTTTGAATGTATAAACACATGTGATAATTTTTATCTGTTTTGTTGCTTATCTTTGCTATCTATAAGCACGTAGGTCAATAACAAGTTACACTTTTTTTCAAGAATCCAACAATGTAAAGTATTCATGTACCGGGTACAGTTTTTGGATTATCTCAAAATGCAACACACATCAACATTTTTTTATACACATCAAATATCAATGTAACTTTTTTTATGTACAAAGGAATTCAACTACAAGAAACAAAGAACAAAAACCGTAACTTTTGTTTTGTTTCAAAACCAACATCTAACCCTTTTTCTTTATATTTCCCCTTTAAATGTATTTTTTTATTATACACGTTTTTGAAATATGCACGGCATAAAAAAGTAACATTTTTTTCTAATAGAACATTTGTAACATATAACCCTTTTTTACATTTTCCGCTTTTGTTACAGTTACCTTTTTTAATGTAAAAGGCATTTTCGACCAACAAAAAATGTAAATTCTTCTTTTGTTTCACATCCCCCCCCCCCCCCCCTTTAGATTTTTTTCCCTTAGCACAGATGTGAAATATACATGTCTTAGAAAGTAACATTATTCCTAATAGAACCATTTTGTAACCATTTTTTAGAAACCAATGCAAAACCCTTTTTTTTAAGTCACCGCCAAACAAACAAACTGAAAAAAACTGCCAGACTTGACAGAAAAAGATGTAAATTAGAAAATAGATACGCAAACATCCAATATATAATGTCAAGAACCCTAAAAAAATCATGTACGTAGCATCATTAAACCCAAATAACATTTATTTGTAGCATCCTTAAAACATGTGTATGAACCACACAACTAACCCATCAATAAAAGAGAAATTATATACTTAGCGATGTATAATAGAAGATTAAAAAAATGACAGATAATACAAAGAAAAACCCAAAATGAGAAAAGCAAAAAAAATTTTAGGGTCGACGTACCGGGTTCCTGCTACGGTGGAAGAAATTTCCGAGAAGCTACTCCGGTACAGTGTTGTGTTATTTTCATGCGGTTGATTGCTTCTTCAAAACATCCCAAAGAAAATAGGATGAAGAGAGGGACATATTTTTCTCACACCCCGATTTCCACATCAGTTCCTGGTCCGGTGGGGAGCATCGTGACGTAAGTTGATATCATCATAGACAAAAATACAGAATGTACAGCGAAAGTCTTGAAGTAAAATTACTATTACAAACGTCATTTTTCAAAGTTCAAAATAATATATACAAACGTTAGTAATAAGATCCACAGGCGGATCGCAAAATGTACAAAAGGTGCTCAACAGACTTTAGGTGGATCTAAGGACTTGCAAGATCCTCTTATATCACTACCGAGCAGCTTTGCCTATTTTCGTATTGTACTTGTAACTTGGTCTTTTTGAAAATACGTTAGTTTTCACCGGTAAATACAATTAACTGACTCGTTTTGAAAATATTTTAAAAAAATGATTTAGGTGCACAAGGCACGAAAAAGCTTTTATAGCTTGGGACAATTAAGAATTTTAATCTTGTATATAGTTTTACATGTTTGTCAATACATATAGGGCCCAGTTTGGAAAACGAGACATGATTAACCGACACGCCACTTATAAACCCACGAAAGAGTTATCCCCAACTTGGGGTAAATTATTTAGTATTCATCTGTCAGGTGTATGCCGACAACCCGTGCTTAGGTCGTGGCCATTAGTAACTTAAATGAGTCGAGGATATCCAGGACACGGTTGCGTTAACCCCCTATGTTTAAGTTATCAAACAATACAGATCAAAACGGGTTATGCAGATTTTATAGCCACAATCCAGCTAAATGATCCCATACCCGACCAAGCGGTAATAATTTACCGTATCCCAAGCCCGTATAGGAAAAATAAGTTAAAAGTATTTACCTGAGTTAAAACTTGATTCAAGTGCAAGATTAATAACTCAGTCGTATTCAAATTTAAATAAGTGTAGGTAGTATTTGCTGGAATGCTCTAGTCTGGAATGATGGTATAAATAACCAATTAGAATGCTAGCGGGTCCTATTTAAGTCGTAGACTTAGACCGGCTAGCTTAACGAATCCAAATGGTTCGATACGCTAGATTAAGCGATGACCGGAATAGAATGTGGTTTAAACCCGACAAGTGCTAGGACTTGTATAATATGGGTAAACAATACGCATTCTGGAATTTGAAATAGAAATGATAAGGATAAACCCGTTTCGGTTAAATTACGTAACTAGTAACATAAACTTAACCGTTCGCATATAAGCGATACCGGGTAACCAGGTAAGTCATGTACAAGTTCTATATGCCAATTTACTTTAAATAATTTATGATATCAGTAGGATATCAACTTGTATGCCTGTTAAAGTTCTAAAATGAAACGATGCCTTATAAGGGTGTTTCGGTCATTATGTGACGCATAAAGTAACTTGTATATATTCAGATGTTATGATCATAAACATTCTGGAAAAATACTTAATTTGTGATATAATATTAGAAGGATATCAAATATATGTGTGGTTTATAGTTTAAGACCAAACTATGCACCGTGAGGGCATTTTGGTCATTTCACACATAGTTTGATGACTTATTTGGGATTCTGAGTTTATAACATGTACCTACTGTAAAAAATATTTTAAATAAGTTATAAAATCAGTGGTAACAAGTTATTGATATATATGTTTTGAAACCATACTGTGTGCCGAAACGACGTTTAAGTCGCTAAATGACGATTTATACGATGTTTAATGAAATCTGACATTATGACCAGGTTTGTATAATCAAGATACGTTATTTAGTATAACATATCAGTAGGTAAAAAGGTTTTGTATAAAAAGCTTGATTAAAACCAATTTATGTGCCATAAGGGCGTTATCGCCATTTATTGGCATAATACAAGAACTTGTGTTTAAACTCATAATACAATCTAACCTGACATCCCAAATAGTTCTACTTATAATATTACATCAGTAGGTAATGAGTTTCATGAAGGAATTATGTTTAAAACAATTTTAGATGCTAAAAGGGCATTTTATTTTAAAAGCATAGTTTGCGATGTTATAGTAAAACTCAGTTTATGATCAGAATAGTAACTTCATAATATGTTAATTACATTAACATATCAGTATATAATTCATTTACATGTTCATTATGTATTAACACCTTGTTTTTTTAACGAAAAGGTGGCATATTGAAGAAACTTGTGCATAAACTCGGATTACTATTATGATCATGTAATATAACCTCAGAGGGTTATACTACATAATAATATAATCATAATGGAACCTTAAAACAGTAGCTAACTAGTCCTCGGGTGAGAATCGAAAGTCAAAGAAGAAGTCAAACTTTGCGCCTTTCGGTTGCAAACCGACCCTAGAGCTGGAATTGACGAGCCGAACATGTTTGCACATGTTCTAATAATTATTACCATGTTATTAAAGTGTTAAAACATTTATTTAAAACACCTACCTTATAAAATTTGAATTATTTTCAAAACTAACCCGTTTGACTTTTAATCATTAATATGTTGACCCTTCAATTGACCAAGCAAACGTGATTCTTAGGAGGTGCACTCTATAGGGATTAACACCTACCTAATTATGATCACGTAGCCATTTCCGAATGAAACAATGGCTGCACCATATGGTCTTAACCGAAAGTCAAAGCGTTTATCGAAAACGCTTGACTTTTGGCTATTAAAAGTCTATAAAATGAAAACAGCAGAGATGGAACACTTACAAGTGATCCAAAAGAAAGTTTAAACTCAGAGGGGGGTCTTTTTGATTAGGAACAACTCCAAGAGTAATAGAGAGGAGAAAGATTGAAGTAAGCAAGGAAAATAAGCAACTTAAGTTGCTATTTATAGTAGAATAGGATGCACAAGATTTTTCCAGGTGTTAGGACATGATCTTGGATCATTCCAAGTGTTAATGGACGTGTCATGAGCTGCACAAGAGTGGAAAATTGCGGGATAGGTGGCACAAGGGCAGAATACCTTGGCTCCCAAACAAAACTGCCACTGGCAGTCCCTTACAGGTTGTATGGCATAGTGCTTACAGTCTGTAAGGACCTTCTGGCGCCCATGGTTTTGAATCGGATATGGACCGTAAGGACTAAGCCTTGCGGTCCGTGACCGTTTATCAGCCATATTTCTCATCCCCTTCTTATGGTCCGTGACCACATATGGTTACGATCCGTAAGAGTCATTCAGAGGCTAAATATTTGGCATAATGACATCCGTTGACAACCATGGTTTCAGAAACTGACATAATTAGTCCCATGACTATATCTAATGTCGTCCAGAGGTCATCAAAATGACAAAACGACACAATTAGTCCCTCTCGTCCAACACGTGGCACATTCGAGAGTACGAGCACGTGTCGGTATATTACCGGACACGAAATTACGAGGTGTTACAATTTTGATGTTTTGTGTGTGGTTTATGGATAAACAATGAAAATGTTTAAGAATGGAAAAGAACATTTTACTTTTACACATGGTTTATACTTGATGAGGTATAGTGGGTAGGTTATAGGAGTTGGCTGGAGGTAACATAGGGAAGTAACTGGTCTTTCTCTACATGATGTATGTTATCGTACACAAATGCAGACTGTGTTATCCCAAGACACTAATATTTTACATCCATGATGAAAATACCCTTGGATGTACTTTCTATAATTATTTAATCAAAAGCAATATCACATACACACCAAAGATGATCACAATCGTTGATCAGTTAAATCAATGGTAAATATTCAGTTTCCAAGGTTTTTTCAACTAAGCAATGTTTTCGATTTATCCTTTCCATATATATATATATATATATATATATATATATATATATATTTATATGCGAGGGTTATCTTGGGAAAGCGAAATATTGCGAGAACCGTGAGAACGAATGAAAAATCCCATCAAAATCAATTATTTTCTAACACAAACTTCACTACAATTAAAATACAACATTAAAAAAGGAATTTACTCTTTAGATAAGTCATATCTCCTCTCAAAATCATCCTTAATAATTTTTTTTCACATGTGTGCATTTTCTTTATTTACGAATACATGTAAATTTAAAAGTGTGAATTTGATTTCTGAGAGTGTATTCAAAATGTAAAAACAAAAATTGAATTGAATTGTTATTGACAAAGTTCTCGCGGTATTTTTCATTCGTTCGTTCTTATGGTTCTCGCAATATATAGCGTTCTCAAGATAACCATCCCATATATAAAGGCTTGTTATTGTACAAATTGCCTTAACGTACGTTACGTACGAGATGAAGTATCAACATGCGATTTTTGGTTTTTTTCAATAACATGCGATTTTTTTTAACATTCGATTTTTTTTAACATGAAATCTTTGATTTCTTCCAGCAAGTGAAATTTCCTTTCTAGGGTTATAACGTGCGATGTTAGATCGCTCCTTGATAGCACAGGAACCTAGTTTGGTATCTAATGTCCAATTGGGCGGAAACTAAGTTACATGCTAATCAAATATACAAAGATTACTCGTTAAACTGTTGTTTATTGATCACTAAGTCAAAATACATGTAAGATCCAGATCGGACAGAGCTTTGCCTCTGTTGTGACAAAGTTGCAAAAGTTACAAATGAGAAACTAAGGACAACTATTTATAGGCCATCAAGTTCGATTGGAGGACAACAAGTTCGGGCGAACTTTCTTGAACAAGTTCGGCCGAACTTGTTCCAACTTCAAGCTTCCGGGCGAACTTGATGTCTATTTACATAAATACCCCTCATTTCTAACATAATCTAGCCCAATCTAAACAGACTAGATCCAAGACTAAGACATTGACATTATGTACTAACAGACTCCCCCTTGGATATCGTCTTCGTCTTGATCAGTCTTCAAAGCTCTGTCTTTTATCTGCAGCGTCCAAAGAAGTTTTTGTAAGGCTTCTTTCTACGTTCTTGCTCTGGAATTGGCGTTTGGTCAGTAGGCGGCACTTTCGTCATAAACTAAAAAACATCTCAATCTTGCCTCTCTACCCCTTTCGTGTATACGTTCTAATCACCTTTCTGCCTTCAAAAACTCTTTACGCTCTAGTTCTCTCCAACTGGATTCCCACATTCCTCCAGAATTCACACCATGCGCGTAACAAACATTCACTATTCTTTGATACTGCATCGCTTGAGTCTCTTCACGCTTCTCGTAACATATCTTACTGAAGAATAAACATTTAATATCTTCCTTCAAGCAATTCACTAGCCACATCAGGTCTAGTATGCGTATCGTCCTCCATAACCCTTTCAATCCTTCATTCTGAAACACTTCAACTGGTTTTTCTTTAGTAATATCCAAATGTTCTTCAAACTTCAACACTATCACATCTTCACATGTTGTAGGATCAACTTGCCACCATTTGAACAAAGGATAAAAATCTTGTTCGATTGGCATCAAGGGCATGTTCTTCATCGCACGAGGACGCTTCATAATCAAATTTATGTCTTTTTCTCCTGTTTTCTTGTCTGTTTTGATTCTACGCTTCGGTATAAACGGTTTCCAGTATTTAAATCCTTGCGTCGCTTCAAACTTTATCATTTTCCACAATAATTGATCAATACACTTCATGTAGTAGCTCAGATTTCTCGTCTGCACTAACTCCTCCACATCCCAATAAGGTAACGTACTGAAGTCTGCCAAGTATTTGAAGTACTGAACCCCGAATTCACGTTTAATGGCATAAACGTTTAGCTCTTTCAACCATCCCTAACTAAGAATATCACCCAATGACTTGTCTGCATCTCTGGTAAAGAATGCTAATGGATGTCGAAACTTCTTTCTCTCGGAATTTCTTTTAACCAAGATTTCTTTGCTTTTGCAATCTCTTCTTTAGTCATCGGTTTAGGAACTTTGCCTTCTCGCATAGACTCAGCTATCTTTTCTTTCAACAGCTCTTCATTTAATTGCTCGTACATTTCTTCAAATGTTGGAAACTTATCAGTATTAAGACCAATATACTTTTCTGCTTCATCTTTTTCATCATCTGACGACCAATCTTCAATAATAACTTTATTATAATCATCAGCATCAGACCTTCTTTTGTAGCAATATTTATTCGGTTCAAATGTATCTATGTTCACCACTTGCTCTTCGAAATCGAAATCAAATGTTTCAGCATCAACATTTAGCAGCTTTGAGTAGATCTTCCTTGGAATAATGGTGAATAAATTCTCCTCCCTCAACGTTATGCTCTAACATTAGAATCATAGGCTTCATCAGCATAGCAGCAACAGGCATTGCAATAATCGCATTTGTCACATCAACATCTTTTTGCCCTGTTTGCCCTTTCTGCTCCCCCTGACTTTCATTTTCCATTATGTTTGTATCAAACTCATCGGATACTTTGGCATCAAAAACCTTTAAACCAACTCCATCCTGATCATCATCGTTTCCATCATCGTTATCAGAGTCGTCTTTCGTATCATCAACATGCTCTTCATCATTATCATCGTCAGCTTCTTCATCGTCTTTCTGCTCAGTTTCTTTCTCAGAGATAATTTCAGACTCTGAAGCTTTCACAGATTCAACTATAGGCTCTGTTGTTTCATGCATTCCTTCTATAACATGCGCCTTTCCCCTGTTCAGCATTTTCTTTCTCTGTACTCTCTTTTGCCTCTTGCAAATCTCACCTTGTATATTCAGCAGTAAAATCAATCCCCAAACTGTTGGATAATACTTTCTGTAGCCTTGAAAACCTTCGATCATTCAAATCTCGTTCAGATCGTAGTTATGCAATCTCTTTCTGCAGACGTTCATTTGCATCCTGCAGACTTTCTATTAGTGCTTTCAAGTATCCTCGATCACCTTCCAGAAATTTGACTTTATCATTCATAATCTCCTTTTCGACTTCACTTTGCTTTACCAACTGTTCTAACGCAGCTTTCTCAGCTTCGTTCTTTGAAACTCTATCTTCTAGAGCCTTAACTCTCTTTTCAAGTTCATCAACATCAGATTCTGTGAAGAAATCATTCAAATCTTGAATATTAACAAGATCATCAGGAATGTTTCCAAACAGCTTTGACTTCGGAGTAGTCTTCGGTGTAGACTTTGGCGTACTCTTCGGTGTAGGAACTTCTTTTGGAATAGAACTTTCAGGTTAAGAAGTTGTTGGTTGATCTTGAGATTGTATGATTGGAATTTCAAGTAAATCAGACTCAGGAGGTTCTTGTGTAACTCCTGTCTGCACAATCGTCTCTTAAACTGCAGAAGTTTGAATCTTTTCAGCCGCAGGAGGTTCTTGTGTAACTCCTGATTCTTTTGCTATAGAAGGTTCTTGTGTGACTTTTGTGCCTTTCTTTTTGCCAATGTAGCGTCGGTTTTTAGGTTTCTATGTTTTCTTGCCTTTAGTGCTCAGAGACGCAGTAGTCTTTAAATATGTATCTGTTGACTCCTTTTGCCTTTTTCTTTGGTCTCTCCTCATCTAAACCCTTTTCTAACTCTGGTTCGTTATCAGCATCAGTTTCTTTAACCTTCTCTACTTTTTTCTCAGCGATAGCTTTCATTGTAGCTTTTTCCAAGCGAATCATCACTATCTTCATCTTTGTCAGATGTCGCAGAAATAACATCATTTTCTTGAGTAGTCTTTTCTGTCTCTTGACTCTCAACGTTAACTGCAGCACTCGAACCAGCTTCTGTTTGAATGTTTTCTGGTTCATCTTCATCAATCAACATCGTTTCGACTTTCTTTGACTTCCTGGAAGTTTTCTTCTTCTCTTCAGCAACAACTTTCTTTAAGAACCATTCGTTGCGCTTTTCATTGAATGTCGACAACCATTCTAATTCAGCATTCTTTTCATTCTCGCCACCAGTATCATCTTTTGTCCATTTGTATTCCGGTGGTGCGATGTAATCAGCTGACACAATAGCACCAAATAAAGGCTTTGCGATCGGTGCTGAAGCTTGTTTCTGGAAAGTAAGCTTGTTTCTGGAAAGTAATCAGCTTCTTTACAGTTGTATCATCCAGGTGACTAAGATAAACAATGTCGTTGGGTTCCTACGCAATTTTCTTGAATTTATCATCAATGAGCATCTGTACGAATCTCGGATACATTACAAGCTTGTTCGTTCCCATGTTGTTTTTCATATGTGTAAACACCAGCTTCGAGAAGTTGAACTTCTTATTCAGAACTAACGTTGTGGCCATAAATGCGATTTAATCTTGTACATCGTCTAACCTCACTTTTCTATGGCTGAATGCGTGTATAATTGCGTACATCAAGAATTTATAGGGATTCAGAACTCCCCCTTTCTTCAATGTTGATTCATTTACATGCCCTTTGTAACCCATGCGAGAAAAACAACCTCGTACCATCCTTTCATCAAGTAACAGGATCATTCTTATCTTCATTGAAGTTCAACACCTTTCGAATATCAGTTTCTGTCACTGTGAACTCTTTTTCTTCATTTCCCACGCGTTCAATTGACTTTATCACTGTGCTGTCTTCATTTAGAGATGCAGCGTTCCAAAATCTGTAGACGTGCGATCGATATACCATTGTCTTTTCCGTTATCGCCTTATGTATCTCAATACGTTCCATGAAAGTGAGAATACTGTCATATGCTTCAAGAGATGGACAAACAGTCTTGTCGAGTGTTATGCATGTATTGTGAAATTTATTGAATGAGAGCTGAATATTCTGCAAACACGAAAATCGAGACAAAATTAGCAATTTCAACAATTTTTACCAAAACATACATCAAGTTCGGGCGAACTTGATATGCATTTAAACATCACTTTTGCATCAAGTCCGGGCGAACTTGCTTAACCATTTTGATTGTTTTTAAACAAGTTCGGGCGAACTTGTTAAGACTTAACATTATGAATCATGTTTAGACAAGTCCGGGTGAACTTGTCAAAGGCTAATGAAATTTAAAACTTATCAACCAAGTTCGGGCGAACTTGTGAAATTTTCAACAGTTTAACTTTTTAGGACAAGTTCGGCCGACCTTGGTTCAAAGAACCAATTGACAAGTTCGGGCGAACTTGTCATCTTTTTCACAAAAAACCTGCAACAACTGATTTAAAGTATTCTGATTCAAATCAAAGGTTTATTAAGGTTCGATTATGTTTATATATTTCATTTTAAGGTCCAATTTGTCCTTAACATCTTTATTCATGTCCAATCAACAACTTCAGATCTATAATGCTCAATCTCTAAACGGTCCAAAGTCCAAATTCTTACCATTTCCATGATCCTTAGTGTGCGAATCACTAAGATTCACGCGAAAATTGGCCAGCAATTCGACGTAGAATGCACAAATTTGATGTTCGCTCAAATCGCTTAAGTTCACTCAGTTGTTCAAAGAAACAGTAATGAAGTCCGGGCGAACTTGTCACTTATTTATAGCTAATGAGTTCGGGCGAACTTGTAAAACCAATCAGTTAAGATTAGTACAAGTCCTGGCGAACTTGCCATCTGATAACATTTATAAGCACAGACAAGTCCGGGCGAACTTGATTACAATTCCGGGCGAACTTTTTCAAATTTTTTCAATTTTGACCCTGAATTTTTCAACTTTTACCAGTTTTAACAATCGACTCAGTAGACCAAGTCCAAGCTAATGACCTTGGTTAACTGATTTGTCTGCCGAGTGTAAGTTAATGACCTCTGTTCGACCCGTTATGAACAAAATGTTGATTTTTCTCAAATTCAAGATTCAAATCAATGAACTTTTAATTGTTTTAGCTTATCAGATTTTACAGATTAGCTTCTAGCCCATTGTCAATCAGATTTCCCCCAGTTTAGCACCTTACCAGACTTCGAAGATCCGTTCTCCAACATTGGCTTGTTGAAACAAATGTAGAAACAAAATATTTTTGTATTTTTTGCAAGTTTATGCTAAAACACACTGAAAATATTTTTGGTTTTAATCTGTAAAGCAAGTAAAGCAAATAAACTACGTACAAACATATTTACAGACATATTTTTGTGAATTCGTGTCTAAGGATCATATCAGTTGATTGAGTCATATCACCAGTACCGTTGATCTTATGATGACTTTAAGTTCTAAACTCCTTTACCTAGATTGTCGATATGTTCGTCCACTTAAACTTAACACATTTCTCAATTGTTCCAAGATATCTTAAGGGAGAATTATGAAACTTGACTCAACTATTGTTCCCATCTCAGAATATACTCCCGTATGAAGATTCCCTAGATTTCATCTTATAGGTGAATATAGCGTAATTGATATATGTATCTGGGTTAATGCGAAGCCTTGAGAGCTCAGGTTAATACCACAGTATTGACAAAGAGATGAAGGCTCGACTTTAAGGTGTGTTCCAATTAAGGAATCTTTTAAGCACTGCAAATGATTAGATCTTTCGATTCTTTTCAAGTTTGCATGCAATTTTGGAGTTTTTAACAAAAACATTATTGAAGTTCTAGGCTATTGCTTCCGTAAAATCAAAAGAACTTGTATAATATCCCAGATATCAACTATCTATAAAGACCTCGTATCTCAGAATCAGACAATCTCTCAAACAAAATTTCGGAGTACTAAATCCATATATCCGAGAGATGTTAAGCCACAAGTTTAAGCAGTTGTAAAATTTAGTTTATATCCCGTAAACAATTTACTGAACGTGTAAAGCCTCTCGACACATCCTCAGTAAGACTTGTTTATTACTTTTTTAAACTTTACAATTCTTTAGCATACTGTGATAGTCCACCGATGTACTATCATTTCTTTTGTGACACAAAATTCTTTTTGTCTTTTTCAATGTTTTTGTACTTTTGAATTTTTCATATGTTTTTTTATTTTCTCATAATTTTCTCCCCCTAAAATCAAAAACATATTTTTTTATTTTAGTTTTTAAGAAATACTAAGCTAAAAGATATACAAACCAATGTAGATCACGTGAACTCGTCATCCGATCCATATTCAACCTCTGCCTCCGCACCTGTCAACAAATTTTTAATACCGTTAAGCCTCATTAGATATTTAAATCTTGTTAATGGTATAAAAATCAGCTTTTTGTTCATCGATGTGGATTTTTTCTATTCGTACTAACTTCTTTTCATAGCAGTCACGAATGAAGTGATAACGAATTTTTATGTGTTTAGTTTGAGAGTGATGAACATGATTTTTAGTGATGTCGATTGCTGCCTTATTGTTTACATATAAAGGCATATCAAGAAATTGCAATCCATAGTCCCTCATCTGGTGAATCCATAGGATTTGTGAACAACAGCTGGAAGCATAAATGTATTCTGCCTCACAAGTAGAGAGAGAGAGACCGTGGTGTGTTTCTTGCATTGCCACGTTACTAATCGAGTTCCAAAGAACTGGCAACCAGCCGTCGTAGACTTTGAATTCAGCTTGTCCACCCCAAAGCCCGAATCAGCGTATCCCATCAGATAAAAGTTATTGTTCTTTGGATACCACAAGCCGGTGCTAGGACATCCCTTCAGGTAATGGAATATTCTTTTCACTATCTGCATGTGCAATACTCAGGGACTGGACTGATATCTCGCGCAAAGACAGGTAGGATACATGATATCTGGGCGAGATGCCGTCAGATACATAAGAGATTCTATCATCGACCGATAGAGCGTATCATCCACTTTAGTTCCTGTTTCGTCAATGCAAATTCCGTGATTCAGCGCCAGAGGAGTCGAAAGCGGCTTCGAGCTATCCATTTCAAACTTCTTGAGAATATCGTGAACATACTTCGTCTGATGAATGAATATGCCGTCTGGTAACTGATCAACTTGTAACCCGAGGAAGAATTTCATTTCGCCCATAGAAGACATTTCGAACTTCTTCTTCATAATCTTCTCGAATTCTTTGCAAAGACTATCGTCCGTTGAACCAAAAATGATATCATCCACATAGATTTGTACGATGATTATGACTTCCGACTTCTTTGGTAAACAATGTACTATCCATTGTGCCTCTAGTAAAGCCGTTTCCAACAAGATGTTGAGATAACGTCTCGTACCAAGCTCTCGGGGCTTGATGTAATCCGTATAAGGCTTTGTCTAGGAGATAAGCTTTTTTCTTGTTTAGCGGATCGACGAACCCTGGTGGTTGGCAGACATACACTTGCTCGCGTAGCTTACCATAGAGAAATGTGGATTTCACATATATCTGGTACACCTTAAAACCTTTCCAAGCAGCGAACGCGAGGAAAATACGGATTGTTTCTAAACGTGCAACCAGTGCATAGACTTCCATATAGTCAATTCCTTCTTGCTGGTGGAAACCTTTGACAACCAGCCGAGCTTTGTTTCTAACGACCACACCTCGATCATCCCTCTTACACTTGAAGACCCACTTCGTGTCTATCGCTTTCTGCTTAGGTGGTAAGTCGACAAGTCTCCAAACTCCCAGTTTCTCGAACTGCAACAACTCTTCCTCATCGCTATCACCCAGTTCTCATCACCCAAAGCTTCATTCACAGTCTTCGGCTCGATTTGAGATATGAAACATGAATAATAGCAATAATCTTGAGTTGGAACCACTCGAGTATAGAAACAACTTAGAGCTTTGTTGATTTGGTTTCTCGTTCTCACACCAGTCTGTAATTCTCCAATTATGTTGGTTGAAGGGTGATATGAATAAGATCGTGGCATCTCCTCGCTAGGAACATCAACCGTACTTAACTGATTTGAAATATTCAGATCAACGATCAAATCAACTTCAGAAGCACTAGATGTAGCTTCATTTTGATTGCTCGGGCCAGCAGATTGATTTAACATATTGGATGTCTGCTCGGATTCTTCATCAGAGGAAGATTCTCCATCATCATCGAAAGTTGG
The DNA here is from genome assembly GCA_947069175.1 of Scalesia atractyloides. Classification (NCBI taxonomy): domain Eukaryota; kingdom Viridiplantae; phylum Streptophyta; class Magnoliopsida; order Asterales; family Asteraceae; genus Scalesia; species Scalesia atractyloides. The sequence goes on along the minus strand of CAMTDV010000005.1, from coordinate 19,371,866 downwards.
AGCTTCATCAGAGTCGGAATTCTGATTCTGAGGAATATTGGACTCTGTAGTTGCATTTCCTGGTTCAGTGGAAACATTTGCTGGAGTTGTAGTAGGTGCTTCATCTGCTTCAGAAACTTGTTCAACCGGAACACCAATTGGCCTTATAATCTGTTCTTGGTTTTCCGACTGTTGAAGATAATAAAGAGCTGCAAGTTCTTCTTCAGACAGTTCTTCTGGCAAGTCGAATAACTTCCACAAATCTTGGTAATTGAACAATCACGCATCGCCTTTCCTCTGAATAGGAGTTGTGTACCGAAAGCAATCAACGTGTTGTGCTTCGACCACTCTTCTCAACGTAGGAATGTAAACTCGCCTGAGCGGACTGGCATAACCAACAAAGAAACTTTCAAGCATTTTAGCACCAAATTTTCCATCTTGATCAATCACTGTGCATGGAGCACCAAACGGTTCTAGATACTTTAGATTTGGTTTCCTTCGGTTAATCATCTCGAAGCATGTCTTCTTGGCCGGTTTAACTGTTAAGATCCTGTTTAGTGTGTAGCATGCCGTTGTAACCGCCTCACTCCAGAAGCTAACAGGAAGCTTGGAATCTGCAAGCATTGTTCTTGCTATCTCGATTAGAGTTCTATTCTTCCTCTCAGCTACGCCATTTTGTTGTGATGTATACGGTGCACTGAATTCATGCAGAATTCCTTTGGCATTGCAAAAGTCTTTCATCTTGTTGTTTTTTAACTCCGTGCCATTATCACTTCGAATACGTCAAACAGGGAGATGATATAGATTTTCGAGTTTCTTGAAGAGAATCACCAGATTATCGAACGTTTCATCTTTTGACTCTTGAAAGAAAACCCATGAATATCAAGAATAATCATCTGTGACAACCAAGCAGCACAGATCTCTGGAAATACTTCGAACATTTACCGGTCCGAAAAGATCCATATGTAGACGTTCAAGCGGCAACTTTATGGAGTTAAGAATCTTCTTAGGATATAACTTCTTAATCTGCTTCCCTTTCTTACATTCAAGACAATGATCCATCATATGGAAGCTTCGAAGATTTACTCCTTCGACCAAGTCGTTGTGAACCTGAAAATTCATTTTCCTCAGATGTATATGCCCCATTTTCCTGTTCCATAGAATCGAATCCTTCTCTGTGGATTTTGTGACAAAACATTGAGCCAACTTCGACGATGTAGTAGCAACACCCATGTCTAGCACGTAGAGATCGTTTTCACGTGGAGCACGCATTAGAATCCAATCATCAGGAATCTTGAAGCCCGGCATCAATAGCATGCACTCTTATCATTGAAATGAACGGTGAACTGCTTGTCGCAAATCTGTGAAATGCAGAGAAGATTGTTCTCTAGCTCGGCGATAAGTTAACACGATCAAAAGACACCACACCATTCGAAAGCTTTCCTTCAGCTACAATCCGGCCTCCTTGATTTCCAGCGAAGCCTACATACCCTCCATTAATCTCTTTGATATCAAAGAGTAGTGCTTTCATCCCTGTCATATGCCTTGAAGCTCCGCTATCCAGAATCCACTTCGATAATATGGATCTTTGGAGCCCCTGCACACATTAACATTCAATGAAAAAGTGCAACCCAAGCCTTTTTGGTCTTGGATTTGGGATAATAAACTTCATAATCATCCTCAAAATCACCATCTAAGACTTCATCGACATTAACATTTTCAAACTTGACCTTTTTCTCATCTTTTGAAAGTTTTGGACAAACTTTGACAGTTTCAGTTTTATCTTTTGAATCAGGCACTTTGTCGACTTTGGTTTCAACTGACTCAGACTTTGCAACTTCAGATGTTGTTGTTTTCTTCTTGGGCAATCCAGGATTGTGATTTTTCTCTTGCTTTCTTAATGTAAAACCTTGAATCTTTATTTTCGTTCGATTTGGAAGTTTCACCTTTCTCAAAAGTAGAGTTTTCAAACTTTGAATCAGTTTTACGTTTAACTTCAATTTTTGAGATTCATCGTTTCGTTTTAGGATTGTGATTGGTTTAACAATCTCTGGTTGCTTAAATTTTTCAACTTCTGAACTTGTCTTTCTTCAAGGATAAACAAGCTTTGATTTCGGAAACTTGCGTGCAATGTGACCAACTTCATTGCATTTGAAGCAAGTTTGATTATCATGAGAATATCCACTAGTGGGTTTTACACCACTTGCAGATTTAGCCTTATCCCGAAGTTCTTTTTCCTTTTTGAACTCATCATTTGATTGCTTTCCAATCAAACTTTCTTCTTGAACCGTACTAGTCCCATACACAAATGCCATGTTTTTATCTTTATATTCGCGAAATGGTGACTTTTTCTTTTTCGGTTCATCTTCTACCTCCAAACCCAACCCTGCTCTCCTATGTTCAGGAAAATCACCACCATTCCTTCGGTAGTTGTTAAAATTGTTTTTGGGTTTTGAGTAGAATTCTTTTATATTTCTTTCCAATTCTTCTGATGATACTTCAACGAGTTTGAAGAATTTATCAAGCTGATCTTCTTTCACATTCCGAATTGAAAAGCTATCGTCGAAATATAGTCTATCAGATTCCTTAACTTTGTACATGACAACGTTAGGATCATCAGTTAGGCTATCTTCCGATGATGAATCGTCATCTTCAGATTGTGATTCAGAACTGTTCGAACTCGAATCTGCGCTCTCAAAGCTGCCATCATCAGATTCATTCAACACATTTTCAACACATTTTTAACCACTGCTTCGCCATCATCACCTGTGTAAGTTATATCAATGTTCTCAGGCAGTTCATTTTTCTTTTAACTCAAAAGTTCAATGTTGAGCGCCTTTTCCATCCCTTCAGCTTTCTTGCGACAATATTTTTCGCACAAGGGTGGTGGAACATTGCTATAATCCCCACGTTCTTTACCTTTTGTTTTCTTATCATCTCCTTCCGACGGAATTGTTGGAAGAATATGATCGATGACATAAGCATTCATGGTATAGCTTTTCAAAAGTTGTCTCACTCTTTCGGTTTCGATTTTCATATCTTGAAGCTCTTGTTTAACTTCAGCAATGGTGTTTATGTAAGTGTTAATAGCTTTTTGTTTTTCCATTAACGTTGCTTTTAACATTATTATTGTAACATCTTGTTCAATGTTGTTTCTATCAAGCCTGCCGTAATCGTCTTTCATTTTATAATAAGCCTCCTTCATTGTGCGATAATCATATTTAAAATTGTTGTTATGCACATTGAGTTCACTTATAATTTGAGACTTGTCGGCGCATTGCACACAAGGCTCAGTACACTTCGTGCAAGGTTTTTCAACGATTTGCACTTTAACAACTTCCTTTTCTACAACTTTTACCTCCGGACCTACCTTTGTCAAATTTCCATCATAGCTTTGTTAGGATCTGCGTGAGGTTCTCCTCATTCATCTCTTTAGTCACGTTAATTACTTTCTCAACCACAGGTTTCTCCTCAACAACATGCTCCGAAGATATTGTATCACCAAAATAACCTGCAAAACTAGAAGTCATGTAAGAAGAAAGAACAAAATGCATCTTTGTATGCTGATAGATCTCCTCTTCTTCTGCTTGTTGTAAGTATTCTTCTAGCATTGCGCTTTCCATGGCTGCATCCTCAGCAGATGTGTCTTCCATGATCTCAGCCATTAGAGCAACTCCGGTCTTTTTGGCAATATATGAATTCCAGTCAAAACCATCATCTTCATTCAAAGCAACCATAGCTTTCTCTGTGTTGTTGGATGGCTTCTCTTGAACTTTGATTTGAGTCTTCTTTGGGAATGGCATGTATTGTAGCGACTTCTTATAATAATCACTGCTACCTCCAAATGGACTTTGATTGCTACTCGCTTCTGGATTTTTGCATTCTCCTTTGAAGTGCCCTTTTTGTCGGCATCTGAAGCAAGTAACTTTCATTTTGTCGAACCCTAGTTTGTTGCTTGAATTCCCGATGTCTCTGCCGGTTAGAGCAACAAATTTAGTAACTCTTCGAATAATCGAGGCTAAGGACCATTTGATGTCCATCAGCTCAAGCTCTTCTTCATCCACTTGATCATAATCCTTGGCAGTCATTTCCGGATTACGAATCTTCCCGGCCACTTGTTAGTACAGTATGTCTATGTCTTAGTCTTGTATTGAGTCTGTTTAGAATAGGTGAGATCGCGTTAGAAAAAGGCGTATTTACGTATGTAAAAGGCCAAGTCTGCCCGGTATCTAAGATATGAGAACAAGTTCGGCCGAACTTGTTCTAGACAAGTTCGCCCGAACTTGTTATACATCCAAGCGAACTTGTATGCCTATAAATAGGTGCCTTGGGATTTCATTTGTAAGTATCAGAGATTTTGGCACCGAAGCTCTGTCGTCCGAACTTGTGTAAATTCAAAATCTAATTTTTTAAAACCATACGTTCGCCCGAACTTGTGTTAAAACAAAACTTGTTTTTCTCAAACTACAAGTTCGCCCGAACTTGTCAGTGTACTGATTATTTTTCGAAGTTTGTGAACGTGTTTTTTCAGATAAATTGCCTGATTTTCAAAAGTAAGATCTTCATAACGCATTTGCTGCGGGAGTAGCTCAAGCTTCAACGTCAAATGCTATTGCGGTTAACCAGATGAATCTCGACAATGAGATGGGTACGACTCAAAACCGCCGAAGCTAATGAGTATGGACGAGTTTGAGGGATGGAAAGAAAAAATTGTAAACTGGGTACACGCCAATCAGTTCCACAGCTGGGTTGCTATTGAAAATGGATACAAATGGCCAAAAGATGAACGTGAACAAGATTTACCTTTGGTTAAGTTTACACCTGTTGATAAAGATGCATATGTAGCTGAAAAGAAAATGATTAGCCTGATACAACAGTCTGTGATGGAAGATATTTTGATATTATTACCTAAATGTGAAACATCACAAGATTTGTGGCAAGCTCTTTGTGACAAATTCAAAGGAAGCGCTGAGATGATAAAGAGCAAAAAGGCGTTAATCAAGAAAGAATTCGAGATCTTCACGATGATTAAAGGAGAGACAATGAAACAGATGATTGACAGATATTGTCAGGTTCAGATGCGAAGGCGCCACATCAAGAGAACTACCGAAGAACAAATAGAAAAGTTGACTGATGCACTTCCTCAGGGAGAGTGGTCAACTTACCTGATGGTTTTAAAGAACAGTCCGGCTTGGATGCATTTAAAGTTGTCATCTTTCATCTATAAACTAGAAGGACACGAAATGGAATTGTTAAAAATTGCAAAATCAAAGAACGCAAATGTTGTTCAAGATGTCGGTGTATATACAAAGGAGGTGTTCAAGATATTCCGATTCAGAGTCCTAAAATTCAAACAACATTCAGTGCTAATATGAATTCCACGAATTTTTCGTCACAGAATCAGAGTTCTCCAAACACTGGATATTCAAGCATGGATTCAAATTCTTCGTTTCAAAATCAGAACAATCAGTCTCATCAGACACACCAATCCAGTTCTGATCCGAATGTTTTCCAAAGCAAATTAGCTGTTAACTTGAAAAATGTTTTTCCGGAGAAAGTAGCTAAACATCACATAGCATTGCTTGCTACTGTCCTAGAACCGTATGAATGTCTAGTTGCTGGGAAGATCAGAAATCCTGAAATGACTGCTGAGGATTACGATCAGGTGGATGAGGAAGAGCTGGAGTTGATGGATATAAAGTGGAGTCTAGCATCAATCATCAGAAGGGTTACCAAATTTGTAGCGTTAACCGGAAGAGATACTGGTAATTCAAGTAACAAGCTTGGTTTCGACAAGTCAAAAGTTACATGCTTCAAGTGCCAACAAAAAGGGCATTTCAAACGAGAGTGTCCAAACCAAGAAGTAAGTGGAAATCGAAGTCCTTTCGGAGGAGGCAAGATTACTACAAGAAAACATTGCAATACAAGCCATTACCGAGGAAAGTTGAAATCCAAGATCAAACATCTAACACTGTAGAGAAAGCAATGGTTGCTTCAAACGAAAATGAAGGTTTTGATTGGAACAAGTATATCAACAAGAAGACTGGAGTTGCTCTTATGGCTGAGATTGTGGAAGAGCAAGATATGTCTGCTGAGAATGTAGTTCTGGAAAACGCAATTCTAGAACAATATATGCGACAAAGAGAGGAAGAAGAGATCTATCATCACACGATGATGCAGAATGCTACTTCTTCTAATAGTGTTTCTAGTTTTGCAGGTTATTCTGATGCAGCATCTTCTAAGATAGTGAGTGAGGAAAAGAAACCGGAGGATGAGAAGGTAAGTTCTGAGGTAAGAGTTATTGAAAAGGAGGTTGTGAAAGTTGTGGAGGTTGAAAAACCTTGCACAAAAGTGCGCAAATCCTTGTGAACAATGTGCTGAGAAGTCGAAAATCATAAGCGAGATGACTGTGTATAACGAAAATTTTCGTTATGATTACAGAACAATGAAAGAAGCTTATTAAAAAATGAAAGGTACTTATTGTAATGTCGAAAAATCCAAAATAGAATTAAGTGCTAATATAACAATGTTAAGTGCAACTGTCATTGAGAAACAAAAAGCAATTAACATGTACATTGACACAATTGCTGAAACAAAACGAGAGCTTCAAGACATGAAGATTGAAACAGAGATGGTAAGACAATTGTTAAAAAGTTACACCACAAACGCATATGTCATTGATCCACATTTTCCCTACGATTAAGTCGGAGCAAAATGATGATAAACCAAAAGGTCAAAAGCGTAAAGAGTACGGAAATGTTCCACCGCCACTACTTGCGAGTTACTGCCGCAAGAAAGAGGATGGTATTGATAAGGCCATAAACATAACGCTTTTATCTAAAACTAAAGATCAATTGCCTGAGAAGATTGTCGTAGTCTATACGAAACCAAACGATGACAGTAATGTGGTTGTAAAAAATGAGGTAAAGAATGTTTTAGGAAATGATTCTGACAATGGCAGCTTTGAAAGCACCAACTTGAGTTCGAACAAATTTGAATCATAATCCGAAGGTGACGATACATCATATGAAAGTGATCTAAGTGATGATCCTAACGTTTTCATGTACAAGGTTAAGGAATCTGATAGATTATATTTCGATGATAGCTTTCTGATTCGAAACGTGAAAGAAGATCAAATCGACAAATTGTTCAAACTTTTAGAAGTTTCGTCAGAGGACCTTAAAATTGATAAGAAAAGATTTTACTCAAAACCCAAAAGGAACTTTAACAACTACCGAAAGAATGGTGGTGATTTTCCTGAGAACGGGAGAGCAGGGTTAGGTTTGGAGGTAAGCGAAGATGAACCGAAGAAGAACCAAAAGTCTCCATTTCATGAATACAAAGGTAAACATATGAAGTTTGTGTATGGGTAAGCAATCAAATGATGAATTTAAGAAAGAGAAAGAACTTCAGGACAAGGCTAAATCCGCAAGTGGAGTAAAACCCACTAGTGGACACTCACATGATACTCGGACTTGCTTCAAGTGCAATGAAGTTGGTCACATTGCTCGCAAGTGTCTGAAGACAAAGCCTGTGTATCCACGAAGAAAAACAGTTTCAGATGTTAAAAAACAAAAACAACCAGAGATTGTGAAACCAATCACAATGTTAAAAAGAAACAAAGAATCTAAATTCAAAGTGAAACCTAAAATGGAAACAAGGTTTGAAACTCAATTTTTGAAAAAGGTGAAACTTCAAAATTTAATGAAAACAAAGATTCTCGTTTCTATATCAGGAAAGCAAGAAGCAAGTCACAATCCTGAGTTGCTAAAAAGAACACATCGTTATCTGAAAGTGACACATCTGATTCTGATAAAACTAAAAATGTCAAATCAAAAGAATCAGTAATCAAAAATGATCTTTTAAAGTCAAATTTTTCAAAACAAACAAAGAAAGAGAAGGTTGAAAAGTCTTCAAAGTTAACATCGGATGCAATGTTTGATGATGATTTTGATTACTATGATGAATTTGAAAGTGATTATGATGCTTATCATATTAACCTAATACCAAAAAGGTCTGGGTTTCCTTATTCAAGTAGTTGCTTTTCATGTGCAGGGGCTCGAAAAATCCACATTGAAGTAATATCTGGATAGCGGAGCTTCATGCATCTTAACTTATTCTGAAAATGTCATATCTTTGTCATTTTGAGGGGGAGAAATTGAAAGGAAAATTCGTAAAAGATCAAGTTGTGCAAAAAATCAACGTTGAACAGAAAACTGATTTTATATCAAAATCATTTATTCTTTCACGTAAATGAGGTTAATGGTTTATTTGTTAAACATGTACAAATGCAGATGTTGAAAATGGGATCGGACGACGAGTTCTCGTGATCCTCCTTGGTTTGTTATCTTTTTAAGATTATAATTTCTTAAAACCTAAAATCCTAAAATATGTTTTTGATTTTAGGGGGAGTAAGAAAAAAATTAGAAAAATCAAAACATATGAAAAAGTTGAAAATTCAAAAACATTTGAAAATTCAAAAAGTACAAAAGATGAAAATTTTGTTGTCAAAAAGGAAATGATAGTACATCAGTGGACTATCACAGTACGCTAAAGAATTGTAAAGTTTAAAAAGTGATAAACAAGTCTTACTGTGGATGTGTCGATAGACTTTACACGTTCAGTAAATTGTTTCTGAGATATAAACTAAATTTTACAACTGCTTAATCTCGTGGATTAACATCTCTCGGATATATGGACTTAGTACTCCGAAATTTCGTTTGAGAGATTGCCTGATTCTGAGATACGAGGTCTTTATAGATAGTTGATATCTGGGGTATTATACAAGTTCTTCTGATTTTGCGGAAGCAATAGCCTAGAGCTTCTATAATGCTTTTGCTAAAAAAATCCTGAAACTGCATGCAAAACTGAAAAGAATCGAAAGATCTAATCATTTGTAGTGCTTAAAGATTCCTTAAGAGGAACACACCTTAAAGACGAGCCTTCATCTCTTTGTCTGTACGGTAGTACTAACCTGAGCTCTCAAGGTCTCGCACAACCCAGATACAGATATCTGTTACGCTATACTCACCTGTAAGATGAAATCTAGGGAATCTTGATACGGGAGTATATTCTGAGATGGGAACCATAGTTAAGTCAAGTTTCATAGTTCTAACTAAGATATCTTGGAACAATTGAGAAATGTGTCGAAGTTTAAGTGGACAAACATATCGACACTCTAGGTAAACGAGTTTAAAACTTAAAGTCATCAAAAGGTTAACGGTACTGTTGATATATCTCAGACAACTGATATGATCCTTAGACACGAATTCACAAAAATATGTCTGTAAATATGTGTGTACATGTTTTACTTTGTTCTGTACATAGTTTATCTGCTTTACAGATTAAACCAAAAAGATTTTCAGTGTGTTTTAGCATAAACTTTCAAAAATTTCAAAAAGATTTTGTTTCTACATTAGTTTCAACAAGCCAATGATGTTTTTCGAAGTCTGGTAAGGTGCTATAATCATGAAAATCTTAATGAAATCAGTTAAAAACCAAAATGATCAAAAGTGTTGAAAAGTTCATTAATTTGAAACTTTAAAATTTGAAGAAAAACATTGGTTTGTTCACAACGGTTTCGAACCAAGGTCATTAATTTGGACTTGGTAGACAAATTGGTTAACCGAGGTCATTAACTTGGACTTGGTCAACCAAGTGGATTTCATAATTGAAAATTCTATCAAGTGGACAAGGTCTTAAATGTGAAAGTATTCAAGGTCATTAATTTGATCTTGAATAACTAATTTTTTTGAAAGATGAAAAAGGAGATTAAAATTAGAAATGTTGATGTTACAAAATTTCAAAGTTTGAATCTGAAATGTTTAGTTGAATGTCTAAGAACTTTGAAACAGGAAGTAAAGTTTTAGAGATAGCTGGATAAAACGTTGATTAAAGATACCAGAAAGCTCAAAGCAAGGGGGACCATAGCTCACAGCAAGGAGGAGCAAGGTGTTTAAAGTTTTATCTAGACTAGCTAAAAGAAAGTGAAAAAGAATAAAGATCAAGAGTATTTTAAAGACTCAGGACCATATTTGAAGTCAAATGACTACGGCAACATCCAAGGGGGAGTCTGTTAGTACAGTATGTCTATGTCTTAGTCTTGTATTGAGTCTGTTTAGAATAGGTGAGATCGCGTTAGAAAAAGGCGTATTTATGTATGTAAAAGGCCAAGTTCGCCCGGAATCTAAGATATGAGAACAAGTTCGGCCGGACTTGTTCTAGACAAGTTCGCCCGAACTTGTTATACATCCAAGCAAACTTGTATGCTTATAAATAGGTGCCTTGGGATTTCATTTGTAAGTATCAGAGATTTTGGCACAGAAACGGTGAAGCTCTGTCGGATCCGGGAATTGATTGTATTGAACAATATTGATCAATAAACAAACATTAAATGAGTAATTCTTGTTATACGATTAACACATCATTAGTTTCCGCCTAATTGAACGTCAAAACAAATCTAGGTTCCTATGCTTAAGGAGGACGGTCCTATCACCACTAGACTCTCATAGGATTCCAACACTGTGGCAAGTAGTGCCATGTGTTGTTTGGCCACTTGTTCAGAAACAACGTTGCTTAAGTTGACTGCAATGTTGCACTTAAACACATTTGAATCAAAATTTGATTGATTATTCTGATTTGGCTGATTCTGAAATGAAGAATTAGAACCTGTGCTCGAATATAATGAATTCTGAGGACTCTGATCATAGTTCGGATATAATTGAGTTGGCTCTATGGCGAATGATTCAAGGAATTCAGATTCGCACTAAAAGCAGTTTGGATCTTAGGGCTTGAAATATTCTCTTGAGCTCCTGTCTTGTAGTAAAGCCCTACATCTTGAGCAACATTCGAATTTTTTGACTTGGCGATCTTTAACAACTCCATCTCGCGCCCCTCCAACTTATCAATAAAGTTGGATAACTTGAAGAATTCCCAGCTTGGACTTTCTTTGAGCACCATGAGATAAGTCGTCCATTCACCTTCAGGTAATGCGTCAGCCAATTTATCAATGTATTCTTCTTCCGTCTTCTCAAGACCATATCTCCTCATAATAACTTTCAGATAACAAAAACGTTCGATCATTTGTCCCATTGTTTTCCTTTGATCATTGTGAATATATCAAATTCCTTCATGATTAACGCCTTTTTGATCTTGACCGTTTCTGCACGTCCCTGATATTTGTTCTTTAGAGATTTCCAAAGATCTTGTGCAGTTTTGTACTCTGGCAATAGCACCAAGATATCTTCCTTCACAGACTGCTGAATCAAGCTGATCATTTTTTTTCAGCAAGGTACGCATCCTTCTGTGAAGTAGAAAACTTACTAATATCGATAGCATTATCAAGTTCATCTCTTGGCCATGTGTAGCCAGTCTCAATTGCAACCCAGCTGTGAAAATACGTAGCCTGAACCCAGTTCGTAAACTTTTCCTTCCACCCTCGTATTCATCCATACACATGAGTTTCGGTGGCTTCACAGATGTACCCATCTCGTTATCAATGTTAACTTGATTCACCATTTGAGCATTCGATGCTCAAGCCGTCATAAACGCATTGTGAATATCTTCCATCGTGGAAAAACTGACGAGAATCGCTGAAAACACATTCACAAAATTCGAAAAATGATTAGCACACTGACAAGTTCGGGCGAACTTGTGCAGTTGTTAAAATCAGTTTCAATTTCAAGCAAGTTCGGTCGAACTTGTTGATAAATTATGAAATTTTTTCACCCTGAGAAGTTCGAGCGGACTTGTTGTAAGAAGTTCAAGAAAAACAAGCAAGTTCGGTCGAACATGTATAGATTTTCAACAAAATTTAATCAAGTTTGGGCGAAATTGATAAAAATTGAATGACAATAAGACAAGTTCGAGCGGACTTCTGCTAAAAGCCTTGAAAATCAATCAAGTTCGGGTGGACTTGATTAAAAATTGTGAATTTTTTAATCAAGTTCGAGCGAACTTGATCACAAGTTCGATCAACATGAGTTTGCAAAACATGGTTTTTTCAAATTTTCGACATCAATTCGTTTGAATTAGGTCTTGAAACTTTCAGGGGTTTATCTTTAGTGTATTTACATGACATAATCAAATTTTAGCAGATTTTAACCGTAGGTTCATTGTTTTTCATGAAAAAGTTAAGAAAAATGGTAGAATGGAGTAGAAATAGAGTAGATCTTGCAATGATTTCACCAAATCAGGTATCCGTGGCTCTGATACCACTTGTTAGATCGCTCCTTGATAGCACAGAAACCTAGTTTGGTATCTAATGTCCAATTAGGCGGAAACTAGGTGACATGTTAATCAAATATTCAAAGATTACTCGTTAAACTGTTGTTTATTGATCACTAAGTCAAAATACATGTAAGATCCAGATCGGACAGAGCTTCGCCTCTGTTGTGACAAAGTTGCAAAAGTTACAAATGAGAAACTAAGGACAACTATTTATAGGCCATCAAGTTCGCTTGAAGGACAACAAGTTCGGGCGAACTTGCTTGAACAAGTTCGGCCGAACTTGTTCTAACTTCAAGCTTCCGGGCAAACTTGATGTCTATTTACATAAATACCCCTCATTCCTGACATAATCTAGCCTAATCTAAACAGCCTCGATCCAAGACTAAGACATAGACATTATGTACCAACATGCGAACTTTCCATAGCGTACGCTCGTACATTAAGGAAAATTGTACGATACACTTTCTCTCTCTCTCTCGGATGTAGAGTAGAAACGATAAGTAAGATCAATCACGTTGATTCTACGAATACCCGTGATGAACTTGTCCCAACCCCAAAATTCAACCCAAAGGGCAGAGAATTTGAAGTGAAAAACTGTTTTTTTCCAAAACTGAAATCTGATCATTATCACCTCATAACCAACATATAAATAGAGTTGTAAATTCGAAACGGGCCCCAAAATACACTCGGGCCAAAAACTAAAACAAAACAAAAGTTGGCAAAAAGCCCAAAAAAACATAAAAATGAAAAATACTCATAGAAATATTCCTTTTTGGGCCCGAACGTCCACCTAAACCGCCAAAGGCATTTGCAGCAAAATGGGATTTTTCCTCACGATCGTTTTGACTGGTCGCACGCCTAAAACGGACCCCCGTAGCCCAAGTTAAAGCCATTTTAGTGAAGCCCCATTTGTCACGCGATCTTGGCCTCCAAATATAACATGGCCCGCTTCTCCACACTTGGGCCCGCATCATTCCCCCCTGGATAGACAAAATTCAACCTCGAATTACCAACAGGTTCATCATCAGAAGAATCCCCATAATAAGGCAACAAGTGCCTCACATTGAACACATCAGAATAACGAATGTGACTAAGCAGCTTTAGACGATACGCATTCGGGTTGATCTTCTCCACAATTTCAACTGGTCCAATCTTCTTAGCTGATAACTTGTTGTATTCTCCAACGGAAAAACGATCTTTAGTCAAAACAGCTCAAACAAAATCACCTTCCTCGAAGTCAACATGCTTACGTCTCTGATCAGCAGCTTGCTTATACTTCGAATTAGCTTGGGTCAAATTATCATAAACAGCCTTATGAACCTCATGTAATCCTTCCACAAAATCTTGAACCCTCTTGGGACAGGCCCAGAAATAGAAAGTGACATCAATCAAGTGGTCCTCGGGGCTGACATGAATAAACCACCTTGCTCCGATTGACAGCATGATTATGGGCAAACTCAGCTTGGCATAACTTTTGATCCCATGCCTTCACATGATCACCAACCAAACACCCTCAGCAAATTACCAAGTGACCGATTAACAACTTCAGTTTGGTCATCAGTTTGGGGGTGATAAGCACTGCTGAAGTTGAGTTGAGTGCCCACCATTTTCCACAAACTACGCCAGAAATGGCTCAGAAATCGAGTATCCCGATCAGAAACGATAGAAGAGGGTAGTCCATGCAAACGGTACACATCTCGAAAGAAGAGTTGAGCCACATTAACAGCATTAGTCGTCTTCTTGCAAGGAATAAAATGGACCATCTTAGAAAACCGATCCACCACCACAAAGATAGAATCATTACCTCTCTGAGTACGGGGTAACCCCAACACGAAATCCATACTAATATCAACCCATGGTTGTGAGGGGACATGCAAGGGCATATAAAGACCTGCATTAGTAGCTGTGCCCTTTGAAACCTGACAAACACGACAACTTTTCACATAACGGTCCACCTTTTTCCTCATAGTAGGCCAAAAATAATAACCTGCAAATAGTTGTAAAGTACGATCACGACCAACATGCCCTTCACCATGTAACTCCCTAATAATCTGCAAGCGAAGACTAGAATTAGGGATACATAATTGATTCCCCTTGAACAGAAAACCTTCATGAAACAGAAAGTCTGATTTTTTCCCAGCACCCACATCCTGCAAAATGATTGAGAAAAATGGGTCAGTGGCCAACTGCTCACGAATGACCTCTAAACCCGGCACAACAACCTTCATGGATACAAGCAGATTACTCCTCCTGCTTAGGGCATCAGCAACCCTATTTGAAACACCAGTCTTGTGCTTGACCACAAAAGTAAACTTCTCAAGAAAGGCCAACCATCGCCCATGCTTATGAGATACCTTGTCTTGAGTACGAATATGCCTTAGGGAATCATGATCAGTGAATAAAACAAACTCTTTATGAAACAAATAATGACGCTAGTGCTTTATAGCTTGGACCACTGCATAAAACTCCAGATCATAAGTGTTGTACCTCAACTTTGGCCCAAATAACTTCTCACTAAAATAAGCAACAAGCCTACCACCCTGACTGAGAACCCTGCCGATTACAACATTTGAAGCATCAGTATGAAGTTCAAAAACTTGAGAAAAATCAGGTAGTACCAGAATCGGTGCTGAAGTGAGCTTGTCTTTCACAAGTTGAAAAGCCAACTCTGCCTCTTCTGTCCATACAAACGTCTTCCCCTTTATACAATCTGTCACCGGGGCCATAATAGAGCTGAAATGAGGAATGAACCGCCTATAGAATGAAGCAAGCCCATGGAAACTACGAACTTCAGTAATGGTAGTAGGAGTTGGCCAATTTCTAACAGTACCTACCTTGGATTCATCAACCTGTATCCAATCACCAGAAACAACATACTGCATAGAAACTGTCTCTACGAAACAAAGTCAAAACTTGCCTCACATGGACAACGTGGTCACTGAAAGAAGCACTGTAAATAAGAATATCATCAAAATACACAACCACAAATTTCCCAATGAAGGGCCTAAGCAACTGATTCATCACACGCATAAAAGTACTAGGTGCGTTTGACAAACCAAATGGCATCACCAACCACTCATACAACCCTTCACGAGTCTTGAAGGCAGTCTTCCACTCGTCACCCGGCCTAAGACGAATCTGGTAATACCCACTCTTCAAATCTAACTTTGTAAAAATAGTAGCACCACTAATCTGATCAAGCAAATCATCAAGTCGAGGAATAGGAAACCTGTACCTCACAGTAATCTTGTTGATTGCTCGGCTGTCAACACACATACGCCAGGTGCCATCTTTCTTCGGAGTCAATAAAGCATGAATAGCACAAGGGCTCATACTTTCGCGAACATGACCCTTAGAAAT
This sequence comes from Scalesia atractyloides, assembly GCA_947069175.1. Lineage (NCBI taxonomy): Eukaryota > Viridiplantae > Streptophyta > Magnoliopsida > Asterales > Asteraceae > Scalesia > Scalesia atractyloides. The sequence goes on along the minus strand of CAMTDV010000005.1, from coordinate 19,356,299 downwards.
CAACTCTTCAACCTGCCTCCGCAATGTAATGTGGTCTGTTGGGCAACTATGACCCAGGCTCCAAGTCAATGTGATGTTGGATGTCACGCAACGGTGGCAATCCATCAGGCAACTCATCAGGGAAAACATCAGAAAACTCCTCAAGCAAAGGAAACATAGCATCAGGAATTTCAAATTCCTCAGGCACCGGCTTCCCCATCAACACAAAAACACACTCCCCCTCCTCCAGTTAATCTTGAAACTCGCTAATAGTCAACAGAGTGCCTGAATGTTTTGTGGTTAACTGTCTAGGCTTGGTAGGAACAAGAGTGATCTTCACACCGCCAAACAGAAAACTATACGTATTAGATCGCCCATTATGCTCTATGTTCTGCTCGTATTCCCAAGGCCTACCCAACAACAAGGACACGCATCCATAGGGACCACATCACACACAACATCATTTTTGTGTGTGGACCCAATAGAAATGGAAACAAGGGCTCCCTTAGACACCGAGACCTCTCCACCCTTCTTGAGCCACTGAAGCTTGTAAGGCTTCGGGTGACTCTCTGTCTTCAGAGACAACTTCTGTACCGCCTCTTCAGATATCAAATTATCACAACTTCCAGAATCAATAACGAACGTGCATACCTTCCCCAAAATGGTACATGTTGAATGGAAGATATTATGCTTGAGCCAATCATCCCCATCTGCCTTTGGTGTATAACAAGAACGTCTGACCACTAGGTTTACGCCAACATCACCGGACACAAACTCTTCCTTGTATTCAGTTTCTTCATCATACACCGGGGTATTCTCGTATTCTTCATGTTGTTCATCCTCAGACTCGACAAACAGGTGTCGTTTACCAGCCTTTTTACACTCAGCTTGTCGATGGCCCGTTTCACCACAACTGAAACATCTCGGACCACTACTACTAGCCCCTTTAGAGGCTGACCCGGTATTGTTACCCCTGGTCTCTGTTGGCTAGGCCCCCCGCGAGGTGCCCCACCACCCGACTGTACATTTCCCCCACTAGGGGCGTTAGAATACGAACCACTCGACCGTCGGTTTTGCTTCTCAAAGGGCAACGCCCGTTGTTGTGCCTCTGCAATGGTCAATGGATCAAAAAAATTCACTGACTCCATGATTTGCACCCTCAAACCCCCAATATACCGAGAAACAAGTTGCTCCTCCGCCTCTTGAATATCGTTCCTGGCGATCAACTGGTAAAACTCGGTTGTATAATCATCAACCGACTTAGCCCCCTGCTTTAAGTTCTGCAGACGCTGGTACATCAACCGTTGAAAGTTATGTGGAAGGAAGTTGGATGACAAGCACTTTCTCATCTTGGTCCATATCACGATTCTCGACTTCCCGAGCCTTTCTCGTGTAAGCTTCAATTGCTGCCACCAGGCAGAAGCCCTACCACGCAATATGGTAGCAATCAAAGCCACCCGCTTATTTTCAGGAACCTCCTTGTACTCAAACACTTCCTCGACAGTGGACAACCAATCGATGAACCCCTCCGGGTTCAAACTAGCCCCATCGAATTCCGGAATATCAACCCTTATCCCAGAATCCCAACGTCGATTGCCCTCTCCTCGGCCTCCCTTCGGCCGATCCTCCTGATCGCCACCGGAATCCGAACCATCGCCAAACGGATTACTGAAATCCGAACCATACCCATCATTGGGTTGCTGCCTCCTACGATTCATCAAGCCTTCCATCCGGTTAGTCAACTGATCGACCACCTGGTCCAATCGTTGATCCATTTGGGCCATGAGCCCTTCTCCAACTCCCGTTCATAAACTTCATCGAGTCCGTTTCTTCTCGGAGGTATTTTGAGCCAGGAATTCGGCTCTGATACCAACAGATGTAGAGTAGAAACGATAAGTAAGATCAATCACGTTGATTCTATGAATACCCGTGATAAACTTGTCCCAACCCCAAAATTCAACCCAAAAGGCACGAAATTTGAAGTGAAAAACTGTTTTTTCCAAAACTGAAATCTGATCATTATCACCTCATAACCAATATATAAATAGAGTTATAAATTCGAAACGGGCCCCAAAATACACGCGGGCCAAAAACTAAAACAAAACAAAAGTTGGCAAAAAGCCCAAAAAACATAAAAATGAAAAATACTCATAGAAATAAGCCTTTTTTGGGCCCGAACGTCCACCCAAACCGCCTAAGGCGTTTGCAGCAAAATGGGATTTTTCCTCACGATCGTTTAGACTGGTCGCACGCCTAAAACGGACTCCCTAGCCCAAGTTAAAGACATTTTAGTGAAGCCCTTGGGCCTTCAAATATAACATGGCCCGCTCCTCCACACTTGGGCCCGCATCACTCTCTCTCTCTCTCTATATATATATATGTATATATATATACATATATCTCACAACAAAAGTTTTTTTCAAGCAAATGAAGCATTCCTAAACAAGGATTATCGTAAAATAAAAAATAAAAACGAACTCTTTTTGGACATATGTTTTGGGTATATGGTTCCAGTAAACACGTATATAGTTTCGGGCAATTGGGTGGGGTATCACCTAATCCCATATATGTCTCATATCCACGAATATGTTTTTTTTTCTAATCCCATACTTGGCGGGTATCTGGTATAACTGTACAAATGTTTTAAGTTTCGGGTATACTCGTCGGATTCGAGTCTTTTTGCATCCCTTGCCTTTGGTCTGAGATTCCTGAGATCCAGTTGGACCTCCATCCTTTGGCTCTCTGTGTTTATTGGGCCGCTATATTGAAACTTGAAGATCCACTTCTTGTTATTCCATTTTCTTGGGGTATGGCTAACATTGCCACTGAAACTGTGTTGATCACCCATTTACCTCGAGAGCTCCATGCCCTCCAGATCAACCAACCCTTCTATGTGTTAATAAGAGTGCCTTATTTCTCACACATAATCCAGTAGCTCATAAGCATGCCAAGCACATGGACTTGGATTATCATTTCATTCATGAGTCGGTCCTATTTGGGAGACTTCAAAGTTCGTTCCTACCAAACTTTATGTTGCTAACAAATTTACCAGGAGACTGTCTCGTTCCCGGTTTGAATTTTTTACGTGATTTCCTTGGACTCGGTTTTCCTTGGTTCCGCTTGAGGAGGATATTCCAAACATAGTTTATTTTCACAGTTCTTGTAGTATTGTGCTATACTTTATATCTTAATTTGTGTAATGTGTAACTTTGTATTTGTATTAAATCTCAATTATGCACCTTCCATAAGTGATACATGTAGACCAATGTCTATTTTAACATATGTAAAAGTCAATACTTCTTTTATTAATTTCAATTATTTTCCTTTAATATTATTGCATATGTTTCCTTTTATAAATTGAAGAAAAGTTAGTGGGATCAATAATTTAAGTAAAAATGGAACTCTATTTGTGTTGACCCGATAAAAAAGTATAGGTCCGCCACTACAAACATATTAGACAAGAAGTATTATATGCATCTTCCTACTTTATGATGTCACCAGACTCACCAATCCTGCAGAATTTCATTATGAAATGAGTAATTCAGACTTTGACTTTGATAAGCATGTGAAATTAAGATGCGTTATGGTGAATCTACGTACTTCATGCTCATCTAAATATAGTATGCAGTGACTTGTTTTTTGGAGGTTGGGAAGAAGCATCAACTTGATGTATTGTAGTGAGAAAACTATACTTTCGTATTATGAATTCCATAGTTGAAAATATATTTGTTTTTAGGTTTTCATAAGCAGGAAAAAACTAGATATGTCATTATATACACATAATTGTATGCTAATACTTTTAAACAATTTTATTATTTACTAAAGCTATAATATAATTTATAAATCACTACATCAATCCAAGCCTATAGCAACGGCAGATGTCGTCGCTATAAGTGTCATACGTCGTCGCGATAGGCTATTGCGACGACACTTCGTTGTAAACAGGGTCGTCGCCACTAGGTTGTGGCTAGAAGGTGAACTGGTCGTCGCTATAGGAATCAATCTGAACGATATTTTGTGAAAGACACATTTGTTCTTCACTGAATGATATTTTATGATCAAAGGCAGGCTGGAACCAGTGTTATCCTATTTGCTTAATATAAATCTTATGATCGAGCATGTTCGTGTCTCCTAATTGGAGCTTTCATTGAGTACCCCACAAGCTTTACTCCATTCGTAGAAAGTGTTGTATATACCCTGCAAATTAAGTAATGGACATCTTTCATTAAAAGCAAGTTAAAGATACCCTAAAGTTAAGGTAGTACAATACTTTCTTTAAAATTTAGTCGGTAGATACATGCATTTATTTGCCTCTTGGAATCCTATAAATAGGGAAGCAAACGACGTTAATAAACACACACTCAGTACATTCACAGGAAAAATAATACTGAGTATACATTTGCAATCTAACTACAATGGCTTGCTCTATCTCTGTGGCTGGTCATGGTACATTACTTGTGGCCATGTTGATGATCGTAGCTTTCATTGAGTCTGCTACTCCGCGGGGGATCGCTAAAAACCCTACGGAAGCAAAATGTGAGGACCCCAGCTTCAAACAATGTCACAACTTGGTCCACGTTTGTCCTAAGTTTTGTGATAATGGCTGCTATGTTCATTGTTCCTCCTGCAAACCTATTTGTAACAACTCAACCATGCAATCACCACCTCCCTACGTTACACCACCAACTCCTCAATCGTCTCCTACGCCTACACCACCTTCCCCTTCGCCTCCTACACCTACACCGCCTTCTCCTTCGCCTCCTACATGGACCCCTCCTCTGGCCCTCAAGGAGCGAATGCCAGGTGCAAAAACCGAAACTATCCACAATGTTATGCGACCGAGCATGCCTGTCCTCCTTCTTGTCCTGGAAAATGCGAGGTTGATTGCGTCTCCTGCAAGCCAGTTTGTAGTAAGTGCTACACAACTAATTTATCTTGTTAATTTTATGTCTAAACACCCAAATTAACTCGTTCTACAACAGTTTTGATGTTTAGTAAATGTAAGAAATTATCCACCAAGTTAATTAAGGTGTCCAGTAACTTTGTGTTATATTCAGTTAATTAACGTGTCCAGTAGTTTTGATGTTTAGTAAATGTAAAAAATTATCCACCAAGTTATACCTAGAAAGAGAGTGTGGTATATAAATGTGTCCAGACCTGCGGTTGGTGGGATTATATTGGATATTGTTGTCACACATTGATCCATTTTCTTGAAAATGTGTCCTAAAAGCCAAAACTTATTAATTTCCCAAAATTATTTAGTTAAAAATTTGTCACTAAAAACCAATGCACTTTTCTTGTAACGGTTATGGTTCAAAAGAGTTGAAAGGGTCAATATATATTCACATCATTTACATTACTAAAACTATCTACATTTAGTAAAGAATTAGTTTTAGTTAAAAACTTAAAAGAATCGCATAAAATCCTGTATTATTTTTTTCTAATTTTGTGATATGCAGGCTGCGATATGCCTGGAGCGGTGTGCCAAGATCCTCGTTTCATTGGTGCCGATGGCATCACTTTCTACTTCCATGGAAAGAAGGATAAAGATTTTTGCCTTATTACCGACAACAACCTCCACATCAATGGCCACTTCATCGGCAAGAGGAACCAAAACATGGTAGAGACTTCACTTGGGTTCAATCCATTGGGGTTCTCTTCGATAATCACAAACTACAAATCAGTGCTCAAAAGACTTCCACCTGGGATGACTCTATCGACCGTATCTCCATCACATTTGATGGGGAAGACATCCTTCTACCAAAAACCGAAGGCTCCAAATGGCAGTCTTCCTCAACAACTATCACTCGGGTTCAAGACACAAACGATGTCATTGTTGAAGTTGAAAACATGTTCAAGATCACTGCCAAAGTGGTTCCGATTACAAAAGAAGATTCAAGAATCCATAACTATGATATAACCAATGACGATTGCTTTGCTCATCTTGATCTTAAGTTCAAGTTCTTCTCGTTAGGTGAGGAAGTTGACGGAGTTTTGGGACAGACTTACAAAAGCGACTATGTGAGCAAGGTGAAAATGGGAGTCTTAATGCCTGTTATGGGAGGAGATGACAAGTTTTTGAGTGCAGGATTGTTTGCGACGGATTGTTTAGTTGCTAAGTTTAAGGGTAGTGCCAGCAATGAAGAAGGCTCTTCGTTGAACTTGCAATTGCCCAGCGTGAGGTGCCAAAGTGGATTGGATGGTCGAGGCATTGTATGTAAGAGATAGATTGTTCTTGTTCTTGCAAGTTAGTCACATAATTATGTTTTTAACTATATTTTGAAGCACCATTTTCGTGGGTTGAGGGCAATATTTTGAGGTAAGTTTTACATCAATCGACTCGTATCTTTGTTCTGATCAAAAGCCCTAAAACATTGGTTTGTAATTCGGAAAAAAACTTAACTCCGTTAAGCTATTTTAATGACAGACTATTTTACAAAAAAAATTGACCAGTTCGGATTATTATCGGCTAATAACTGACTTGGGATTATTATCTGCCAAATTGAGAAAGTTGGGATTATTTATTACCAGTTTGCCTAAAAAATATCATACAAAAAACTAGCGGAGAACTAACAAAAATCCTCATGGACAACAATAAGAGGGTTTCTTTTAGTTTCTGTCCTTTAAGTTTATGCTAAATTGTAAAATATGCCCTTAAACTATGAAAATTATTAATAACTAGGCTTCCTAACATCATGTGCTGTGGCGAAACAAAGTAAGCGACAATGTAAAACGAAAGTTATTTTGAAAATGAAGGTTATTGTTTAGAAAGCCAAACCGTCAGCATGGGTTGAGTTCTTGATCGTACCATTTTTGAAACCAAATGAATACTCTATTTTGAATGAAACTTTGTTTTTTACAAAATTTATACTAGAATGTCGAGCAAAAAATTCACTTGCTCATCAATACCAAATGAATACTTTATTTGAATATAACTTTGTTTTTAAACAAACTTGTACCAGAATGTCAAGAAAAAGAAAACTAAATACAACTACATATTTAAAATTTTAGAAAAAGTTCACCAACATAATTTATTAAAGAAATATAAAAAATTAAATGATTAAAGGAAACATGATTTAAAAAATAATTATTATTAAGTAAAAAAAGAATAGAAAGAATTTTTAAGAATAGAAGAAGAAAAAGGAGAAACAATTATTAAAAAAAGTAGAAAAGGGTCATTTTTTTTAGTTTAGTTTAAGTTAGTTGGTTAAAAAGAAGCTAAAAACAACATAATATAAAGGAAAAGTAAATCGCATTCCTGATAAAGGAGGTTGGTGTCAGGTCGAGTCCTCATTTTTAAAATTTTGCTTCTTGCGTCATGGAAAAACGCTACATATTGAGTATCCGGCGCTAACCCAATTATGGTTTCCAGTTAGATATAAAACTGGCAGGGGTGTAAAAATACTTTTTCAGTAATTTTTAGAATACAGTTTGAATTTGTAGAATACAATTAGAATTTGTAGAATACGGTTAGAATTTGGTATAATAGGATTTGACTTTGGTTGAATTATACTTTATGGGTTGACTTTGGTTGATTTTTATAGAAGACGGTTAGAATTTGGTAGTATACAGTTGAATAAGGTTTGATTTTGGTAGTATACAGTTAGATTCAAGAAATATACGATATGATTTGTGATGAATACAGTTAACTGTTGCTTTATACGGAACGAATATTGCTAAATAACCCATATATATGGCTTCGGGTTCATATGCATACGATCTTGGGTAATATACGGATGAATAAGAATTCATTATCTTTATACATGCTATATAATGTTCATAAAATGTCATAAGGTTATATTATATATATGGTTAATGTTAATTTTATATTATATATTTTGTTAGTTTTTACCATCAAATCGTTTAATTTTTTGCTTGTAGTGGGCATGAAGCTTGACAATCCCTTGAACCTTGGATAAAGGTGAAACTCGGGTTTCGGGGTGAAGTCACACTAACGATTAGCCTTTTGGTTGCCTACATCCTGCCGCTTCAGCGTTCTTAGGTGTTTCATCCTTACTGGACGCCGGTGTTACGATTTTTCATTAGTTAATATAGTTTGATATGTAATCTTAATTTGGTATGTTTATTTGTGCTTTTAGACTTGTAATTATATTTGACATTATGTAACAACTCGTATTTTTGTTGTTATCTTGTTTCCGTTTATTTCGTTTGTATCTGTCATTGTAATCCGAGATTTGTTAAAGGAATGGGTTATGTTTACTAAATACATTTTTTCACAACTACATTACACCTAAACGACTATTAAACGCAACGCTAACTCAACACAATCACAAGTAACTATGTTACTTTAAGAGCCGAGTGTGTAATTATTTAATAAACGCTTGTGCCTTCGACATCGCTATCGCATCACATCGCAACGCAGTTATTTATGTTACATTATGTTATTATGTGTGTCTTATGATTTATGGATGTACTCGCTCTCGCAACGCTCTCACTCGCATGAATCGCTTAATCGCATTATTTCATCAACTAAAACGCCTAACGCTTCGCTAAAACGCTTAACATAACTATATAATACGAACCGAATCGTCAAACGAACGCCTAACACGAAAATAACAAACAAAACTTCGCCATCAGGCCAAGTTCGGCCAAAGTTGGTGCCCCCAACTTCGCCCGAACTTGTTCAGGCAACAAAAACCCACCAAATCAAGCAAGTTCGCTCGAACTTGCACAAAGTTCAAGCAAACTGGCCAAGTTCGCACGAACATGTGCCAAGTTCGCACGAACATGTGCCAAGTTCGCTCGAACTTGTGCCAAGTTCAGCCGAACTTGATCTCCACCAGCTTAATTTTTCCTCACCTATAAATACACAGCACCTCCATTCATGCTCCCCTTGCTGCAAGTTCGCCCCAAAGCTCCCAAAACTGAAAACCTTTGATTTCCAAGTAAGGATCAACCCGTTTTTATGCAAACAACAACGTTTTACTACGATTTTTGCACAAGGATTACCTTCGTTTTCATCAAATCTCTTCTGTTTATGAAAATCTTCATCTTTTTCTACAAAACTTTTTCTTTTCACTTAGATATACACTGACCGAGTGTATTTGGGTTTAGCTTTGGCTTCCCAAGCTAGAAATCTTGATGATTTCGACTCACCAAGTGTTAGATCTGAGTAAAACCTTTCTAAGTATTGATTTTTACACAGAATACGGACTAATGACGTATATTTCATTCACTATGAAGTGGAACGAGGCATTGTCAAGCAAGATCTCAGATCCGGAAGCACAAGGATGATATCGTCACCTTGCACGAACTGGACTAACCCGTACGAACCATCAAGTTCACCCGGATTAGCCCAAGTTCCTGTAAAGTGGCTAAAACTCGCCCCAAAAGACCTCTCCAGTCTATGCCTTGCTCAGTAGCTCAAGGTTGGAGGGATGGACACTCGATTTCCTCAACAAACGACGTGAAAACGCACGATTTGGTGACCAAAACAGCCAAGTTCGCTCGAATGAGATCAAGTTCGCTCGAAGTTGTCATAGATTTGTGACCAACTTTGCCCGAACTTGCCCAAAACTCAAGCAATTCAATCAAGTTCGCCCCAACTTGTCCCATTCTCAAGAGAATCGGCCAAGTTCGCTCGAACTTGTTCCAGACTTCAAGAAAACAGTCAAGTCCGCCCGAACTGGTCTGGTTTCCCAGGAAACCAGACAAGTTTGCCCGAACTTGTACCATCTGTAAGCAAACATGTCAAGTTCGCCCGAACTTGCACCAATCCAAGGGATTTGGTACAACTTCGCCCGAATTTGTGCATTCTAGTAACTTTTCAAGCAAGTTCGCCCGAACTTGTACCAAATCCAAGAGATTTGGTACAACTTTGCTCGAACTTGTCCATTGCTCCTTCGTGTTTCGACCGTTTCAGCAATTCGGGAGACTGATGCACTTCTGTTCGTGTTACAGGCTGAACCGGCGCTCCCTTCAATCCATATCAGATCCCATCTCTCTCTTAACGCACCGACTGTGAGTATACTTGAACCCTTTTACGCTTAAACGCAATTTGGGTGTCACATATGTTCCTATATCAAAACACATCACACAACTCAAACCGCTTATTCGCAACCCGCCTTTACATGATTATACGTGAATTGATGAATTGTATGTATTGCGTGGTTTGTATGCCACCCTTAACATGATAGCTTGCTAGAGGTTGATCCGCCACCCGGAGGCCCGGGGTTGTTAAAGCTCGCACTTTTACTTCTCATTTATTTTTCTCTCTAGGACGTGTTGTTCGCGTGCCTCACACTCGCGGTTTGTTGGTTTACATGTATCAATGTGGTAGTATAATTCACATCTCTTGTGTATGTTCATGTGGTGTTTGCTAAAAGCTTTCTATATCTACTATGTATGCAAACTTGTATGCTCACCCTTACTTAATTGTATTGACGTTTATTTTAACATATGTGACATGTTGATGACTTTTGCTGCAATAGATTTAGGATTTTGTCTTTAAAAACTCATGTAATAGAAATCTAGGAAAGATCGGATTGGATATGTTTTAAGAGATTGTTTGGTATTTGTAATGATTATTTGAGGATTTTATGTTTGATAGTATGGGATATTGAAAGTTTGAATATTATCGCTTAAATAGTTGTTATGGATTCTCTTGAGCAATCTGATTCGCCTAGTGCCGCGCCCCGATGTATCCGCCATCGGTTAGGGTGTGACAGATTGGTATCAGAGCCATAACTATTGGGAAAATTAGGTAGAAATGCCATGTTTGACCTAGTCTATAGTTAGGATAACAAATCAGACCGTTACGCATCGATTAAACGCCCAAAACTAGTACAAACTGACAACTTCGCTCGAAGTTGAACAAGTTCGCTCGAAGTTGGTCAAGTTCGCTCGAACTTGACCAAGTTCGCCCTAAGTTGAACCAGTCCCCCTATAAACAAAACAAGTCTAGTTAAGGAAGATCAAGTTCGCTCGAAGTTAGCCAACTTCGCTCGAAGTTGGTCAACTTCGCCCGAACTTGATCATGCACCTTTGAAACGGACTTTTAAAATCACTTATGCTTTTCCTAAAGCTACCACAATACACATGAAGAACGCTCGTATCACACAAAACGAGTGATCAAGTCGAGATTAGGTGTGAAAACCAAGAACTCTCGATAAGATCATTCACTCCGCGCATCCTCTATCGCACGAGATACCTTCGTTGAGTTAGGAGTGATATCCAAACCTCGACGAAAATCTCCAATTTTATCTAGTGGAACTCCCGATTTGATCGGTGAGCATAACCAAAACTAGGAATGAAGTTGTTAAGTTAGGGGTGAAATCCACATCTTAATAACTAGTTCCACTCCTCGATTTCAATCTCACCAAAGTCTCGACTATTTCGATGACTCGGAACACGACGTAACTGGAAGGATAAATGCCGTTACACGTGATACGGCAATAGCATTTGTGTCACACCCCAACCGATGGCGGAAACATCGGGGTAGTGCCACATAATTCAATTATACCAAAGTAAGTAATTGCGTTGCGATTGCAATGGGATAGCGATGAGATATGCGAAGCGTTGCGTTAAATAAGCGCTTAAATAGCGTTTAGCTGTGATGTAATGACAAAACATATTTAATTTAATACGAACATTTCTATTAACGAATCTCGCAGTACAAAACTGAAAATCAAAATAAATACATGAAAACAGGAACAACGGAAAATACGGGTTATTACAGCCTCCCATACTTTAGGGAATTTTGTCCCGAAATTAAGCAGTGGCCGTAACGAAGAGATGTGGATATTTCGTTTTTATATCACTTTCAAGTTCCCAAGTGAACTCGGCGCCGCGTTTGCCTTCTCATCGGACCTTCACGATCGGGATACGTGAGGGGTCGAAGTGTCTTGGTTTCTCGATCCATTATCTCAACGGGGTTTTCCACGAAATGGAGCGTTTCATTAATTTGCAGATCTTCGAGAGGGACATGCAGATTTTCTTCGGCTAGGCACTTTTTGAGGTTAGACACGTGGAAAGTCGGATGTACATTATTAAGTTCCTCCGGCAGTTCGAGTCGGTAAGCCACTTTATCGATCCTTTCCAGAATCTTAAAAGGTCCTACGTATCGTGGCGCTAACTTTCCTTTCTTTCCGAAGCGGACTACTCCCTTCCAAGGTGAAACCTTGAGGAGTACATGATCTCCTACTTTGAATTGCAGGGGATTGCGTCGTTTGTCGGCGTAACTCTTTTGGCGACTCCGAGCTTTCAAGAGATTGTCTCCGATTTGGAGGATTTTGTCTGTCGTTTCTTGAATTAGCTCGGGACCGGTGATTTGTGCTTCTCCGATTCGTGCCATGCAATAGGCGATCGACATTTTCTTCCATACATGGCCTCAACAGGAGCCATTTGAATGCTGGTATGATAGCTATTATTGTATGAGAATTCGATTAAAGGTAAATGCGTATCCCAGTTACCACCAAAATCTATGATGCACGCACGAAGCATGTCTTCGAGGGTGCGGATCGTGCGTTCAGTCTGATCGTCGATTTGAGGGTGAAAAGCGGTACTGAGATTGAGAGTAGTACCGAGAGCAGATTGAAATGTCTCCCAGAGACGCGAAGCGACCGTCACGTTCAGAAATGATGTCACGAGGTGTCCCGTGTCGACATATAACTTCGTCGGTATAGATGCGAGCTAACCGTTCGACCTTAAAGTCTTCTCGTATAGCAATGAAGTGTGCAGATTTAGTAAGACAATCAACGATAACCCAAATGCTATCGTGACCTGAAGAAGTACGCGGGAGCTTAGTAACGAAGTCCATAGCTATACTCTCCCACTTCCACATCAGGATTTCGGGTTGTTCGAGTAAACCAGAGGGCCTTTGATGTTTAGCTTTAACTTACGAACAAGTTAAGCATTTTGAGACGTACAAGGCGATATCCTTTCTCATGCCCGACCACCAATACTTAGGACGAAGGTCCTGGTACATTTTGTTGGCACCGGAATGAATGGAATATCAAGATTTATGAGCTTCGGTCATTAGCAACTTTTGAATATTATCACGATTGGGAATCCAAATGCGATTGAGATAGTAATAATACCATTAGGCTTAGCTACGAGTTGGGTTTCGGCACCACATTTCATTTCTTCTTCCAAAGTATTCTCGTTAAAACAAGCAAATTGAGCAGAGCGAATCATGATTTCGAGATCATTCAAATCTTGAGAGTCACGAACACTATACACATAGCTTCGTCGACTTAGAGCATCGGCGACGAGTTTGCTTTACCGGGATGGTAGCGTATCTCGCAATCGTAATCGTTAAGAAGTTCAACCCATCGACGTTGTCGCATGTTTAGTTCTTTTTGATTAAAGACATGTTGTAAGCTCTTATGGTCGGTGAAGACCGTACACTTTGTACCGTAAAGGTAGTGTCACCATATCCTTAATGCAAAAACAACTGCACGAGTTCGAGATCGTGGGTTGTGTAGTTTTTCTCGTGGATCTTGAGTTGTCGAGACTCATACGCGATAACCTTGTCTCATTGCATAAGCACACAACCAAGACCAAGATTAGAGGCATCACAATAAACAAAGAAATCGTCGTTTCCGTCGGGTATCGCGAGAATGGGAGCGTTGCATAGCATACGCTTGAGAGTTTGAAAAGCTTCCTCTTGTTTAGAATCCCAAACAAAAGGTTGGTCTTTATGAGTCAAAGCGGTAATCGGAACGACGATTTTCAAAAAGTCGGCGATGAATCGACGGTAGTAACCCGCCAATCCAAGAAATGAACGGATTTCGGAAGCATTCTTCGGCGTAATCCAACTCTTGACGGCTTCAATCTACACAGGGTCGACATGAATTCCTTGACTATTAACGATGTGGACGAGAAATTGGACTTCTTCGAGCCAGAATTCTCATTTTGAGAACTTAGCATAAACGCGATTACCTTGAAGAAGTTCGAGGACTAAACGGATATGACGCGCGTGTTCGTCTCTAAACTTCGAATAGATAAGGATATCATCGATGAAAACAATAACGAAACGATCTATGAAAGCTTTACACATACGGTTCATCAAATCCATGAAGACCGCGGGTGCGTTGGTAAGACCAAAAGGCACGACCACGAATTTGAAATGGCCATAGCGAGTACGAAAGGCGGTTTTCGGAATATCTTCTTCCAACACGCGTTACTGATGATAGCCGGAACGTAAATCGATCTTAGAAAAACAAGTAGCACCTTGAAGCTGATCAAATAAGTCGTCGATACAAGGAAGAGGATAGTGGTTCTTTATTGTGAGTTTGTTAAGTTCACGATAAACGATGCACATTCGGAACGATCCATCCTTCTTTTTCACGAAAATGACGGGTGCGCCCCATGGCGAAGTGCTCGGGCGTATGAACCTTTATCAAGAAGCTCTTGAAGTTGGCTTGATAGCTCGTGCATTTCTGATGGTGCGAGACGATAAGGAGCTTTAGCAACTGGAGTAGCACCGGGAACTAAATCGATACGGAATTCGACATCTCGAGTAGGGGGTAAACCGGGTAAGTCATCGGGAAAGACTTTAGGAAATTCACAAACAACGGGAACATCTTTATAAGTCTTCTTTTCTTTCTCCGGGTTCACGATATGGGCGAGGAAAGCAACACATTGCTTTCGCAAACATTTGTGTGCTGGAGTACATGACAAAGCATCAACTTCTTTGAGGGAGTTTCACCATAGACATGAAGTTGATCACCGTTAAGGAGAGGGAAGCTAATCATTTTATCGAAGCAAACAACTTCAGCATGATTTTCACAAAGAAAATCCATACCTACTATGATATCGAAGCTACCTAACTGCATAGGTATGAGATTGATCGAGAAGACATGATTGTTAAGATCGAGAGTACAACCACGTAAAACGGAGGTGACGTTGACGGATTTTCCGGTGGCGACTTCCACATCGAAAGTCTTTGGGAGTTTAGCGCGCTTACATTTTAAGACCTTTTCGAATTCTAACAATACAAAACAATTATCGGCACCAGTATCAAATAAACATGAAGCATAAACACCATTGATAAGGAACGTACCATTGACAACATTGTTGCCATTTTGAGCTTGGCGATGGTTGAGGTTGAAAGCTCTTCCACGTGCAGCTTGTTGTTGCTGCGGAGGCTGCAGTGGTGGTTGCTGCTGGGGCTCTTGCTTGACAGTACGGTTCGGGCAGACATTGGCAAGGTGGTTCGGATCACCACACACGTAACACACACGTGCTTTTGGAGCTGCTGCTTGTTGCTGCTGATTGTTCTGGGGAGTACGCTGAGGAGCTGGTAGTGCTAGAGCTTGAGGAGTTGGCTGACGAGGGCCGGTACGACAACTCACAGTAAAGTGGCCATAGATGTTGCAGTTAGTGCAAAAGTGGCAGTTTCCACCCACCACATGATGATAAGTGCACTTAGGGCACAGTGGGTGAGGGCCGGTATACGCACGCTTAGCTGGAGGTGCGTTCGGAGCGGCTGACTGAAGCGGCTGAGGGTTTGCTGGAGCTACGAGCGTATAGTTCTTGCTCGGGTTTCCTCTTTTGTGTCCCTGACGCTTTCCCTTCGGGTCACTGGATGGTTCGATAGCAGCAGTTGGCTCGGCGACAGCTTGATTAGCAACTTTCGCATGGTTCTTGAAATAACCATCTTGAACTCGATGATCATTGATCTCAGTGGCGAGCATGTAGGTTTCCTCGATGGTTTTAGTACGAGCAACTTTCATGAAATTTGCAACACACTCGAGTAAACCTCGGATGTACTTGTTGATAGCTTTCTCAGTAGTATCAACTTGGCTGGGACAGATGATGCTCAAGATCTTGAATCGAGCGGTAAATCCAGCATTGTCGGGACCATCTTGTTTGATACCCCAAAACTCATTCTCGAGCTTTTGAAGTTCATGCGGAGGACAGAACTCCTTCATCATCACTTCCTTGAGTTCCTCCCAAGACAGACTGTAGGCTTCATCATTACCGCGCTTATTCCTTTCGGCGGTCCACCAATCGAGAGCACGGGACTGGAAGACTCCTGTAGCGTTCACCGTGCGAAGGTCATCGGGGCATCCACTTTGCCTAAAGGGACCTCAATGGCATCAAACCAATGGAACATAGAAGTCGGTCGATCTTTGCCCGTGAAGGCGAGAGGTGCACAAGCCTTGAAATTTTTGAAGCTGAATCGTGGCTTGGGGTTTTCAGATTTTGAGTCGACTGAGGAGTTACTGCTCACAACATGAATTTCCTAGACGATTTGCGGGATGACTTTTGCCACTTGTTTGGCGACTAGTGAAGCGATGCGCTTGTTGTCGCTGTGGTGCTGAGCAGTACGGCGAGTATGAGATCCAAGTGACGACATCTACAATGAAAATATTCGATAGGATGAGATTCGATTAATAGAGTTATGCTCAAAAACCTTTATTATTATAATTATTACAAGTAAGGCACGTTATCACATAAGCACGTAGGCACATAACCACATAAGCACGTAAGCACATAAGCACATATTTTGCACGTATTCACCTTCTAATAGTAACAATGCGGAATGCGTTTCAAGAGATAGCGTAGCGAGGCAGCGATACATCGTAGCTTAGCGTGAAATAACCGAGAGAAGTAGCGCGTTGCAAGCGGAGCGTTATGTTGTATTATCTGCGTTTGTTTATTAATGTTTTAGATTGAGATAGCTATGCGAGTTGTGCATACATTCGATGGAGCGTAAATGCGATAAATCGAGAAAGCGATAAGGCGTAAAATCGTAACATCCGTAATTCCGACACAAAAATAATAAATAAACTCGATGATGTGTAAATCGACGATTAGGCTTAAATCAACCGGGAGTGTCCGGGGTTTTGAGACATTTGACACGCCAAAGTGATTTGACTACCCTTTGCATTTGAATCCACGCTTTGGCCTAATAGATAAGCGCTCTCACCGCAAGTTCCTAGCGACGTTTACCCTTCCAGTTAATACGTGTTCTAAACCATTAGTATAACCGAGACTTTGGTGAGATTGAAAATTGAAGAATGGAATTCCATCATTAAGGTACGGGTTTCACCCCTGACTTAACAACTAGTTCCAAATTGTGGTTGTGCTCGCCGATCACATCGGGAGTTTAGAAATGGAGACTTTCGTTGAGGTTTGGATATCACTCCTAACTCAACGAATATATCTCGTGATGAGTAATACGCGGGCTGAGCGATCTTATCGAGAGTTCTTGGTTATCACACCTAATCTCGACTTAATCCTCGTTTGTGAGATACGAGCGTTTCATAATCGTGTGTTGTGGTAGCTTTAGGAAAAGCTAAGTATGTTGGCCGTCTCGTGCAGAGTTGTCGGTTCGTACCAAATGGAACTTCTCGCTTTGAGGAGTAACACTTCGTAGGAAAGGACTGTTCGCACGATCGGGTCAGTTCGTAAAGTTTTGAGTTCGAAATCACAAAGTTCAATTGGGTGGACATCAAGTTCGGCCGAACTTGCACCCAATGGGTCAAGTTCGAGCGAACTTGATATGCTTGTTGTTGAACTTCTGACTTTTGAGGATAAGGTCAAGTTCGAGCGAACTTAGGTCAACCTCAACTGATCTAGGTCAAGTTCGAGCGAACTTGACCAATTTCAGTTGATTTGGCCTCAAGTTCGGGCGAACTTGAGTGTTTCGGGCGCGTAATCGATGCGTAACAGTCAAAATCAGTATCCTAACCATAGACTTAGGATAAACATGGCAGTTCTACCTAATTTCCTACAGTTATGGGCTCTGATACCAATCTGTCACACCCCAACCGATGGCGGAAACATCGGGGTAGTGGCACTAGGCGACCAGATTGTCTCATGAGAATTCCATAACAATTATCTATCAACATCATTCAACATTTAACGTCCCATACCATTAAACACAATATTTCAAAATAACTATTACAGAAACTCGTTTTTCCCATAAAACAAAAAGGTTCGATTTTCTGTAGATTTATTACAAACCATTCTAAACAAAAGCAACTAAACTAAGCCAAGCTACATCCAAGCTAAAAATCCTCAACCTGTTACATACCTTAAAATACAAGTCAATACAATTAAGTAAAGGTGAGCATACAGGTTTAAGTACTACTAGCATATTAGAGAAAGTGTTCGCGAAATAATCTAACTACATATCATGATACACCAAAACACATCACACAACATAGTCTCATTTCTCATGCTAACTACCGTGAGAAGGCTTGCGCGTCCATCCTAACTAGACCCCGTCGGGTGTAAGCCACACTATAGTACCATACTAGCTAAGGAGGCAAGTTAACGAAAATAATCCTAGTCACATGTTTCTAGTAACACGTATTGAGCACATATAATCAGATTATTCGTGTGTGATAAACACTTTGATTTGTGAAGTGATTTTGATAGAGGAACGTATGTAACACCCAAAAAGTGCGTTAAAGCGAAAAATGGGTCAAGTATACTCACAGTGGGTGCGTTTAGGTAAGACTGAGGGATCTGAGAAGAGTTACGGAGTGCGTCGAGTCAGCCTGTAAACGAACAGAAGTGCTTCAGTCTTCCGAAAAGCTGAAATGGTGAAGTCTTGGTTGAGCAGTAGGCAAGTTCAGTCGAACTTGTATGTAAACATACAAGTTCGAGTGAACTTGCAAGGTTCTGAGTGACTTATAGTCAAGTTCGGTCGAACTTGGCAAGTTTCTTTAGGAAGTTTGACAAGTTCGGGCGAACTTGCGAGAAAACCTTATTGGAAAGACAAGTTCGGGCGAACTTGTATAGTTTCCTAAGAAACTAAACAAGTTCGGGCAAACTTGCAAGGGATTTGATGAAATAGACTCAAGTTCGGTCGAACTTGACCCATTTGGGTACAAGTTCGATCGAACTTGACCTGGGTGATGGTGATTCTTGAGCCAACTTGATGTTTTCGGGTCCAAAATCTTGCGTTTTCGCGTCGTTTGCTGAGGAAATTGAGTGCCCATCCGTCCAACCTTAAGCCACTGAGTAAAACTTAGGCTGGAGAGGTCTTTTGGAGCGAACTTAGCCATTTTACAGAAACTCGGGCTAATCCGGGCGAACTTGATGGTTCGTACGGTTTAGTCCAGCTTGTGTAAAGTGACGATTTCGTCCTTGTGTTTCCGGATCTGAGATCTAGCTTCAAAAACACCTCGTTCCACTGAAAAGTGAACGAAACATACGTCGTTAGTCCGAAAATGGTGCAAAAATCAAGAATTTAAAAGGTTTTGCTCTGATCTAGTATAGATCTGAGTGAAAACAGAAGTTTTAATGGAAAAAGATGAAGATTTCTTAAATAGAAGAGTTTTAATGAAACGAAGGCAATGCCTTGTGCCAAATCGTTGTAAAACATTGTATAACGTTGTTGAACATCATTGTGGTAGAAATCGGGTTGATTCTTACATAGAAAACAGATGATTTCAGGTTTCGGGAGCTCAGAGCGAAGTTGAAGCAATTTCAAATGAGAGAATGGGACTGAGTATTTATAGGTGAAGGCAAAGTTGGAAGCTGGTGGAGTCAAGTTCGGCTGAACTTGCATGGAATCATGCAAGTTCGTGCGAACTTGTGAGATATCTGAGCAAAGTGAGTCAAGTTCGGCCGAATTGCTGAATCTTTAAGGATTCAGACAAGTTCGAGCGGACTTGAGGTTTGAAAGGAAGTCTGAGTTTGGCCAGTCAAGTTCGGCCGAACTTGGGGTCACCCAAGTTCGAGCGAACTTGGCCCAAAACTCTGGATTTCCTTGTTTTTCGTTCGTTTGTCGATTGTTCAGCGATGTAATCGAGTTATAAGGCAATGTTAAGCGGTTTGGTGATGTTTTAAGCGTTGTAATAGCGAGTCAACGTGTGAGAGCGAGTTGTGTGTGTTTGCGAGCGATTAAACCACGATAATTCCTATCCACATATAACACATAAACACGTATAACACACAAACACATAAACTAATATCACCATATAATTCCAATATACCAAATTAAGTAATTGCGTTGCGATTGCGATGGGATAGCGATGAGATATGTGAAGCATTGCGTTAAATAAGCACTTAAATAGCGTTTAGCTGTGATGTAATAATGCGATGTAATGAAAAAACATATTTAATTTAATACGAACATTCCTATTAACGAATCTCGGAGTACAAAACTGAAAATCAAAATAAATACACGAAAACAGGAACAACGGAAAATACGGGTTGTTACAATTTGTCTATTAGGCCAAATCGTGTGCCCGAACTCAGAGAATTTTCGAACCACTTTGGGTAGTCGCTGTTTCAAAACCCAGGACACTCTAAATTGATTTAAGCCTGCAATCGCCGGTTTTACGCATCATTGATTTTATTTTAATTATATGTTTAAAATTTTATGGATTTTACGCTTATTTGATTTATCGCTTTATCGATTTCTCGATTTATCGCTTTTACGCTCTATCGATATATGCACAACTCGCACAGCTCTCGCAATCTAAAACGAAAATAATCACCAACCAAATTAAAGCGCTAGACTCTCTTACGCGAATGTCCTCATACGCAGTGTTACTCGCTTGTGCCACGCTTATCTCATACGCGCTAGGCATGCTCGAATAAAATTTGGAGTCTACGGATGAGTCTATGTGAATCTGTGAATACGTGCAAAATATGTGCTTATGTGCTTACATGCTTATGTGCCTACGTGATTATGTGCTTACGTGCTTATGTGGATATGTGATTATGTGATTTTGTGCCTTGCTTGAATAATAATGATAATAAGTAATAAAACGCTAAACTTTTAAACATAAACCTATTATAATCGAATGTCATCTAATCTAATCCTTCGTGTAGATCGGCATGTCACACTAGGAGGAACATCCAGCGCAACAATGCTGACATGCGTATCGCCTCGCTAGTAGCCAAGCAGATGGCTAAGGTGATTCCCCAAATTGTCAGCGAAATTCAAGCGGTCAGCAACAATTCGTCAGTTGATTCCAAAACCGACATGCCCAAGTCCTTGTTCAGCTTCAAACAATTCAAGGCGTGCGGACCTCTCACTTTCAGTGGCACGGACGGACCTAGAGCGATGTTTCACTGGTTCGACTCCATCAAGGTCACATTACGCCAAAACGGATGCCCCGAATCTCTCCACACCAACAAAGCTATCGGGGGTGTTCTAATCAAGGGCACTTGATTGGTGGACCGCAGAGCGCAACAGGCGCGGAAATGATGAAGCTTACGGGCTCATGTGGGAGGAACTCAAGGCAGTTATGGTGAAAGAATTATGCCCTCCTCATGAAATCCAGAAACTGGAGAATGAATTTTGGGATATCAAGCAAGATGGATCCGACAACGCAGGTCGTACTGCCTGCTTCAAGCAGTTAAGTATCATTTGTCCCGGTCAGGTGGACACCTGGTGTGTGCTAAGCGTACTATATTTTTATTGTTATTTTTAGTCCATTTTACGCATAGTCAAGTTTTAACTTTATAAACACGATATTCTACTAACACTAAACACACACTTGGGCAAGTGCACCCATCGTGAGCGTAGTATAGCGTTGGTAAAATACCGAGATCGTCCAAGGACACAATAGCTTTTAATACCAGTTTGTCGTCAACGTCTAATCAATCCAAATTTTTGATAAAAGTTTTAAAAACGTAAAGATAAATGAAATACAAATAAACAAGATAGAATCACTTGGATCCAACTTCTCTTTTATGTATCCTTTGATAGTTTTCGCACTTTCAGACTTTTTAAGAGATTATCTTAGTTATAATAGTAGGCCCCTCTTTTGAAGGTGACTTTACCCTCAACCCAGTGGTTTGAGTCTGCAGGGATACAATCTCAAAAGGTCGCAATATTGGAAGATAATTAGTAAGTTATTAATGCGTAAAGTGGTAGGCCCCTCTTTTGAAGGTGACGTTACCCTCGGCTAAGTGGTTTGAGTCAGCAGGGATACAATCCCAAGTAGCCGTTTTAAAGTATTAATAGTAGTTTACATATTCGAAGAGCTATATATACACAAATTTTTATTTTTTATT
Source organism: Scalesia atractyloides (assembly GCA_947069175.1). Lineage (NCBI taxonomy): Eukaryota > Viridiplantae > Streptophyta > Magnoliopsida > Asterales > Asteraceae > Scalesia > Scalesia atractyloides. The sequence goes on along the minus strand of CAMTDV010000005.1, from coordinate 19,334,366 downwards.
TTTTTAAGAAAATAAGATATCCGAGCTTTTTACTAAAAGAAATGGGTGTGAAAGGAAAATGGTTTTTGTGGGTTTTTGAAACGAAAAGGTTTTAGGCTCAAAAAGGGTTGAAAACTAGGGGATTTTTGGTGATGGGTGAAAAGAAATAAAAATAATGGTTTTCAGAAAAAAAATAGGTTAGTCCTAATGCCTCCATCATTTACTTACTTGGGTTTTAAGTTGGTAAGGATCGGGAATGCATTGTTTTGACAAGTTCTAGAGTTGTAAGAACCAAACGCCTATTCACACAAGAAACGAAAATGAGCATTTAGTTTAAAGATGTATGAATGTGTGCTCGATAAAGGCTCAAAACTCACTTAATGTGGGAATGGGTTTATAGTGTGAACTAGTATATATAATCAAATTTTAAAAAGGTTTGTTATGCCGCTTTTTATAATTTTCTTATTTGGTTCTTTTTATCACGACGCTATCGGTTGTAAATTTGTAAAAACATAACTTATTAGAACTTGTTATTCCCAAATTTAACCAATACAAGTAAAAAAATGAAAGATTTTGAAAAAGATTTGGGGTGATTAGCGGTTCCAATAGAGTTTTGTGTAAGGCTTGTTATTAGGACTTGCTAAATTCAAAGTGTTAGTTACCCCCCACACTTAAATTACACATTGTCCTCAATGTGTCCAAAAATAAATTTTTCGGTTGATTCGAATGCGTACAAGTGTGTTTAAAAACAAATTTTTGTGTTATTGGGCATCTGGGCACGGCCCGTGTGGTCCGGGCACGGCCCCGTGTCCAGAGTGTTAGTAACAAATTTTACAGAAGCTTGACCACGGGGCGTGGCCAGTCAACACGGCCCGTGGTCGGTTACCTGTTGCTGGACTTTTTCTTGCAGTAGTTGAGCACGGGGCGTGTTGGGCTGAACACGGCCCGTGCTGCACATGTTGGAAGGTTGAAAATTTTGTCGGAAGGCACTGTTTTTATGCATGGGGTGTGGTTTTGACGTCCCTTTGGTAGTTTCCATCTATTCTCGTGTGTTTTTATTTCTGAAAAGTAAGACTAGACTAGCAAACATTAAACTAAGTTAATACTAAGGATAGTTCCGCGGAATGCCTCCGGGGTGTGCCACGTTTATAAGGGTCCTTGGCTAGACCCAATACCTGTCATATATCACTCAAGTGGGATGTTTTACACCCCATGTTGTGTCGATGGAGTGCGTCATTTAAGCTTGAGTCTATGACTTTATGTAGTTGATCGGGTCGTCTTCAATTCTCTTCCCTACCCCAAACTTCATTTCCTTGTCTCCTACCATCAATGTTAGATTTCCGTCGCTCATGTCCACCATAGCACGAGCGGTGGCGAGGAATGGTCTTCCCAAAATAAGCGGAACTTCGGCGTCTTCCTCCATGTTGAGTATGACAAAGTCGGCAGGAAAAACGAATTCTCCAACTTTGACCAAGAGATTCTCGGTGATTCCTTGAGGGCGTTTGATTGATCTATCTACGAGTTGAATACTCATTTTTGTGGGGGTTGGTTCTCCGAGCCCGAGTTGTTTGAACTTTGATGCAGGCATGAGATTGATACTAGCCCCTAGGTTGCTAGTGCATTTCGAACAGGTGATCCCCCCAATTGAGCAATGAATGGTGAAGCTTCCGGGGTCGATTTTATTTTGTGGGAGTTTGTTGAGGAGTACATCGGAGCATTCTTCACTTAAGTTAACAAATTGCAATGTTTCAACCTTTCGTTTGTGAGTGAGGAAGTCCTTCATAAATTGAGAATATTTTGGCATTTGAGTGAGGACTTCTACAAAAGGGAGGTTGATGTGCAATTGTTTTAGGAGGTTTATGAATTTTGTGAATTGCTCATCGGTCTTTTGGTGAAGTAAACGACCGGGGTAGGGCATTGATGGGTTTTTTGTTGGTTCGGGATGTTGTGTGGTAGTGGTTTTTTTATGTTTAGGAGGTGTGAGTGTTTTTTGTTCGGGTGGACTGTTGTTGGTGGATTGTGGCGGTGTTTCCTTAGGACCTACTTTTCGGTTCCTTAAGGTTATGAAATGTACTTGTGCATTTGGATTGGTTTCAGTATTACTGGGTAGTGCGCCTTGCGGTCGTTCGAACAAATTTAGGGCGAGCTGGCTAAGTTGTTTTTCAATGTTTTGAATACTTGCCCTTTGGTTCCTAATATCGGATTCTGTTAGGGAGAACCAGTCCGAGTGTGTTTTTCGGTTTCGGAAATAAGGCGGGTGATGAGGTGTTCAAGCCTCTCTCGGCCTCCTTGTTGTTGAGTTAAATTTTGTGCTTCGTTTCATGGTTGTTGTTGAGAGTTAGGTCTTTGATTTTTTTGGTTACTACTATTCCCTGGTTCCCTCCAACCAAAGTTAGGATGGTTTCGACATCCCTGGTTGTAAGTACCTGTAGGGGGCCCGATGGTCTAGGTCGATTATCTACGTAGTTTACCATTTCTGTGTGGCTTTCCATGTCTTTCATACAACTCCAGTTTTCATGTGGCCCACCACACCCTTCACAAGCCATAATCGAAGTCGTTTTTGTAATTTCTAATTTTTTTTATTTTTGAGGATAAGGCTTTGATTTGGGCTTGTAATGAGGTGCTTTCGTCAACCTTATGGGCGCCCGGAGCAATAGACTTTGAACCCCGGGGGTGTGCCATTGAAAATTGTTTTGAGCAATTTCCTCAATTTGATTGTAAATTTCGTGGGGTCGTCTATTACGTAGGAGGCCCCCAGAGCTTGAGTCTAGCGTTTGTCTTGTGTGTGGCAACAGTCCATTATAGAAAGTGGATACTTGTTGCCATACTGCGAGGCCGTGGTGCGGGCATTTTCTCAAAAGCTCCTTGAACCTTTCCCAAGTTTCATTCAAAGATTCCCCGTCCTCTTGTGAATAAGTGTTGATTTCTGTCATTAGCTTAGCTGTCTTAGAGGGCGGGAAATATTTATATAGAAACTTTTGAGCAAGTTCATCCCAAGTGTTTACCGAACCACTTAGGAGGCTGTTTAGCCAAGCTTTGGCTCGGTCTTTTAATAAAAATAGGAACATGCGAAGGCGAATGGCATTATTTGATGCTCCATTGGTTCGAAATGTGTCACATATTTCCAAAAAAATTGTAATATGTAAATGGGGATCTTCATTAGGAAGGCCGTGAAACGGGGCGGAATTTTGGAGCATTTGAATCAAATGTAGCCTTAGTTCAAAGTTGTTAGCATCAACGTTTGGTGCATTGATTGCGGCCCCTAGATTACCGACCGTGGGCCGTAGGTAGTCCATTAGGGTACGTTGATCCACCATTGTGGTTTGATCCTCCGAAGCTTTCTCCTTATTTTTGGCCTTTAACCTTTTTCTTAGAAAGCGTTCAGGCTCGTCTAGAGGTTCTTTTATGTCTTTACCAGAACTAGAGCTCATGCACCGTGTAGAGATTTTAGCTTCTGTACTTGAGTTCAAAGTCCTGTGATTAGAACAAAAAGATACGGGCAGATTATATCACCACGGCCCCGTGTCCAATGAACACGGCCCGTGGTTGAGATACAGTAGTTCTGTTTTCTGGATCCCAGTTACAGAGGAGCTGGGCACGACCCCGTGGTGCACCGCCATGGCCCGTGTTTACTCTTCTGTGACAGAAAACTTCTTACTGCCAGCGATGATATTAGGCACGGCCCGTGTTCACCCAACACGGCCCGTGCTGCACATCTGCAGATTTCTAAAAGTAAAAAATTTCTTAAAAAAGAAAAAGAAAAATATGTGAAAAATTAGGCCGTTGATTTTCAACTTTCTCAAAATCCTTGTGTCCCCGGCAACGGCGCCAAAAACTTGCTGTGTGCTAAGCGTACTATATTTTTATTGTTATTTTTAGTCTATTTTACGCATAGTCAAGTTTTAAATTTATAAACACGATATTCTACTAACACTAAACACACACTTGGGCAAGTGCACCCATCGTGAGCGTAGTATAGCGTTGGTAAGATACCGAGATCGTCCAAGGACAAAATAGCTTTTAATACCAGTTTATCGTCAATGTCTAATCAATCCAAATTTTTGATAAAAGTTTTAAAAACGTAAAGATAAATGAAATACAAATAGACAAGATAGAATCACTTGGATCCAACTTCTCTTTTATGTATCCTTTGATAGTTTTCGCACTTTCAGACTTTTTAAGAGATTATCTTAGTTATAGTAATAGGCCCCTCTTTTGAAGGTGATGTTACCCTCAACCTAGTGGTTTGAGTCAGCAGGGATACAATCCCAAAAGGTCAGAATATTAAAAGATAATTAAGTAAGTTATTAATGCGAAAAGTGGTAGGCCCCTCTTTTGAAGGTGACGTTACCCTCGGCTAAGTGGTTTGAGTCAGCAGGGATACAATCCCAAGTAGCCGGTTTAAAGTATTAATAGTAGTTTACATATGAGGGGTTCAAGCCATTCGCGCCTCCGCCATCCAATACCCGTTGAGCATTAAAGGAGGCCCTAATAGGCTTGAACCAAGTCCTCGCAGGATCTATACACTGAACGAGACAAGAACTTTAACAAAACACCCGTCTAACCCACTTCCAAGTAGTTAACGCGCTTTATATAGACCGTAAAGACACGAATGAGCAAATCAATGACATCATGAAGAAATGGTTAAGAAAATTCATTTTCAACATAAGAAACTAGTTATTAAAGTCATTAATACAAACCCAAATAAAAAGTGCCGAAAGATTAAAAACTAAAAGTAATAAATAAAAGATTAGTCTTCACCAAGTGATTTAAGGAATTTAGCCAACCATGGCCTTTGTTTGACAAAAACCCTTACAATCTATCTTGGATCCCGAGACTACTACACACTCTAAAGATGGAGATGGATGATGGTGGTGGTGTTGGTGTTGTAGTGGTGGTGGAGTGGTGGCAAAGTGAGAGAGAAGTGTTTTGCCAAGGGATGCTTTTGTGGGTAACCAAGCACCTCTATTTATAGCCTGAATAGAAGCCCGGCCACGGCCCCGTGTCTAGCGGACACGGCCCATGGCCAACATCCTTCTCTTTTTTCATTAGTTGCATCTGACAGCAGAGGGCCCCACACGACCCGTGGCCTCTGGGCACGACCCCATGGTCAACTGTTCGCTGTACTAACCAGATTCTGCAAATCTTATAATTGACCATGGCCCGTGTTACTCTGGACACGGCCTGTGGTAGGCGTGGAAGCTTCTGAATGATTTGTCTTGTAATGCAGGTCTTAACCACGCCCCGTGCTCGGTAGACACGGCACGTGCTCATCTTCTGTGATCTGGTTTTTGTCTTTTTGGGGTGTTGCTGAGGGGTCGGGCATGGCTTGTTATTCCTTCTTTCTGTATTTATGTTGGTTTTAGCTGCTTATTTGCTTCTTTTGTTCGTTTAAGCTCTTTTTGTCCTGAAAATACAAAAGGAACAAAGAAACGTGCTTTTTCCAACTTTAGTACTAAAAAGGGTTAGTTTTATGCCTCATTTGATGTAATTTATATGTTGCATTTTGTGTACATCAACACCACAGAAAAAGCAATCAAAAAGTATCTTCGTGCTCTACCTGACTGCGTTGCTGATTTCGTTCAAGCAGCGCGTACTACTACCATCGAAGAGACTTTTCAGCTTGCAGCCAAGATTAATGACAAATGTGTCCAGGCTGGATACTTCAAGAACAACAAAGTCGTGAACCAAGCTACCACCGAACCAAGCGCTACTACCGAGTCGTCTCAAGAATCAAAGTCCAATCGCCGAGTTCGCAAAAGAGGGAATCAGAGTAAGAATTGTGCAGTGGTTGCACCGTTGAACTCTCACCTGCTTCAAGCTATTACACCAAACGCACCACCTGCAAAGCGTGCGTACACTGGTCCTCACCCGCTATGCTCAAAGTGTACCTACCATCACCTAGTTGGAGGCAATTGTCGTTTCTGTACCAACCGCAATATCTACGGCCACTTCATTGTCAGCTGCCGTACTGGTCCTCGTCAGCAAGCTTCTCAAGCACCAGCAGCACTACCAGCTCCACCTCGTGCTCCTCAAATCAACCAGCAACAGCCCCAGCAGCAAGCACCAGTCCCAAAAGCACGTGCTTGCTACACTTGCGGTGATCCGAACCATTTTAGCATTGTCTGGCAAACAAAGCCGTGAATCAAGAACTGCAACAGCAGCCTCAGCCACAACCACCACAGCCACAACAGCAGCAACCACAGGCTGTGCATGGAAGAGCCTTCAATCTCAATCACCGCAAGGCTCAGAACGACAACAATGTTGTCAATGGTACGTTCTTTGTTAATGGTATTTATGCTTCTTGTTTATTTGATACTGGTGCCAATAACTGTTTTGTGTCGTTAGAATTCGAAAAACTTTTAAAATGTAAACGCGCTAAACTCCCAAAGACTTTCGATGTTGAAGTCGCCACCGAAAGAACCGTTACTGTTAACTCAGTCTTACGTGGTTGTACTCTCGATCTCAACAACCACGTCTTCTCGATCCATCTCATACCTATGCAATTAGGTAGCTTCGATATCATAGTAGGCATGGATTTCCTTCGAGAAAATCGTGCTGAAGTTGTTTGTTACGATAAGATTATTCGGTTTCCCCTCTCAAACGGTGATCAACTACATGTTTACGGTGAAACACCCTCAAAGAAGTTGATGCTTATGTCATGTACCCAAGCGAGGAAGCATTTGCGCAAGCAATGCGTTGCCTTCCTAGCCCATATCGTGAACCCGCAGAAGGAAAAGAAAACCTTGAAAGACGTACCCGTTGTTTGTGAATTTCCTAATGTTTTTCCCGACGATTTACCTGGTTTACCCCCTACTCGTGATGTCGAATTCCGTATTGACCTAATCCCCAGTGCTACACCCGTCGCTAAAGCTCCTTATCGCCTTGCACCATCCGAAATGCACGAGCTATCTAGCCAACTTGAAGAGCTACTTGATAAAGGTTTCATACGCCCGAGCACTTCGCCATGGGGCGCACCCGTTCTTTTTGTGAAAAAGAAAAATGGGACGTTCCGAATGTACATCGATTATCATGAACTTAACAAACTCACGATAAAGAACCTGTACCCTCTTCCTCGAATCACGATTTGTTTGATCAACTTCAAGGTGCTACGTGTTTTTCTAAATTCGACCTACGTTCCGGTTATCATCAGCTATGCGTGTTAGAAAAAGATATTCTGAAAACTGTCTTTCGTACTCGTTATGGCCATTTTGAATTCATGGTCATGCCTTTGGTCTCACAAATGCACCCACGGTCTTCATGGATTTGATGCACCGTGTGTGTAAAGCCTTCTTGGAATGTTTCGTCGTAGTGATTATTGATCATATTCTTATCTACTCGAAGTCGAGAGCGGAACACGCACGATATCTCCGTTTAGTTCTCGAACTTCTTCAAGGAAATCGCCTTATGCCAAGTTCTCCAAGTGTGAATTTTGGCTTAATGAAGTCCAATTCCTTGGTCATATCATTAACAGTCAAGGAATTCATGTCGACCCTGCAAAGATAGAAGCTTTAAAGAGTTGGATTACGCCGAAGAATGCATCTGAAATCCGTTCTTTTCTTGGATTGGCAGGTTACTATCGTCGATTCATCGCCGACTTTTCTAAAATCGTTGTACCTCTTACCGCTTTAACTCATAAGGACAAGCCTTTCGTTTGGGATTCCAAACAAGAAGAAGCCTTTCAAACTCTCAAGCGTATGCTATGCAACGCTCCTGTACTCGCTCTACCCGACGGAAACGACGATTTTGTTGTTTATTGCGATGCCTTTAATCTTGGTCTTGGTTGTGTTCTTATGCAATGAGACAAGGTTATCGCGTATGCATCTCAACAATTCAAGATCCACGAGAAGAACTACATTACCCATGATCTCGAACTCGGTGCAGTTGTTTTCGCACTAAAGATATGGCCACACTACCTTTACAGTACCAAGTGTACGGTCTTTACCGACCATAAGAGCTTACAGCATATCTTTAATCAGAAGGAACTGAACATGCGCCAACGCATCTAGGGTTGAACTTCTCAAAGACTACGATTGTGAGATACGCTACCATCCTGGCAAAGCAAACGTCGTAGCCGATGCTCTCAGCCGACGAAGCTATGTGTATAGCGTTCATAACTCTCAAACTTTGAATAATCTCGAAATTCTGATTCGCGCCGCCCAGTTTACTTGTTTTAATGAGAATACCCTGTAAGAAGAAATGAAATGTGGAGCCGAAACCCAACTCGTAGCAAAACCTAATGGCATTTATTCTTATCTACATCGTATTTGGATTCCTCGCCGTGATAACCTTCGAGAGTTGTTGATGACCAAAGCTCATAAATCTTGATACTCCATTCACCCCGGAGCCGACAAGATGTACCAGGACCTTCGTCCACAGTATTGGTGGTCGGGCATGAAAATGGATATCGCTTTATACGTTCAAAGTGCTTAACTTGCTCGAAAGTTAAAGTCGAACACCAAAGGCCCTCTGGTTTGCTCGAACAACCCGAAATCCCGATATGGAAGTGGGAGAGTATAGCCATGGACTTCGTTACGAAACTCCCTTGCACCTCCTCTGGTCATGATAGCATTTGGGTTATCGTTGATCATCTTACTAAATCCGCTCACTTTATTGCCATACGAGAAGACTACAAGGTAGAACGATTAGCACGAATCTATACCGATGAACTCATTTGTAGACACGGGATCCTCGTGACATCATCTCTGACCGAAATGGTCGCTTTACCTCACGTCTCTAGGAGACTTTCAATCCGCTCTCGGTACTATGCTTAATCTCAGTACCACTTTTCACCCTCAAACCGACGGTCAGACTGAGCGCACGATCCGCACCCTCGAAGACATGCTTCGTGTGTGGATCATAGATTTTGGTGGTAATTGGGATACGCATTTAGCTTTAGTAGAGTTTTTGTACAATAACAATTATCATACTAGTATTCAAGTGGCACCTTTTGAGGCACTGTATGGAAGAAAACGTCGATCGCCTATTGCATGGCACGAGATCGGAGAAGCACAAATCACCAGTCCCGAGTTAATACAAGAAACGACAGACAAGATCCTCCAGATCAGAGACAATCTCTTGAAAGCTCGAAGTCGCCAAAAGAGTTATGCTGATAAATGCCGCAAGCCCCTACAGTTCGAAATCGGTGATCATGTAACTTTTAAATGTTGCGCCGTGGAAGGGAGTGATCCGATTTGGAAAGAAAGGAAACTAGCGCCACGATACGTGGGCCCTTTTAAAATTCTGGAAATAATCGTCAAAGTGGCCTATTGACTCGAACTACCAGTAGAACTTAACAACATACATCCGACTTTCCACGTCTCAAACCTCAAGAAATGCCTAGCTGAAGAAAATCTTCATGTACCACTGGAGGATTTGCAAATAAACGAGTCTCTTCACTTCGTGGAAAAGCCAGTAGAAATCACGGACCGAGAGACCAAGAAACTTTGACGCTCTCACATTCCTATTGTGAAAGTCCAATGGAAAGGCAAACGTGGTGCCGAGTTCACTTGGGAATTGGAAAGTGATATGAAAGCTAAATATCCACGTCTCTTTTTTACGGCCACTACTTAAATTTCGGGACGAAATTTCCTAAAGTATGGGAGACTGTAACAACTCGTATTTTCGTTGTTATCTTGATTCCGTTTATTTTGTTTGTATCTGTCATTATAATCCAAGATTTGATTAAAGGAATGGGTTTTCTTTACTAAATACATTTTGTCACAACTACATTATACCTAAACGACTATTAAACGCAACGCTAACTCAACACACTCACAAGTAACTATGTTACTTTAAGAGCCGAGTGTGTTATTATTTAATAAACGCTCGTGCCTTCGACATCGTTATCGCATCACATCGCAGCGCAGTTATTTATGTTACATTATGTTATTTATGTGTTATGTGTGTCTTATGATTTATGGATGTACTCGCTCTCGCAACACTCTCACTCGCACGAATCGCTTAATCGAATTATTTCATCAACTAAACGCCTAACGCTTCGCTAAAACGCTTAACATAACTATGTAATACGAACCGAATCGCCAAACGAACACCTAACGCGAAAATAACAAACAAAACTTGCCATCAGGCCAAGTTCGGCCGAAGTTGGTACCCCCAACTTCGCCCGAACTTGTTCAGGCAACAAAAACCCTCCAAATCAAGCAAGTTCGCTCGAACTTGCACAAAGTTCAAGAAAACTGGCCAAGTTCGCCCGAACATGTACCAAGTTCGGCCGAACTTGATCTCGACCAGCTTAATTTCTCCTCACCTATAAATACCCAGCACCTCCATTCATGCTCCCCTTGCTGCAAGTTCGCCCCAAAGCTCCCAAAACCGAAAACCTTTGATTTCCAAGTAAAAATCAACTCGTTTTTATGCAAACAACAACGTTTTACTATGATTTTTGCACAAGGATTACCTTCGTTTTCATCAAATCTCTTATGTTTATGAAAATTTTCATCTTTTTCTACAAAACTTCTTCTTTTCACTTAGATCTACACTGACGAGTGCATCTGGGTTTAGCTTTGGCTTCCCAAGCTAGAAATCTTGATGATTTTGACTCACCAAGTGTTAAATCTGAGTAAAACCTTTCTAAGTATTGATTTTTACACAGAATACGGACTAATGACGTATGTTTCGTTCACTATGAAGTGGAACGAGGCGTTGTCAAGCAAGATCTCAAATCCGGAAGCATAAGGACGATAGCATCACCTTGCACAAACTGAACTAACCCGTACGAACCATCAAGTTCGCCCGGATTAGCCCGAGTTCCTGTAAAGTGGCTAAAACTCGCTCCAAAAGACCTCTCCAACCAATTCCTTGCTCAGTAGCTCAAGGTTGGAGGGATGGACACTCGATTTCCTCAACAAACGACGCGAAAACGCACGATTTGGTGACCAAAATAGCCAAGTTTGCTCGAATGAGATCAAGTTCGCTCGAATTTGTCACAGATTTGTGACCAACTTCGCCCGAACTTTCCTAAAACTCAAGCAATTCAATCAAGTTCGCCCAAACTTTTCCAATTCTCAAGAGAATCAGCCAAGTTCGCCCGAACTTGTTCCAAACTTCAAGAAAACAGTCAAGTCCACCGAACTTGTCCAGTTTCTCAGGAAACCAGACAAGTTTGCCCGAACTTGTACCATCTGTAAGCAAACATGTCAAGTTCGCCCGAACTTGCACCAATCCAAGGGATTTGGTGCAACTTCGCCCGAACTTGTGCATTCCAGTAACTTTTCAAGCAAGTTCGCCTGAAATTGTACCAAATCCAAGAGATTTGGTACAACTTCACCCGAACTTGTCCACTGTTCCTTCGCGTTTCGACCGTTTCAGCAATTCGGGAGACTAATGCACTTCTGTTCGCGTTACAGGCTGAATCGACGCTCCCTTCAATCCATATCAGATCCCATCTCTCTCTTAACGCACCGACTGTTAGTATACTTGAACCCTTTTACGCTTAAACGCACTTTTGGGTGTCACATATGTTCCTATATCTAAACACATCACACAACTCAAAACGCTTATTTGCAACCCGCCTTTACATGATTATACATGAATCAATGAATTGTATGTATTGCTTGGTTTGTATGCCACCCTTAACATGATAGCTTGCTAGAGGTTGACCCTCCACCCGGAGGCCCGGGGTTGTTAAGGTTCGCACTTTTACTTCTCATTTATTTTTCTCTTTAGGACGTGGAAACTTTTTCGCGTGCCTCGCACTCGCGGTTTGTTGGTTTACATGTATCAACGTAGTATAATTCACATCTCTTGCGTATGTTCATGCGGTGTTTGCTAAACGCTTTCAATATCTACTATGTATGCAAACCTGTATGTTCACCCTTACTTAATTGTATTGACGTTTATTTTAACATATGTGATAGGTTGATGACTTTTGCTGCAATGGATTTAGGATTTTGTCTTTAGAAACTCATGTAATAGAAATCTATGGACGATCGGATTGGATATGTTTTAAGAGATTGTTTGGTATTTGTAATGATTATTTGAGGATTTTATGTTTGATAGTATGGGATATTGAACGTTTGAATATTATCGCTTAAATAGTTGTTATGAATTCTCTTGAGCAATCTGATTCGCCTAGTGCCGCGCCCCGATATTTCCGCCATCGGTTGGGGTGTGTGACACATTAATTAGCTATGTTAATACCTATTTGGTATGTTTAATTGTAAGTTTATACTAATCTATTACCTTTTGTAAATATGATTTATACAAAATACATAAGTTAGGGATACGTTTTACTATTAAGTGAACACCTTAGAGACCCAACATGAAGTCGTAATATTTGAATTTGGTGGGTAAAAAAATTAGTATCGTCGGGGGACTCAAATATTCACAGTTTACATACATCACTGACTACCAAAAAATGGTAAACTGGTCATTTAACCATTTTGACTAGGTTAGCGTTGGAGACTCAATATGTCGCGTTTTTTCATAACTAGGTTAGGATGCAAAATTTTGAAATTGGGGACTTGACCTGTCATTGGCCTCCTTCGTCAGGGACGCAAATTAAAGTTTACTCTAAAGAAAAACTGAAAATGAGAAAAAGGAAAAGGAAGGGAAAACAAAAAAATATATATTTAAAAATAATTTGAATCTGCATCACTCAGTTTGAATAGAGACAACCAAGCTTCCATACCATAAGCACATTTTGTTTTATATTCAGGTTTCATTTATATATAAACTAAACTGAATGGTGAAAACAAAAAAAATATATTTAGGTTAGTGAATGCCAAGCGAAATTCACAGATTGGACCACTGCCTATCTTACCCAATGAATGGCATATATATATATATAATAGTTGATGTCTTGCTGCGTTGCGGAGCGATAACCGAATAATGAGCGAGTGTTAGGCAGCTCCTTTACACGAAAAACAATTAAATCGAGTCAACCAACTAAAACAAAACACTTTTAAAGTTTTGCTAAAAAAATTAAAATAATGGTAATACTGTAACTTTTAACTGAGTGAAAGTTTTATTTTATTTTGGGTAAAATCGTAATTTGCCAAAAGATAAAGTAATGACAGTATTGTAAATTTGAACCATGGGCAAAATTGTAAATTTGCGTTGGAGCAAATTCGAATTTGAAGTAAAGGCACAATCGTAATTTTAGGCTAGAGGCAAAATCGTAATTTTGAGTTGGAGGCAAAAGCATAATTTTATTTTGAACTGGGGAAAAATGTAATTTTGAATTGAGGACGAAATCATAATTTTTTTAACTGAGGAAAATCATATTTTTTAATATAGGGCAAAATCGTAATTTTATGTTGGGGGCAAAAGCATATTTTGATTTTAAACTGGGGGCAAAAACATAATTTTTAGCTGAGAGTCAAATCGTAATTTTGAATCGATGGCAAATTTAATTTTGAGCTGGGGACAAAAGCATAATTTTATTTTGAGCAGAGAGAAACAACGTAATTTTAAACTGGGGCAAAAACGTAATTTTAAAGTGAATAAAAAACAATAAACTTTTTGGTCCAATAGGGGAGTGCTAGGCAACTGCTTGGCACTATTCCCCCATCTTGAAAACCTTTTTTTAACAGAGGGCAAAATCGTAATTTTTAGCTGGGGGCAAAAACATATTTTTATTTTGAACTGGGGGCGAAAAGGTAAATTTGAGCTGAGGGCAAAATCGTAATTTTCGCCTGGCACTATTTCCCCATCTTGAGAACGGTGGGGGCGAAAAGGTAAATTTGAGCTGAGGGCAAAATCATAATTTTCTGCCGATGACGAAATCGTAATTTTGAGCTGAGGACAAAAGCGTAATTTTTTTGAGCACCGGACAAGAACGTAATTTTAAACTTGGGAAAAACGTAATTTTAAAATGTATAAAAAAGAATAAAATTTTTGGTTCAATGGGGGAGTGCCAGGCTATTCCCCCATCTTGAGAATGTATAGGATAGAAATATATATAACGAGTTGTGAGAGCTTAGAGAACTTGGTCTTCTTGTGCGAGTTTCGACACATTTTTTGACACATTTATAAATCGAAGTGGTGTTTTCGGTCCCTGACAGCAGCTGATAACATAAGCATGACATCACATTTTTACAGCATTTATGGGTGCTGTAAATTAATAAAAAACGATTTTGTTTGAAAAACATGATTTTTTAGGATCTTTGGTTAAAACGTTTTTTGAAAAAATCTTTCGTAAGGCCGAGTTCTCTAAACTGTATATATATATATATATATATATATATATATATATATATGTATGTATATGTATAGGAGAATGATCCGTTATGAACCACTCTTTATTGCGAGAACCACGAGAACTAATGTGAACACAACCAAAAATATCTAAAAAATCAATTTTGTTTGTGACGGAAAGTAGCGATTTTTTATAAAAAATGTTAAAAAAATTTAAGTGGTTTTTAGATTTTTTTTAAAGATTTTTTGGGGTATAGTTATTAGCATTTAGCTTGGGTGGGGGTGTTAGGTTTTTTTTTCGGGGGGGGGGCGTTAGGTTTTTTTTGGGGGGGGTTTACTTCTATGGTTTACTTTTTTAGCATTTAGCTTAGGTGGGGGGTTTTGGTTTTTTTTTTTTTGGGGGGGGGGGGGGGCGGGGGGTTAGGTTTTTTTAGGATTTGGGTGGTGACATAGTGGGTTGCTTTAGTGGCTCTCGCGATTCTCACAATAAGACCGGGATCATTCACTGATGTTATGGCGATCGAAAAATCAGCAAAATTAGATACACTCACTAGAGCTAAGGAAATAGAAAGCCCAAAATATATAATCGTGATATTATGTTATTAGAATACATGTTTTGTGTTATCTTTAAAGATATAAAATCATGATTAGTTAGAAAAGAAATATTATCATATAGTATAATAATTGAGTTCTTTATGTAATTGTTTAATTTTAATTATTTTATTAAAAAATAAATTTACGGGAGGAAAAAAGACATAAAAAAGAATTAAATATGTGTTTGAGAAAAATGTCCGAATAATCCCTGTGGTTTTCTTCGTTTTCACCGTAGTCCTAACACTTAGGGCTGATTTGTCACTCTTAGATATATTAAAACCAACACCAATCCAGAACTTTAAATAAAAAGATCCTAATTACATTTTATTGCATTTTTGAATTAAGAATCTTGGCCAACAACTTCCTAACCCTCCTCACTGAAATCCCGGATATCCCAGATTGCCTATAAAGCAAATAAGACAAACATAAAAAGGTAACTACGGTTGAGCCAAAATTTGCTTAGTATCTGAGATATTAACAGGGCAAGTAAAGTCATATCAGCTGAAATCAAAACAAAACATAACATAACTGACACTAAACTGACTTGGAACGATTACTGACACGAAACTAAGTACTGAAAACAAATGCAGACATATTTGATACAAAAACTGATAGATGAGCCGATCTAAAACTGTGTCGGAAACAAAAGTCAGTCATATACATAACTGATTTCGAACCCAACACAAAACCGATGTAGAGAGTGATACATTGTTGATCATGATAACTAAAGCATTCTATCTTGTTCTAACGAACTTATTTTAAAAATATGTTAAATAATCTAGTATTCGTATAACAAGAAAATTTTCTAACCAATCACATGTAAATGAAACTTTGAACAAATCAAAAGCTAATAGCCGCCGAATACTTTGAACAACGTTTAATAATGCTATTATTTTTAAAACAAGATACTTGGCAACAAAACTATTTTCTTATATAGAACGTTGAATTTTATCAAAATAAAAAAGTCTATCACATTTCATAGCAAATCATAATTATAGATAAAGAACTAATTTTCTAACTTCTAAAAGTTATATTTTAGAAATAGAATAATTTAAAAAATCTGGATATTAAAATGAATTACCTATAAAAGTTTCGTAAACTGACATGGAAAGCCGATACAAAAACAAAACCCAAATACGTTAGCCTAAACATTTTAAATACCATTTACAATCTCATAATCTTTAAAAGAAATGATTGTTGAAACTATTATCTTTAGATAAGCGTTAAGATTCAAATTCATATTTATTATTTAATCAATATTCATGAGTTATTATTTAGTCAAAATAACTATTTTTATAACTTTAGAGATTTATATTTAATAAACAAAATACTTTAGATAATCATCTGAGTTTGTGTGTAGAATAATAAAGTCCTTACGAAATTTCTTAAACCCATCAGAAAATCGATACGAAACATAAACAAATTCAACGACAAAGGTCGAACAGGCACTGAATCAAATACTGAATACAGATACTGACGGATACAACTAGATGTATAACACAGAATGTAAATCCAAATCAACACTGATACTAAGACGAAACTGATAAAAACCGAAAACAAATCCTAAGTCGAAACAAACATAACTAATACATTACAAAATCGGATACTAAACATAACCAGATGCATAATTTACCTGATGCGTGATTGGAAACATAACCAGATGTGTATAAACATATTAGACATATTAGAACAGATATCGAAGATATTCACATACAAAAACATATACTAACTTACACGACAGCTATATATGAACAAAATAAGTCGTGTAACAAAATATCACCCAGCGCCAGATACAGACTGGTACACAGCTAGCTAGCCGATGCACTTATGAGATGGTGAGTGTGGCGTGCGCCTATTATTTCATCCAGACAAACAAACTCAAACTCAGAGCTAAGATCGGTCTATGCGTCTCTAGTGGCCAAGATGCTACACAAACACGATGATTCGGAATTGCGGTGGTTTCGGGATTTTGAAACGGGGAAGGAATCATGCAAATTTGGCAAACTTAGACTTTTCCATATAAACACTAGGTTATAGGCACTATACACTTAAGGTCTCGATAATTTGTTTTTCTTTTAAATATATCCTAAGGTTATAAGGGAGGTAATTCATTTATATATAATATTATAACTACAAATATTACTAGTATCTGTTTATTTAAATAAAAAAAATACAAATCCGTTGGATAACATTAATTAAATAAACGTGTTTGGTCATTTGTCGATGGTCATTTAATCGACTATATATATTAAATTCGTTTAAATAGGCATGTTAATTTGGTATTTAATATTTTAGGGTTTTGAAATTTTCGTATGATACAGCTGTAGTCTTTAACTTTTACATATTCGTTCTCGGATAGTCCCTGAAGCGGATGTAGGTAAGTTTTAGTAATTAGTGGGTTTGAAATGACTAATTTACCCTTAATATAAACCAAAATAAATTATTTAAATACATATAAATATGTATATGTATATATATATATACATTATATATATATGGATGGGTAAAATGAGAACCACCTTAAGTTGTGAGAACCGTAGTAACCCATATAAGTCATTGATCAAAAGTGTTTTAATGGATAAGATCAAAAGACAATAAAGTAGTTGTAATCATTTTGTTTTAATTATTGAGTTTTTGTTTTTATTGAGATAATGGTAAATTGTTATTTTTCTTAAGCTCTTTAATGATTGCTAATTAAAGTTGTAATCATTGTGATTTAACTAATTTATTTTTAATCATGCAGTAAGAAAATTATTTTACGTAGGGGTTCAAACTTTTTTTACGCGCGTGTTCAAACTATTTTTACGCCCGATTTTAAACTTTTTTTACGCACCGGTTTTAAATTTTTTTTCCGCGCGGTTTTAAACTTTTTTTGCGAGCGGTTTTAAACTTTTTTTACGCGCCGGTTTAGAACTTTTTTTACGCGCGGTTTTAAACTTTTTTAACGTGCCGGTTTAAAATTCTCTTTACACGCCGGCTATAAACTTTTTTACGCACGGTTTCAATTTTTGTACGCGCGTTTTTAAACTTTTTTTACACGCGGGTTCAAACTTTTTTACGCATCGTTTTAGAAACTTTTTTTACGCGCGGTTTTAAACTTTTTTACGTGCCAGTTTTCAACTTTTTGACGCGCGGTTTTAAACTTTTTTACGCGATAGTTTAAAACTTTTTTTACGCGCCGGTTTTGAAACTTTTTTAAGAGACGGTTTTAAACTTTTTTTACGTGTGGTTTAAAATTTTTTTACACGCCGGTATACAAGTTTTTTTACGCGCGGTTTTAAACTTTTTTTACGCGTGGTTTTAAACTTTAACACAAATTTTTTTTACAAAAATTTTTTTTTACGGTTTTAAATTTTTTTACAAAAAAAAATATTTTACGCCAAACAAAAATCTTTTATTTTTACAAAAAACTTTTCTACAATTTTTTTTTCAAAAACTTTTTTACAAAATTTTTATACGCCAAACATCTTTTTACGCCCCCGACACCCCGATTTCGGGTTTACAAAATTTGAGGATCTTACCAAACGAACTCACCCAAAATCACGACTCAATAGATGTCTCATGTTGACTTTTAAATAGAAGAGAGAGAGAAATGATGTGACATGTTGGGTTTTAAACAGAAGAGAGATAAAAGATGTGACATATTGACTTTTAAATAGAAGATGGAGAAAAGATGTGACATGCGAAGTAAAAGACTAAAATACCCTTTTGATTTAATTTGGTTATAGGTGATGTGTAAATATGCTATTGGATTATAGGAGTTCTCATGGTTCTCGCAACTGGGATTGGTTCTCTCTTGAACCGAATCCTATATATATATATATATATATATATATATATATATATATATATATATGGTGGAGTTTTAAAGTGAACACTAGTGTATTTGTGAACTGAATGAATAAATCATATCCATTAATTTACACTTGTGTATTAATAATCTAGGGCTAGGATTAGTTCACTATTGTTCGTAATCAAAGGTGTTGTTTACAAATAAACCTAACACACACACACACACACACACATATAATAATCCAGGGCTAGGATTAGTTCACTATTGTCCACTTTTTTAGTGTTCACCAATAAACCTGACACTATATATATAGAGTGGGAGTTGGCTAGAAAGCCTAAGTTTCCTAGAAAGTCTAGGAAACAATAGGGAGGTGACATGTGGCTTTTAGTTTTTTATTCAAAAGGGCATGATGGTAATTTGATTATTAATGGAATTTTGAAATATTATATATCATAAAACTAACTATCGAGATATTATGGAAACATATATCTCTTTGACAATTTCAAATCATTACGATTTTAAAAGGGCAGTTGCTTTAAATTACGAAGTTCAAATCTTTAACAATTTCTTCACGTTGTGTTTTATCAGTTACTGGGTTCATCACAATGTGTTATAGCAGTTACTGGTTGATATAATTTTTGGCATTCTTGATGTTGTGTTTTATCAGTTACTGATTTACGTTGTGTTTTATCAGTACTAGTTTCATCACAATGTGTTTTATCAGTTACTGGTTGATGTGATTTTGGCATTCTTGGATGTTGTGTTTTATCAGTTATTGGTTTCATCACAATGTGTTTATCAGTTACTAGTTCCAGTTACTGTTTTATCACAATGTGTTTTATTAGTTACTTGTTGATATGATTTTGGCATTCTTGATGTTGTGTTTTGGCAGTCAGTCACTAGTTCGTCATATTGTGTTTTATCGCTTTAAACACACTACCATGAACACATCTATATCTGATTTATCGTTATTTTTTTTCTATGATTTGGTGTTTTCAAATGTGAGGGATTAGAGAGAGAGAAAAATTGCGATATTTTTGGAGGTTGTTTTATGATTGTTAGTTATTTTCTTATTTAAAACAATTTAAATGACACATTTAACCCTAATTAATTAAATAATCCTATTTTTAAGACACACATATTACCAAAATGTTACCAAGATGATTTCAACCATTAAACACACCCATTGGATGGCCCAGATCACTTCCTAGACTTTTTAGGAAAAACACACTCTGCGCAGGATCCCTGCTATATATATATATATATATATATATATATATATATATATATATTCTAATGTGAAGGCTCCAATAAGTGTTTTATACATCTTCTACCCTATAACAAGAAGCTAGCAGAATTAAATTAGAAAACGAGCTGAGTAGTTGAACCCAAAGACGTTGACTTTGATTAGCATATGAAATTAAAGTTGCCTAATGGTGAATCTACATCATGCTAAAACGTATATAATAAATGTAGGATGACTTTTTTTTGGAGGTTGGAAAGCATCAAGTTTGTGTATATAAATAGAGAAATGGGCATGAAGCTATGACACCCAAATAAAATTACACTTGACACCCAAATAAAATAAAATAACATAAGATTACATTATGAATATTAAATATTGAAATCACGCCATCTATTCTTAACCATCTATCCTAAAACAAAGTAATTCATGCGATTCATGCTCCCAATTTTTTTTTGTTGAAAACATTTTAATAAAACAATTCAGCTGCTATTCTTTTCTTTATCCAAATTTCTTGGCATCTCAAAATAATCTATGCATTGAATTAAATATATTATAAAATGTTGTAACTAATATCTTTTAAATTAAAGGAATGGTTATTGTATATATCTTTTAAATTAAAGTAATGGTTATTGTGTTTTAATAATCCTAACGTTTACCCATTGATTGAATTTAATCCAAACTTAAAGAAACTTCTCTTTCACAATCTCAACTTATAAGAATTTAGCCCCCATGGATCCTTCTTTAACAGGGTTATACACAGTTAGTGTTTTTGTTGACGTGGCAACTTTCGTGACACAAACCAAATTATTGGCTGATGTGGCTGCTTATATGACACAGACCTAATTATTGGACTTTACTAATCCTAACTTTCACCACAATCAACAACCACCACCAATAGCTGCCGCCACCACCATTAGTCACCTTAACCACCAGCATCAACAACAACAACAACCACCGCCATCAGCGGCTGATGGTGGTGATTGTGGTTAGGGGTGCAAACGAGCCGAGCGGCTCGCAAGCTACTCGAGATCGGATCGAAAAAAAGCTTGAACGAGCCGAGCCTTATCGAGCTCGAGCCCGAGCTTGAAATTAGGATCGATTATATATCGAGCCCAAGCTCGAGCCTTGTATGTGTAGCTCGTTTAGGCTCGTCGAGCCTTATCGAGCTTAGTATACTTTAGCGTTCAAACTATGTATTACTTCTTGAATGATCTAGATGTTCTTATTTAATTGAGTTTTCAAACCGTTGAGCCGAGCTCGAGTCGAGCCTTGGCTCATTAACAACAAAAAACGAGCTCGAGTTTTAGCTTGTTTTAACTCGCGCCATAGATACTAAGATCGAGCTTTCGAGCCGAACTCGAGTTTTGAATATTACTAACGAGCCGAGCTCGAGCTCGAGCTTCTGAAAGTTGGAACGAGCCTACTCCGATTAAGGTAAGGATCGGGCTCGGCTCGGCTCAGCTCGTTTGCACCCCTAGTTGTGGTTGTGGTAGTGGTTGTTGATGGTGGTAGTGGTAGTGGTGGCTGATAGTGGTGGTGAAAGTTAGGATTATTAAAATCCAATAACTAGGTTTGTGTCACATAAACATACATATAAGCAGTCACGTCAGCCAATAATTAGGTTTGAGTCACATAAACTATCACATCAGCAAAAAACTAACTGTTAGAAAATGATTGATAGATGCCAAATTCTTACAATTGGGATTATCAGAGAGAATTTTTAAGATAGAATTAATGCCAGCTAACGACACAAAGTTAGAAATACTAAAATCCAATAAAGCTTAAAGGAATTCATATTGGAATTTGCGTTATCCTACTTGCTAATTTTATGATCATCTTTAGGTTAATTGGTAGCATTGTAAATAAAATCAACTTGTTCTATTTTATATTTTGTCAAATGTCATAAAACTAGTATGGTTTCTAATTTTTTTTTTACAAAAGTCTCTCAAACTTTTTTTTATGTACACAACCGACATACTTTTTTTTGTCTCATAAAAAAACAATATACTTTCTACTATTTTATCATACAAGTTCCTTAAAATGTTAAAATTTTTAACAAAAAGAAAATTTCTTAATTAGGGTCGGATTAAAATAAAGAAAACATTATTTGACAACTTATATTATACTTGCGAAAAATATATGTTTATAACCTTTTATCGATTTTAAATTTAGAGATAACATTTTATATTTTTTTGTTATTTTATTTTTGAGTTATGTCATGCGTACTTATGTATTTTTATTATATTATTTATCGAATAATATTTATTGTTATCAAATTATTGAATTGGCGTAACTTTATTTTGTAAGTTTGTTTCGCTTTGTATGTTTCGTTGGGTCGAGCGCCTTGCTAGTCGCCTTTGTTGAATGAAATAGCCGTTCAAAAAAAAATTCAAATTATTGAATTTAAAATGGAAAATGCCATAATCCAATTTAAAATATTAATTCATCTCAATTATTTTCTCATGTGGTAACAATAAATAAAACGAAATATCAACAATCATGTTTAACTTTAACATTTGGAGAGACTTTTATTTTCAAAAAGTTGTTAAGGGACTTTTATAGACCAAAAGAAAGTATGTTAGTTTTTTTAGATGAAAAAAAATTGGAGTCACTTTTATGAAAAGAAAATTAAAACGTATGTTGGTTTTTTTTTGTAATATTTGTCCTTTAAAGTTAAGCGAAGAAACACGGACATTTATGAACACATATTTTCTTATTCATGTTCGCTACAAAATTATGGTTGTACGTTTGTCCGTGTTTTATCATTTAATACACGACAACAAGGTTTTTGGATTTGGCCTAGTTATTTAAAAAACTATACAAACTATTTAGAGAAATAACCAAATATTAACTTTATTAATTTTCTTACATAATTTTCCTAGGTTAGAGGTAATGTTTACTTACATCTCACCCTCTCTATGCCTACTATTCATAGTTTTGCTATTTGTGAGATGTATAGTGTATGATTATTATTCACTATAAGAAATAGCCTCATTTGAGGCGACACTAATAGCGGCTACATCGCTAATGTTGCTGCTAATGATGTGGATCCGGATCGCGTGTCGCAGGGCGCAATCTGGCCCGTTGATATGGATAGATCCAACAACGTGTTTTTATAGTACCAAGGTCATTCATGGTGAAATTAGTAGGGCAACATGTGATAGAGCAAAACCAAGAAGATAATCACAAAAGATAAAGTGTTTAATGGATAATTTTATTCAATACTGAAAGATCGCTTAAATAGGAGTACATGCAACGGAAACATAAGGTAAACATGAGACTAAATCAAAACAAAACATGAGATAAACTAGGAACTACTACGAGATAAGGAATTATTCCGTTTATTCTTCATGCACGTGGCTGATTAGTTTGAATTATTTTCAACACCCTCCTTTAATTCAAACTTCCTTATTCCAAGCATTTCCCTTAAATAACAAAACTGATCGGGTCCAAGAGGCTTTGTCTACAAGTCTGCAACTTGATCTTGAGTATAACATGGCTTCAAAACAATTTGATTAGTGTCTACCAAACTTTTGATATAATGAAACTTGATGTCTATATGCTTGCTTCTGCTATGCATGGCTGCATTCTTTGACAAAAATATAGCCGATAATTTATCACAATAGATTTCAGTTGATTCCTCTTGTTTGTACCCAAGATCACTTAATAATTGCCTCATCCAAATAGCCTGACATGCTGCACCTGTAGCTGATATGTATTCAGCTTCAGTAGATGAAAGAGCCACAACAGGTTGCTTCTTGGAACTCCAAGCCACTGCGCTACTTCCCACTGAAAACACATAAGCAGAAATACTTTTACGATCATCTGTTGACCTTGCCCAGTCACTATCTGAATATCCTCAAGCTTAACATCAGCTCCCCTTTCATACCATAACCCGATCTCAACTGTAGCTGCTATATATCTCAAGATTCTTCTTGCAGCTCCATAGTGCTGCGTTGAAGGAGCCTGCATATATCTTGCAATGAAACCAACTGTGAAAACTAACTCTGGCCTTGTGTGAGTCAAATACAATAAGCCTCTCACTAGACTTCTAAACTTTGTTACATCTACATTTCCTCCAGGATTGCTTTCTTTCAACTTTTCACCTCGGTCCATTGGAGTGACAACCCCTTTACATCCCCACATTCCAAACTTCTTGAGAAGATCTGTGGCATATTTCTTTTTAGACACAAACACTCGTTGACTAGTTTGAGTTATTTCTAATCCCAGGAAATAAGTTAACTTCCCAAGATCACACATCAAACTCCCTTATCATATTTTCCTTAAATTCTGCCAACAATTGATTAGATGAAATTGTATATATGATATCATCAACATAAATACATATGATGATCACATCATATTTTCCATTCTTCTTCACATAAACTGTAGGCTCACTCACAATTCTTATGTAACAATTATAATGTAAGAATGTATTGATACGATCATACCATGCTCTTGGAGACTGCTTGAGTCCATATAAGGCTTTATGCAGCTTGTATACTTTGTACTCTTGACCTTTCACCTCAAATCCAGGCGGCTGAGAAACATACACCTCTTCTTGAAGTGGTCCATTCAGAAAGGCTGACTTCACATCAAGTTGATGGATGTCCCAGCCTTGTTGTGCTGCTAGTGAAATGATGACTCGAATTGTCTCAAATCTTGGCACTGGAGAAAATGTTTCTTCATAATTAATTCCGTATTCTTGAGCATATCCCTTGGCTACAATTCGAGCTTTGTGTTTCTGAATTTGACCATCAGCATCAAGCTTGACTTTAAATATCCACTTCAACCCAATGACTTGCTTCTCATTTGGTAGATCAACTAATGTCCAAGTTCTATGTTTCTCTAATGCTTGTAACTCTAGTTTCATGGCTTCTTTCCATTCTTTAAACTGAGCTGCTTCTTCATAACAATTAGCTCCATTGATGAAAGAGCTATCTAGCATTCATAAAGTTGTTGCACTTGATCTGGTTCAAATGTAACAGTTGATTCATACACTTGCTCTAAAGGCTTCATTCTTGGAGTTTTACTTTCACTGCTGCTGCTACTTGCACTATTCTGACCATTTGTGATCTCTTTAGCTGCATCTATGTTTCTACTTGGACTCATTTGTTCACTTGTGCTTCTGGTAGTTGCTTCAGTGCTTGAACTATTATCATTGTTCTGAGATGCTTCTTCATCAGATTCCCACATATTAACTAACTTTGCAGGAAGCCCATACTTGTCGTCTTGTTTATCATTCCACTTTGCATATTCATCAAATACCACATTCCTACTTGTCACTACACACTTCTTGGCTGGATCATAGAGTCTATAACCTTGGAATTTTGAGAATACCCAATGAAAATACACTTGCATGCCTTGTTATCCAACTTCCTTCTCTGCTGCTTAGGTATCAAACTATATGCAACACAACCAAATACTTTTAAATGATGAACCGAAGGAATTCTATCATACCATACCTGAAACGGTGTAGCTTCATCTAAGGCTTTTGTGGATGATAAATTCCTGAGATACACAGCTGTAGCAACAGCTTCTCCCCAGAAAACATTGCTCAAATTCTTCTCATGCAGCATGCTCAAGGCCATCTCTACGATAGTTCTATTTTTTCTTTCTGAAACTCCATTATGTTCAGGTATATAGGGAGGAGTTAGATCCCTCCTTATACCCTCTTGTTCACAGAATGACATGAACTCTTAGAACAAAACTCTCCTCCTCTATCCGTTCTAAAAGCTTTAATTTTCAAGTTTGATTCAGTCTCAACTTTTGCTTTGAACAGCTTGAATTTTTCATTTCAGATTTATTTTGTAAAAAATAAACCCATGTCATTCGGCTTAAATCATCAGTGAATAACAAAAAATAACTACTACCTCCCAATGATTTTGTGGGCATTGGACCACACACATCTGCATGTATTAGATCCAACAATCGAGTTACCCGAATGCCTTGGGAAGGAAAGGGAGCTCTAGCCATTTTTCCATGCACACAAGCTTCACACACATGCCAGTTCTTCATTCTTGGCAGCCCATAGACTAATTGATTTACACTTAAACTTTGTAGACTTCGCTCATTCAAGTGACCAAATCTCAAGTGCCATAAATATGATTCATCAACAATAGTAGCAAATGCTACATTGTTTGCATTTTGAACATCAAGTGGGAATGTATTGTTACCTGCCACAGGAATCATACACACAGTTTCACCAGTACTCTTCTTTGTTATAGTGCAAGCTCCATCATCAAACACCAATCTATGTCCAGCCTTCATCAACTGCCCAACACTTAGCAGATTGTATCCAAGTGCAGGAGCCAACACTTAGCAGATTGTATCCAAGTACAGAGCATACTGAACATCACTTAGAGTTTTGTATTTCCCACCAGCAACTTCAAGTTTCACAACACCTTTTCCCTCTACATTAATTCTTTTTCCATTTCCCATTCTAACAGCAACTGTGCTTGTATTCTCAATATTCTTGAATAAAGATTGTTGTCCTGTCATGTGATTTGAACATCCACTATCAAGGAACCAGATATTTGAGGGACTTACATCATTTTTGAGGACTTGTTTTTCTTATTTTCTTGCATAGCAATGAACAGTTGTCCTTCTTCCTCTTCATCATCATCACCCATAGCTGGAGTGGCTTGAGGATCATTCCAACAGTCTCTGCTATAGTGACCCATCTTATTACAATTATAACATTGTACTCCAGCCTTGCCTCTACCATTACCTCTGCCCCTTCCACGGCCACATCCTCTTGGAGCCCCTCTTCCTCTTCCACAAGTAAACAAGCTTGTTTCTTCTTCCTTTACTTGGAGAGCCTGTTCTTCAATCATAGTCTGGTTCCCTCTATTTACCCTGGCTTCATGAGCTTGCAACGAACCCATGAGCTGATCAAATGTGAGTACACTGAGATCTTTGGATTCCTCAATGGCAGCGACAATGTGATCCCACTTTACTGGCAGACTCCTCAATACTTTCTCAACCACCTTCTGATATGTCACAACTTCTCCATAAGCTCTTTGCTGATTAACAATCTTCATAATTCTTGACAAGTAATCTCCTACTGCTTCTCCATCATTCATCGTAACTGTTTCGAACTCTCTTCGAAGACCTTGTAGTTTAACCATCTGGACCTTTGAATCACCTTCATACTCATTCTTAAGCAATAACCATGCTTGTTTGGATGTGGTAGCCCCAGCTATCCGAGAAAATTCTCATCATGAACCCCTGATTGTATCAAAGAAAGAGCTCGTGCATCCTTTCGCTTGTGATCTCGTAGCCTGGTTCTATCAGCATCATTCTCACTAAATCCTCCTTCCACTAGGTCCCAGAGATCTTGTGACATAATTATGGTTTTCATTCGAATCTTCCAGAATTCATACCCTTCCCCTTTGAATATAGGAAGAGGAGCAGTTGGAACACCGGAGTTGTGATTAGCCATGAATTCATAGAAATGTTTTGACAGATTTGTGATTGAGTGTACGATTGATTAAAACCTGGATTTGCTCTGATACCAATTGATAGAGCAAAACCAAGAAGATAATCACAAAAGATAAACTGTTTAATGGATAATTTTGTTCAATACTGAAAGATCACTTAAATAGGAGTACATGCAACGGAAACATAACGTAAACATGAGACTAAATCAAAACAAAACATGAGATAAACTAGGACCCACTACGAGATAAGGAATTATTCCATTTATTCTTCATGCACGTGGCTGATTAGTTTGAATTATTTTCAACATGTTGCTGCTAATGACACTAAAAAGATACAAGCTACAAAATTTCCCTCCCCTGTCAGCGTTCTTCGCCTTTTTCTGGATCTCACAAAGTCGCAATTCCCCCTAAAAGTTGGATGTGTCAAGTGTATCAATGTGGGTTCGAGTCATTTTGACCACTTGGTAAATGCTGTAGATTGGTAAATGTTTTCGACAAGTTTAAAAGTGTTAAATGTCTAGCTTTTTGTTCCCGAACACACTTAATACACATAAAACATCCAACTTTTAGTTTGAACGGGTTAAAATGACACGAATGAACTTTAATAGACTAAAAGTTGGATGTGTTAAGTGTATCAAGTGGGTTCGGGTTCAATTAATGACTCATTTGGTAAATGTGGTAGATCAGTAAATGTTTTAGACAAGTTTAAAACTGTTTGTATTGATAATATGTAGGTTTAGAAGTCTTTGTATTAATAATTTTAGTTTTGTCTTAATTTATAATGCAATGTATACCTTATTTTGTAGGATCAAATTGAGAGTTTATTTCAAGACCCGAGTTTAATTTTATAGAATGACTCTCACAATTTATGGATTCGAATAAGGCATCAAACAAAGCCAATGAAGATGGTACGAACGGGGAGGACGAATGCTGGGGATGTTATGATTGTTTGTCTTATGATATTTGACTTAAACAAGATATTTGAACTAGTTAATGCTTATGTAATTTTATACGTTTATATATATACCAATGGTTGTAGTATGTATTTAGAAAATCTGCATTTATGTGTACCAGCTGTGAAAAACTGGAAATGCCGAAAATATGAAGAAAAATACACGATACAGGTCAGAAAGCAATAGCCACGACAATTTTGGACCAATAGTGATGAGGTATTAGCAGCGACATATCGTCGCTACTCGCTAATACTATTAGCAGCGACAACCTGGGTCATTAGCAACGCTTTTTGTGGCCGCTAGAACTCCGATTCTTTGTAGTGCTTATTGAACAGATCAAAAGTCAACAATGTAAATAAACGAATAGAAACTTTGTCGGTTTTTGTAATGCTGTAATACGATTTACTAATGGTGGCTTGCAGAACGCTGCGGTTTGTTTATGGCGCTAATAACAGATGCTTTCGCGGTTGAGTACCCCACAAGCTTTATTCCATTCATAGAAAGTTGTATATACCCTTCAAATCGACGAATGGATAACTTTCATAAAAATCAATTTAAAGGGGTGGCAAAGATACCCAAATCTGAAGGTAATACCATCTTTTCTTTAAGATTGCGTCCCTAGATTCATGCCTTTAGTTGCCTCTTGAAATCCTATAAATAGGTAGGCAAACAACGTTAACAAACACACACTCGGTAGGAATATTACAAATACTGAGTATACCTTTGCAATCTTATTAAACTACAATGGCTGGGTCAACGTTTGGTCATGTTACAATACTTGTGGTGTTGATGAAGATAGGTTTCGATCAGTCAGCGACTCCACCGGGGATCGCCAAAAACCCGACGGAAGCAAAATGTGAGGACCCTAGCTTCAAACAATGTCACAACTTGGTCCACGTTTGTCCTAAGTTTTGTGATTATGGGTGCTACGTTCGTTGTCCCTCCTGCAAACCTATTTGTAACAACTCCACCATGCAATCACCACTTCCCTACGTTACTCCACCAACTCCTCAATCGCCTCCTAAGCCTACACCACCTTCTCCTTCGCCTCCCTACGTTACACCACCAACTCCTCAAACACCTCCTAGGCCTACACCGCCTTCTCCTTTGCCTCCTACGTCTACACCACCTTCCCCTTCGGCCCCTACATGGACCCCTCCTTCCGCCCATCAAGGAGCGAAAGCCAGGTGCAAAAACCGAAACTATCCTCAATGTTATGCCACCGAGCATGCCTGCCCTCCTTGTCCAGGAAAATGCGAGGTCGATTGCGTCTCCTGCAAGCCAGTTTGTAGTAAGTGCTACACAACTATTTTATCTTGTTAACTTAATGTCTAAACGCCCAAATTACAGGTTATGCAAGAAAACTGATATTTAGTAAATGTGAAAAATCAACCCCCAAATTAACGTGTCCAGTAGCTTAGTGGTTTGAGGATACAAATGTAGTAAAATGTGTTTTCTATAAAAAAGGTATAGCTAGAGAAAATGAGTGGGATAAAAATGTGTCCGGATTTTAATTATCTATGTTGAAATTTAATTAAAAACTTTAAGAATGACATAAACACTTGTATACGTTTACTTTGGTAATATGCAGGCTGCGATATGCCTGGAGCAGTGTGTCAAGATCCTCGTTTCATTGGCGCCGATGGCATAACTTTCTACTTCCATGGAAGAAGGACAAAGATTTTTGCCTTGTTACCGACAACAATCTACACATCAATGGCCACTTCATCGGCAAGAGGAACCAAAACATGGGTAGAGACATCACTTGGGTTCAATCCATTGGCATTCTCTTCGATAATCACAAACTACAAATTGGTGCTCTAAAGACTTCCACTTGGGATGACTCGACTGACCGTATCTCCATCACATTTGATGGTGAAGACATCCTTCTGCCAGAAACCGAAGGTTCCATATGGCATTCTTCCTCAACAACAATCACTCGGATTCAAGACACAAACGATGTCGTTGTTGAAGTTGAAAACATGTTCAAGATCTCTGCCAAAGTGGTTCTGCTTACAAAACAAGAATCAAGAATCCACAATTATGATATAACCGATGACGATTGCTTTGCACATCTTGATCTCAAGTTAAAGTTCTTCTCGTTGGGTGACGAAGTGGACGTGTTTTGGGACAGACTTACAAGAGCGACTAAGGTGAAAATGGGAGTGTTGATGCCTGTTATGGGAGGAGATGATAAGTTTTTAAGCACAAGATTATTTGGGACGGATTATTTGGTCACGAAATTTAAGGGTGGTGCCAGCAATGAAGAAGGTTCACCCTTGAACTTGCAATTGCCAAGTGTGAGGTGCCAAAGTGGAATATTGGATGGGCGCGGTGTTGTATGCAAGAGATAGATTGTTCTTGTTCTTGCATGTTAGTATGTTACTAACATAATTATGTTTTTAACTATATATGTGTTACAAGAAAAATAACGAGGGTAGCTAGCTTCCAAGCTTTACTGACAAATACATGAATGCTTTTATTTTTCGTGATATTGATTTGGTTCCGGTGCGTATCATGAACATCAATAGTGACATTTTATAAGGTTTAATTCTTTCATTCTTTATGTAGCAGTTATTAGTTAGATAGTAAACTGACCATGACATAACGACATGGATCCAGCAGTGATTCTGGCTGTAGTGATGGAAAGAGAAAGGAGAAGACGAATGAGCAAAGGTGTTGCAGTATATTACATTTTTGAACTATTATCATCGTAACATTCATAAAACTGCTATAATTTGGAACAAAATACAAATTTCAGAAACGAAACCAGCTTTGCATATGAAACTAATAATACCTATACAACATGGGTTACTTGCTAAAAGAGGATAAAACTCACATTCATAATCTATTAGTTGCTTTTGGCAGGGTTAACGGTAAAGATTGTCTGAACTACAGTAAGAACAAACAGCAACACTGCAGCAAGTAGAGCAATGATATTCCACGGATTGTTGAAATAAGTACGCCTCAACCATGCAATATTTTTGGACCAGTAACCACTGTAGTAGCGATTTAATTCCATCCACTGATCATCGTAAACAAAATCTCTCCAGGCAACTTCTTTGCATATGCTGTTTATCATATCTGCAGCCTCTTGGTTTGAGCCAATATGGTTAACAAGGACTTTTGATTGTACCAACCTGGCAATGTCCTCTTGAGTATCAATTAGCATATCCATGGCCATGGCATATGATATAATATATTGAGTTACATTATTAGAAAACTGCTCATATGCGATGAGGTTTCTTAAAACCAAACCAGTGAAATCATTAATATCCAATACTGGCATAATTAGCGTAGGCTTACCCCAAGAGAACGAAAAGCATGGCAATCTACGTGATTTCACTTCCATCACCAACGGCCATTCTGTATCTTGGACACGCTTAAAGTTCACACCCCCCTGTCCGGTTCTACTGCCGAGTGAAATCTCTAATTTGGAAATTCTGATGACTTAACATCGTGGTGCTGGTAACATTCAGGCAAAAGACCGAGAATATGATAATGAGTGGTATTTGAGCTGCTCTTAAGTTTGTGCTCTTTAAAAGGGTTAACATGTTCTAGAACAGCATGGATAACATCAATAAGAGAAGTTGTTTGATTGAATTTAGAAATAGTGCACTCAAAGATATCTTCGAGAACACGGAACGTGATTTGGTTTTCGAGCAGCAAGAGGTCATACATTGTAAACTGGACAAACATCATGGTCCCCAATTTTGATTTTTCACGTTTTGTAATCCTGTACAAGAATTCGAGTATGAAGCAACCATCCATAACCATCATTTTGGCAAGCTCAATGTTATTGTAGATTATTCTCTCAGCATAACAACACCTGATTTGGTCTATTGAAGCATTGACCTTCTGAGCACATGCCTGCAATGTTCCGACATGTGTGGAACCTAAACGGCTCAATAGACTGAGCATATGAGTGGCTTTTTCTCCTTCACTTGCTTGTAGCTTTTCATCTTTTCTGTATAGAGGTCCAATAGATACCACCCGAGGCTTGGAAGAACTTTTTTTTAGCATTAAGGGTACTAGGAACCATGTAAATAGATGGTGAAACCTGTTTAGTTTCCTTTCTCCTTTTTTTTAAACATTCAAGAAGACTTTGGACGGTAATATCTACATTATCAAGCCCTATATACGTATTTGCCACTGGAAATGTTAGCTCTGATTCCTGTGCAATAAGAAGAAACAAATTGATTATTTAACAGACCACGGCTATAAACAGGCACTACATTATCGGTTGAAAATTAGCAATAACGAAAAGCAAATAAATACTTGACTAACAACCACCAGATTATTAACAGATCACTAGAAGAAAATAGGCACCAGATTGGCTAATAAATGACTGATCCCTTTGTTTAGTTAAGAGTTAATAGTTTGAATGAATGTAAACCTTCCACACTCTTCAAACTTGGAGACTCCTAGTTTTGAGCAGAGGTCTTCATGCTGTAAACTTTTCCATTTGACTTTCCATTTTGCCATCAACATTCATATGAAACGATGCTTAAACTCAACATATTTAGTTTGACTATGATGAATCAGATTCATTTCCAGAAAAATACATCAGATTTGTTGTCATGAAAAATGTCCATTGCTTCGATTTTTTCTTGTCCCAATTCACACAACATCCTTCTTATGCTGGATATAATCACTCACAACACAAGTTATGAAACACTAATCTCTTCATATCCAAAGTGCAAGGGTTGTTTCGTATATTGTATAAGGATAGTTTAGGTATACATTAAAAGAAAAGTCAGATGATAGAAGTGCACCACTGATATATCTTGTAATAGAAGAAGGATCAAAGGCGTTCAGATTATATGATCCAGTAAAAAACAAGACATGTGTTAGTAGAGATGTAAAGTTCATGGAAGGTCAACCATGGAACTATAATAGCTATATGAAAGTGATAGATTCAGGAAATCCCGAATGGACGAACTTTGTCATTCAAGAAGATGATGACAACCCACCAGAGTTAGAAGAAGATACACCAAGTAGTCCTGATAGTAGCAGGACACATCATGAAGGTTCAGGAGTGAATCAATCAGAAAATAATCCAGACTCCTATGTAACCCCGCCAACACATTCGTACAATCAGAACTCATCAGTAAGTTCAAGCAGTGTATCAAGTAAAGGTCCATCTACATCGGAAAGTACAACCAGGAGTAGGAGTATTAGTGACACTCCGGTAAGACTAAGAAGTCTTGTCGAATTATATGATGAGACGGAGGAAATCAAAGTATATCCACATGAATTACTACTTGCTAAAGAAGAACCAAAGACTTACAAGGAAGCATCTCGTGACAACAAATGGATTGAAGCAATGAAGGCTGAGTTAGACTCAATAAACAAGAATAACACTTAAAGATTAACAGAGTTGCCAAGAATCACAAGGCAATAGGTTTAAAGTGGGTTTTCAAGACAATGAAAGATACAAACAGAAAGGTGGTCAGACACAAAGCAAGGCTGGTAGCAAAAAGATATGTTCAAGAACATGGGATAGATTTTGATGAGGTATTTGCACCAGTGGCACGCATAGAGACAGTTTGACTAATGTTGGCTTTAGCAGCGTATCAAGGTGGGGAGATACATCACTTAGATGTCAAGTCTGC
Source organism: Scalesia atractyloides (assembly GCA_947069175.1). Classification (NCBI taxonomy): domain Eukaryota; kingdom Viridiplantae; phylum Streptophyta; class Magnoliopsida; order Asterales; family Asteraceae; genus Scalesia; species Scalesia atractyloides. The sequence continues at coordinate 19,300,584 of CAMTDV010000005.1, read as the reverse complement.
ATTCTTACACGGAGATCTCAAGGAGGAGGTCTATGTTTCATAACCGAAAGGATTAATTGTAAAGCCATGAGATGAAGGAAAGGTTTACAAACTATCAAAAGCTCTGTATGGATTGAGACAAGCACCACGTGCTTGGAACACGAAGTTAGATCAAACCCTAAAGTCACTTAACTTCAAAAGGTGCACACAACATCCTTCTTAACCTCACAGCTAGACAAGCCGAAGTTATATATATAGGTTATAGACATGGAGACGAAACCCTAAAGGCCCGTTATATTGTGTCGGGCTTAACCCTAAATCCCTAATGTATTCTAACATACCCCTTCAATCTATATCATGTATATTCAACTTGAAGACCTTTAAGAATGTTTGTGAACACATATGTTAGCTCATCACTCGAGTTGACAAAGATATCAATTTCAATGTGCTTTATCCTATTATGAAAAACCAGACTACATGTCAAAGGCCAACAACTAGGCGTGCACGGCTAAGCGCTCAGGCTAGCCTAGGCAAGGTGCAAGTGAGCGCCTTAGTCCAGGCCCAGGCGAGATGAGTACGTGCTTCCATCCATCATCGTACAAAAATAAAACTAAACTAGGCTTTTCTTAGCCGAACTCCCAGAAGCCAAGCATAGACTTATGTTTATTGACAAGTGGTGTCGAGCTAGAATAACCGCATGGGCGGTTATCTTGGAAAGGTGTGAGTAAAGAAACATGTCCCCAAGACGCAACGCTTTGATATTTTAAATAGGGTTTGGTATTCAGTCCTTGTAACAACAAACGATCACACTATTCCATTAGAAATCGAGGTAACAAGTTTTGTGCATTCATTCTGTTAATATATTCATATTGCTTATTTGGTTTTTTTCTATTCGTTCAAGTTTGCAAGATGTATTGATGTGATGCTTCTGGTGATTATCATGATGCTTGTTATCATCTGTCTCCGTCTCGATCATGGTCATGGGAGAATTGTGACTTTGATACAAACATTGGTATCAGAGCCCAAGGTTCAAACTTGATAAAGATCGAAGAAAATGAGGGTTTAAAAAATCAGGCGAATTATTGTCTGAGGGAAGGAAAAACAAATATCGTTGACTACCGATTTTAGCGATACTGTTTTGAACCAAGGAAAACCAGGGCATCGATAAAGGAAAGAAAATTGACTAGGGGAAACCATCCTCCTGTTCTTGGAAGTCCCCAATCAGTAAATTTCCCAAGAAGATGATCCTGAAGAAGTTTTTAAAGAAGTTAAGCCTCAAGAACACCGCACCAGTGGGAAGACCGCGCAAGGCAAGGATTCGTTGCTTGAGTTGAAAGCAATATGGCCACATCACTTCAATTTGCCCAAGTAAGTATATCAACTTAAGTCCTTTACCGGAAGAAAGTGATTACAATGTTAAAGATACTTTCTTAGGGAATTGGGATGCAATTTGGTCGTTGATCCTACGTTTAAGACGCATATGAGGGGTAATAGAAATTTGTTCAAAGTGTTTAAGTGACATTTTGGTGTGTTGACAAACGAGAAACTCAAAGAATTCTCATTCATTCACGGTATAGGAGAGGTTAGAGTACCGGTTGCTGGGAAGAACAAAACGATCCTTGTGTCAGTTCCGAGTATGAAGCGTAATGTTTGAAGTTTGGAACAATTGTTGTTCCAAGGAATCGAAGTTGTTACGTCTAGTGAAACATGCACATTAAAGAAAATGTTCGGTGATAGAGCGAAGGGCATAGATATGTTTGAACATAAATCAAAGGAGGATTTAGGACAAGAGTGTTTATACAAGTTCTGAACTTGGATGCAAGTAATTGCTATCAAAGCGTGAAGGAAAAATTACAAGAATACGTTGAAGACTTCTATGAATAGGATTCGATATAGAGAGACAAAAGAAAAAAGGAAAAGTTTGGCGAGGGCACATCGGGTGTCATGAAAGATGAAGTCGTGCATTCAAAGAAGGAGAAGGTCGGGTTTATGATGTATTCAAAGGGTCTAGATGAGGATCGGTTAGAGTCACGTGAAGTTATACATGAGAGGTCTTGGTAGTTTGAAAAAGATGAAGAAGAGGTCATTGAGAATGGGATGATACTCGAAGGATGTTTGGATTTCAAGGAGTTAGTGGAGATGCATGAGGAATTAATCGGTCATGAATTATTCTACAATGCATAATTTGAAGAAATCTTGAAATGATTTGTACCATGTTATCTTGGTATATGCAAAGAAAATGAAATGTCACCGACACTACGCAACGGTCAAGATGTGATTTTGATCACACTATACCGGGTCGTTAAAGAACAAGGTGGATTAAAGAAAGTTGATGAAGATGATGCATGGGAACAAGTTGTGGTTCAATGTGGGTTCTTTTGTGATGATGCTCAAGATGTCAAGGTTGCCTATGTGAGATATGTTGATCTTCTAGAACGGTACTTTCAACTCACGAAGAACAAGCGCATGGAGAAAAAGAAGCATGGAAGCCACAAGAAAGATGGAGAACCAAGCAATGCAAACAAAGGTTCAAGTGTCAAGATTGAGGAAAGTGATTTGGTGATCATCTTGGAGGTCACCGGCAAGAAAGAAGACCGTTTAGCTTAGGAGGGAGAATGAAAAACATAGTCAAAACTCAAAACGGTCTCCGAGTTTTAATTATTCGTTTATTATGTTTAGTTTCTTAATGGTTCGGATGTTTAAAACAATGTTTTATGTTTCGGTATTGGGTCGTAGGTCACCAGTCATTTGGGCCGAGAAATTACAGTCCAATTAGATTATGTTTATTGAAGCATGGGCCCGATCTAGAATAACTGCGTGGGTGGTTATCTTGGAACGATGTGAGTAAAGAAACACGTCCCCAAGACGCAATGCTTCGATAGTTTAAATAGGGTTTGGTATTCAGTCCTTGTAACAATTAACGATCACATTGTAACAGTTTTCGATTCGTTCAAGTTTGCAAGATGTATTGGTGTGAATGTATGATGCTTGTGGTGATTATCGTGATGCTTGTTATCATCCGTTTTCTCCTCAATCATGCTCCTGGGAGAATTATGACTTTGATACCAACATATGGTTCCTTGTTTTCACCTGCTTGTCTCCCTTGATAGCCAAATTCTTTTTTTTGGACTTTGAGTTCGATGAGGAATAATATTAAGTTTTTTCATTATACTTGTAGAATAGTACTGAATTACTAAAATGAATATTATTCTATTTTTTGGGTGTCGGGGTGCCAAGTTCAGTTCATCTCAACATGTGATCAGCTTCGCCAAGCCTTTTCCCATACCATATATTATCTTTGTGATCAAATCTTCAAGTCGTTACATGTCCTTAGCTTTGTGGGGGTGTTTCATGTCATGCACGATGTAAATACGGATACCTAGTAGATTTAGGTTAGGGTATACTACTCGTATAGTGTCTATGAATATCTTATAACACTACATCATTTTCTTATTAGTACAACTACATTTTCATATCACAATGGAAGTATAATTTATTAGTAATTACCTTCTTTGATCCTTGATATTTGATTTTCAGTAGTGACCATGCTTGTTTGGCCGTTGTAGCAGTGGCTATGCTCGAGAAGATTGATTCATCCACTGCTTGTTGGAAGAAGAATAGAGCTCTGGCATCTTGCTTCTGATAGTCCTTTTGACGAACCTCGTCATCACTTGCTTCTGTGTAGTCTGTTTCTACAAAGTCCCAAGGCCCTCTGACTTAAAAAGCGTCTTCATCTTGATGCTCCAGAATTCGTAAGAGTTTCCCTTGAACAAGACAAGTATTTGCGGTTGCCTTAGAGGGAGAAAGCTTGAGTTTGAAAACATTTTTCTAAAACAAAGAAGAGAAAGTACACCCAAGGAACCTAAGGATACCAAGATTGTTGGATTTAAGACAAAACTATAAATAATTGAAATACAAGAAACAAAATGATTTTGCTGATGTGAAAGTAAACATAAGAAAGCTGGTTATTATCAGCATAGAAAGGAGGGCTATTAGGTATAAATAGACACTACACCATCTGTTACAATATAGCTTTTTTTTTGAAAGGCAGCATTTCATTAAAACGGACTCACAAGCAAGAAGCTCGAGAGAACAACACAAAAAAACAAAAAAAAAAACAGAACAAAAACAAACTAGAAATTACAATAAGTCAAAATGACTCCAATTCGTTTCATTAATGCCAAGAGATTTAGCCCGATGCTTAATCCATAGAACGCCCACTGCTTTGATTCACCGATGACACCATTAGCCGAATATTTCGACTTTTCAAAGGTTAGTTTGTTCCTGGCCTTCCATATCATCCAACAAGAGATAAGAACAATAGCCTGTATAAGCTTGCTGCCTCTCTTCGAAGTCCTCAAGGAGCGATGAAATAATAAGATGTCTTTATAACCGAAGGCAAATATAAGAGGAATCTTTAACCAAGACGAAACTCCTGCCCATACTTCAATTGCGAACCGGCAAGCAGAAAATAGATGATCAAGAGTTTCCGTAACCTCTTCACAAAACGGATCTCACACCCCGACGCGCAGCGGAAATGGTGATCGGGGCATGATTGGGTTTTCATCAAAGCTCATGACATTTACTATAAAGTTTCATATTTATTATTTCCTTTTAAAGGAGAACATTACAATCAACATACAAGTACAACATGTTCTATACATTTATCAAGACTTCATTATTTTTCTTCTAAGGCAATTTCCTACGTGTTCCTTGGTTCAACCTGTCCACCTGTATCATGTGTAAAAATAGGTTTTGGGTCAACAAAAAGTTGGCGAGTGAATCTTATTTAAACATTTGAAAGGATTAGTTAGGTTGATTATTTGGATAAAATTGTGCATAACCAAATATGAATAAACGTAAATGTAAATTTAATCACAAAACACATAATATCAATAAATGCACAAGCACACACACCAAATGAATGAACAATGAGATCAAGGCTCAATCAAACGGAGCCGATCGAATGAGGCACGCGTTGTTCAACTCGTCTCCCACGAGGAACTGATGGGCCTAATGAATGTTTTGCACGCAACTTGACAAAATGTAAACACGTATCACAACAAACAATATTTACATCATAAGTTTAGGTCATATAATGGTAACGGCACAAGTTTGAATAGACGAAATATTTAGAGCGACACATGATACATCCCAAAACATGAATAAAAAGGGGAATTTGTAAAGATTCACTCACAGTGGGTGCGTTTCTTGGATGACGATGAATGCGCACGAATTTTTAGATTTGATCGATGAGGAAAACTAACCTAGAATAATAACGAAATGGTTCGGTAAATAAATGGATTTTATTTGAGATTAATAATTTTAATTCACAACCTTAATAGGATTTTTAGATTTATTTTTATGAGGTTAAGGACATTTTCTAACTTTAAAAATATTATTTTTAAGTATTTTTAATTGATTTTTAAATTAAATAAATAAATAAAAAGAAATAAAAATTTTGACTTTTTTTTTGACCGTTGACCGGTCGGACTGTGGTTAAGTGTGCGCTGAGTGAGGTTCGAACCCGAGACCTCTCGTACGCGTGCACGCAGCTTTACCAACTGAGCTACGTGTCTAACCCGAAATATTCTCTGTTTTAATTATATATATATATATACTAATTAATTGTTATTTTTATTGGGTTAATATTAAAATGATTTAAAATGGCTGAACCGCTTGCAGGGACGGTCCTTCGGTTCGTAGGCGCACAGCCCAACCAGTTGCGCTGTGTGTCTAATCTGTTTATCTTACGGATTATATTCCTCTTATAAACATACTATTACTTGTTCTGATTCAGTTCTAAAAATATTGATTTTATTTCTGAAAGTCGGTACGTTGTATGATTCGAACTCGTGACGTGCGTTTATGTTTGCACACAGTCTACCGCTGGACTGTGTGTCTAACCCGGTTAATAATTCAGTTTTAATTATCCTTATACACATTTCGACTTCGTCTTCTTCAATTATAAAGACACAGAACGAAGGTGACCGACGGTTCTTTTTTAAATCGGTCATCTATCATATAATTGATTGAATTAAAATGGATAGAGAGGGTTACGGAATCGAATGTACCGATCAGAATGTTTTCTTCAGAATTCTGGCAAGAGTCGTCGTCTCTGATTTGTGACTTCCGTCTGAGTGAATCAATTAACAGTTTTGATCAACGAGTTGTAAAATTAGGTTACTAAACAAGGGATATCAGGGGGATTAGATGATTGTACCGATTCACAGCGAGACTTCGGAATTTCCAGTGATTTTCCGGCGAGTGCAGAAATTCCCGGCAACGTTGTCTGAGTCGGATTCTGGTTGAACGATTTATGTTATTACTTGTCAAATAATGGATTGAAAACGAAAGAGTCGAGAAATTTACCGATTTGGGGTAAGTCTCGGTTTTCCGGCGAAAGTCCGGCGAATGCAGAATATCTCCGGAGAGTGCTAAAGCTCGAGAAATTGTGCGATTTTGAGCGAAAATGTTACAAGAGAGGTTTGGGTGAGTATTTATAGAGAAGAAACAGAATGTATTGAGTCCGAATTTGGTCTTGATTCGTGGTCAATGTTTCTCCGGCGGTTATGACTGGTATTGGGGGATTAGACATCGGTTATAACCGATGTCGAAGTTATTTCACGTGTTCAGTCAAAGAAAAACGGTCGTGATTTGCGAAATCGTCGGTATTTCCGGCGACTGCGGATTGGGCGCGCTGATCTCAGGATTTGATTTCGAGTTTTATTTTAAGTATTAATTGTTTCAGTATATACACAAAAGATTCATGTGGCGGAGTGGTGTAGTTTTTGTTTGTTGGACTTGCTGACCCGGGTTCGAAACCCGGCAGCTTCCTTTAATTTATTTCTTCACTTGTTTTTACTATTTATTAATTATAGTTTTTAAATTCTAAAATGTTTATTAATTAAGTATCTTTTAAAATTAATTTGAGCAATAAATATGCAACGAAAATTATAACTGGATATTCGATTAATAAACGAAGCGGGTTTTGGAAACCCGTTTTTCGACGGATGTTACAACGGACATAACTGTGAGTCAATGTGGATATTCCGAGCAACAAGGTTGTCTCTGGACGGTAATCGGTTAAGGAAGAGACGCCACCCAAAAATGTTCACTTTGAGCGGAATCCATTTATTCCACACAAAACCGAACCGGTCAGAGGTGTGAGATTGACCACCGATAAGTCTGCGAGCCGACTTGACCGAGAATCGTTTGGACGAGTCTGCCTCCCATAACCAAACATCAGCGTTTAAACCAAGCTTACATCCGTACAACAAATTTAGATACGACATCAGTTCAGTCACTTCCTGACCCGAGTCAGGCTCCCGAGACCAATTCCACTGCATGAAAGGACCAAGATTATTCATAAGCAGTCTATCCTGAACCAAAGCACCTTTATCCCGTTCCAGGAGAAAAAAATCTAGGAAGCGAGTGTTGAGCGGATCATCACCCACCCATGTGTCATACCAAAACCTGATGTTAGAGCCGTCCCCAAGATTGCCTCTAAACTGCCTATCCAGGTTTATATCCCCGTCTTGCAACTCATTAACCAGCCCAGCGATTTGTTTCCATATCCCTGTTGTCGTGTTCTTCAAAGGCACCCAAGAATGAAGCCTGGGGTTGCAATGAAGAGCTCTAATAATGTTGCTCCACAGTCTCGGGCCTTCAGCTTTTAGTCTCCACAGCCACTTAATTAGGAGACTTGCATTGAAGTCCTTTAGCGGGGCTAAACCAAGGCCACCCGCTGATATTGGCGAAGTGACCTTGGACCAAGCGACCCAGTTCATGGTGTTTTTGTCATCCTTGCCCCCCCTCCCCCAAAGAAATCGTCTCCTCAGGCCATCCCTAACTGGCGCCCTGAAAATAGAAAAATAGTAGACAGGAAGACATTCAAAAACCGACTTTAGCAGGGTGAGTCTCCCACCAATAGAGAGAACCGAAGCCTTCCAAAGAGCCAGGCGGGCTTCAACGATATCAATCACCGGTTTCCAGTTTTAAACAATTTCATATTGGCTCCAACAGTTAAACCCAAGTAAATAAACGGACGAGATACGGGTTTACAATGAAGAGCCGCTGCAAAACTTGAGACCAAGTGGCTTTCCACGCCTACCCCATATAATGAGGATTTGTGGAAATTTATTTTAAGATCAGAAACGAGATAAAAAGCCCGCATAAGCCTCGCAATACACATCACATTTCCCATCGACCAATTTCCCATTATCAAGACGTCATCTGCATACATAAAGTGCGCAATAACCGGACCGTTATTTTGTGTACGAATCCCAGTGAAAAGATTTAATACCCGGACCGTTATATTGTAGCTAATTAGCTACAAAATAATGTAAAACACTTAACATTTTACATATCTGAAATTGTCAAGGGCTATTCAATACACTAAGGCTATATGATGTGGGATAAAGGCCCTAGAGGCTTTGTTGCACCATGTATGCACCACATACGCGAGGGCTTTATCGTTAGCTTGCACGGTGTGGGATAACGCCACCTTTAAAGCCCCTTTTAACTATACTAAAAGATAAAATAAAAAATCAAATGAAACAAAATCTGATTCGTAAAAGATGTGGGCCCCATCACCTTCTTCCTATTCATGCTCGCTAACTTTGGTGGAGGCCAAGGAGGCAGGGCGGTGTCGGGGCGCCACCCAGCTGAGGTGGATGGGGGCGTTAGCCGTTCAGCCTAATGAAAAGAATAAGCACATTTGCACTGCAATGCAATATAAGGCGCCTAGTCGGGTTGAGCTGAAATCAAATGTAATCAGCATTTTGGTATATGAAGAAACAGTTTTCGCGACATTAAATACATTAGATTGTATTGCATGGTGGTTTCAATGAAACGTGTCTGTTTTACCTGACCTTCTGTTGATAATTCTTATTGACAGATAGAATAAGGTAAATGATGATGATTGGTACAAGTATTTGTGAAATGTGGAACAGGAAAGTCTTTAATTAGGACTAATTTTGATTAGAAAGATAACACAGTACCATGACAACTATAAATGTGACATTGAATAAATAAAGGTGAATTCGGTTTGAGCTGGGGTATCTCTGAAAGGTATGGTTATTTTGCATTCTTTACATTCCGATTCCATTGATAATTATAACAACCAAACACATTATGGGATTTCAAAGAAATTCGAATTCAAATTCCATCACATTCTACGAAAACGAACATTACCTTATAATTCAAACTGTGCAAAACAAAGTTCATTCAAGAAACAATGTAAATTAACAAAATAAACAGCCTTCTGTCCATACACCCTCAAACCTCTAACAACAGATTTAAGAATCTTTTATATCGATTAACAGAGCTCTAATAAATCAGAAATTCGGTTTTGACAATTTCATTCATATTCAGGGTTTACAAAATAAAAACAAAATGAGATTAGAGTTACCACTTAACAGATTCAAAATCAAAATATATCGGTCCATCGAGCAATGATCAGAGGAGGGCGATGGTGAAAGAACCGTCGGCCGGTCGCTTCTCGGAGGTGGAGCGAGATGCTTAGTCGTTGACTCGGAGAAGTTGAATGCCAACTCTTTTGTTACCGTATATGTTGAAGTCTAAACTAAGTCTTAACTTATTATTTTTAAATTTAAAGTTAATTGCGCACATAGGCCAAATGACTTAACAAAGAAAAGTACCAACTGTTTTTAATTACCAACACTACCTTACTTTTAAAAATATATAAGTTTTTAAATACCTACTTTTAATATTTATATATTTATCTATTAAAAGCATTTTGTTACATCACCACTTGCACATAGTGCTTTAGTTGGTTGTTGTGCATATTGTTGTTGTACCTGGGTTTTTGGTTGGTGTATACTTTCTTAGCGTTTAAAGTGATTTTATTATTTGGGGTGCTGCAATTGCATTTCATCTAGAGGTGTAAACAAGCTCAGAGACTCGAGAGCTACTTGTTATCGGCTCGGTTAAAAGCTCAAACGAGCCGAGCTTTAACGAGCCCGAGCTCGAGCCTGAAATAGAGCTCGTTTAGTTATCGAGCTCATAGAAACATGACGAGCCGAGTTCGAGCCCAGGCGAGCTCCAGCTCAGCTCGGCTAGTTTACACCACCATCTCCATCGTATCTGGTTACGTTTAATCTGCAACGTAACCATTTGCGTATTTCACCGGTGAATGATGAATCGTTTAGGTTTTCTAGCTTTTTTTGGGTCTTTTTCTTCGGCGGTTTGTATCTTTTTGGCGTTTGTTTATGTTTTCTGCACCTTCGTTGTACAACCGACTTAGTGCTGTTGATTTTTCTAGTTATGACCTTCTGGTTTGTTTTCTGGTGATATAGTTGTTAACCGTTTAGGATTCTCTGTTGATATTGTTGTTATGACCGTTTGGGTTTGTGTCGCTTTGTTTCTGGTGATTCCACTGGTAACGATTTGGCCTTCTTCGGCTAGTAGGCAAACTGGTCCGTTATATTGGATTTATACGAATGCCAACCTAGACAGGACGTTCCGACTACCGGTACTTGTACCCTTCCAGTTACTACATGCCCGTCGCAGAACTTACTTTGATGAGATTTAAAAATTGCAACAAAATATTTGAATAACAAAAATATGATGATGAATTGAATATATGAACATTGAAATATGTATAATGAATGTGTATGTAAGTATGTATGTTTGACTGTAAATATAAACAAATATGAAACAAATAAATATCATAAGTTTGTATGTAACCACCTAATCAATTAAAATTTAGGCAGACTATAGTATAGGCTCTAAGGGTCTAATAACCTATCCTATATCCCTATAGTCATGGCTCTGATACCAATCTGTCACACCCCGACCCGCAGCGGAAAAGGTGATCGGGGCATGATTGGGTTATCATCAAAGCTCATGACATTTATTTTAACGTTTCATATTCATTAATACACTTTAATGGAAAATTACAATCAATATTACATCATGTCCTAAATATCAATCTAGGCTTCATTGTTTTCTTCTAAGGCATTTCCTATGTTTTCCTTGCTTCATCCTGTTCACCTGTATCATGTGCAAAAAGGGTTTTTGGATCAACAAAAAGTTGGCGAGTGAATCCTATGGAAAACATTTGAACAAGTTTATTTAATTGATTATAAAATAGAGTGCATAGCCACACATGAGTAAAAATAGATGTAAACTTATTCACCAATCAATTTAATATTAAACAATACACACATGAACAATAATGGATCGTTTAGAGGCACGCGTTGCTCAACTCGTCTCTCACGAGGAACTGATGGGCCTAATGAATGAATTGCATAAACTTGACAATATGAACTACATGATTACAAACAATATAAACTCAATAATACACACATGAACAATAATGGATTTGTTTTGAGGCACGCGTTGCTCAACTCGTCTCCCACGAGGAACTGATGGGCTTAATGAATGACTTTCATATAAGTTGACAAAATGAAATACATAACCACAACAATATAAACAATCTAAGTTTAGATCACAATATGGTATGGCACAAGTTTAAATAAACGAGTTAACTATTTTGTGACACATGACACACCCCAAAACGTGTAATTAAAAAGGGGGAGTTGTAAGATTCACTCACAGTGGGTGCGTTCGGTTGATGATGTTGAATGCACGCGAAGTGGTTTTAACCACGAGTGAAATTAACCTAGATAATGGCATAATGTTTCGGTAAGTAAACGGGTTTTATTAATCCATTTTAGTAGGATTGTTGGGTGTATTTTTGTGAGTTTAAGGCTATTTTCTAATCTTAAAAATGTTATTTTTAAGTATTTTTAATTGATTTTTAATTAAAATAAATAAATAAAAATAATAAAAAAAAGTTGACTTTTTTGACCGTTGACCTTTGACCTTGACTGTTTGACCGGTTCGTATGCGTGTATGTGTGCGCTGAGTGAGGCTCGAACCCGAGACCTCCCGTTCGCGTGCACGCAGCTCTACCAACTGAGTTACGTGTCTAACCCGAAATATTTCTGTTTTTAATTATATTTATATATTAATTAGATTAATCCGAAAATCAACTTATTTCTAAAAAGATTTTAATCAGTGATCGGTGCGCTCCACAGGTCTCGAACTCGGGACCTGTGGTTTATGTTAACACACAGTCCACCGTTGGACTGTGTGTCCAACTTGTTAAGTAAACTGGTTTTTATTATACTTATATACAAACTAAACATTTCCATTTCTGTCTTAAATAAAAAGTTTAATAATTGTCCGGACCGGTGCGGTAGCCCGGACTCGAACTCGTGTCCTGTGATTAAACATACACACAGTCCATCGCTGGACTGTGTGTCTATCTTGGTTATTATTCTGGTTTTTATAAACTTAACATATATCAGCGGTGACTCCGGTTCGGTTAAAAAAAAAAAAACTTTTTTATTAAGGCAAGCATGCGTGGGACAAGATTCGAACTCGAGACGTTTACGTGTTTAATGTGCACACAGTCCACCGCTGGACTGTGTGTCTAACCCGAGTTATATCTTGATTTATAATAAACTTATATGTTACCGAAACTTCGTCTTCTTCGTCAGTCTTAACCAGAAACGATGACTGACTGGTTCGAAGTGTTAATCATGTTCGTTAGTGTCTGGTGGTTAATTACATGTGAGATATATAAAAAGAATGAAAGATTTAAGCGTAAGGTATACCGACTGGACTTCTTTGTTTCTCCGGCAGAACTCCGGTGACAGCAAAAGATTCCGGCGTCGTGTGTCTTGCGGCAGAGAGTCTTCAGCAAGCTTGAAAAGGATGTGGGTGACTTCGGTATAAGCTCAGGGGGTTCAGTAAGGCTCAGAAGTGAAAACCCCGGTTTTCCGGCGATTTGCAGGTATTTTCCGGCGAGTAAATTTTCGCCGAGAAAGGGTGCGGTTTTGAGCGAAAAAGCTTGCAGAGGTTCGAGGAGGTATTTATAGGGCAGGTCGTCGATGAATTTGGTCCGATTTCCGACTTGATTCGTCGGTTAGAAATTCTCCGGCGGTTATAACTTGTGTCGCGGACTCAGGCGTCGGTTATAACCGATGCAGTGTTTAAGGTTTACGTTATAACTGAAGTAACCGTCCAATCTCGCGAGATCGCCGGGATTTCCGACGACTGCATTTGGGCGCGCCGATTTTGAATTCGAGAATCATGATATGAATTAATTGATTCTAATAATTAACAAGAAATACAAGTGGCGCAGTGGTTGAGTTTGTGTGTGATAAGTCTGTTGTTGACCCGGCTGACTGTCACACCCCGACCCGCAGCGGAAATAAGAGTCGGGGCATAATTGGGTTATCACCAAAGCACATGACATTTACTATTATGTTTCATAATTAAATGAAGTCAAAGTTACATTTCTCAAACCTTCAAACATGTTCATTCATTACAAAGGAATATAACCAAACATAATAATCCAAACACTAAATCGTTTTATTTCTTCTAATCCAGGTCCTACGTGTTCCTAGCTGCTGCCGGTTCACCTGTATCATGTGTAAAATGGGAGGTTTTTGGGTCAACATAAGTTGGCGAGTGAACCTTAAAGATAAACATTTAATAATGATTTTCTGGTTAGTTTATCAATAAAATATTGTGCATAATCATAAAAGAGCATATGTATGAAATCAAGCAATGGCAACATCGATTACAATTATAACATACATTAACAATCGATAACATACATGAACATACCAACATCATATGATAATTAACATAAATGAACTGTGAGATCAATGCTCAATCAAACGAAGCCGATCGTATTGCTTGAACTGAAAATGTAAATAAATCTGTGCACTCAAGGCTCAATCAAACGGAGCCGAGCGTATTGCATGTACTGAAATGAGAATAAATGACCGATCAAGGCTCAATCATACGGAGCCGATCGTGCGGGCACGCCCTGATCAACCGCATAATAAAATGGGGATCAAACTCAACCTCGAGGGATGGGGAGCTACGGCCTCAGCAATTGCATGTACTGAAATAATAACTTGCAAACAATACTAACTACTCAACCGCAACAACTAATACACATGTCATGATATGATAAATGCACAATAACTTAGTTATAATAAGTAAATGAACAAGACACATGATACACCCCAAAAATGTGATTAAAACGGGGAATTTGAAGGGTTCACTCACATTGGGTGCGTTGGATTTGAATTGGTGAGATGCGCACGATTTAGACGAAGCGAGTTAACGAGGAATCACTGACCTAAATAATAATGGGAAAAATATATTAAACGGATGGATTTTATTAAAGATTTTTAATGGGATTTTTAGATATATTTGTGTGAGTTTATGGCTATTTTCTATCCTTAAAAATGTTATTTTTGAGTATTTTTAATTGATTTTTAATTTAAATAAAACAAATAATTATTTAAAAAAAATAATATTTTTTTTACTGTTTGACCGTTGACCGTTGACCGTTGACCGGTTCGGTCAGCGGTAACTCTTGCGCCGAGCGGGATTCGAACCGGTGACCTTCCGTTCACGCGCACGTAGCTCTACCAACTGAGCTACGTGACTAACCCGTTAGGAATCCAGTTCTTATTATATTTATACACTTATTCGATTTTACCGAAAATTCCTTTATTTTGCAAAACGTTTTAATCTCATTGAACCGGTGTTTGGGACGGGACTCGATCGCGCGACGTGCAGTTTGTTTTGCACACAGTCCACCGCTGGACTGTGTGTCTAACCCGGTTATATTCTTGAATTATAATATACTTAACAACTACTCGATCTAACCCGGTTAGTTTTATGAATAAAAAGGAATGTTTATTACGCAGAGTGTGTGTGGTAAGGATCGAACTCGGGACTTGTATATAACCTTTGCACACAGTCCACCGCTGGACTGTGTGTCTAACCCGTTAATTATCCGAGTTTTATTATTCTTATCCCGTTTTAGATTCGTCTTCTTCATTACGATTACCGGTTTTTACTCAGACAACTGATTCATGGTTCTACTACTTAAATATCATGCCTACTAGTTTGAATGAACAAACCGAACAGTTTGGGGAAAAGAAATACCGGACAGGTCGTCTTCTTCAGGAAGTCCGGCGAGAACAGCAACTCTGATTTTGAACTTCGGTTGAGAGGGGCTAATCAACAGAATTAAAGAATTAGATTTGAAATTGAACCAGAGTACATGGATTATTAGCACGATTGAATGTGTTTACCGTCAACTAGCGTGGTTCCGGCAAATTCCAGAATTTCTCCGGCGAAACCAGAAATCCAGCAAAGTCTTCTGTGACTGACTTTGAGTGACGGAATAATGTTAGTAGTGTCCTAACAATAGATTGAAACAGCAAGAGAGGAAATTCTTACTGGTTTATGTTGAACACGGTTTTCCGGCGAGAATTGCAGAAAATTCCGCCAACAGTTTTCTTGTGCTCAAAAGACTTGAAAACGCGACGAAAAGTGATTGGAGTGTATTTGAGACAGTTCTGAATCGTATAAATGATTGGAAACAGAATTATTTGAAGCTTGAATGTCTTTCGGTTTCAAAGACCCAAAACTCGAAGTTCATTCAATCTGAACTTTAATTAGAAACCGATATTCATCGGTTATAAGTTAACTAAGCGAAACAAAACTGATTTGGCGATTCGGCTTACCGATTTCCGTTATTCAGATATTATTAACCGTTAATCCGAGTTTGCGTATAAAACTCAATTGTTTTCATAATGCTAACAGAAAACAATTGGTGGCGGAGTGGTTTGGAGACGGGAAGATAAGTCATTGGAGGCAGTTGACCCGGGTTCGAGTCCGGTCAGCTCCAAATATTTTTTATTTATTTTATTCTAACTTTTTATCAAATATAATTTTTATAGTTTAGTTTATATATTAATTATGCAACGTTTAAACTCAAAATACTCATAAATACTTAATGAAATTTCGTAACTTGATATTTGATTACAAAACGGAGCGGGTTTTGGAAACCCGATTTATACAAATGTTACAGTATCCCCTACTTTTAGGAATTTCGTCCCGAAATTCAAACAGTTGAAGTAGTAGGGAAAAGATGAGGGTATTTTTCACGCATTGAGTCTTCACGTTCCCAAGTAAACTCAGGTCCCCGTTTCGACTCCCAGCGTACCCTAACAATAGGAATGCGACTTCGACGTAGACGCTTTTCTCCATAGTCCATAATCTCTACTGGCCTTTCAATAAAATGCATGGATTCATCAATCTGAATATCCTCCAGTGGAATATGAAGATTCTCATCAGCGAGGCACTTCTTCAAGTTCGACACGTGGAATGTGGGATGAATTCTGTCGAGTTCTTCCGGTAGGTCAAGCTTGTAAGCTACAGGACCTACTCTTTCGAGTATCTTGAAAGGTCCTACGTAACGTGGTGCTAGCTTTCCCTTTTGACCAAAACGAACTACTTCCTTCCACGGTGACACTTTTAAAAGCACATGATCACCAACGCTAAACTCCAAGGGCTTTCGTCGTTTATCAGCGTAACTCTTTTGACGACTTTGAGCCGCTAGAAGATTGTTTCGGATTTGATGAATCTTATCTGTTGTTTCTTGGATTAATTCCGGACCAGTAATTTGAGCTTCCCCAATTTCGTGCCAACAAACAGGAGATCGACACTTTCGACCATATAAAGCTTCAAAAGGTGCCATGCCGATGCTAGAATGATAACTGTTGTTGTACGAAAATTCGACTAATGGTAGGTGGGCGTCCCAATTTCCCTTGAAGTCTATGACACATGCTCTGAGCATATCCTCAAGGGTTTGAATGGTGCGCTCAGACTGTCCATCAGTTTGGGGATGATAGGCGGTACTGAGATCTAGTCGAGTGCCCATAGCGGATTGTACTGCCTGCCATGTCCGTGAGGTGAAACGACCATCACGATCAGAAATAATACTTAATGGAACTCCATGACGGCTGACGATTTCGCTGATATAAATACGAGCAAGCTTTTCGTTCTTGAAATCTTCTCGAATAGGAATAAAGTGAGCTGATTTTGTGAGTCGGTCTATAATCACCCATATAGTGTCATACCCACTAGAAGTGCGAGGTAACCCGGTGATGAAATCCATGGTTATATTTTCCCACTTCCAGACAGGTATTTCTGGTTGGACCAGAAGTCCTGAGGGCCTTTGGTGTTCAGCCTTTACTTTAGAACAAGTGAGACACTTGGAAACAAAAACGGCAATATCTTTCTTCATTCCAGGCCACCAATAGGTGTACCGTAGGTCTTGATACATCTTATCGGCTCCTGGGTGTATAGAATATCGCGACTTATGGGCTTCATGCATGAGTGTTTCACGAAGATTGATATGGTTAGGAATCCATATACGATCTAGATAATACAAAATACCATCAGATTTAGTTTCCAGCTTTAGCTCGGCTCCACAGGACATCTCCTTTTGTACATCTTCCTCTGTTATTGAAACGTGTTGAGCTTCTCGAATTTGATCCTTAATATTGGTTATAATTTGCGAACATAGAAGATGAATGGAGTTCGCATAACCCTTTCGACTAAGTGCATCAGCCACCACATTTGCTTTACCAGGGTGATATTTGATTTCACAGTCATAATCATTTAGGAGTTCGACCCATCTCCGTTGCCTCATATTTAACTCTTTCTGATTGAAGATGTGTTGAAGACTCTTGTGGTCAGTGTATATTTCACACTTCGTGCCATAAAGATAATGTCTCCATATCTTAAGAGCGAATACAACGGCTCCAAGTTCAAGGTCATGAGTGGTGTAGTTCTTTTCGTGAGTCTTGAGTTGCCTTGAGGCATAAGCTATGACTTTTCCTCTTTGCATGAGAACGCAACCTAACCCTTGTCCTGACGCGTCGCAATAGACTACAAAATCATCACAACCTTCAGGAAAAGTGAGGATTGGTGCATCACAAAGTTTTTGCTTGAGAGTTTGAAAAGCTTCTTCTTGCTTGGGCCCCCATACAAATGGTTTCCCTTTATGGGTTAAAACCGTGAGTGGCACCGCAATGCGAGAGAAGTTTGAAATGAATCGTCGATAGTAACCAGCAAGTCCAAGAAAAGACCTTACTTCAGTTGGCGTACGTGGAGCTTGCCATTCTTGAACTGCTTTGATCTTTGATGGGTCCACATGTATTCCTTTGTCATTGACTACATGCCCAAGAAATTGCACCTCTTTTAACCAGAATTCACATTTAGAGAACTTGGCATAAAGCTTTTCCTTTTCTAGAAGTGCAAGAACAAGTCGCAGGTGACGCTCATGATCAGCTTTGGATTTTGAATAGATAAGAATATCGTCAATGAACACAATAACAAATCGATCAAGGTAAGGTTTGCAGACTCTATTCATTAGGTCCATGAAAACAGCTGGTGCGTTGGTTAATCCAAATGGCATAACCATGAATTCATAGTGACCATATCGAGTTCGAAAAGCAGTTTTAGGGACGTCTTCTTCATGCACCCTAAGCTGATGATAGCCCGATCGAAGATCGATTTTCGAAAAGCAACTGGCACCTTGTAGTTGGTCAAGGAGGTCATCTATACGAGGTAAAGGATATCGATTTTTGATAGTTAACTTGTTGAGCTCTCTGTAGTCGATGCACATGCGAAAAGATCCATCCTTCTTCTTTACAAAAAGTACAGGTGCACCCCAAGGCGATGAGCTGGGGCGTATAAATCCCTTGTCAGTCAACTCTTGTAATTGACTGGCTAGCTCTTGCATTTCAGAGGGGGCTAACCTATATGGAGATTTTGCCACTGGTGTAGCACCAGGTATAAGATCGATACGAAACTCGACATCTCTGATTGGAGGAAGTCCTGAAATGTCGTCAGGAAATACTTGTGGAAAATCTTTTACAACAGGAATATCTTCAAGTTTCTTTTCTGCGGTCCCCTTCTTGATGATATGGGCTAAAAACGCGACATAATTCTTGCGAAGGTATTTCTGAGCTTGAAGACAAGACATTAAGTTGAGTCCTTTCGCCGAGGTTTCTCCAATAATTCAAAGAGTCTGACCGTTTGAAAGAGGAATACGAATAAATTTCTCACGACATACAACTTCCGCATTATGCTGACTGAGCCAATCCATTCCGACTATGATGTCGAAACTTCCCAGCTTCATAGGAATAAGATCGATTGAGAAATCGTGGTCGTTTAGGGTGAGCGTACAGTTGCGTAAAATAGAGTCTAACGAAACTGGTTTTCCATCTGCAACTTCCACTGTTATGGATTCCGCGAGCTTATCTCGATTTTTACTTAAGATAGGTTCAAACTCTAATGACACGAAACTTCTATCCGCACCAGTATCAAATAACATAGAAGCATATCTACCATTTATAAGAAACGTACCGTTGACCACATTGTCGTCAGCCCTGGCCTGGTTTGCGTTAATATTGAAAGCCCTTCCTCTAGCAGGTGGAGGAGCTTGGTTTGCTTGGTTCACAGGGTTGGCTTGGGCCTGAGCATGAATAATATTGACTAGTCTTGGACATGTGTTCCTGAAATGACTTGGATCTCCACAGTTGAAACATGCCCGCATAGGTTGGCCCATAGGGTAGTTGGGTTGATAGTATGTTTGGGCTAAATGTTGAGTGGGTGGAAATGGTTGTTGTTGTTGGGCTTGACCCATAAATTGTTGGTGGGTTTGGGTTATAGGTTGGTGGCGGTTTGTTCGTTGAGGTGCGCGGCAGTGTTGTACAATGTGTCCAGCGCGACCGCAGCTGGTACAGTATTGGCAAGGATAGTCAGGGGAGTGGTGATACTGACAACGGTTACATTTTGGTAGTGGTCCTGTGTATGGTCTTTTGTATGGCGCGGGTGGAGGAGTGGCTTGAGTGATGGGTGCAGCAGGAACAGGGGTGTTGGTGTGGGTGACTGCAAAGTTCCTGTTGTTACGCTTCCTCTTGTTAGCAAATTTAGAGGAAGGAGTGTGGTGGTTTGAGGTTTGTCCCTCAGCAGGGGTTTTCTTCTTTTCCTCCTTGAACTTCCCATTACGAATTCGGTTTTCGGTCAGTTCTGTCGCCAATTCCATGGCAGCTTCTAGTGTTACCGGTGAAACGCTGAGGACCGAATCTTGGATTTTCGAGGGAAGTCCTCGAATGTAATGTTCGATCAGACGGTAGGTTGGAGTGAATAAGTTTGGTACCATCTGGTTCAACTCCAAGAACCGTTTGTTGTAAGTAGTGTGATCACCATCTTTTTGCTTCAGGGCATGAAATTCATCTTCCAATTTCTTAATCTCACTCCTAGGACAGAATCGCCTAGTCATGATTTCCCTTAACTCCTCCCAAGTTAAGGCCATCGCATCTTCCGTTCCCCTCTTTCCCTTCTCGGTATTCCACCAAGTGAGAGCTACCCCAAGTAGTCTCCCGGTGGCATAACGAACTTTGCGATCCTCAGGACAATCGCAGTTTAAGAAAACGTTTTCCATCTCCTCGAACCAACGCTGGAGAGCAGTGACTCCCTCAGTCCCTTCGAATTTTGGGGGATCGCAAGACTTAAAATGTTTGTAGGTGCATTTGCTGGTAGGAGGGTCGTTGATGATCTGGTCCTGTTGTTGAGGAGGGTTAGTAGGATTTGCAGCAAGAGCTTGTTGTACTTGTACTACGATGTCAGGTAATATCGTGGCCATTTGGTTGGCGATATGAGTGGCCAATCGTTCCTGAGACTTTTCCGATTTCCTACTCCTTCGATGCGATCTATACGACATCTACAGGATCATAAAATGAGAAGATTGTGAGTTTATGGTATCTTTTAGGTGTCATGTGTCTTTTTAAAAAAATGAAAATAACATAAATATCAATAATGCAACTACATCCGAAGGATGTCTTGGGTTCGCTCATGTTGGGCCTCAAATGTCCCCCATACCTTCACCTATATAGTCATGTGGGCCCCCATGGCTATTGGTTTGGTAGGATTCACATTAGTATTGGCAATTTAACACTCGCATCCCCCGAATGCTAACCATAAAATATGTTCATGAGATGTTTGGTCGGAACGTGTCCAGGTGTAGACACAATGACGACTCAAAGTGGGATTAGCTCTCACGACGTTTGGCATAGCATGCTTTGGCCTAATAGGTATTTCGTACTCTCATCGTTGGTCCCCAGGTAGGCAAACTGGTCCTTTATTTTGGATTTATACGAATGCCAGCCTAGACAGGACGTCCCGACTACCGGTACTAGTACCCTTCCAGTTACTACATGCCCGTCATGAGAACTCACTTTGATGAGATTTGAAAACACGAAAATCGTTGTAAAATCAATCATGATGTGGTGTGTGCTTGCATGGATGTGATATATTATGATCATACGATTTCATGATAGGCATTATTTGATAATACATACTTATGAACATGCTTGAACAATATCAAATGTAACATTTTAACATAAACATATAAACATCATGAAATTTGGCATATAACACACAAAATTCTTATAAGTTTCTAATCGACTATAGTATAGGCTCTAAGGGTCTAATAACCTATCCTATATCCCTATAAACCTGGCTCTGATACCAATCAGTCACACCCCGACCCGCAGCGGAAATAAGAGTCGGGGCATAATTGGGTTATCACCAAAGCACATGACATTTACTATTATGTTTCATAATTAAATGAAGTCAAAGTTACATTTCTCAAACCTTCAAACATGTTCATTCATTACAAAGGAATATAACCAAACATAATAATCCAAACACTAAATCGTTTTATTTTTTCTAATCCAGGTCCTACGTGTTCCTAGCTGCTGCCGGTTCACCTGTATCATGTGTAAAATGGGAGGTTTTTGGGTCAACATAAGTTGGCGAGTGAACCTTATAGATAAACATTTAATAATGATTTTCTGGTTAGTTTATCAATAAAATATTGTGCATAATCATAAAAGAGCATATGTATGAAATCAAGCAATGGCAACATCGATTACAATTATAACATACATTAACAATCGATAACATACATGAACATACCAACATCATATGATAATTAACATAAATGAACTGTGAGATCAATGCTCAATCAAACGGAGCCGATCGTATTGCTTGAACTGAAAATGTAAATAAATCTGTGCACTCAAGGCTCAATCAAACGGAGCCGAGCGTATTGCATGTACTGAAATGAGAATAAATGACCGATCAAGGCTCAATCATACGGAGCCGATCGTGCGGGCACGCCCTGATCAACCGCATAATAAAATGGGGATCAAACTCAACCTCGAGGGATGGGGAGCTACGGCCTCAGCAATTGCATGTACTGAAATAATAACTTGCAAACAATACTAACTACTCAACCGCAACAACTAATACACATGTCATGATATGATAAATGCACAATAACTTAGTTATAATAAGTAAATGAACAAGACACATGATACACCCCAAAAATGTGATTAAAACGGGGAATTTGAAGGGTTCACTCACATTGGGTGCGTTGGATTTGAATTGGTGAGATGCGCACGATTTAGACGAAGCGAGTTAACGAGGAATCACTGACCTAAATAATAATGGGAAAAATATATTAAACGGATGGATTTTATTAAAGATTTTTAATGGGATTTTTAGATATATTTGTGTGAGTTTATGGCTATTTTCTATCCTTAAAAATGTTATTTTTGAGTATTTTTAATTGATTTTTAATTTAAATAAAACAAATAATTATTTAAAAAAAATAATATTTTTTTTACTGTTTGACCGTTGACCGTTGACCGTTGACCGGTTCGGTCAGCGGTAACTCTTGCGCCGAGCGGGATTCGAACCGGTGACCTTCCGTTCACGCGCACGTAGCTCTACCAACTGAGCTACGTGACTAACCCGTTAGGAATCCAGTTCTTATTATATTTATACACTTATTCGATTTTACCGAAAATTCCTTTATTTTGCAAAACGTTTTAATCTCATTGAACCGGTGTTTGGGACGGGACTCGATCGCGCGACGTGCAGTTTGTTTTGCACACAGTCCACCGCTGGACTGTGTGTCTAAACCGGTTATATTCTTGAATTATAATATACTTAACAACTACTCGATCTAACCCGGTTAGTTTTATGAATAAAAAGGAATGTTTATTACGCAGAGTGTGTGTGGTAAGGATCGAACTCGGGACTTGTATATAACCTTTGCACACAGTCCACCGCTGGACTGTGTGTCTAACCCGTTAATTATCCGAGTTTTATTTATTCTTATCCCGTTTTAGATTCGTCTTCTTCATTACGATTACCGGTTTTTACTCAGACAACTGATTCATGGTTCTACTACTTAAATATCATGCCTACTAGTTTGAATGAACAAACCGAACAGTTTGGGGAAAAGAAATACCGGACAGGTCGTCTTCTTCAGGAAGTCCGGCGAGAACAGCAACTCTGATTTTGAACTTCGGTTGAGAGGGGCTAATCAACAGAATTAAAGAATTAGATTTGAAATTGAACCAGAGTACATGGATTATTAGCACGATTGAATGTGTTTACCGTCAACTAGCGTGGTTCCGGCAAATTCCAGAATTTCTCCGGCGAAACCAGAAATCCAGCAAAGTCTTCTGTGACTGACTTTGAGTGACGGAATAATGTTAGTAGTGTCCTAACAATAGATTGAAACAGCAAGAGAGGAAATTCTTACTGGTTTATGTTGAACACGGTTTTCCGGCGAGAATTGCAGAAAATTCCGGCAACAGTTTTCTTGTGCTCAAAAGACTTGAAAACGCGACGAAAAGGGATTGGAGTGTATTTGAGACAGTTCTGAATCGTATAAATGATTGGAAACAGAATTATTTGAAGCTTGAATGTCTTTCGGTTTCAAAGACCCAAAACTCGAAGTTCATTCAATCTGAACTTTAATTAGAAACCGATATTCATCGGTTATAAGTTAACTAAGCGAAACAAAACTGATTTGGCGATTCGGCTTACCGATTTCCGTTATTCAGATATTATTAACCGTTAATCCGAGTTTGCGTATAAAACTCAATTGTTTTCATAATGCTAACAGAAAACAATTGGTGGCGGAGTGGTTTGGAGACGGGAAGATAAGTCATTGGAGGCAGTTGACCCGGGTTCGAGTCCGGTCAGCTCCAAATATTTTTTATTTATTTTATTCTAACTTTTTATCAAATATAATTTTTATAGTTTAGTTTATATATTAATTATGCAACGTTTAAACTCAAAATACTCATAAATACTTAATGAAATTTCGTAACTTGATATTTGATTACAAAACGGAGCGGGTTTTGGAAACCCGATTTATACAAATGTTACACTGACTGACCCGGGTTCGAAACCCGGCAGTGCCATATTATTTTTATTTTCTTATTTTTAACAGTTTTTCAAAAACAAATTATATATTCCAAGATAATAATTAATTATGTATCGTTTAAAATTATTTTGGGCATTAAATTCGCAACGAAATTTTTAACTGATTGTTCGGTTAATAAACGGAGCGGGTTTGGTAAATCCGTTTTTTACGGATGTTACAGAGACACCCATCTTTTGCCCAAATCGGTTAGTTTAACTCTATTTATGTTAAATTTATTCTCTACATTTGTTATATACATCTTATAGGCTTTAATTTTTGCTCGTTTTTGTGTATTTTTGTGTTTGTGGAATATAACTCAGATCACCACCACTCTTCTCCGGTCACCGCCATCATTTCTCCGGCACCACCTCTTCTCCGCGTTCTTCGTATCCTTGAAACTTTAAAAAAAGGTTAGTTTTATATGTATTTTTTTTAAGTTTAGAAATTGTATAATTTTTTGTTTAGGTACGTAAATATGTACGTAAGGATGAATGTTTGTATGTAAAATGTATAATGTAGGTGTGTTTGGTAAAAAATGTGTATATGGAAATCTATGTATTTGTTGATGTAGGTGTATGTAAGGATGAATATTTGTATGTAAAATGTATAATGTAAGTGTGTTTGGTGAAAATGTGTATATGGAAATCTATGTATTTGTTGATGTAGGTGTATGTAAGCATGTATGTGTGTATGTAAGTCTATGAATGAATGTATCAAGTTGTATTTTAGTATGTAGGTGTATGTAAATGATGAACAATTGTGCATTTAAATGTTTGCAATTGGTGAAAACTGTTTATGCTAGTATGTATGTTTATATAAAGTATGCAAATGTGTATGTAAGTATGTACAAATCTTGTGTTTTTGTTCAAAATGTTTGTTTATAAGTATGTATATATGTTGTTAGTATAAATTATGTTTAAGTTTCATGATTTCTATGTTTATGGTTATGTTTGAAAAAATATGTTTAACTTGATAATTTCTATGTTTATGTTTAGGTTTGAGAAAAAAAATATTTAACTTGATAATTTGAATTTTTATGTGTAGGTTTGAAAAAAAGTTTAACTTTGATAAACACTTGTTGAAATATTTATCTGAATATGAGTTACACTTGTTGTATTATCATTAATTTCTATTAGATACACATGCTATAACATTTGCAACTTTTTAGGAATCATGATTTCAGTACTGTTGATATTTGCTTATTTGATGGCCGATCTGGCCCCATGGGGACATGGGGGAGACGGCGCCCGTGATCCACCGCCTCCAAATCATTTTTTTAGAGGCACGCACGAGCTTGATGGTAAGTCTTTTAATTATTTATGTTTTAATTATTTTTTTAGTTGTTATGCTTCATATATTATAAATGTTGTTACTAATTATTTATGTTTTAATTGCAGCTGATCCCCCGAAGAGGGTTAGGGGGAAAGCCAAAAACCAAAAACTCCGTCGTATGGTTAAGAGGGGAGGGGGGCGTATCCCTAACATTTGAAAGGGATGTCACGTTTACCCCCGTTGGTGAAGGAAGAGATATATTTTCAAGAGAGGCCGGTTCATTTATGTGGCGGTCCATCCCGTTCGATAAAGTTGGATGAGATAATGTGGCACAACCGTACAAGAAAGCGCTGATGAACCACTTGAGGGTAAATAAGTTATATGCATATAATTTTCCGTCGTTTAAAGGCCGTTTGCAGCCGTTTCACGGGTCGTTAGACTTAATTTATAATAATATTTTACCTTTTTTATTGAATTTGTAGGAAATGTTAACTTTATTGAAACTGTATTACGTTTTGTATATGGTTTTGGTGTTTAATATATTTGAATGTAGCTGTATTCAGGTTGCGTTTTGAAACAGGTTGCGTTTTTTCGACCCGAAACAGGTTCGGTAGCTGTATATAGCTGTTGTATTAAAAAAATTTGACTTTTAGCGGCGACACATGTCGCCACTATTGATTGTCCGCCAAAACCACTAAAGACAAAATAGGGCAATAGCGGCGACGGTAACCTTTAGCGGCGACACGAAGAGCAATAGCGTCCCAGCAATAACGGCGACGCTTTAGCGGCCACGTGTCGCCGCAAAAGGTCAATAGCGGCGACAAAGGTCGCCACTAAAAATAGCGATTTCTTGTAGTAATGAGAGAAAATGGCGTTACTTGTAGGGATGTAAACGCGGCTCATTTAACTCAACATAGCTCAGCTGGTTTCGAGCTTATTGTAATTATAGTTAAAAAAATCATTATATTTATATAAATAATAGGCTCGTTTAGGTCCGCAAACTTAAGCAAGGTTTTTATATGAAGCCTATGCTTGTTTATAAATAGAACTTTAGCTTAGGTTTGAGTTTGTGCTAGTTAATATATTAACTGAGTCAGTTTGGACTCGAGCTCAGACTCATTTAAGCTTCACACGATTCAAAAATTTAGCGAGCCAGTCTCAAATAACGCAAGAGTGACTTGGCTTGTTTGCACCCATAGGCACTGGATCAGCTAGAAATGACTCCATTTGTTTTTGTAGTGCTTAGTAGAATAGTAGTATAGGTCGGAAATTGTCAAGGACTATTGAATCCACTACTAAAACGACTAAGCACATTCGTATTGCTATATAAGGCAGTGATCACCGATCAGGCTGAATTGAAATCAATTGTGATGAGCATTTATGTAAGTTTATGGTGAATCACACACATCAAATGAATTAACAAGGAAACCCCTATTTGTAGCAGAGATCAAGTACAAACATCACAACTTGGAAGTGTGCGCCTCGCATTTTTCCAAGCATGTACTTGTGAAGTAAACGCTTCACCTTAACTTCACAAAGTAATCACTTCATCATGTTTAATCTTCAAAGGAATCGCTTTGTCTTCATATGTGATTACTTTTGTTTGTAAATCACAAATCATATTTGGGACCTTGCAATCTCCCCATTAACTTGTGATTACAAATCTAATTTGATTTTTAATAGTAGTTAGTGACATTCTTGAACCTTACAGGGACCACAAGATAATTTCATTAATCATTTAGGGAAAACTCTAAAGAAGAACATGTGAAGCAATAAAAGAATTCAGGATATATGTAATAAAAGAAATTTACACATGCAAATGCATAAACAGCACACTTACACATGTTTAACTTTTTTTTTTAATTTATGAACACATGTACATTTAAACATTTAAATTTATTTTCTAATATTATATTCGAATAACAATTATAAGGGTGAAATTATGTTTTGAATTAGAATGGTTTTTAGTTAAGTTCTCGCGGTTCTCACGATTATGTATGTATATATAAAAGAAATGGATTATTAGAAAACTTAAAAGATATTAAAAAAAATAAAGAAACATCAAGAAAACCACTTTTAGACATTACTTTTTTTTATTTTATTATTTTGTTATGTTACTATGGGGAAAATAAAATATATCCGAAGATCGACGAGTTACATATATGTAGCTCATGACCTACATATACACTTTATATGTGTGCCTCTACCGGCCCTTACAATAACATTAAATAAACTTATTAAATAAAAAGTTTCTATTGTTTTAAACTTATTTTTTCTAATGTTATAAATCAAACAATTTACATTCCTTATTAACCTAATTATATAACAATTCCGGCCACTAGCATTGATATTTGATAATTAAATCAGGAAACCGATGATAGAGAAGCATGTCGTATCCAACAAATGAAGTATAGATATAAAAACAGTGAGGATTAAAGAAAATAAAGAGTCATTCTCATATAATCATATATAAATCAAAGAACCAAATGACATAGTTAATTCAAGCTGTGGATAAATAAAATATGATTACCCAAATAATCTTGAAAACAAGTTCTTTTACCCAACTTATCTCCAAGTCTAATTATTTTGATCAAAAATTACTGCCACAACAGATTTAAGAGTCTTTTAACTCAGATGAAAAGATCTATAATCAATATTGATCCGCAATTAAGAACAAAGAAGTGCTCGTTGAAATAAGAAAATAGAGTCCTGCGGACTTTTATAATCACGTTGAAAATAAATTCAAAATCACAAATTCGGTTTTAACAAACCACTCATATTCAGGGTTTACAAATCAAAAATGAGGTTAGAGTTACCAGATAGCAGATTCAAAATCAAGTCTGACCAGAAGCAACAAGGTTCGGATCGTCGGACTATGGTCAGAGGAAGGTGATTGGAGGTGAGCGATATGATTAGTCATTGACTCAGAGAAGTCGTTTACTATATTAGTCTTTTTTTAAAGGCCGTTTACCATATTAGTCTTGATTTTAAACTTTAAAATTGAGTGAATTTCATGTATGCCCTGCAAAACATTCTTAATTGCATATATGCCTGATCAAATTTCATAATGTCAAATATAACCGTTTCTTATAATATTTTACTTTAATTTTTATATGCTAACGGCTAATTTCTTTTATTAATTGTCGACTTTAAAGACTTAGATTGGTTTCCATTTGACAAATCCTATTGATTTGGATTTCTCTCCAACCCAACCACAGATTAATGGAATAATGTGATTAAAAAATGACTAGGATTCTTCATGAAATGATCAACAACTCCAAAACCCGCTCTAGATCGACCCTTCTTCTGAGATTCCATAAATTAGCAATTGTGAACCATTGTCATTGTTGTGCGTAACACTAATTATGCAAGAGATGGTGCCCGAGGGGCAGATGCATCATGCACTCTAGATTGACCCTTCTTCTGAGATTCCATAAATTAGCGATTGTGAACCATTGTCACGTAACACTAATTATGCAAGAGATGGTGCCCGACAGGGGCAGATGCATCATGTAGTTAGGGTTGGCCTAGGCCCGCCGTAGGTCAACGAAAATTATCAAATTTAATATCTACGGGACTTCCTAGTTTATGAGATTAAAGGCATCACTTCATAGTATTAGGTTTGGTGGTTTAGTGGCAAGGTAAAGGTTTTTAAAACACTAAGTGTGAGGTTTTAGGTTCAAGTCTTACAAGTAGAAAAAACTCTTTCCTAAACCTCCTAAACAACACACAGAGCAATGCCCTTTTTTTATTCTTTTGTTTCTCATTCTTAATTACTTGTTTATCTTATTTCTTTTTTGTTTACTAATAATATTTGTTTAACAAGGTTAAATACTGTTTACTTATATCATTTGTTTAACAAAGTGAAATAATAATTAAATTAAATTATTGAAGTACCTTATTTAATTTATAAAATTTAAAGAAAAAACCCTAACACTATAGTTTTTAGTTTAAAGGACTACTTCGACAACTTATAACAATTGAAAACATTCTAATATCAAAATACACTTGACTATTTGTTGATCATTCTCATATATATATATATAGGTTGTTTATTGTACAATAGGGTTTATAGTACGAGTGTACGCGATTGATTTTTCAACGTGCGACTTTACTTTTTACCATGCGATTTGTGCTGAAAACAACAACATGTGAAATTGTACAAAAAACCAACATGTGATTTCATCAACTTTACCAACATGCTTTTTTATACCATGCGATTTCACAATCGCGTACACTCGTACGATAAGCCCTATTGTACATTACACTTCTTCTATATATATATATATATATATATAGGGTGGGGGTTCCTCTAAAAAGTGTGTTTTTCCTACAAAGTGTAGGAAGTGATCTTGACCATTGGATGGGTGTGTTTAATGGTTGAGATCATTTTGATGGCATTTTGGTAACATACGTGTCTTAAAAATGGGCTAATTTAATTGATTGGGATAAATGCGTCATTTAACTTGTTTTAAATAAAGAAATAACTGTCAATCATAATACCACCTCCATAATTGTCGCTATTTATCTCTCTCTCCCTCTCTCTAATCCCTCACATCTGGAAACACCAAATCATACCAGAAATTACGATAAATCAGATTTAGATGTGTTCATAATAGTGTATTTTAATGACAAAACACAATGTGACGAACTAGTGACTAACTGCTAAAACACAACGTCAAGAAATTGTTTATGATAAAACACAATGTGATGCACCAGTTACAATTAGTTACAATTACTGACTGCTAAAACACGACGTGAAGAATAGTTTCTGGCTGTTAAAACACAACGTAGATCTGTTCATAATAGTGTGTTTTAGTGATAAAACACAATGTGACAAACTAGATGAAATACAAATTGAATGTGAATATGTTGTAGCGAATGTATTATAATCATTGACAACCGTCGCATTTGAAATAAAAGAGAATTCAGTTTCCTTAAAATTTTCATTACTTAGTTTAAGATATTATATAATCCATAATTAAAATAATTATCAAATTACCATCATGCCCTTTTGATTAAAATAACCAATTTCCACATGTCACACGAATATGGCTTCCTACACTTTGTAGGAAAAATTGGCTTTGAAGCCATCCGTAAGAAACCACCCTTTATTGCGAGAACAACGAGAACCAGTGTGAACACAAACAAAAATACCTTAAAAAACTAAAAACACACAATTTTTTTGGGACGAAAAGTAGCGATTTTTAACTAAAAACATTTTTTAGCATTTAGTTTTGTGGTTTAGATTTTAGCATTTAACTTGGGTGGGGGAGGGGCGTTATGTTTTTTTAGGTTTTTGTCAAATTATCATCATGCGCTTTTGATTAAAATAACCAATTTCCACATGTCACAAGGATATGGCTTCCTACACTTTGTAGGAAAAATTGGCTTTTTAGCCATCTGATAGAAACCACCCTTTATTGCGAGAACCACGAGAACCAGTGTGAACATAAACAAAAATACCTTAAAAAACTAAAAACACACAATTTTTTGGGACGAAAAGTAGCGATTTTTAACTAAAAAAACTTTTTAGCATTTAGTTGTGTGGTTTAGTATTTAGCATTTACCTTGGATGGGGGAGGGGCATTAGATTTTTTTATGTTTTTGTGGGTGGAAGGGGGGGTTTAGGTTTTTGAGGGGTGGGTTAGGTTTTTTGGGGGATTTTTGGTGAGGTATAGTTTTTTTTAGGCAGGTGGTGGGGGTGGGAGGGAGGGAGGGTTAGGTTTTTGGGTTGTGGTGTTGGGGTGGGCGTTTAAGTTTTGGATGGTGGTGGAGTGGGTTTATTTTGTTTTGTTCATATTAGTTCTCATGATTCTCGCAATAAGAGTGGTTCTTAAATGAATCCTACCATATATATATATATATATATGTATATACATATAGAGCTGAGTCCTTTTAGTTCATGGTATTTTTGATATTGCATAGACATCAGTTTTTTTTATTTGCAGATACATAATGTTTTATTTTGGTAACTGCATTGTATTTGCTATAATTGAAGAATTTTTCCAATTTATTCTTATACCATTTACTCTAATTATTAAAGTTTGTCACATATCAAAGTTCTATTACTTTTCATACTTTTAACATCAAACGAAATATTACCAAGAACCTAACAAGTTGTTATAGAAGATAAAAAAACAGATGCAACAAAACACCAAATAATAACCGCCACCTATTTACTATACGATACATAAAAAATATGCCATGATTCCAAATTACTACTGCTAATTTAGTGTAACGCCTCAGATTTATGTATTCTTATTTTTAGAAAGTTCACATTCGCATTCTATTTTAGAAGCATCGTATCGTATTTCAATTTCAATCTCATAATTCGAGTCGTTAATCATAATGAAGACTCATATATATATATATATGTGTGTGTTTAAATGAGAAAACCAAAAAACTAACTAAAAAGCCAAAAAAACATATCAATTTTTTTATTTTTTTATTAAAATTCGCTATATATATTATATAAAAAAACTTTAAAAAATAAAAAAATAAAAAAGCATATAATGCACATGTGTATTACACATATAGTGCACATGTGCAGTACAAGTTTTTTTTATACACAAAATCCATCGATTTTTTATAAAAAAATGTAAAAAAAATTGTATGTTTTTATGCTTTTTTTTTGGCTTTTTGAGTTAGTTTTCTAGTTTTTTTATTTATATCTAGTTTTCTCATGATTCTCTCCCTATTGTCAAATGTAAACTATATATATGTGTATATTACGAAAAGCTTAAAAAATGTGTGGTCCAGATTTCTTCTCAAATTTCTCAAATAGGTGCTCTTCTCTTAGGATCTCTACCCTATAGATATAAATATATAAATTAATAGTATATAAATAAATTAGATTTTAAATTAAAGACTATAGAATAAAAAAAAATATCCTGATTATTAGTATTTAGTGGCGATATTTTTTACACGGCTTTTTCCAAGAGCCTGCCATCTTATGATTATTTCTTTTATAGGATGCCCCTTTAAATATTGGTAATAAAAACGTGTGGTCAACTCATGAATATCTTAAAACTCTACTGAAGCTAATGAGTTCATCTTTAATATACACGAGATCAAAGAAAACAGGAACTTGAATTAATCTCATGTTAATTTACGCTTTATTATTTATTTATTTTTTTAAACGCCAACGAAAATTTAATTAAAATATCAC
This sequence comes from Scalesia atractyloides, assembly GCA_947069175.1. Classification (NCBI taxonomy): domain Eukaryota; kingdom Viridiplantae; phylum Streptophyta; class Magnoliopsida; order Asterales; family Asteraceae; genus Scalesia; species Scalesia atractyloides. The sequence continues at coordinate 19,267,954 of CAMTDV010000005.1, read as the reverse complement.
ACACCGGTTAACAACTTGTTAAACCGGCATGGTTACATCCGAAGAAAAATAAAAACTATACTCCAAATTACACCAATTCTCCCACGAAAGAGCTAAACATTTCGCTCTATTTTTTACCCATAGGTAACTATACGCCTTAATTTCCTCCATAATCCTATCGAAGCTTGCCTTTTTTTGCTGAAATACGGCCTCATTACGAGTCTTCCATAAAACCCAAATAGATACTTGAATGACAGAAAAAATAATTCTTTTCCATCTGGTTGACCCACGATTTTGATTATGCACTTGCATCAGATCCTTAAGCTCAAGGATAAACATTGGTCTAATTTTACACCACCTCACTATAAATTCCCATAGTTTCTGCGCAAAACGCAGCCCACAAACAGATGAGCAGCCGTCTCCTCTCCACCCATACACAACTTGCAGCGAACATCAGGAATATGGACATGGCGACGTACCAGTTCCGATGCTGTTGGCAGCGGGTTCTGCGCCAAACGCCACGCCACAAATTTAACCTTCAACGGCACCCATCCACTCCAATCGAACCCAATGCCCAGATCAGAATTTTTTTTTTGTTCCATCAGACGCCTAAAGCTTCTAACCGAACACTGGCCCGGCGATTCCAGATTCCATATCCATCTATCCTCCCCCGTCCCAAAAGCGAACGAACTTATAGCGGTTGCTAATCCATTTAACTCAGCCACCTCCACTTGGTTGCTCGGTTTTCTTACCCAACATAGTACCAGGTTTATATTAGCGCCCTCCAGGTTTATAGAGGCGGCGGCGGTGCTTGGTCGACGGCTAGGGTTTTGTGTTTTGATGAAAGTTAATCATCTTTTTATAAAACTCAATCTTAAATTAAGGCCCTTTAATTATAATCCTCTTAATAATAATCTAATTAATATTAAGTCCTCGGGTTTAAACTATTATTATTTCACAAATAATAATCCACCAACTCGTGAACATATACGATTCGTGTACCAACGTTCAACTCTTCGGATCGTACCGTGTAAGTTACGTTAACTTTAATTAGGGTCGGACATATGTATCTCTAACAGATATATCACAACAGTATACTTAAAATGTTATATAACAATATAGCTTAAAAGTTATAATAAAAACTTAGATATGTTTAAAATGAATATATATATATATAATTAAATAACTAAAAGATTAAAAAATAGAAAGATTATAACATAAATATTCTATAAAGATATAAATATTAAAAATAAACTGACTAAAAAAATCAAATATGCGTTGGGGACATAGGGAAAAGAAAGCAAAACGATAAGATAAAACAAAATAGTAAAATATTAAAGTAGAATTAAACTTAAATTTGCATATTGATTGAAAAATACATGTAGTAATGAAGTGTTCATTGGTCAAAAGGAACCAAATATATTTGTGGCTGAAACAAAGAAATAGAAAGTCAACTTTTTCCCAAATGAAAAAAAAAACACTGTAGCAGTAATATGATATTAGCTAAAGTGTTTTCATTATGGAAATTTACAAAAAATAGCGGTTTTATCAAGTGTATTACAGGAATGTCACTTTCAAGCGTCATTGGAGTGGCGTGTCAGCAATGGGATGCGTCCGTGTATCACCTTCAAGCGTCCTTCAATGGAGTGATGACACGTGTCTGGCAAAAGATGTTGCGTCAATGACGCATAGTGTTGATGTCTGTTGCACGGCTTGCGTCAGTGATAGGAAGCTTGTGTGGCTTACGTCTGTGTAGTGTAATGGCTAACGCAAAAGAGATGTCTGGCTTGCGTTAATGACGCATTGGGGTGAGGCTAGGCGGGCGCATTGGATCTAATGCTAGGCTGACGCAACAAGGTTAAACCCGACACCTTCGAGTGGTCTGGCTGATGCACAAGACTGTCAGCCCGACACATTTTAGGGGTCAGCCCGATGCATTAGAGTGATCTGGATGACGAATGGAAGTGCTCTACAAACTCCAAATTGTACAACCGTACAACCAGCGCATCTAAAGGCCACATTGACGCTTTAATTGTCCATATCGACTCATGAACGTTCCGTACATTTTTTTATCACGTTTTAAAAGAGTTGGGACCCAATATAATTCATGTTTCAGTTGTCTTGTTGTATTTTTTTACGCCCAATATATTTCGCAGGTCTTTCTTAAATTTACCTCATTGTGGGTGTTAGATTTGTTGTTTACCTTGGTGGAAACTGGAAAGTTATTAATAAAAATATGGAATATGCTGTAGAATCAGATTCAATCAGACGTCTTGTAGAAATTCCAAACAATAATATTTCCTATCTTGATTTTTTGAGATATCTTTTTGAGATGTGTGGTGTTCAAAATATCACACGATTATCATACAAGATGACAACTTTTACTGACCCCATTGAGATAACGAATGATTATGATCTTTTACTTTTTTTCCAGCTTATTGAAAGCAATCCCCATGATCTTTTAAAATTATATGTTGTACAAGAAATTGGTGTTGGTTCATCTACCGGATGTCAACCCAATGATTTCAAATGTCCGGATTTAAATGATCATGTTTTCAAAACTGATGAGTTTAATGATTGTTAGAGAGCAAATTTTGACAATTATTCTGAGAACCCTTTACCTGTTTCTTTAGCGGGTAAAGAAAAATCTGGCTCAGCAGGTCAGTTTAAAGAAGGCTATATTTTTCGAAACAAAGAACAGATGAAAATCGAATTAGGAAGATTATGTCTTGAAGAATGTTGCCAGTATAAAGTAGATAGATCATCAAAAAGTAGTTTTGTCGCATCATGTGTAACTGACAACTACAAGTGGCTTTTTAGAGCATGCAGTCGCAAATCTAGTGAAGTGTTTCAGGCACACCCAAAGGTTGTGGGAAGTTATGTAAAAGAACAACTAAAGGATGGTGCGCGTGTTTACCGAGCTACTAATATCGTTAAAGATTTTAGACAAGATTTACAAGTCAATCATCCTACATGCAAGCTTGGAGTGGTAAAAGTAACATGTTACAAATTTTACAAGGAACTTCGGAAAATTCTTTTGTTGAACTCCCGCTATATTTGTACATTTTGGAGAGGGAAATCCATGTAACAGTGACACACATATTAACCGACGATAAGAGCCGTTTTGAAATGGTATTTTTCGCCATCGGTGCTGTGGTAAGTGTGATTTTGTCCGTACATAATATTTTTTTTGATATAATTTTGTTAAATTTCTGTTAAATATTTAATATTTATTTGCTTTCAGGTTCGTAGTTTTACTAACAATTTAAGACATGTGATTATCATAGACGCGACATATTTGAAAGGTGAGTTTAACGGGACCATGTTCTTGGTCGTTGGCATGGATGGAAACAATCAGATTTTGCCTATCAGCTACGGTATTGGTAAGTCTGAGGATGGTCAGTCTTGGACCTGGTTCTTGTCAAAATTAAAAGAGCGTATTGGCGTTCATCCAGAGATGACCATCATATCTGATCGGGAAAATTCCATTCAATTAGCGTTACGTGAAGTTTTCCCTGAAGCCTTTCACGACCTGTGTTGTCGTCATTTGATGGTCAACCTGCGTTTACCGTCAACAAAAAGAAGGAACACGAGTCCCTCTGGTGGAAGACCTGTATAAATTGTACAAGTTTTCCGATTTTGAAGAATCCTTCGACTCGCTTTGTGCAGCTGTATCGAGAATTCGACAGACTCTAATAAGTATTAGTATCAAGAGATGGTCTAGAGCACACTGCCCGGGTAAAAGATAACATTATATGACATCTAATAATGCGGAGTCTATGAACGCTTTATCTCGATATCAGAGGAAAATGCCAATAACCCAACTGGTCGAATTTTTTCGACACTTTGTCCAAGGATGGTTTTATGATCGCCGAAATCAGGGTATCCATGGTAAGCAATTCCTTACAGAGTGGGCGGAGAAAAAAATTGAAAAGAAGATAAGATAATCTAGGACATGGACTGTTGATAGCATTAGTGTTCTCACTTTTGATGTTGAAGACGGGAAAAAAGGCCTAGTCGATTTCTCTAACCGAACATGCAGTTGTCGAGTATGACAAGTATTTGGGTTTTCGTGTGGCCATGTGATTGCAGTTTCAAGATTTCTAGGTTAAACGAACTGCAGTCATATGCGATGTCTTGTTATAGCAACGAAGTTTACAAAAGAACGTATGCGGAAGCGACATATCCACTACCGCATAAATCCGAATGGGAAGTACCGGATGGCCTGATCAATCTTCAGCCACCACATATTACTAAACATCAAGCGGGTCATCCTAAGGAAACAAAAGAATCCTATCTAGAGGAGAGGAACTGTGGTCCGGGTAAAACGTATGACCATGATCGTGACAGTTACACAGTCCCCATGCTGTCCCAGACTTCTTCGCGTCAAGGTTCAAAGAAAGAAACTTTTACCCAACCTGAAGCCATACAAGTTGAACCTGAAGGCTTTCAAGATTATGTATACCAAAATATCTTTCCATCGTACAATTTGGGTGACTTCTAATGTTTATGTAATTCCTAAATATTTTTTAATTAGTATTTGGATTGGTAAGAAAAACAAAATTTAATTGAATAATTAATACCAACAAATGCAACCACTATAAATAGCCAACCAAACAACATATTTCAAGTCTTCCGTACTCGACAGCATACTTTACAACAACATCTAGCTCATCGGCACAGTGGTCTAAGGAGGAATACATAGAAGTTGCTACGTCTTTTGTCAAAGTGGTTGACTTAGGTTCGTATGCTAGCATGAACGAAGCATTTTGGAACCGGGTTTCCCTGAGTTTTGTCGCCATGTTCTGCAGATAAATCGTGACGTGGATGAAGTGAAGAGGTGCGGTTGTTTAATCTGCTTAAGATGTTCATTGTTTTCTTCGATTTTCAACAATGTTGAAAATCCTAATAATGAGCTTACCGAAGATGATCTCCTTACAGACGCCTACCTTCAGTATGTTGACAAATACGATGAGGACTTCGAACACTTGTCGGTTTGGCAAATTATGAAGTATCAAATCTGAAGATGAACTTTAACTTGCTATTTTGTATTATCATGTTTTATTTCTGTTTAGGTTAAGTTTTTGGTGTTATGTCGTTACTTTTAAATAAAAATGTTATGGAAAAAGTGCACGAAACCGGTTCCTAAACACAGAAAAAACGGGTCATAACGGTGTAACTCGACTCGTTTCATTCTTGGAAGTTCCGCGTGAGGTTGTCGTCTGAACCCGGCCAGTTTCCCTCTTGGCTCGTCGGGCTGCCATATATGGGCCCTTAAAGTGGGGCCCAGGACTATTTTAACCAAAAAAAGTGCACGAAACAGGTACCTGAACACTGTAAAACGGGTCATAACCGTGTAACCCGGCTCGTTTAATCTATCGCCTTGAAAGTCCCACATGAGGTTGTCGTCCGAACCCAGCCAGTTTCCCCATCGGGCCACCAGATACGGCCCCTTAAAGTGGCTGCCCGGGCCTGTTTTAACCAAACAAAGTGCACGAAACTGGTTCCTGAACACTGAAAAAAGGGTCATAATGGTGTAACCCGGCCCATTTCATTTATCGCATTGTAAGTCCCACATGAGGTTGTCGTCTGGTCCCAGGTAGTTTTCCTGTCAACCCGTCGGGCTGCCAGATACGGGCCCTTAAAGTGGCTGCCCGAGCTTGTTTTAACAAAAAAAAGAGCACGAAACCGGCATCTTTCTGAACATTGTAAAAATGGGTTAAAACGGTGTAACCCGGTCCGTTTCATCTATCGTATAGGAAGTCCCAGGTGAGGTCGTCGTCTGGACTCGGCCAGTATCCCTAACAGCCCGTTGGGCCGCCAGATACGGGCCCTGAAAGTGGCTGCCCAGGCCTGTTTTAACAAGAAAAGTACACGAAACCGGTACCTAAACACTGAACCCGATAGCGGTGTAACCGTTCCCATGTCATTTATCGCCTTAAAATTCCCATGTGAGGTTGTCGTCTGGACCCGGCCAGTTTCCCCGTCAGCCCGTCGGGCCGCCAGATACGGGCCCTTAAAGTGGCTCCCTGGGACTGTTTTAATAAAAAAGTGCACGAAACCAGTTCCTAGACACTGAAAAAACGGGTCATAACGGTGTAACCCGGCCCGTTTCTTGTATCACCTTAGAAGTCCCACGTGAGGTTGTCGTCTGGACTCGGCCAGTTTCCACGTCAGCCCGTCGGGCCACCAGATACGGGCCCTTAAATAGGCTGCCCGGACCTGTTTTAACCAAAAAAAGTGCACGAAACCGGTTCCTGAACACTGAAAAAACGGGTCATAGCGGTATAACCCGGCCCGTTTCATCTATCGCCTTGGAAGTCCCACGTGAGGATGTTGTTTGGACCCGGTTAGTTTCCCCTTCAGCCCGTCGGGCCTCTAGATACGGTCCCTTAAAGAGGCTGCCCGGGCCTGTTTTAACCAAAAAAAGTGCACGAAACCGGTTCCTGAACACTGAAAAAACGGGTCATAACGGTGTAACCCAGCCCGTGTCATCTATCGGCTTGGAAATCACACGTGTAAGAATCATCTGGACCCGACTAATTTACCCGTTAGCCCGTTGGGCCGCCAGTTACGGGGCCCTTAAAATGGCTGCCCGAGGCTGTTTTAACCAAAAAGAGTGCACGAAACCGGTTCTTGAACACTGACAAAACGGGTCATAATGGTGTAACCTGGCCCGTTTTATCTATCGCTTTGGAAGTCACACGTGAGGTTCTCGTCTGGACCCAGGCAGTTTCCCCATCAGCCCGTCGGGCCGCCAGATCCGGGCCCTTAAAGTGGCTGCCTGGAGCTATTTAAACCAAAAAAAGAGCACAAAATAAAATAGAAGGTAACAATTACAAACATCAATATATATATATATATATATATATATATATATATATGACGGCAAACTTGTGTCTCATTTGTAGTGTAGTTTGTGTGGGGTTTTCACGTTGATGAACTGTTTGATGCTTAATCAACTTTTCCATGAATATGCATACCCAAACCCCACAATCACCAAACGCTCGCACTGTTGAGGGACATTATCCGGGTAAACACCTTGAACGGGAATGACAACGACAGGTCAAATGCAAAATTTATATGACATATGATTTCTATTCTATCTTTGTCTAGTGACGGACAATTCAACAACCTGTAGCCATGAAAAAATTAAGAATTATTAAACAATATTAACAACATTAAAAAATATTAAATACACAAACCTATCATATATCGTTAGAGTTTTCTCATGAAGGTGGAAGACGCCCAAAAACCAATGATTGTTTTTACGTTCAACGGAACATAAACCTACAAAAATTGGAAAAGTCAAGAACAAAAAAATAACTTATAACTTAAAAAAATTATTACCTCGTCAACTTGCTTAATTCGTGGCAACGACTCTAACGATCCAACGAAATAATACCTATACCTTTTCTTCGACTCGGTGTTAAAAATGATCCATTGAATATGAGGCGGTAAAATACACTAACGGTCAGTCTTTTTTCTCGAATTATATAGGTATATCATGCAGGCATAGATATGCAGTAAATGAAGGTGTGTTAAGTATGTTTTAAATTATAATCTAAATGTTCTTCTATGATCGTACGTTAAATATTTTTTTAAGATAATTTGTTCTTACATCATCGTCTAACCACCCGCTCCCGTCATCGCCTAACAAAGAAATCCAAAATTCTGGACCAACTTCACAGGCAATTGTTAGCCCAAGTCTTCGAAGCCTCAAATCTTCTTTCGTAAGAGCAGCATTTTCCTTTTGAGCCCATTCCTTTATTTCCCTTATTTTATTTTCCTGCGAAGCTTCTTTCTGCTTTTGCTTACCACACACCTTGTTCAAAACAACGAAAGGTGAAAGCATACATGCGGCAAGCTTTGTTAACCTTTCGGATATTCTAAGCTCTTCGATGTTTTCGTCTTCAAACTAACACAAACATTTCACAATATCATAACTGTTATAAATCATTTGAGAATTGTTGCTTTGATTATTTTAGAGAAAATGGTTACTCACTATATCATTACTCGATTGCAACTTGTCGGTGTGTACATGATAATAGTTAGCATTGTCATACACACCATACGAGTCCGCACCAACCTAAAATAATAATATATTTTTACAAAAACATATAGAGTTAATTACTGTTTTCGTCCCTGTGGTTTGTCAAAAATCACTATTTCTGTCCATTAGTTTAAAAATTGCGATTTCAGTCCCTGTGGTTTCACTTTCGTAACCATTTCAGTCCACCAACTTAACTCCATCCATGTATTCTGTTAACTTTGGGTGAAATTACCAAATTGCCCCTATGGTTTGATTAAAAAAACACTGGTCACAGGTTTCGAACCTGTGACCTTTGCTTTGAAATGTGATTGTTAAACAATTAGGCCATGTATCAAGAATGTGAATGAATTCAAATTGTTTTTCTTATAACATAGCCTATTCATCATCTTCCCCAAACCTTTCATCTTTATCAATGGCAGAAGCCACCATTAACAACCCAACATCTTCAATTGAATCGCAGGAGAAGATGATTATTGCAGCATAATAGATTCAATTGAATCGCCGGAGAAGATGACTGGGGCCGTCGGAGATGAGGTGTGGTGGTGTGTGGCGGAGGCGTGGTGGTGTGTGGCGGAGGTGTGGCATGTGGCGTGTGGCGGAGGTGTAGTGGTGTGTGACGAGGATGGTGGTGGTGTTAGGCAGAGGTGGTTGTGCGGTGGTGTGTGACGAGGATGGTGGTGGTGTATGGCGGAGGTGGTTGTGGTGTGGCGAAGGTGGTTTAGGGTTAATGGTGACTTCTCCATTGATAAAGATGAAAGGTTTGGGGAAGATGATGATGAATAGGCTATGTTATAAGGAAATCAATTTGAATTCATTCACAACCTTGATACATGGCCTGTTGGTTTAACAATCACATTTCAAAGCAAAGGTCACAGGTTCGAAACCTGTGACCAACGTTTTTTTTTAATTAAACCTTAGGGGTAATTTAGTAATTTCACCCCAAAGTTAACAGAATAAATGGATGGAGTTAAGTTGGTGGACTGAAATGTTTACGAAAGTGAAACCACAGGGACTGAAATCGCAATTTTTAAACTAATGGACTGAAATAGTGATTTTTGACAAACCACAGGGACGAAAACAGTAATTAACTCAAAAATATATCTATATATTTCCATTGTTCAACTATTTTACCTGTTTAGTAGTATTAGATGCTTCATACGCCCCCTTAGAAGTTGCCAACTACAAAAATCGTTGCAATACAATATATAGTAGATAACAAACGTTAGAATAAAGATAAAAAAAAATCTGTTACCTCGGACTTCAATAGCTTAGCCAACTTCTTATTGTTTACGTCCAGCCAATCGTTTAGGAGTGTTTTAAATTGTTCAATTAAAAAGGTTTGTGTATCATCATCAACATAATACCCACCTAGCGGTTTTCCACTTCTTTTTTTCTTTCGGATGTTTGGATGCATTCATGTGAAAAGGAGATTCCGAACTGGAAAAACCATCGACCCTCCCATGAAAGCCGGGTAAACCATCATCCGCTCCACCGGCTTCCACCATTTTTTCACAGACATGTGGCTCAAAAGACGTCTCCATTTTTCGGAAGCTTGTTTCACTAAGCCAATACTAATTAGGTATTGCAAACTGGAGCCGAACCACACGATCCATCTCTTGGTCATTGGGGAGTAAATCAAACGTCGGCATATAAAGATTAATCTGCAATTAATTTACCTAATAGTTTTCAATAAAAATTCTAGAAATGTACAAATATGCAGATAACATAAAATTGCAAAAACAATACCGTTGCTGAATCTTCAATTATCCGTTCCATAGTTGCCCGTGCTAGCCTCTTTCTTGGGCCACAACTCAAAAATCTTCGAATTTTTGACCGATATAAAATCCGTTCCTAGATTTAAACTCTAGAAAACATTCTAATATCCAAAACTACGAAAATAAATATGCATAAATTTAAATGAACCTATTTTAATTAAATATGGGAACTAGTTAATTAATCTGTGCATGTACTTTGAATGGCCAAACACAGCCTGGTAATGAAAAACCCTTGTTTTCTTCTTGGTGCCGTTGGGTTAGATTGTGGACATTTGACTACGTGTTCGACCACAAATAAGTACCCCATGGAAATTCGTTCCATGCTTCGAGATTATCGACCAGATTTATCAATAGGTCGTGAACAGCTTGATGACCCTGGGTGCCTTTGAAAAATTCAACCATCGTCAAAAGGCAAATTCGAAGACAAACATCTTCTATGTAGCCTGTCCAATTAGACACAAACAACATTTCTAACTGACATTCCCTAACTACTTTCAAGTTGCCCAAATGTCTGCTCCTGAATGAATTAGGGGATTCCTATGTTAGAATATTTGGTAACGGTCCAAATCTAAACCCTGTTATTAGACAAAATTATTTGGGTGTAAAATTCAGGGTATGCACGTCTATTGCATAAGATAATCCCTCACTAGGGTTATCAGTGTGAAGTTGGTGTTGCAACTGCTTGCAAAAGATTGCTTTGGCAGATAACATTTTGATAGTTCAAGTAATTTCCAAAACAGCTTTGCCTAACCCAGTTTTCTAAAGAGGCTGACATTTTTCCTTTCAGTTTGTCTATTGTTGTCCAAATGGCTCTAACTCTAGGCACCTTAGATAAAAAAAATTATACTGTTTACGGGAATATACAGTAATCTTGAACAATCATTTAATGTAAAACAAAAAAAAAATAACTTTAAAACAATAAATATACAGATGAAAGAAACGCTTACCTTTTTTTGGACGTGTGTGACCTGTTTTTCTTACATCAAAACATTAAATTATCGTTGATGTCGTCACCTACGTTTCCAAAGCCACTGCTTCCGTTGTGGCCAACGTTTGCGAGAGCACTGTTATCGACGTGACCAAAGTTTCCGAAGCCACTGTTTCCTTCGTGACCAACGTTTCCGAAGGCAATATTTGGGTCTTGATTCACTTTGTCGAAGTTACTGTTTCCAACGTGTACATTGTAATCAGTTTGATGGAACCCCCTTCCCAGTAATTCGGGTTCATGATGTTGGGTGGTACCACGTGATAGTGAGAGTAGAACACGGGCCTGGTCAAACTTTTTTGTGAGTGTTTGGCACCAGATAAGGGTCGAGTTGCACTTTTTTGGTTAATGATTGGATCGTTGGAGTGGATCGGGTTTCGTGGTGGTCCCTTGTTGATGCGTCAATGGGTTTGCAAGCGTCGTTTGAGAGTGAGATGTGGTCCATGTTCAGCATTGCGCCTACGCGACACTTCAACTGAACACGTGTAGGGTAGGGAATGTGGGTAGACGCTTCCAGATGAAATGGCAGGCGCTTCGCTGGTGGACTCTTCGGAAGCGTCGGCGGACGCTACAAGTTTGATAGGCAGACGCATTGGATACATCGCCTGGTGGAGTCTTCGAAAGCGTCGGCATTGGAAACATCATTGGACCTTAGCTGGTTGACTCTTCAGAAGCGTCTGCCAAGATTGGATTTTTCTAGTCCCCCGACGCATTAGTTGCGTCCACTCACTTTAATTTTGTAGTCTCCCGACGCATGCATTGGTTGCGTCCACTCATTTTTTTTTGTAGTCCCCTGACGCATTATTTGCCTTTATAGACGCCTTATTTTTTTGGATAACAACTTAAATGTTCTAGACTATTAATAATACGTGAGTTTAACGAAATAAATTTTACGAAGTTTGCTTTAAAATTTTAGTGAGTTTGCTTTATATTTTTCACCTAAAATTATTATGTATGATCAACGTGGAAAAAGCTTAGCAAATGATGAATATTGCTCTCAACCCGTTAAAAAATCTTCAAGTTGGATCCTAAATAGGTGATGGGGTCCGAAAAATGTAAGCGAGACCTCATCATCCCATAAAAATGCAAACCAACCGCCTTTGATAGAAGATAAGTTTACACATAATCGGCAAAGCCTACACCAGCACAACAACAACGGTAGATGGGCAACACCAAACGACGACACAGAAAATTGGTCTATAGGTGTTGTCGACTTCTATAATAAAGGGGACTCTCCATTCTGTTTCTCTGCCGTTATTTCGAGAAAGGTAGAACTTGACAAAATTTTTGGGGCACTTTATTGGGCAAACATTTTAACAGTTATCTCAAAGGAAACAGTAAGATTTATTAACAATTTATAAATTTATTTTTTCATATTCAATATTGTTACTAGGACTCGTGAAAACTTTTTTACAGCATATTGAAGGTCGGGTTAGAAGACTGAAGAATTGGAGAAGCAGAAAACTACAAAAAGACTAGTTGCTAAATATGCGTTTGACCATTTTACCACCAAACTTTTATGAAAGTTTAATAGAGTCTGTTCCAAAAATCGTGGCTAATTATTCCCGTTTCCATCTCTTTTTGATGTTGATTTTGTTTTTTTCCCAATCTCGCTCAAAATAAAGAATGGTTACTTATAAGAGTGGAGTTGGTGAGCCAACAACTGCTTATTTACGCATGGGAAGACGTTTATGCCCGAGAAAAATACAAGGTTGCCATTCACTCACTGTTGAGAAAGTTCGCTGTATATTTTGGAGCAGTTTTGGTAAACATGAGATAATGGAAAAAAACTAGTCAACTAGAAAAATGCATGAAATTCGAGCTTAATGATGATTATGTTGTGTCTGACATATCGCTAGCTGGTAATGAAACTGTGTATGTTTGTATTCTCATGGAGCATCTAGCTATGGATAAACCAATTAATCTGGTTGGGGATATTCAACAAAAGTTTTTAAGTTAAAAGATGGTTCATGGCTGATAAAATGTATTTTTGGCGATGTTTACTCCGTCCCAATGTGGTTTAAATTTATTTATTTTTTGTGTTTGTATTAAATGTCTTTTCTGTTAATTAAATAACTTTTTGATATTTGTTATTCGTGTTATTATACGGTGTTACCAATAAAATATAAAATATTAAAACACACCTAGTTATATATTATTGGCAAAAGATAAGAGCGTTAAAAATCTCACAATAAAAACTATACATATTTCGGGCCAGTTTCGTTGCCTTCATCAGACCCGGGTACATCTTCCGTAGATGGGAAGTTAAATTGACTACCACCAACTCGCAGATGAGCAAAAAGAAGTTCTGCCATGGCGCAGTCGTATGCAAAGTTTGCTTCATCATTGGTGACACCGTCCCAGTCATCATAATCATTTGGAGGTGTCGGATTAAATAGGTTAGGATTTAAACGGGGTGTGTGTCGAGGTCTAAAAACAGGAGTTTGGTAACCTCCTGGCACTGCATGGAAGGCTGCTGGCGGCGCATAAGTGACTGTTGGCGGCGTATGATTGGCTGCTGGCGGTGCATTGGTGGCTGCTGGCGGTGCATGGTATGGTGCTGGCAGTGCATGGTAGGCTGCTGGCAGTGTTTGGTATGATTCGGGATTGCTGGTGGACGGTTGAAACCTCCATGCGACCGGTTAACGGCAACATGTGGAACAGTTTCACGTATTGAATATCGACGAGAACGTGGTCTAGCATTTGATTGTCCGACTTCACCATCACCTATCTTCTAATTATTTGTGTAGTGGTGTACTAGCTTTCTAAATATATATACGGAGCGATGGATAGAATTGTTTCATAGATGTAATATACTTAATTCAAAAATACACATTAAAATTTATTCAGTGATAAAAAGAACAGGGTTCTTTAAAGTGAACAAAAATTTTTTTGATTAAACTTAAAATTTATTTTCTGATAATTAACACGTTATTATCTCCAAGTTCCCTTTGTAAGTGAGTTCTTGGGAATTTTGCTGTGAACTGAGTTCCTTAAAGGGGAAATCCAGTCACATTCGTGTTATTCGCCAAATCACGTCGCCGTAAGCACCGGCACTTCTAAAGCTCAAGAATACGTCATCTTCGAACCCCGTAAAAATTTTCATATCAATGATGAGACTATCGAAAACATTATAGATAAGCATATTGGTTGCATAAACATATGATGTTTGGTTGAAAGCACCAAAAATGGTGTTGTATTTATAGGTTGAAATTAAATAGTTACAGATAAAAACAAATTGATACAAGGACCATTTTCATAATTTTCAGTAAATAAAAAAGAACTTTGCTTTTCTGACTTGTTGACACCTCGGAAGAGTCTGGATGACGCAATGAACTACTTTTCCGTGCAAATTTTAAAACCAACGTTTGAATTCACTTGTATTTATGAAGATTGTATTACAATAATTAATACAAAAATACACATCGAGCAACCTTATTTAATTATATAACTAAAACAACTAACACAAACAAATAACGAAAAATAATGATTAAAGAATATATCATTCAGCGATAACTAACACATTTCAGTCTTCAAGTTCTCTTTGTATGTGAGTTCTTGAAAACTTTGTTGTGATCAGAGAACCTGGAAGGGGAAATCCGATCACACGGTGTGATTCCAAGTGCCCTTTGTAGGTGAGTTCTTCACATTTTTTCTTTAATGTGAGCCCCTTGAAAAGATACGCTGATCACATCTGTGTTATATGCCAGGGACCGTCACCCATAAGCACCGGCACTTCTAAAGCTCAAGAAAACGTCATCTTCAATTCATGTAAACAATTTTGTTTCTACGATTAGACTACCGAAAAAACTAGAGATAACCATATTGCTTGCATAAACATCTGATGTTCGGTTGAAGACAATAAAAAATGGGGTGGTATTTATATCATGGAAAATTAATATTTACAAAAAAATCCAAGAAATTACAAGGGTTTTTGAAATTTCCGAAAGATAAGTCACGGGGACGCATTAAAAAGCAGGTTGCTATTCTGACATCTTATCGTAATGCTTCCGAAGCGTCTGGCTGACGCATCTATTATCTGATATGCTGACTCCTCCGAAGCATCTGCCTGACACAACAAATATACAATCCGGACGCTTCCAAAAAGGATTTTGACACGTGGACGCATCCAGAGCGTCTATCTGGATCATTATGTCAGGTGGACTCATTACACGTGTCTGTTCGTACACATGTTCGTACAAAGGTTTGAATGAAATTTTCCTTTATTTAATGGCATTTTAGGGGATATATATCTAATTTATTAACATTTTTTTATTTAACGTAACTTTTAATTCATAATGAAATTTATAAAAAAAAAAACTCAAGCATAACGGCCAGCATACAATTGCTCTGCCATAAATCTCTTGTATCTCATACAAGCATCTTGTATGTTTCCTTCTTCCCATTTGAGTGAATGGTTTTGAACAAGATTTTGTAGTAACATACATATGATCACCCCTGAATTTCGTCTTACATGACGAACACTTATAGGCCATACAACATCCCTGGCGTATTGCAATACGCTAGACTCGTTCACTCTAGCATTTTGAAAAAAAGACGTCAACAAAGAATGCTGGTGAATACATAGGTTTCAATTTAGCACTTTATGTGTAGAGCATTGTTGGTGATTTAGATAACATTTCCAATGGTTATTATTCATGTGTAGAGTATTGTTGGTGATATAGACAACGAAACAAGAGTAATACAATAAGGACATTGTGGATACGCCGTTGGTACTTCCTATATATAAGTGTGTTTATTGTATTACCCTTCGTGGTACTATCCGAATCACCATTAGGACTTTGGATTTTAGGATTTAATGTGACCAAACCAAATCCTTGTAGCATTTATCTATCTTCATAGTTAGATTCTTATAGGATTTTTAAAGTGCTAAATTGAAGTCCTTGATTGGATTCTTTATGTACTTTAATGCGTATGTACAAGATGATGTGACCAAACCAAATCCTTATAGCATCTATCTATCTTCATAGTTAGATTCTTAAAGGATGTTAAAGTGCTAAATTGAAGTCCTTGATTGGATTCTTTGTGTACTTTAATGTGTATGTACAAGATGATATGACCAAACTAAATCCTTATTGCATCTATATATCTTCATAGTTAGATTCTTATAGGATGTTTAAAGTGCTAAATTAAAGTCCTTGATTGGATTGTTTGTGTACTTTAATGTGTACGTACAAGATGATATGACCAAGTTGATGATTATGTGTTTATGTGATTAGTTATGATTTAGATAACGAAACGAGTGTAATACTATAAGAACATGGTGGATATGCCGCTGGTACTTCCTATATATAAGTGTTCTTATTGTATTATCCTTGTAGCGTTAACCAAATCACTTTAGGATTATGTGTTCACTTGATTCAAATGTTCAATATCCAAATCCTTGTAGAATCTTTCTATTTTTAAAATGTTAGATTCTTGTGGATGTTTAAAGTGCTAAATTGAAGTCCTTGATTGGATTCTTTGTGTAATTTAATGCGTATGTACAAGATGATGTGACCAAACTAAATCCTTAAAACATCTATCTATCTCCATAGTTAGATTCTTAGAGGATGTTTAAAGTGCTAAATTGAAGTCATTGATTGGATTCTTTGTGTACTTTAATCCGTATGTACAAGATGATGTGATCAAGTTGATGATTATGTGTTTATGTGATTAGTTGTGATTTAGATAACGAAACGAGTGTAATACCATAAGAACATGGTGGATACGCTGCTGGTAGTTCCTATATATAAGTGTTCTTATTCTATTACCCTTGTAGCATTATCCAAATTACTTTAGGATGTTGTGTTCAGTTGATTCAAATTTTCAATGTCCAAATCCTTGTAGAATCTTTCGATTTTTAATATGTTAGATTCTTAGAAGGATATCCAAAGTACTATTATAAATCCTTGATTGGATTTCTAACAATACTCTCACAAGTTTATGACCGGTTTCAATGTTGTAACAAACACAAAGTATAAGAGAACAAAGAGCAAAGTACAATTTTCAATGGCATAAAAATTACCTAGTAATAATCATATTGCCGTATATAAAACTCTTTTGTAATAAGTTTCATAATCAAGATAATGTATTGCAATGCTAAACCTTTTTGCCATTTATTGGTTTCAAAGAGTCCATTTACAATTGACAACTCTTGTAGTTGTCAAAGTATTGCAATAGTAAACCTTTTGCCATTAATTTGGCTAACGAAACCTATGTATTCACCAGCATTCTTTGTTGACGTCTTTTTTCACATATATTTCAGATTTTCGATTATTCAAGCATGCGACACATAGGATCGCATCCGGGCCTTAGACTTCTTTAAACAAAAGACAATTACGTGTATTCTTTGTATTGTAAAACACTGTTAATACAATGAAACAATTTAGTAGCATGTGTTACGAGCAATTTGTAAGGTGACTCCCTGATGTTTCCGCCGCGTGTTGTTGTATTACGCGCTTAGGGTGATACAGTATTGTGCAACGTGTGTTATCTTTTGTAGTTTTGTTTGTTATTTTTGGGTTTACGCTGGTTGTGTTAGTGTGCAGGTACTTATAGGTGTATTCATACTAGAGGCTCACACAAGTCATCATCGCTAGCATTTGATCCGGAGATCGAACAAACACTTAAACGAAACCGAGTCTTACTTAGGGAGAACAAGATTATTGGGTCTCCTACTACACCAAAAACACAATGGATCCACCAACTCCCACTACGGGTCAAACAATGCCAACCACTCCTCCTTCAATCTCTACAACCATTTCTACACCCTCAAGTGAGATAAAACCAACAAATACCACAATTCCTATGAGCACCCAACATACCTTTAGCTACCAACCTTCATCCACCGTTCCACCTCTTAGCCATTTTTCCCAACATCCGACCAATCATCTTCCCAACATAGTCAACCACTCTCATTTCAACATAACCCACCAATAGTTCATGCTACACCAAGTTTCCAACAACCACAACCGCAACCAAGGTTGCAATACCATCAACATTCGGTCATACAACCTATAGGGGCGCGTCAAGATGGTTATGGTGATGGGTTTGAATATGATTTCGAAGGGTATTAAGAGGAAGGATACTACATGGGGGTGATGGTACTCAAATGGGAAATCAAGGTAGGTTTGTTTATGCACAAAGGTTACAATTGGAACTTGTTCAAGAGGTTGTTAGACAACAACCACAAGTGTTTCAACAACAGATTCCTCAACAAGGGCAGCAATTTCAAAGAAAAATGCCACAACAACAAATGCCTCAACCACTACCTCAACAGTTTGCACCTCAAAGGGCAATGCAAAGGCAAATGGGTCAACCAAGAGTACTATTGGTTGTCCCTAAAAGACACAATAGAGAAGCAGTAAGAGGAGTTGAAGCTCATTTTAGACCAATCATTACCAACAATCCTTCTCTGGTGGTGATTCCTCAAAATCAGCAAGGAAGAACATTTGAGTTCAGAACCAATTCACTCAAAAGTTTTTCGAAGTATAAGGGTTAGCAACGAAAGAACCTTATTTCATTTGGAAGCTTATGACTCCATTTGTAATACTATTGGAGGTTAAGGCTTTTCATCTGACAATGTCAGGTTGGTACTCTTCCAATTTCCCTTGGAAGATAAGGCAAAGAGATGGTTCTATACATTACCTTCCGCATCTATTTACACTTGGGCTGATATGCAACAACGGTATTGGAGGAGTTTTTCACGGCTCAAAAGACAAATGATGCGAGACGGAGTTTGAGAAGCTTTCAACAACAACCGGGAGAAATGTTTCATGCGGCATTTGAAAGGTATAATATGATGATTAAGAATTGCCCTCACCATGGTATTGCTCTTTGGGAATTATTAAATGCTTTCCACGAGGTGTTGAATGAGGAGGATGCTCGTGTTTTGATGTCGATCACTAACGATACATTCGGTACCAATTACGAGCAAGACGATTGGGCTTACTTGGAGAAAATGTTGGTTACTTCCAAAAGGAAAGCACAAGCATCACAGAAAGCGAGGCCTGTTATCACAATATCACAAGGACATGTTGTGGACGATGGTGGAGTGCAAACTACTAATCAAGTATAAGTATACGATGTGTGCACTAATTGTAACGAATTAGGGCATGCAACGGATAATAGTTTGGTGAACCAAGAGTAATACGAGGAAGTCAATACAATTCAAGGCCAATGGGGAGGCGGTAGAAATTATAACATGAATTCGAACACGTACCATCCTGGGTTGAGAAATCACCCGAATTTTCGTTACGGAAATCCGGCTAATCAAGCCAATCTGAATTTCCAAGGAACTCAAGGAAATTATGTTCCTCGCCAACAATTTAATAACCAAGGTAATTTTCGAGGCGGGAACAACCAAGGTTTTCAAGGGCAAGTTCAACAATCAGGTGGTGGTCAAAGTGGTTCTTCGGGGCAAGCATGGAGAGGGCACTGAAACAAAAATACGAACGACAAGAACAGTGGAGTCTTGCCCATGCATACGCCTTCAAACAAGAGATGAATAATCGATACATTGATGATCGAAACAGGAGGATGCATGATGCATGGCACGCGGGACATTCGGTTGTCTTCGACCCGCCATTGGAGGATTACACTACCTTACCACCTTATGATGGTAGTGTATCGTACCCTACTCCACTATTGCATCATTCCATGTGTGTGGACCCACATCAAGATCAAGTAATGCGTGAAGCTGCTCAGCAACCGTAGGTAGGTGAAGGTAGTAGCGGTGGTCAAGGTGCTTTTGGTTTCGGAGAATTTTTGGACATGATGACCTCGAACTTCGGACCGCCTCAGCTGCCCTATTATTAGTCAGGTTTTTTCTAATCCCATTTTGTATATTTTATTCAGAGTTCTTTTATGTATTGATGGTTTGGGTGGAATTTTTGATGGTTTGATGTTTTGATGGTTTGGGGTTGTAAAGGATGGTGGTGTGTTAGTTTTAGATGTATATATTGTGTTTAAAAAAAGAGAAATTTTGGGAGTTGAGAAAGAAAGCAATTGTAGTTGGTGTTTTGTAAGCGATCAATTCCTTCCAACGCTATACACTGGGAATAATGTATCCAAGTGTGGGGATGGGGAAATTTTGAAAAATTTTAAAAATCAAGTGAATACCATCCAAAACTGAAAGCTTGACATTAGACCTGCATGACACACCAGCAACCTTTTTGTCCTTTCATGGTGAGTGATTGAACCACATATTTATTTAGTTAAATATTCTTTCTTTGATGAGAGTGGCGATGTGTGGTTTGTGTTACTAGAACTTGTGTATTGAATGTGTTTCGAGGCCTTAGCTTGGCGTGTGTGTGAAGATGATAGGGGCATTTAGGTAGCCTCGTCGGGATGTGTGAGAGTGTGGGACTTAGGGGGTTGGACCTCATACATTAGATATATGAGCTTGATAGCGAGAGGGGTGGGGGTTTGGTCTATTAGTAGCCACATTTGAGCCTAGTTCCTATCATTTGATAACCCGTGCCTACCTCCTAAAAATTTTACCGTTTGAGAAGACCTGGTCTTGTAGCTTTAGTGTTTTTGTTTGTAAAAAAAAAACTGAGAAAATAAAAAAAAAAATCAGATTAAATGTTGTAGTAGAAGAAGAAAAAGAAATGAGCAACGAAAAAGAGATGAAGGGTTTTGTAGTTAGTTAGTTAGTTGTATATGATTAGATGTGATAATAAGACCAGGTCAGATCATTGCGCTACTTTTCATATATCTCGTCATTCCCTACCTATACACATAGCCTCGTTACAACCTGTTAAGTCCCTTTGATTTACAAGCATGCTTTAGCATTATGTAGGCAAAAATACGATTTATACACAAGCTTATTATCGCACAATCACACATTTGCATTGAGAGTTTCTAGCAAATTCTTGCTAGTAATCATTATCACCGAGAGGAGTGTCGTTGTGAGGGGTGTGTTATGTGGTTGCTATAGTAAGTTAGTAAAAGGTGACGGTTATTTACTTGGTTTGATTTGGATTGCTTGTTGAGAAGACAATTTGGGATTATTGTGTTGAATGAGTTGCTTGGGGGCAAGCAGCGGTTAAGTGTGGGGATGTGACGGGTGGTACATAAGACAATCCTTAAGTGCTACAAATGGTATTAAAATCATACACTCATTTGGGTTATTTCTTGGAATTAGATAACTATAGTTATTGGATGTTTTAGGTACCAAAAAGCATTAAAGAGCGAGAATGAAGCGTTGGAAGGAAGCTTGGTGATTAGCGAGTGTGAGATAGAGAGATAAGAGTTTTGATGAAGAACTAAGAAGGCTGAAAGTGAAGTCTAGCGTAGCTTACGGTAGGCGAAACCAAGTCAGCGTAAAGATTTTCAAGCCACCGTAAGCTACGGTGGCCATCGTACCTTACGGTGGACCTAGACGCAGAAAGTGTAACTCTCATATTTGTTGAGTTTTTGGTGACTTTTCAAGTATCTTATCGTTGTGGTCGGTCTAGAGCAGTTTGAGGGCGAATTTTAAGTGACAAGAACATTATTTTGGGGTTTTTAATCATTGTGATTCCATCTTGGTTGTATAAGAACAAAGGAATTGAAGTGATGACGTACCGAATCATGTGTGGCTAAGTTTCGTATGTTTTTCCCCGGAGGTTTTCTAGTGAATGTTTTTTGATTGTTTATTTTATTTCTGAGATAGTGTTTAATCATTTTGATTATATTGCTATGGTGCTTACGAGTTTTATTTGTAATTGTTGATAATGTTGATTTTTGTTTTCTGAACCATCAGTTCTTGGTCCATAGGCAATCTAGATTTATTGGGAGGGATTCGGGGTTGGCTATATTAAACTGGTTATCGGGTGACTACCTTGCGTTATTGTAATCCAAGCACTCAGTCCCCTTTTATCACAATCAAATGCATATTCACGAACTATGTCTATGTAGTTCATCTCAGATTAAACTTTCATTTTAACATTCATTGAAACCTAAAACCGGGGGAGAACATATCCTCTCATTTCTGAATCAAAACCTTGATAAGTGTTTTTTAGTTAATTTTAGTTAATCAAACCAATCAACCAAATCATTGAAATTACTTTTCTGCAATTTTTGTTTAAATTTAGTATTTCAGGAGCTACTTAGTAAACACATTTTCCACAAACTCCCTGTGTTCGATACCCACTTACCACTATCTATTAGTGTAATTGGTTTATTTTTGAGTGAGTCTTCGACCTCACGTCAGGAGGCAGTACGGTTTCCGGGGGAACGTCGTAACCAAGTCTGACCAACCCAGCGTAAGCCCGGTTAAGACAACGTAATCTGGACAGATCTTGACTAGGGTCGTCGTTTAGGCGGTGTGAATTGGGTCACTCAAAAAGAAAAAGAAAGTAAACTTTTCAAAAAAAAAATAAGTAGAAATGAAAAGTAACAAAAAGAAAAGTTGTATTTGAGTTACCCATAGTATCTGGAAAACCGTTCTTTAACGTAAGCAAAACCTATCTCCACCTCTAGAAAAATCACTCTTTAACGTAAGCAAAACCTATCTCCACCTCTAGAAAATCACTTTCTTTAACGTAAGCAAAACCAATCTCCACCTCTCTATAAAATTAAACTATCCCAGCTCTCTCACTCCCCCAACCACCTACGACTCTATCACCGTCATCACTTACAAACTCCCTCACCACCACATCCCCCACCCACACACTCCACTGCCACGTTCTTTATAGTCAAATCCACTCACAACGAAGATGTACTTCTCAGGTGCAACAAATGTAACCCTAGTTTCTGCTTGGAACACCAGATGCAGCCAGAAGAGACTATGACGTCGCCCCCTAACACTACAAAACCTTAATGTTGTTCCGCTGCCACCGCTGCTTATCTCCATTTTCCCTCTGAACCTCTCGTTCGTACCACCGCCACCTCAACAACGACACAACCACGTGCCTCTCTTTCTCTCCCTACTTCACCATCTATATGTGCCAGAGGATAACTAGAGTGTAAGTTGATTAAAAAAAGTAGAAAACCAAAAAACATGGACCAAGCAAACTTCAACACGTGGACCAGTCATGTAGAGTACCGTAGTGAAGGTTTTGGAATTGTTATATAAGACCAGAGGGTGTGGTATACCACTCCTGGCCAAGTCAACAACTTTGGTGACCTATAGCACCCTTCCGCCATTTCCCGGTAGCCAAAGGAGGCCGCCATTGTCCGCTTCGCCATGCCTTTAATGGGCATTAAGGGCTGCTCATGTGGGGGCCATCTTTCAAGAGCCAATCACATTCTTTTCTTTCTTTTTTTTCTTTATTAATAGGTAAGGAGTTTTATCCCATTGCATGGTAGTAAGCTATAAAGCCTTTGTCTACACTACCCAGCCTATGAAGGGATGAGAATTGTTATATACAAAATCACTGTAGCAAATATGAGACGTTAGCTACAATAATTTTG
Organism: Scalesia atractyloides; assembly: GCA_947069175.1. Classification (NCBI taxonomy): domain Eukaryota; kingdom Viridiplantae; phylum Streptophyta; class Magnoliopsida; order Asterales; family Asteraceae; genus Scalesia; species Scalesia atractyloides. Next base: position 19,244,760 of record CAMTDV010000005.1, on the reverse strand, counting down.
TGATGTTCTTTAATATATTATATAACTAGTGTTAAAACTACCCTATATTGAAAATCCAATATATAATTACGTGAAATTGCTATTGATATTATTTCATCTAAGATTTTTTTACATGTTGTACTTACTATAGTTTAATAAAATTTGTAGTTAAAGAAATGATTTATGTATAGTTAATGTACACACAAATACAACCTTTTTTAAAACAAATATATATTTGTTTTCTAAGTAAAATAAATTTAATCAAACACTCTCATAGACGCTAAAACTTTTTAAAACTGATGAATTAGGATATCCAACTTATTTCTTAATTAACTGAAATAATATCTTGTTATTTTGGATTCCGCACTTCTTATAAGATTCGTAGATATCAGTACGTGTTCAAATCTAGTCTTATCAAGATCTACACCTCAAACACTGGTACTACAATTGGTATAGAGGTAGAGAATGTATATCTACTTGTGATACGCTTGGATTTTGAATATTTCAGTGGAAAACGCACCAAAAAGTCTCATTTTTTACATATCTACTAGTTCTCATGGTCAAAAAGTTCTCAAGTTATTCCTAAATCTTCATTTTTCATTTTTGAACAACATATCAAAATATCTCAATCAATTTCACCCATTTTCACATCCAAATTGCCAAAATTCTAACAAAAATGATTTCGGGCGCAGGAGCATAGTTCAAACGCAAGAGGGTTCTATGCACGTAGGAGTCAAGCGCAAGAGCTCCTACGAATGAAGGAGTCAAACGCTTGAAGAGTGATATGCTTGTTTGGATTCATACTCTCAGTAGTATGATACACTTGGAAGGTTCTACGTTTAGGGTTCTTACGCTTGGAACAGTTATAGGCATGGATTCTGAAATGTACAACACTTTTGCAACGGGAGGAAATTCATCGAGTATTATTCAGAATATGAACTTCGACAACGAGATGAGCACATCTAATAAACCATAGAAGCTTATTTGTATGGAAAATTACCCAATTTGGGTTACACGGTTTGAGAATTAGTACAAGCAACGTGTCTAGTGTCACACCCTCAAAATCCACTTGCGGGGTTTTACCGTGAGGCGTATGACAAACCAGGATCTATGACACCAGTCATATTGAATGACCTCTATATGAGAAAAATGTTTTAAACCAAACAACCAACGAAAGTAAAAGTAATGCGGAAGCGTAATAAATGTAACGTAAATATATGCGCCAAAACAAATGTAATAATGCATTGTTAAGAAAGAAAAAGTTTTTGACACTCCTGCTGTGCACCTAAACCATGAGCAAGTACCTTGGCGACCTGAGGAAAACATATAAGAAATAGTGTCAATCATATGAGTGAGTTCACATATTTAGTTTACAGTTGTATCTAATAGTTCATTGTTATAATAGTAGGTAGCTAACCCCTGTTATGTCACAAAAGAGGTTAAAGTCGAAGCTGACTGTTGTTTCCTTTGTTTGCCAGTTCTATCACTATCCATGGCGATATGTTACGTTAACTCTACACCCGTTGACCATTACCGGTCTAGCTAGCCCAACTAACTCGAGTGGGGCTTGTCGGACCCAGTAGTACTACTCAAAATTCCCCCGCTATTCACCCAATACTAATGGTCCGAGGTTTACAAAGACTTTATGTGATAATTTCTACTTTGTGACCATAACGATATAACAACATACTATTAAATAAAGGCGTTGTATTACCACAACGTTAAAGCATTACATTACCGTAATATGTACATGTTTCATTCCCCTATGTTTCAAAATGTTTAAAGAATGGGGACCATGAACTCACCTTAGTGTTGCTCGGTAAGATATAGGTGTATGCGAGTTAGAATGGTCAAATCCTATTATGGTTACCATGGATTATTAGTGGGTGTTTACGCAAGTCACGAAAGTCCTACACGTATCTAACTAATAGCACGGGAATAAGTTGACACATAGTTATTCTATCGTGTGGTTTCATGCACGTGTTTACAACATAACCTACAACATGTTATACAATATTTATATACATTGCAAACAAGTGCATTCACTTAGAATAGTCAGATCGATCCTTATAAGTTTATACAATCATACTATGAAATTCACTGAAATTAGGCTATTTTTACGGACTCATTTACCATACTTACGGGGCTTTAAAAATTATGATTCTTTAATGTGACATACCTCTTGGTTGGCTAGGCCTTGTGTAGAAATTTAAAGGCCTAACTCTGTAACACCCCAATCGCGTAATATACAACGACACGCAGCGAAAACATTGGGGAGTCATGTTACAAATTGTTTCACAACACATGGCGCATAAAGTTTTGTTTTATTAAGTTAAATGTTTACATTGTCATGGAAATAATACAAAAAAAGTACAAATATTGTCTTGCAAATTTTATGGTCACTAAGGCCCAAGTCCGCCCTATATGAAGCATGCTCAAGATCAAACATAAGTCCTGAAACATATGTGAAGATAAAACGTCAGCATAAAAATCCTGTGAGTAACATAGATTTTGTGATGAAGATTCATGACTTTGATTGTTTAAGAAATGTTTGACTATTTCAAAAGTAGCCATGAATCATTATAAACGTGTTTCTTTTATGAAACTATATGAAAATCAAATTGTGATGCAAAAATGATTTAAAAGAAGTAATGCAAGGTTAACCAAATTGTCATGTATAAACCAATGTCTTTGTGTAAACCAATGTCTTTGGCAAACCAAATTGTCATGTATAAACCAATGTATTTGTGTAAACCAAATTGTCATGTATAAACCAATGTCTCTGTGTAAACCAAAATGTCATGTACAAACCAATGCTTTTATTGTGTAAACATGTATATGGATTGTTGGCGAATACGTTCAAGCCTTGTTGACTATCGGATAAACCCTTATAAGGACAAAGGTTTATCAAACATTCATCAGAGTCTGTCATTCCCCATGGATACTTCCAAACAAACTAGGAAGCGGGAATGTTGTGTCAAACTTATGGTACCATCACATACTACCGGTCAGAAGGATTTATGTTAATGAATGTATCATTGTTGAGTTCATCGCACCAAAATGTCTTAAACAATGTAAGCATGTTGTGAAAATGTTTTGAAACCATGTATTAGGTATGCTAGGTCAACATACGAAGCAAAAATGTTTTGAAAATCATGTACTATATGTACTAGATAAGTAAAACATGTATAATGTGATGAAAACGAGAAAGTAGTGATAGGCACATATGAGTCACCCCAAAACATTTAGAAAACGTAAAAGAGGGGACTATATACTCACTTGGGATTGCGTAAGCATCCTTGAATTAATGGAATAGATAAAGCTTAAACGTGTCCTAATGTGTTGGATAACTATGTTAGTGTGTCGGAACTTAAATCGGAGGATTGGATAGAATGAATTTTTATAAATTAAATGAGTGTTGGAACTCATATGGCATGATTTAATAAACTTAACATTATCATTTGAAAGTGATCCTAAGTGATTTTTACCCGTTATGACTCGTTAAAGTAGTTTACGCTACTTTAACGTGTCATTCGCGTAAACGCATGATCGGATGGTTAAACATGTCCTATGATAAGTCTTAAATTCCCAAGCATGTTTGAGAATGTTGTAACATCAGTTTATATGTCAAAAATTGATTACATATGCTTAAAATTAATTTATGCGCAAAAAGGGCATTTGGTCATTTTAAGAACATAAGAACGACTTGTCATAACACTAACCAAACGACGTGACCATAAGGTATAACCTCAGTAGGTTATTCCCTATGCAACTATGGTCACATACATGTGTTTAGTTGGATCCTAAGATCGATCAAACGGGTCAGATTGGAAAGTCAAAGTGGTGATCAAGACCGCTCGACTTAAGACCCTAAATAAGCACTAAACTAGAAGTGACGAGTTAGACATGTCAAAGCATGTATAACTAAGTTGCAAAAACTGATTTGGTATCAAAACTTGGTGTTTTGATACCCGAAAATAATTTCGTCTTAAAATGCACATCTTTGACCGAAACTTTGACTCGTCACTTCGACTAGTAAACGTGGTAATCAGAAGGTGAAATCGCTAGGGATTATAACCTCGTGACTACAATTACGTTGCAAAGTTCATTGAACTTTGACTTGACCAAATATGATCAGAACCGAAAGTCAAACAGAAAGTCAAACTATTTGACTTTTAGCTCAAACAGCTTAAAGAAATGAAAGAGACTAGGAGTGAGTACTTACTTGTGTTGGGAACACTATAAGAACTCGGAATAGGAGATCTCCAAAGATAGAAGCAAGCTCCAAAGAGTTGGGAGAAAGAAATGAGAATTGAAGAAGTTGGAATGAATGAAATTGGTGGCTATTTAGAGTGGTTTGGATGCCATAAGATCATCACAAGTGTCCAATGAGGTGTCATGATCTTAGGAGGGTGTTAACACTTGTCAAATGGAGCTAAGAAGCTGGCAAAATCGAATTCTTGGGGACCAAGGCTTCAAACAAGAAACTTCCAAGTTGCTGCCTAGAATCTGCTATGCTGGGACCCCATACAGACCGTATGGACTATGGTCTTACGGTTCGTAAGGCCCTAACAGGGGCATAAGTTTCAAAAATGGCATATTTGGCCCTAGTGACTTGTTTCGTCGCGTTTTATCACTTTTAACCTAATTTTTAGGCTCCATAAAGGTGTTAAGGCATATGTAACTTGGATTTTTCCTGGAAATGTCGTGGATGTCGGTTCGTTCGGTTGTATGGTTACATGTTTTACTAAATTATGTAAAACGCTTTAACGATCTCGAAAATGATCGAAATTGTGCAACGATTGACATTTTTGCATTCTCATCAATAAAATCCAAGATTTTATTTATTACAAAAATTTTTGGATGTGTAAATATGGTTCGTATTCAAAATATGAGAATTAGCAGACTTCCGCAGTTTGTCGCAAATAGTCCCTAGATTCGAATAAGCATGCTTTTGCCATACCTAACCCTTCAAAACTTATATCTACGTTATGTCAAGGGTATTTAGGGTATGCTTAGCTTATGTCCTTGTTTCAGAGTGTTCGCCGCGTTAAATTTTGTACAAGGGTTACAGTCTCCGCTCCTTTAGGAAATTTCGTCCCGAAATTTATCCATAGGGGCTGTTAACATAAAGCTGGAGTATATCCATAGGAGACTGTTTGCATGAGTTGTGTTAAGTAATTGTCTTGCATGGAATCTAGGGTTTTATCCAATTGCATAGAATGACCCATCATGGATTTCGATGTAAAGCATAACTTTATCATTCCCCTAGTGGGTACTTCCTCAACTAAAGCAGGAAGTGGGAATGGATCATTATACGTATGGCGCTCATTCCCTAGTGGATACTTTCACAATATGTGCAGGAAGTGGGAATGAGGGATTGATTTGTGGTAAAACCATATAAATCAATAATACTACAAGTATCCTTTAAGAATCCAACTATTAAGATATAAAGATTTTGTAAGGATTTGACTCTTTGTTTCAGTGTCTTGTAAAGTATTCTTAGAAATCTGATCAAGGATTTAAAAGTAATACTTTAAGCGCCCTTTAGGAATCTAACTATTAAGATAGAGAGATTCTATAAGGTTTTAGCTTGTATTTTATTTCTCCGTGGATGCTTCTTCAGAAGTGGAAATAAATGGATTATTTATCACCTCAGTGGATACGTCGTTAGAAGTGGAAATGAAGGACTATGAATGGATTATTTATTTCCCAGTGGGTATTACTTCAGAAGTGAAAATGAATGAATAATTCATTTTCCTCGGTGGATATTTCGTCAAAAGTGGAACTGAAGGATTATGAATGAATTATTCATTTCCCAGTGGGTATTTATTCAGAAGTGAAAATGAATGGATATACTTCATCAGACGTGGAAATAAAGGATTATGAATGGGTTATTCATTTCCCAGTGGGTGTTTCTTCAGAAGTGAAAATGAGTGAATAATTCATTTTCCTCAGTGGATACTTCGTTAGAAGTGGAAATAGAGGATTTATGAATTGTTTATTCATTTCCCAGTGGGTATTTCTTCAAAAGTGAAAATGAATGGATAATTCATTTTCCTTAGTGGATACATCAGAAGTGGAAATGAAGGATTACGAATGGATTATTCATTTCCCAGTGGATATTTCTTCAGAAGTGAAAATGAATGGATAGTTCATTTTCCTCACTGGATACTTCGTCAGAAGTGGAATTGTATGGAGTATTCATTTCCCAGTGGATATTTCTTCAGAAGTGAAAATGAATGGAAAAGTCATTTTTCTTGGTGGATACTTCGTCAGAAGTGGAAATGAAGGATTACGAATGGATTATTCATTTCCCAGTGGATATTTCTTCAGAAGTGAAAATGAATAGATATTTTATTTTCCTCAGTGGATACTTCGTCAGAAGCGGAAATGTAGGATTATGAATGGATTATTCATTTCCCAGTGGATATTTCTTCAGAAGTGAAAATGAATGGAAAACTCATTTTCCTTGGTGGATACTTCGTCAGAAGTGGAAATGAAGGATTACGAATGGATTATTCATTTCCTAGTGGATATATATCTTCAGAAGTGAAAAAGAATGGATAATTCATTTTCCTCAGTGGATACTTCGCCAGAAGTGGAAATGAATATAGATGATTTTGGATCCTTGTCTAAGATAACACATATAGGTCGAGGATAACATAAAATCCTCAAGTGATTTGGATAACGTTACGGCAGATAATACAATAAGAGCACTTATATATAGGAAGTACTAGCGATGTATCCACCATGTTCTTATTGTATTACGCTCGTCTTGTTATTTAGTCACTCTAGATTTTATGTTATCACACTTAACATGACTCAATCTGGTTTCCATGCATCGAATTTCATAACTATGTGTGCACCCAAAATTACTTAGCTCATCTTGCTAAGTGGTGGATTATGGACAAGGTCAAAGAAAGATGCTTTGTTTCAATCAACTGGAATAATGCACATGTCTCGTGTGTTTCACACTAGCCGTAAAGACTGTACGTGTTTCACGGATGGACGAGTTCATAGGTTCAGTAGAGAATGTGCTATCACAAATGAGATGCATTACAAGAGTTGTTCGATTTTATAAAGAACGAGAACTCCGTATATCGATATATATACATCACAAATATATGAACAAGCATATCAGTTTGTAAATGATATGGGAATATTAATATTATTACAAAATAACTGAATAGTGTATATGAGTCTTGGATGACAAAAGAAATCGAAATGTAAAATCCTAGTTGTTTATAACTGCATCTTTGTTGGCACGAGGCTTGTTAACTCCAGCGCTAAAAAGCACGTCCCTGAGCGGGGTTGTTAACAACTTGGTTTTGGGTAGCAGCAACTCGGCAAACATTAGTCGTATGTCCAAAACGCTCACAATTTAAGCATTTTCGACAACGGACACTAGCATGATGGTGAAGGTTACATTGGTTGCAAAGAAGTGCGGTTCTATTGTATGGTTTCCTACCAGGGGGTTGTGCTGGTTGGTTGGGAATAGCTTGGTTGGGTTGAGCAACCACAACAAAGTTTTGTGAAGCCTTACGCTTCCTGGATTTCTTGGAAGGTTCAGCCTTGGTTTCTTTGGGTTTCTCTTGTTTGGTTTTAGCTGCATGTTCCTTGTCGCCCTTGCGAAACAATTTCCCTTTCCTAATTTGAGATTTAGTCAGGGTAGCAGCTAATTCGATAGCATGTCTAACAGTCGCGGGGTTGGGTGACTATATCCTGAACTGGGTCAGTGATGTAGAGGATAAAAGCCGAGTATTAAAGGGGTTAAACGAGGGATTTTAAGTATGTCGTGTGTGTTTACTTGCCTAGAATATGTTGACTACGAGATCTAGTTGTTTTATAGGTAAAACAGGTAACTTGGTGAAGTTACGGGAGTTAAAGTGCAGGTGGAATGTGTATTAATGATACGTGCCGCTTGAAGTGTGATTCGGAAGCTTTTCAGTTGGATACGAGATGTATGAGTGCAAGATGCGGGAATAGATGAAGTCTAGGGACTATTCGGTCCTTAAATTATAGTGGTTTGCACTTTATTATGAGGAGAATTGGAAGATTCGAAGTTCGGGGGTCAAAAGTGTCATATGTTGGAAGTTGAAACAAAGGAGAAAAGGGGATGCAACAAAATTATAATGGTGTAAGCGTCGGTGACGGTGAGATTGTTTAGCAACAAAATCAACAGAAACAGGCGACCGTCGGTGACGGTCCCCTAACCGTCACTGATGGTTTAGTGAACAACAACAACAACATCTTCTGACCGTCACTGATGGTTTAGTGAACAACAACAACAACATCTTCTGACCGTCACTGACGGTCCAGGACCGTCAGTGACGGCCCGGATGACGGAAAAACGCGAATTTTGATTCTTTTTGGATATATTAGGGTTTTGATATGCCTCTCATGATAGCTAAGCTTCCAAGGACAAAAATCACCATCTTAAGCACAAAGATCAAGGCTTTTCACCCCGTTGCTCATCATTCCACACGCGATTCATCAACCAAATTCATGATTTCGTCAGCTTTTTAATCTTTCGTTGATTTCACTTGTGAGATGAGCGGCTAAACTCTTTTGGTTTCCTCCGGTTGGAGGGTTTTTGTAAGTTAGTTACTTTTATGTGTTCGTAACAATTGTTTTGACTTGGTGATCTAAGCATTCGATGCTTTTCACCATTGATTTGATTAATTAATTGTAAACGATTGTTTTTATTCAAACTTTGATTCTTGATCATTCAATTCCCGAGAGTTCTAGTAATTGGGATATATTTGCTAGGGGATTAGGGTTGGTAATTGAAATTGATAATTATTTGATAACCTCTCGTCATGTATTGATCAGAGTACTTAGTCGTTGATTATCACAATCGATTAATTTGGTCTAACACCTATGTTTATGTAGGTGGTTTCAATTGAACACATAGTTGTATTTAACTGCAAAACCTGAATACCGGAGGAACCATTCTTTCTTTTATTGATAAAAACTCATTTTCTTAGTTCGTAATTTAGTTAATTCTCAAATCAATCAAACACAAGTTAAGTTTTTATAGTTTTTTTTAGATAATACTCAACATTATTACATTTTCCACAATCCTCCTCTGGTTCGATATCCGACTTACCCTTTCTACAAAGTTAGTTGGTTTTTGCATATTCCTTACGACAGATATCAAAATGGCGCCGTTGCCGGGGAGGCGTGCGCAAAGTGTTTAATTTTTGATTTTAGTTAGATAAAAAATTGAAAAATCCAAAAATATTTCTTATATTTGTATTTCGTTCGGAATTATGCGAGGTTTCTTTTGTTTGTGTGTGCAGGTGATCATAACCGTGTATGCATCATACTCGAAACTCCGGGAACTCACCACCGCTAGTTTTTGACCCGGAAATCGAAAGAACAGTGCGACAAAATCGAGTGGTACATCGGGAGAAAAGAGTTTTACAATCACCAGCAACCACTTCTAAAACAATGGAAAACTCAAGTAGTTTCGAGACACAACCAGTCACTCCTTCTCATCAAACCCAATTCTCACCAACACCAACACAGCCAGCTCCAAATACCACATTACCACCTGAACCACAACCAGCAACCACGAAACCTACTGCTACCCAACCACCACCAAACCCACTGTTCCCGAATTTAAGTGATCTTCCACCTTACTCCAGTCCATATCAAGAACAAACATCAAACTTCCAACACTCGTCACCATACGTTCAGCTTGTGACGGGTACCACTACGGCACCATCAGACCAAACCGGACCATCTACCTCCACTATGAACCGAACTCAACCAGTTCAGTATACATACTTTCAACCTTCACAAGGGCAACAACATTATTCATCAGGGCCTACAACTCTAAATCAGAAAGAAGGTAGGTATAGGCATGAGGATGAGTATGACAGATACGATGTGCTTGGAGGAATTCATATTAATAAACAGATGTCGGGACTAGGAATTCAAGTGGGGAACGATACAGGGGTTCGATCAAATGGTAGGGGAATTTATGAACCAGTGGGCAATCAGCAGTCATTTCAGACCGCACCTCAGGTGAATCAGCAAGTACCACAGTACCAACAATTTCCATAGCAGCAACCAGTTCAGCAACTAGAGCTGTTAAACCAGCAGCCTTATAGACTGGATATTCCACTACCACCTCCGATACCGCAGATGCCAGGTCAAGCAAGACCTCTTCCGCGAAACTTAGCCCACCAGGTTAACCCACCAGAAGGCATACCTATGGGATAAAGTAGAGGACCGTTAAGAGGGATAGAGAGCCACTTCAAGCCAGCAATAGCAAACAATCCTTCACCCGTAGTGGTTCCACAGTTAAGAGGAGGAAGATCGTTCGAGGTTCATGAACAATCGATTGCCAGTTTACCTAAGTATCACGACCATGCACATGAGGAACCGTACTTTCACTTGGCAGCTTACGATGCTCGATGCAACATGATCGCAAGCCAAGGTTTTACAGCTGATGACGTGAAATTGGTATTCTTCCAATTCACGCTTGAAGACAAGGCACATAAATGGTTTCACTCTCTTCCTTCAGCATCAATTTTTTCATGCCTGAGATGCAACAGTCATTCTTGGATGAGTTTTATACTGCCTTGCGTACAAACAATGCAAGGAAGGACATGCGTGGCTTCCGTCAGCAACAAGGCGAGCTCTTTCATAAGTCTCTAAACCGTTTCAAGTTGATGCTCAAGAACTGCCCACATCATGGAATTCAACTGTGGGAACTTCTTAATGCATTCCATGAAGGCTTAACCGAAAAGGATGCGAGAGAGATTAGTTCCACGTCTAACGGAACTTTTGGCACAAACGATGAATTGTTTGATTGGGAAATTCTTGAACGGACTACCAGAAACTTAAAACGGAAAGCACAATCTTCAAGAAGCACATGACATTCTGTGGTGAGAGCAGTCGAAGACACACCTGATATGGTTAGTGGACAATATCCTTCGTGTGGGCATTGTGGAGAGTTTGGGCATATAGCTGATCAATGCACAGTGGTTCTTGGTGGAAGTGATGATGTCCACTTTGTTCAAGGTGGAGGTGGAGGTAGAAATTTTAGCTTGCAATCAAACACTTATCATCCGGGCCTTCGAAATCATCCAAACTTGAGCTATGGCGGGATTTCTAGGAAATAATCAGTCGGGTGGTCAGAGAAATTTCAATCAGAATGGTTCCAAACAATTCTCAAGGGAATTATAACAACGCACAAAATAGATCTAGTGGTAATACAGATGGTTTAGGAGGCAGTGATGTGATGGTGATGTTAAAGAAGATTCAGCAGGATATGCAGAAGATAACTCAAAATGATGAGATTCAGGATAAGACGATACAAACGCTCACTACACAGATGGGGCAGTTGGCAACTGAGTGTCCAGTTTGAAGCAGCAAAGTGGAAAATTGCCCAGTGATACTCAATCAAACCCGAAGAATGTAAAGAATGTACCGGTTAATGTGGTAAGTGTCGTTCCTAATAGTGAATTGATTGATACGAACTTAATATCTCCTAGGGTTGTTGTAATTGCAGGTATACATGATATGCATATGGGAGATGCTGGTATTGATTTGGGGGAACCGGTGATCCCAATTCAGATTGGAAATCTAAAGATTCACAAGGCACTGTTTAACTATGGATCATCGGTGAGTGTCTTTCCTGGTAGTTTGTACGACCAGCACAATTTTGGGCCATTGGAAGAGTGTAACGCCACAGTGGTGTTTGCAGATGCTAGCGAGAAGCGACCGAGAGGAATGGCAAAAAATATAAAGATCCAAGTGGGTGAGTTCTTCTATCCAGTCGACTTCTTAGTGGTTGATTATGCTTCAACGCAGACATGCACACAGCCACAGGTAATATTGGGATGCCCATTTCTGTATACTGCAACTGCTCAAATTGATTGTAGAGGTGGGTTTGTTACCTTTAGTTATCAAGGCCGTAAATTATATTTCAGTGTACTAAGTCAATCTATTTCGTATAACCCAAGTGATTATGTTGAAACTGATAAAGATACTGACGGTTCAAATTCTAGTGGAATAGTGTGTTACAGATTTGGGAGCACTGAATATGAGAGTATGGTGGAGTATGAAGATGAAAAGGTTATAGTTGATGGATGGCAGATGTCGAATGATGGTTGGGGTCAAGATAAGAAAATTGAGGATGATTCAGATTCCGATGGAGAAATACCTATATCTCAATACTGGTCAGAAACGTACAATGTTAAAAAGAAGGAAGGCGTGCAAATGCGAGTCGATGAGAGGAAACCACCTGACGGTGGGTCTATTTTGGGTGACCAAGATGAGTGTACTCCTAACTGGAGTGAAGCCATGACCCTCCCTAAGGATTGGATGGAGAGGTATGGAGACAAGAAGGGAGGTAAGCGATCATCCGAACCACCTTGAGCATGTCAGATACGGTCTGGCTGAAGACCTAAAACTTAGCGCTCTCGGGAGGCAGCCTGAGGATGTAGAGTCTTGTATTTCGTTTTGGCTTTGTTTCGTGTGTTGTGTTTTGACAGATTTCTATGCGTTCATCTTGATGGAGGCAATGATTCAAGTGTAGGGATGTTTTGCAACATCCCCTATGAGCTATCAGAAATCCAGTGGATGTATATTCTCTGGTTTTGAGCACAACAGTTACCACCATTGCAGACATATGATCAGGTGAACGTGTCTCTCTATCTTGTTCTGATTTATTTTTTGTGTGTTTCTGTTTGGTGGTGTTTGAACTCATTATGTTGTGTTATAGGAATGCGTTTTAATTGTTAGGAGTTAGCTGCTCAGTTAGGTATGTTTGGTTGGATTCCCGGGAAAAGTTTTAAAAGTACCATACATTGGGGACAATGTATCTCAAGTGTGGGGATGGGAAGCCCGGGAAGGGATTTGTGGAGAAAAGTTTGAAGAGATGAATTAGTGATTGGAAATCGATGAAAATTGAAAAAATTGAAAATTTTGTATTTTTGAAAAATTTTCATCGCCTTAAGTTTGCTAATTGGATATGAAAACCTAAAGTTTCAATCACTACTAGATTCCTTACCGGTAGTAGACTAGATTAGTTCCCCTGTTATGGTTGTCCCTTTAAGTTTCATGAGAGTAGGCTTGGCAAATGTTTTTATAGAAAAGAGTTGAAAAGAGATGTCTATCTAGGGGTAGCATGTTTCTAATCGCATATGCTACATGTCGTTAACCCTTTTTACCTTTTCTTGGTGATATCTTGAGCCTGTTGATGGATAGGATGCATTTTATGATGAATTCGTTTGTTGAGTGCAGGCTATATGTTATTCTGTGTTAGAACGTGTGTGATTTGATGCATGCTGAGATTGTGGGTTTGGCATGTGCACATAGGTGATAAAGGCAATAGGATGTTTGTTCTTCATTCGTGTTTGTGTTTGTTGCGTTGTGTCCACCAAATTCCCTTAGTAGCCCTGTTGAGCCTAATTACCTTTCGTTTGTTCACCCACTGTTTTGTGAAGACCAACCGTGATGATATAAGAAAAAAGAAAGAAAGAGAAAATCAGAAAAATTGAAAAATATATAGAAAAGGAAAATAAAGCAAAAAGAAGTTTGATTGTTATTTGTTGATTGAGTAGAAACCAACCCAAAATTTGAGTTTGAATAAAGTTATCACGGTCTGGTTATTGTTTGTGAGCCAAAAAGAAAAGAAAAATCCAAAAGTTTTCCCTACCTTAGCCTAAGCCCAAAACCGAAAAGTCATTTTGATATGTGCCATGTTAGATGATACAGTGGAGGTGTGATTGTCACACAAGCCTAGGATTATAGGATTTCATATTTGCTCAATTGAGTGTTATATACTAGCACATTACACGCTAGTCCAGATATTAACTCGAGAGGAGAGAATATGTGAGAGGTGTGTAGCATGTGTGGTATTTTAAACATGTTAGTTTTAGATAGACAAGTCTTACGTTGTGAAATTGCATGTTTTGCTTGTCAAGCTGTCAATCTCGATTGTGTCAGTCTATGGAACGGGTATGACTTGGGAACTGAACAAGTTGAACTGGTTAAGGGTTTAGAGGTGTTGATTACTGTGGTGATTAGTTCTAGTGGTTTGCTTGAGGACAATCAAGGTAAGTGTGGGAATGTGATGTAGAGGGTGAAAGCCGAGTATTAAAGGGGTTAAATGAGGGATTTTAAGTATGTCGTGTGTGTTTACTTTCCTAGAATATGTTGACTACGACATCTAGTTGTTTTGCAGGTAAAACAGGTAACTTGGTGAAGTTACGGGAGTTAAAGTGCAAGTGGAATGTGTATTGATGATACGTGTCGCTGGAAGTGTGATTCGAAAGCTTTTCGGTTGGATACGAGATGTGTGAGTGCAAGATGCGGGAATAGATGAAGTCTAGGGACTATTTGGTCCTTAAATTATAGTGGTTTGCCCTTTATTATGAGGAGAATTGGAAGATTCGAAGGTTCGGGGGTCAAAAGTGTCCTATGTTAGAAGTTGAAACAAAGGAGAAAAGGGGATGCAAATCACGACCGTCGCCGACGATGGTGTCACCGTCGATGACGGTCCCCTAACCGTCACTGATGGTTTAGTTAAACAACAACAACAACATCTTCTGACCGTCACTGACGATCCAGGACCGTCGGTGACGGCCCGGTTGACGAAAAAACACGAATTTTGGTTCTTTTTGGATATATTAGGGTTTTGATATGCCTCTCATGATAGCTAAGCTTCCAAGGACGAAATCACCATCTTAAGCACCAAGATCAAGGCTTTTCACCCCATTGTTCATCATTCCACACGCGGATTCATCAACCACGATCATGATTTCATCCGTTTTTCAATCTTTCGTAGATTTCACTTGTGAGATGAGCGGCTAAACTCTTTTGGTTTCCTCTGGTTGGAGGGTTTTTGTAAGTTAGTTACTTTTATGTGTTCGTAACAATTGTTTTGACTTGGTGATCTAAGCATTCGATACTTTTCACCATTGATTTGATTAATTGATTGTAAACGATTGTTTTTATTCAAACTTTGATTCTTGATCATTCAATTCCCGAGATTTCTAGTAATTGGGATATATTTGCTAGGGGATTAGGGTTGGTAATTGCAGTTGATAATTATTTGATAACCTCTCGTCATGCATTAATCAGAGTACTTAGTCGTTGATTATCACAATCGATTAATTAGGTCTAACACCTATGTCTATGTAGGTTGTTTCAATTGAACACATAGTTGTATTTAACTGCAAAACCTGAATACCGGAGGAACCATTCTTTCTTTTACTGATAAAAACTCATTTTCTTAGTTCGTAATTTAGTTAATTCTCAAATCAATCAAACACAAGTTAAGTTTTTATAGTTTTTTAAGATAATACTCAACATTATTACATTTCCACAATCCTCCTCTGGTTCGATATCCGACTTACCATTTCTACAGAGTTAGTTGGTCTTTGCATGTTCCTTACGACAGACATCAAAATGGCGCCGTTGCCAGGGAGGCGTGCGCAAAGTGTTAATTGTTGAGTTTAGTTAGATAAAAAACTGAAAAAATCAAAAATATTTCTTATATTTATATTTCGTTCGGAATTACGCGAGGTTTCTTTTGTTTGCGTGTGCAGGTGATCATAACCGTGTATGCATCATACTCGGAACTCCGGGAACTCATCGCCGCTAGTTTTTGACCAGGAAATCGAAAGAACAGTGCGACACACTCGAGTGGTACATCGGGAGAACAAAGTTTTACAATCACCGGCAACCACTTCTAATACAATGGAAAACTCAAGTAGTTTTGAGACACAACCAGTCACTCCTTCTCATCAAACCCAATTCTCACCAACACCAACACAGCCAACTCCAAATACCACATTACCACCTGAACCACAACCAGCAACCACGAAACCTACTACTACCCAACCGCCACCAAACCCACCGTTCCCGAATTTAAGTGATCTTCCACCTTACTCCAGTCCATATCAAGAACAAACATCAAACTTCCAACACTCGTCATCATACGTTCGGGTTGTGACTGGTGCCACTACGGCCCCATCAGACCAAACCATACCATCTACCTCCACTATGAACCGAACTCAACCAGGTCAGTATACATACTTTCAACCTTCACAAGGGCAACAACATTATTCATCAGGGCATACAACTCTAAATCAACAAGAAGGTAGGTATAGGCATGAGGATGAGTATGACAGATACGATGGGTTTGGAGGAATTCGTATTAATAAACAGATGTCGGGACTAGGAATTCAAGTGGGGAACAATACAGGGGTTCGATCGGATGGTAGGGGAATTTATGAACCAGTGGGCAATCAGCAGCCATTTCAGGCAGCACCTCAGGTGAATCAGCAAGTACCACAGTACCAACAATTTCCACAGCAGCAACCAGTTCAGCAACCAGAGCCGTTAAACCAGCAGCCTTATAGACTGGATATTCCACTACCACCTCCGATACCGCAGATGCCAGGCAGGCAAGACCTCTTCCTCGAAACTTAGCCCACCAGGTAACCCACCAGAAGGCATACCTATGGGATATAATAGAGGTCCGTTAAGAGGGATAGAGAGCCACTTCAAGCCAGCAATAGCAAACAATCCTTCACCCATAGTGGTTCCACAGTTAAGAGGAGGAAGATCGTTCGAGGTTCGTGAACAATTGATTGCCAGTTTACCTAAGTATCACGGCCATGCACATGAGGAACCATACTTTCACTTGTTTCAGATCATGGAATATGTTTTCTAGTGCCCTTTGCTCGTGACGTGGGCAGAATTCCTTCATCATAAGAGCTCGAAGCTCTTCCCTTAAGCCATTGCAACATCCGCGCCCCTATCTCTCACAACTCCGTTCCACCACGTGAGTGCTTTCCTTTGGAATACACTCGATACAAACTCTACTTTGCGCTCATTGGGACACTGAACATGGCGGAATGTGCTCTCGAGTCTCTAAAACCATTGTAGGAGCCCAGTAGCTCCTTCAGAACCACTGAACTTGAGTGGTTTAGTTGAGTTAAATTGTTTGTAGTTACATGGTGCATTGTTGTTATTATTGTTATTGTTGCCTTGGTTTATTTGAGTCACGAGATTTGGAAGTACAATAGCTATTTGCTGAGCAATCATAGCCACCATATCGGCGTCATGAGTAGCGTTGCGATGAGGAGGCATCCTAAAAGTGAGAGGAAATATGAGAGAGAACGAATTTAGATTGATAAGGGATAGTCAAAATGAATGTTATAAATGTCGACGAAGTATAAGGATATGATCATTTGTTCGTTACTTAAAACAAACAAACGACAAAGTGACTAATCAAAGTAAATGGGTCTTTATAATATATCAAGAAGACATGCTTTAGCCTATAAGTGGACACTCACCCCAAGAGTTCCCAGGTAAGAGTGACTAGTTCGGTGATGCGGATTTGTACGAACACTCTAGCCTTAGACAGAAAACTTGGGGTACAGGCATCCACCCTTCTAGATTGCATATGTTGAGATTTTGAAAACCTTTGAAGGCATAAAGCCCCAAAATAAATCCTCTAAGGATAGATGATTTCTTGTGAAGTTTTGAAAAAATTTTGACTTTCAAGGATGTATTATGCTTTGTTTTTGGTAATCTCCTAAAGAAAGGTGATGATATTGTTTTAAGAATCTAAACGCAAGAAAACTCGCGTTAGGGTCCTAGGAAGGTTATAGACTAGGTCAAAGTATTACTAATAACCTAATTCCCTATAACCAGTGCTCTAATGCCAATCAATAACACCCAATCGCGTAATATACAACAACATGCGGTAGAAACATTCAGGGGCAGAACCACAGGGGGTCAGGAGGGTCCGTTGACCCTCCGGCCGGCCGAATTCTTATGTTAATCGGGGAATCGAAACCTGAAATTTTCTTTTAGTCTGACCCTTCAAATTGTTTTACATGGAGTCGGATGTGAAAAGAAGAGTATAGAACTAAAGAAAGCATCATTGATATTTTTCCGGCATCCGGCGATGCTCTACGTTTCAAGTTTATAAGCTTCAGTGAGAAAAATGAAGAGTAAAAAGTTAGAATTATGGGGTTTTTGACTTTTAGGCAGTGTAAGCCTAAAGTAAAAGTAAAAAAAAAGTCACTGTCACCTAAAAAAGGCACCACGAATATACCAATCACACTTTGACACATAGACTATGATACTAAAAATCTATTTTCTTTGAATTGAATTATTAGTTTAGGTTCTTAAGTTATTATATTTATTTGAATTATTAGTTCTTTACCTTATTATATTTATTAGTTTAGGTTCTTAAGTTATTATATTTGTTCGAATTATTAGTTCTTTACGTTATTATATTTTTATAGATTATAGATATAAATAGTTTTATACCTTATCATCTGCTAATTAATTTAGTTTAGGTTATGAAATCGGACATACCATTTTTATGTATAATTTTTTGATCGTTTGATTAGTACATTAGTTATTATTATACTATATCTATACAAAAAAATTACTTATAAATGCATATAAGTTTTTTTTTCGAAGGCCACATTTCTTTGTCATAAAGAGATATCTTCTTAATAAAATACTTTAGTAAAACAAATCAAATAAATCATGGAGTTCTTTAATTCTATTGAATGTAAATAAAAATAAGCATAAAATATTAAAAATGTAAGATTATTAGAAATTTAAATTGTTGGTGACTAGATATATGTAAACCAGTTAACAGTTAATGGATTGATATCCTATAGTCAAGAAATGATTTCTAAAGAAAGATTTATCAACAGAAAGTAAATTATTTCGTAAGAATCCTGTACACACGAGATTAGATAAAGATGGTGTATCCACCTTTTTTCAAGAAACATAGCAATTTATGCAACCTAAAAAAATGTTTTATTACTCTATTACGACCCTCCTATTAAAAAGTTCTGGTTCCGCCACTGGAAATATTGGAGAGTCACGTTACAAATTGTTTCATAACACATGGCGTATAAAGTTTTGTTTTATTGAGTTAAATGTTTACATTGTCTTGGAAATAATACAACAAAGTACAAATATTGTCTTGCAAAGTTATGGTCTCTAAGGCCCAAGTCTGCCCTATGTGAAGCATGCTCTAGATCAAACATAAGTTCCTGAAATATATGTGAAAATAAAAGGTCAGCATAAAATTGTCTGTGAGTAACATATGTTTTGTGATGAAGATTCATGGCTTTGATTGTTTAAGAAATATTTGACTATTTCAAAAGTAGCCATGAATCATTATAAAAGTGTTTCTTTTATGAAATCATATGAAAATCAAATGATTTAAAAGAAGTAATGCAAGGTTAACTTAATAACCCAAATATGTCATGTCTTGTATAAAATGTGTCATTTATATAACAATGGTTTGCGAAAACCATGTGTCATGTGTAAACCAATGTCTTTGTGTAAACTAAATTGTCATGTATAAACCAATGTCTATGTGTAAACCAAAATGTCATTTATAAACCAATGCTTTTATTGTGTAAACATATATATGGATTGTTGGCGAATACATTCAAGCCTTGTTGACTATCGTATAAACCCTTATAAGGACATAGGTTTATCAAACGTTTATCGGATTCTGTCATTCCCCATGGATACTTCCAAACAAACTAAGCGGGAATGGGGTGTCAAACCTATGGTACCATTACATACTACCGGTCGGCAGGATTTATGTTAATGAATGTATCATTGTCGAGTTCATCGCACCAAAATGTCTTAAAAAATGTAAGCATGTAGTGAAAATGTTTTGAAACCATGTACTAGGTATACTAGGTCAACATACGAAGCAAAATGCTAGGTCGCCTAGTAAACATGGTAATCAGAAGGTGAAATCGCTAGGGATTATACCTTCGTGACTACGCTCACGTTGCAAAGTTCAATTGAACTTTCACTTGACCAAATATGGTCAACCGAAAGTCAAACAGAAAATCAAACTGTTTGACTTTTAGCTCAAATAGCTAAAAGAAATGAAAGAGACTAGGAGTGAGTATTTACTTGTGTTGGGAACACTATATGAACTCGAAATTCCGCAACGATTGACATTTTTGCATTCTCATAAATAATATGCAAGATTTTATTCATTACAAAAATTTTTGGATGTGCAAATATGGTTCGTATTCAAAATACAAGAATTGGCAGACTCTCATAGTTTGTCGCAAATAGTCCCTAGACTCGAATAAGCATGTTTTTGCCGTACTGAACCCTTCAAAACTTATATCTAAATTATGTAAAGGGTATTTGGGGTATGTTTAGCTTATATCCTTGTTCCGGAGTGTTCGTCGCATTAAATTTTGCACAAGGGTTACAAACTCCTTACCGAAATATTATGAAAAATCCTTCACAAAGCAGTAGACAGATTCGTCACTTCCTAACTGCTGCATAAGGAAAAAATTATTTGAAAATCATCGTTTATCCGATTGACACGAATCCAATTGGAGATTGATTCAAACACGTAAGGTAATCTACTATATAAATTTCATAAAATAACCCCAAGTATTAGCCAAGATACATCATAAAAAATAACACATACATTCTGCAGAAATTCTTAGCTTATACCTTCAAAATTGTTTAAATCATGACTGACCAAACGAGGTCGAGAAATTATGAAACCAGCGTGGGTAGAATTGTATTTTAAAGAGCTTCAATTTAGGCTCAAGAAAATCTCATTTTCTTTACGTTTTGACCCGGTGACAGCCACCTGAAGTCGGCTGTAATCGTTGGACAGATTTAATTTTCAGCTTTCTATGTTCTAAGCGAGTTCTAGTGGTTCCTTTAACGTGTTTAGCGATCATACAACCTAGCGACACTATCTATCTCAGGTCACACAAGTTACTTATTAGATTACACATCAAGTTGTCATTGAAAACGTTATATACTTGAACCCTATCATGCATGAATCTCTACAAGATCATATAACATATTCAAACTTCATAATCCTTCAAGAGTTCCATACTAACAACATCATTGCACACATTCATGCAGCCGATTATACACATATATTTACGCAATTTAGAGACATGTATCATGTATAATCTTATGAAACATACAACATGTGTAGGTCCCCTATTCCCGATGGATGGTCACAAAACTGATAACTAATCAAGGATGCGGAATCTCCTTGATTATTCGAATATCCAGAAACAAGAATATTATAAGATGAAGAAAACCGAACACACAATACTCAAACTGATCTTCTATGATTATCAAACACACGAAACTGTTTTACAATCACTCAAGATCTACCGAGAACACACAGCCGATTTCTGTGTTTCTCTCAAACTCTCACAAACTCGAATTGCACACTCTCAAAAGTCTCGAACTCTCTAACAAAATGAATGCATGTCTAACCCTAAATCTATAACTCGATGCTGTTTATGTCACACCCCGACCCGCAGCGGAAAAGGTGATCGGGGCATAATTGGGTTATCATCAAAGCTCATGACATTTATTAAACGTTTCATATTCATTAATACAAATTAAATGAAAATTTACAATGATTGCTACAACATGATCTAACTAACAATCTAACTTCTTTGTTCTCTTCTAAGGCATATCCTATGTTATCCTTGCTTCAACCTGTTCACCTGTATCATGTGTAAAAAGGTTTTTGGATCAACATAATGTTGGCGAGTGAATCCTATGGAAAACATTTGAACAATTTATTTAGATTGATTATGAAATATGTGCACAACCAAACATGAGTAAAATTAGATGTAACTTGATCAACAATCATAAAATGTTAAATGAAACACTCATGAATAATAATGGAACAATTAATGGCACGCGATGCTCAACTCGTCTCTCACGAGGAACTGAGGGGCCTGATGAATGAATTGCATAAACATGATAATATGAATAACACAACTACAAACAATATAAACTCAATGAAAACACACATGAACAATAATGAATTTGAATTGAAGCACGCGATGTTCTACTCGTTTCCCACGAGGAACTGATGGGCTTAATGTATGAGTTTCATGTAATTTGACAAACAGAATATAAGTAAATCACAACAATAAATCAATCTAAGTTTAAGTCATGATGTGGTATGGCACAAGTTTAAATAAATAAATTAATTAATTCATAACACATGACACACCCCAAAACGTGTAATTTAAAAGGGGGAATTGTAAGATTCACTCACAGTGGGTGCGTTCGGTTGATGACGTTGAATGTACGCGAAGTGGTTTTAACCACGAGTGAGATTTAACCTAGATAAATCGCATTATGGTTTGGTAAGTAAACGGATTTTATTAAACTATTTTAGTAGGATTGTTGGGTGTATTTTTGTGAGTTTGAGGCTATTTTCTAACCTTAAAAATGTTATTTTTAAGTATTTATAATTAATTTTTAATTAAAATAATTAAATAAAAATAATAAAAAAAATTATTTTTTTCTGACCGTTGACCGGCCCGTTGACCGTTGACCTGACCGTTGACCGGTTCGATGGAATATTGTTGTGCGCTGAGTGAGGCTCGAACCCGAGACCTCTCGTACGCGTGCACGCAGCTCTACCAACTGAGCTACGTGTCTAACCCGTTATATATCCGATTTTAATTTCATATATACTTTAATTAGAATTAAACAGAAATCCTTTTTATTTAAAAACAATTTAATCGAAACGGTCATGCACACCACAGGTCTCGAACCCGGGACCTGTGGTTTAATCCAACACACAGTCCACCGCTGGACTGTGTGTTCAACATGTTATATCATTCGGTTTTTATTATACTTAAATACAAAATAGATATTTCCTTTTCTGCCTTATTTAAAAAGAAAAGATAATTGTCCGAGTCGGTGTTGAAGACCGGACTCGAACTCGTGACCTGTGATATAAACAAACACACAGTCCACCGCTGGACTGTGTGTCTAACTTGGTTATTTTACCGGTTAACAATATATTTAACATATATCTGTGGCGATCCGGTTCAGTAAACAAAAAAAAATGGATTTTATTAAGGCAGCGTGTGTGAGACGGGATTCGAACTCGAGACCTTTGCATAATTAACGTCTTATGTGCACACAGTCCACCGCTGGACTGTGTGTCTAACCCGATTAATATCATGATTTTAATTAAACTTATAAGATACAAAAGTGCATCGTCTTCTTCGTCAATGTTGAACCAGAAATCGGGTCTGACTGGTTCGAGTTTTTATTCAAGTTTCATTAGTGTTTTAGGTTAATTACTGGTAAGATAGAAGTAAAAAGAAAGGAAAATAAGCGTGAGGTATACCGACTCGCTTTCCTCTGTTTTCCGGCAGAACTCCGGCGGCAGAAAACAACTCCGGCGTCTGGTGTCTCGCAGCAGCAAGTCTCCGGAAAGCTTGGAAAGAGTAAGGGTAACTTCGGTAAAGGTTTAGGGGATTCAATAAAGCTCAGGGATTAAAATTCGGTTTTCCGGCGAAAAACAGGAAAGTTCCGGCGAGTGGAATTATGCCGAGAAAAGGTGTGATTTTTGAGCGAAAGTGTTTGTCGTGGTTTGAGGGTGAATTTATAGGGAATAATTGAAATGTATTTGATCTGATTTACGACTGGGTTCATCAATTCAAGTTTTCCGGCGGTTTTGAAAAGTGTCGCGGACTTCAAACATCGGTTATAACCGATGTCTGATTAAAGGTTTACGTTATAACGTAAGTTGTAGTTAAGATTCGCGGAAATTCCGGGATTCCGACGACTGAACCGTTTGGGCGCCGATTTTGAATTCGTAACGTTATTATATCAATTAAATGTTTGAAATATATAACAAACAAAGCAGTTGGCGCAGTGGTTTGTGTGTGAGTTGTTAAATCGTTGCCTGACTCGGTACAGACCCGGGTTCGAAACCCGGCACATGTATTTCATTTTTATTTTGCGATTTTTGACAGTTTTTCAAAAACTAAATATATATTCGCGTATAATAATTGATTACGGATCGTTTAAAAATGTTTTGGACATTTAATTCGCAACGAAAATTTTGACTGACTGTTCGGTTGCTAAACGGAGCGGGTTTGGTAAATCCGTTTTTGACGGATGTTACAGTATCCCCTGCTTTTTAGAAATTTCGTCCCGAAATTTAAATAATGATATATTTTGACTATAAGAATGATGATGTTTTGTTTGACAGTTGTATGCTCAGAAAAATGAGGGTTTAAGTTTTTTGTTCGAGGCGGTAACGTTCCTTGTAAAGGTTAAGTACCCTATTCAGGAATCGCTTTTTGTTGCCTACTGTATGAATATTGATAAACAGAAATGATTTGCTAAAAATGATATCATGCATAAGAGTTTAGATACATTTGGGAAAATATGGTTATATCCTAAGGCAAAACTTCTAACACTACAATCTACATGGAACATAAATAAAAACACAACAGCTGATATTTGAACATAAGTAAGCACAACAGCTAATATGAATGAACACATCAGCAAATATTTGAACATGAATAAACACAACAGTAAATATTCAACATGAATAGACACATCAGCGAATATTTGAACATGAATAAACACAACAGCAAATATTTGAACATGAATAGACACATCAGCGAATATTTGAACATGAATAAACACAACAGCAAATATTTGAATCCACATTCTGATAACATATATGTTTGAATGATGGAAGTTCCTCTCTCGTTTATTATGATGGAGAGGTTAATTTATGTAGAAATGGAACACAATCCAATCTCTTTAAATAACATGATGATGTAAATGTATCACAAATTCCAACCAATCCTACATGGAACTTCTCATAACCGCCTGATAATGCCTCTGATCCTTTGGCAAGAATACTTATATATAGGAAGTACCATCGGCGTATCCACCATACCCTTGTCAAATTTCCGTTGACTTTATCCGAAAGTTATGGTTAGTTCGATGCGACTCTACTACAAACACCACAACCACAAGATACTGATAATGAAATTGTATGTGCGCTCAAGGCTCAATCAAACGGAGCCGAACGTATTGCATGAAATGTAAATTGAAATGTGCGCTCAAGGCTCAATCAAACGGAGCCGAGCGTATTGCATGAACTGGAAATGTGAATAAATCTGTGCACTCAAGGCTCAATCAAACGGAGCCGAGCGTATTGCATGTATTGAAATGTAATATTACGTAACCGATCAAGGCTCAACAAACGGAGCCGATCGTGCGGGCACGCCAAGATCAACCACATAATAAAATGGGGATCCAACTCAACCTCGATGGATGGGGAGCCACGGCCTCGGCAAAAGCATATACCGAAAACAATATATAATATATAATATCCAATAATTTCTCTAACAGTCTACACATGTGATAAAAACATAAAACTAAACGATAGGAGTTGAATCTGGATCTTCAACGAAGAGGACTAGCTGAGTATCTTCGTTTGGGCCGTCATTATCTTCGACAGGATTGGCGTTGATATTGAAGACTCTTCCTCTTGCTGGTGGCATAGTGGTTGGGTTTTCTTGGTTTACTTGGTTAACTGGGTTTGATTGGGCTTGAGTGTTGATAACATTAACCAATTGAGGGCATGTGTTTCTAAAGTGGGTAGGGTCGCCACAATTGAAGCAAGCTCTAGCATATGGGAACATGGGATATTGAGGTTGGTAATAAGTTTGGGCCATGTTTTGAGTAGGGGAAGAGGTTTGGTCTTGAAAGGTGCGACAAACATTGCTCAAATGACCATAACGTCCACAAGCTGTACATAGCCGGCAAGGTAAAGTAAGGGGATGGTGATAAAAACAGTTGTTGCATCGAGGGTGAGGTCCAAGATATGGTTTCTTATTTGGGTAAGCTGAGTTGGGTGCCTCTTGGGTGATTGGGATAGCTCGGATGGGTATGGCGTGAAAAACTGGTTGATTTCGTTGAGTAGCAGCGAAAAGTCGCCCGACTCTTCTTCTCTTAGGTTTGGGTTGAGAAGGGGATTCGGGTTGAGTGGAGTCGGAGGTTTCAGTTGATTCTTTATCCTTCTTCTTCTCCTCCTCGAAGTCTTTGTTTCGGATTCGGTTCTCGGTGAGCTCTATTGCTAGCTCCATTGCTGCTTCCAAAGTTGCAGGCTTGGTACTTATCACAGGGTCTTGAATCTTTGACGGAAGACCACGAATGTAGTGCTCGATCAAACGGTAGAGGGGAGTAAACATGTTGGGAACCATTTGATGTAATTCGAGGAACCTTTTGTTGTAGGTGATGTGGTCTCCTTCCACTTGCTTCAATGAGTAAAATTCATCTTCTAGCTTCTTGATTTCGCTCCTTGGGCAAAATCGTCTGGTCATGATTTCCTTCAATTCGTTCCAAGTTAAGGACATAGCATCTTCAACACCTCGCTTGGCCTTCTCTGTGTTCCACCAAGTAAGTGCTATCCCATATAGTCGACCGGTAGCATAACGCACTTTGCGATCATCAGGGCAACCGCAATTTAGAAAAGTATTCTCCATTTCTTCAAACCAATGGAGGAGTGCGGTGACACCTTCAGTCCCTTTATATTTCGGAGGGTCGCATGATTTGAAATGCTTGTAGGTACATTTAGTGGCATTTGGGGAGAGTTGAAAATGTTTTGGTTTACTTGATTGACAGGATTATTGGTAAGTGCTTGTTGAACTTGGATTACAATGTTGGGTATTACGGCAGCCATTTGTTGAGCGATTAAGGCAGCCATGCGCTCGCGGGCTTTTCTTGCTCTCGTCTTCCTACGGGCGAGGTTAGAAGACATCTACAAGGAATACATGACAAAGGTATGAGTTGGATGCTTTTGGGATCGTGGGTCGCATTCAAGAATGAACATTCATAAAATAATTATACCAAAAATACTACATCCATAGGATGTCTTGGGCTTTGCTCGCTGTTAGGCCCGTCATGCCCCATACTTTACCTTATGTAATCATGTGGGCCCCCATGAATACCGGTTTTTCATATGGTTCGCACGGTTTCTGCCTGGTTGCGTACACAAAACCCGGTGAAAATCGAGAAATATGTATACAACGTGTGATGTTCGGAATGTGTCCAGGTGTAGACACGATGACACCTCAAAGTAGGGTTAGTTCGAACGACGTTTGGTGTGGCATGCTTTGGCCTAATAGGTCCTTCGTACTCTCATCGTTGGTCCCCAGGTAGGCAAACTGGTCCGTTATATTGGATTTATACGAATGCCAGCCTAGACAGGACGTTCCGACTACCGGTACTCGTACCCTTCCAGTTACTACATGCCCGTCGCAGAACTTACTTTGATGAGAATTGAAAATTGCATAAAATCTTTGGATAATGAGAATATGAAAATAAATTGAATACATGAACATCGATATATGTATAATGAACATGTATATGAGCATGTATGTTTGACTGAAATGTAAACAAATATGAAACAAATAAATATCACAAGTTTGTATGTAACCACCTAATCAATTTAAAATTTAGGCAGACTATAGTATAGGCTCTAAGGGTCTAATAACCTATCCTATATCCCTATAGTCATGGCTCTGATACCAATCTGTCACACCCCGACCCGCAGCGGAAAAGGTGATCGGGGCATAATTGGGTTATCATCAAAGCTCATGACATTTATTAAACGTTTCATATTCATTAATACAAATTAAATGAAAATTTACAATGATTGCTACAACATGATCTAACTAACAATCTAACTTCTTTGTTCTCTTCTAAGGCATATCCTATGTTATCCTTGCTTCAACCTGTTCACCTGTATCATGTGTAAAAAGGTTTTTGGATCAACATAATGTTGGCGAGTGAATCCTATGGAAAACATTTGAACAATTTATTTAGATTGATTATGAAATATGTGCACAACCAAACATGAGTAAAATTAGATGTAACTTGATCAACAATCATAAAATGTTAAATGAAACACTCATGAATAATAATGGAACAATTAATGGCACGCGATGCTCAACTCGTCTCTCACGAGGAACTGAGGGGCCTGATGAATGAATTGCATAAACATGATAATATGAATAACACAACTACAAACAATATAAAACTCAATGAAAACACACATGAACAATAATGAATTTGAATTGAAGCACGCGATGTTCTACTCGTTTCCCACGAGGAACTGATGGGCTTAATGTATGAGTTTCATGTAATTTGACAAACAGAATATAAGTAAATCACAACAATAAATCAATCTAAGTTTAAGTCATGATGTGGTATGGCACAAGTTTAAATAAATAAATTAATTAATTCATAACACATGACACACCCCAAAACGTGTAATTTAAAAGGGGGAATTGTAAGATTCACTCACAGTGGGTGCGTTCGGTTGATGACGTTGAATGTACGCGAAGTGGTTTTAACCACGAGTGAGATTTAACCTAGATAAATCGCATTATGGTTTGGTAAGTAAACGGATTTTATTAAACTATTTTAGTAGGATTGTTGGGTGTATTTTTGTGAGTTTGAGGCTATTTTCTAACCTTAAAAATGTTATTTTTAAGTATTTATAATTAATTTTTAATTAAAATAATTAAATAAAAATAATAAAAAAAATTATTTTTTTCTGACCGTTGACCGGCCCGTTGACCGTTGACCTGACCGTTGACCGGTTCGATGGAATATTGTTGTGCGCTGAGTGAGGCTCGAACCCGAGACCTCTCGTACGCGTGCACGCAGCTCTACCAACTGAGCTACGTGTCTAACCCGTTATATATCCGATTTTAATTTCATATATACTTTAATTAGAATTAAACAGAAATCCTTTTTATTTAAAAACAATTTAATCGAAACGGTCATGCACACCACAGGTCTCGAACCCGGGACCTGTGGTTTAATCCAACACACAGTCCACCGCTGGACTGTGTGTTCAACATGTTATATCATTCGGTTTTTATTATACTTAAATACAAAATAGATATTTCCTTTTCTGCCTTATTTAAAAAGAAAAGATAATTGTCCGAGTCGGTGTTGAAGACCGGACTCGAACTCGTGACCTGTGATATAAACAAACACACAGTCCACCGCTGGACTGTGTGTCTAACTTGGTTATTTTACCGGTTAACAATATATTTAACATATATCTGTGGCGATCCGGTTCAGTAAACAAAAAAAAATGGATTTTATTAAGGCAGCGTGTGTGAGACGGGATTCGAACTCGAGACCTTTGCATAATTAACGTCTTATGTGCACACAGTCCACCGCTGGACTGTGTGTCTAACCCGATTAATATCATGATTTTAATTAAACTTATAAGATACAAAAGTGCATCGTCTTCTTCGTCAATGTTGAACCAGAAATCGGGTCTGACTGGTTCGAGTTTTTATTCAAGTTTCATTAGTGTTTTAGGTTAATTACTGGTAAGATAGAAGTAAAAAGAAAGGAAAATAAGCGTGAGGTATACCGACTCGCTTTCCTCTGTTTTCCGGCAGAACTCCGGCGGCAGAAAACAACTCCGGCGTCTGGTGTCTCGCAGCAGCAAGTCTCCGGAAAGCTTGGAAAGAGTAAGGGTAACTTCGGTAAAGGTTTAGGGGATTCAATAAAGCTCAGGGATTAAAATTCGGTTTTCCGGCGAAAAACAGGAAAGTTCCGGCGAGTGGAATTATGCCGAGAAAAGGTGTGATTTTTGAGCGAAAGTGTTTGTCGTGGTTTGAGGGTGAATTTATAGGGAATAATTGAAATGTATTTGATCTGATTTACGACTGGGTTCATCAATTCAAGTTTTCCGGCGGTTTTGAAAAGTGTCGCGGACTTCAAACATCGGTTATAACCGATGTCTGATTAAAGGTTTACGTTATAACGTAAGTTGTAGTTAAGATTCGCGGAAATTCCGGGATTCCGACGACTGAACCGTTTGGGCGCCGATTTTGAATTCGTAACGTTATTATATCAATTAAATGTTTGAAATATATAACAAACAAAGCAGTTGGCGCAGTGGTTTGTGTGTGAGTTGTTAAATCGTTGCCTGACTCGGTACAGACCCGGGTTCGAAACCCGGCACATGTATTTCATTTTTATTTTGCGATTTTTGACAGTTTTTCAAAAACTAAATATATATTCGCGTATAATAATTGATTACGGATCGTTTAAAAATGTTTTGGACATTTAATTCGCAACGAAAATTTTGACTGACTGTTCGGTTGCTAAACGGAGCGGGTTTGGTAAATCCGTTTTTGACGGATGTTACAGTTTATATACACACAGCATACATACGAATTAGGCCAAGCCCGTATACAATTATAACACAATTCAGGCTTAAACAACTTATATACAAACTTGGACTTGATTGGGCTTCATGATCCAGTCTTGTTTAAAATCCAAAGACCAAGCCAAAGATGTTGTCACATAACATGCACCAACAACATGTCACGACCCCATCGTCTTGGCCTATCATTCCACCTCTAAACCTGATCACGGTTACCCTCTATCCCCCACATATATCACACACTAGCAACACAAAATCATAAACATAAAATATATAAAGTTACCTAGTCTATTCTTGGTGTCGCCGGCTAGAAAACAAGAGAGAAAACGATGGTGAGGGTGTTGGTCCCAGTTGGACAAGAATAATTCCTTTACTGTAATATCCATTGTTGGTCCCAGTTGGACAAGAATAATTCCTTTATTGTAATATAGCAAGTGATTTCAACACTTGTGAAAATAGTGTGCGGAAATAGAAATCGAACTTTCAAGAAACAAGTACTTACAGAATTTTTAAGTTTTATATCACTTTGAAACAAAATGGTTTACAAGGTGATTAAATAATTATTGGGTAGTACAATGCAAATACTTTTGTAATTCTGTGAGGAAAGGGCAGTGGAGTTTTGGTCGTATGTGTTCAATGCTAGGCTAAACTCACTGTCCTTTCCTAATAGACCATCTATTTATAGAAAGTCTTGGTGCGTGAATAAACATTTGTTTATTCATGCATTTTCCCTGCATAAAGTAGCCCGTTGTCATATTCATTGGATCCATTTGGAACAACTTGCATTTTCAATTGTGGCAGAGCTGCTTTTCAAACAAGTGGGTTTCCTCAGATT
Organism: Scalesia atractyloides; assembly: GCA_947069175.1. Lineage (NCBI taxonomy): Eukaryota > Viridiplantae > Streptophyta > Magnoliopsida > Asterales > Asteraceae > Scalesia > Scalesia atractyloides. The sequence continues at coordinate 19,213,885 of CAMTDV010000005.1, read as the reverse complement.
TCTGATGAAGTATCATCAGAAATCTGATGATCAGTCTTATATCAGAATCTTCGAGTATCCATCATAAATATCATTAGATTCATCAGAATAGCTCTTTCTGACCGTCTTTCATTGTTTGGCATCGGTCTCTAATTGATGTTGAGGATGTGTTCTTCTTTTCTAGTGTTCTGCCTTGTATCTTCATGTCGTGTTGGACTCTTGTAACCTTTGTCCTCATCCATTAATCATGTCGATTACATTTTTCTTCGATACTTACATAAAAAGTTTCCTAACAGTTTCCCCCTAGGTATTGTAAGAAAAATGAAAAATCATGACTATTAAGTAAACTTCAAACAATGCTTAAACAAACCAAGTACGAAAGATTCAAACAAGTTCAGAAAAAGTCACTTAAAAAAACCATATCCTAAACCAAGAGTTTTAATTTTTCTTCAGTCCACTCGTGTAAACATCACCCTTCTTTAACTGCATCTTATGATCAATGCTCTTGTGGGTTGCTTTGTACAGGTCTTTGTACCATCCTCTTGCTGTCTTCCATTCTTCAATTGTGTCTTCAACTTTCTTTCTCAACTGCTCATTGTTTCTTGCTTTCTTCTTGAGTTGATCTTGCTTCTTGTTCATACAGTCTTTGATGTAATTCAAGGTCTGATTTGAGTACCTGCAAATTTCTACAACTCTGAATAAAGCTCTTTCATTATTGATATCTTTGAATACTACTGACAGTTCAGGTTCTTCAAAGAATGCCCTTGTTCTTGCTTTGGAGACACCAAGTTCAGCTGGAATCTCTGTGTTAGGAGGAGGTACATGTACTTTCCTGTTGTACTCAAAATTGATGCTTAGATCAAAATCTGCTATGGCTGCTCTTTGGTACCCTTTTCTTCCTGTTTCAGCAATGCTGTGGATAGCTCTTCTGTTGAACTTTGTTTTTCCCTTTGCCTTGTCAATAAGTTATTTCATTGTTATGATATCCAAGGGATGAAGCTCATCAACCAAGTCATTATCCATGACTGTTGTTACACTGCCATCTGCCCTAAGCAAGGAGTATTTGTTTTGCATGTGTGCTCCTATGATTTTGTCTGAATAAGATTGCTCAGTTATTCTATCAATTCTAACCATTGGATTGGTGAGAGGCTTGTGCAGGATGGTTCCATCTCTTTTCAGTCTTACATCTACTATCTTTGTGCTTATAGGTGAGAGTGGCCTTTCAAGTTTATCTATCTCATCATTCCAGTAGCATTCTCTGAGGTAATGTTCAGGGAACATCATAGTGTCTTGATCAGCAGTTAGAACCATGTATTCTTTCAGGTTTCCCTGAGAGTCTTCAATGATCTCCTTTCTTGGCTTCTTGAGGATGTCACAGTCTCTTCCAATTCCTTTTCTCAGCTGAAACAATTTGTCAACTGAAGATGGTTTCACCAGAAGTGTTCATTATAGGTTGACCTCTTTGGATGAAACTACTCCCAATAGAGGTTCCAGCTTGTGGAATATCCAAGACCCGTTGTTTTTCAATCCTAGGAACTTCAGGAGAAGGACCCATAGAGGTGGGTTTCAGTTGAGACCATGAGTGTGATTGACTTGTTTCTATTTGCTGGGTGGTTTCTGGTTTCTTTTGAGGTGGAGACTTTGGTAGTGAGAGAGTTTCAAGTTCTTGCACGTCTGATTTTGCCAAGTTGGCAATACTTAGTTGCAGACCCTTAATGAGTCATTGCATATTGCTTAAGGACTGAGCATTTCTTTTTTCTTGTTCCTGCAATTTTTAAAAAACTCTTGTGTTCACTGTGTTGTGCAGACCAATCTTTCGCCATCTTTTCAAGTGCATCTGCTATGTTGTTATGCACCCTTAGAATTTGAATTTTTTCCAGAATCTTCCTAGAATTTCAGCTATCTTTTCTTGTACTTCCTTAAGAATTTCTATTGATGCTTCTTTGTGTTCTGATGACTGATGCAATTTCTTCAGGGCTTCAGTGTTGCTTTCTGTCTATTTTCTGATTATTTCAATTGTTTCTAACAGACACTCTATATCTGATCTTTGACTCTTGATTTCATTCAGTAGCAGATCCAGCTTCTCTTCTGTAGGAGATATTCTAGTGCAGCTTTAGTTATGTTGTCTAGCTCTTTATGAAGTTGTTCTGATGTCATGGTTGGGGGTTAGGTAACAGGTGGAACAACAGATGCTCCTCCTGTAACACCAGTAGAAGACAAACTTACTGCTGTTGCAAAGTCATGAGGTTGAGTAGATGTTTCAACCTCCACAACTTTACCAGAATATTGAAACAGATTCAAATTCGGGTTTTCCTCACATCCTTGAACCATTGATGGTTCTCCATGAGTTGTAGAGAAACTCTGATTTTTCTCTTCCAGGTTTCCTACATCAGCAGGATGATCTCCACCTATTGCCATCGCATTCTCCTCCTCATTTTCTGATTCATAGAGTGGGTCTTTGGAACTACTCAAATCTTTTCTAACAGAAACAATTTCTCTAGGAAACACAACATAACTTCCTTCAACTGATTCATCCGAATCTGTATTTGTTGAATTTGCAACAATATTTTCATCAAAGTTAATGTTTTGTTCACCTGTTTCTGCCATATGAGATGCTTCAGCATGATGCTGCTCAAACCTTTGGCTTTGTTCACTACTTCCTTCTGGTCCTGGTGTCAGTCTGACAATTCTATCTTCTTTCTCTGTATATGGTGCCATTGACTGCTGATCATCATTTTCTGGTGGGGATGTACTGTCAAAAACTTTAGTTATTTCTTGCTTTTTGTTTAAGAGCTCCAAGTGTTGTGCCCTGTATGGTGATTCCTCTGGTATCAGATTCATAATACTTTCTGGTAGTGCTGGAACATCACTGTCTGATTTCCAAGCACCAGTAGTACACCAAGGTTTCATGATTTCAGTTTTCCATATGTTTTATGATGCATGGAATTCAACATTCTTTTCGGCAAAGGCATCAGAAATCAGTAGTTACCTGAATTTTGGAAATGGCAGTTATGAGGTGATTCTCCCATCTTTTGTTAGCACATATCTTTTCATCAATCTGAATATCTCTGTTCCATAGTCAATGTTTGTTCCGATGATGAGACAGAACATGATTGTTAAAACATTCATGTTTATCTGATCAATTCCTCCAATTTTGGACGTCATACACTTATTTAGAATTTCCATCATTACTTGCCAAAAGGCAGGCAATTCATGCCTCTTGAATTCACTTATTTTTGTGATTTTCTTCTCGTAGCTCATCACTGCTTCAAGTTGCTCAAACATATATTCCTTTGAAGATACAGGGTCATAGTACTCAGATACAGGTAACTCCAAACATTCCCTTACTTTTTTTGGTGTGATTTTTAGAAAGATATCTCCCCATAGATGAGCGCTGAACTCATTAGTGTCTGTTTCATTCAAAGTGTGAACGAGTTACTGCAAGATGTGTTCTGGTGCTTCTTCTGATTTGACTAGGGCTTGTGCAAGAGTAGATCTTGTCAAGTATTCTATCAGAATTTGACATTTAATATCTTGATCTTCAATTTTTATGTTCAGCTTCTCGTTGTTGCTCTTCATTGGTACAAAGTTTTCTTCGTTAATGAGTGGGACAAAGTGTTTAATGGGTGGATTGTTGAGATTGACAGGGTTGATTGCGGCCATGATAACGATTTTTGGATTTGAGAGAAGGTTTTTAGGGTTCTTGCGCTGGATGATTTTGAAGAGGTGGGTTTTTGAGATAAAGGACGTGGGTGATAGACCGTGGATGGATAGTGTTTAAGTGGGTTAATGATGGTTTAAATGGGAATTAATTTTCTTTTGAAAGTGATAAAACCGTCAAAAATCTTTTTAATTTATCTATTAAGGTCTTGATGTATATCCTTTTATCAAAGGAATTTGATTGGTTAATGCTACCGCCAAATTTCACATTTTTCTTCCAGTGGGACCTCCTTTTGTGAAAGGTCTAATAGAATCCTTTGAAACTCTGTCTTTCATCTTTCTTTTGTCATCCAAAAACTCTGTTAGTTGATATCACTTGGAAGAATTTTTGAACAAGAATTTTGATGTTTTTATTGCATCAAAATTTTAACAGAAAGTCATCAGAAATGAGTGAGTGTTCATCAGAGAATTGAACAAGATTTTTTGTGATGAGAGGTAATGAGTAGAGTTTTAGAGTATACACATACTTTTCTGGTGCAACATCAGGTCTTTGTTCTTTTCTTCCAAAAAAAACTTTTGTTTTCATCATTATCATTCCCTTTTTTTGAAGATTCAACTGACCAGATTTTGGAGTCATTTTAAACTTTGTTTTATCAGAAACTTTCTTTTATATGTCAAAATATTTTGTTTCTGATAAACTTCATGTTTGTTTATCTTTGTTTTAACTACCCCATTTTTGTGTATTCAAGCCCTTTTACTTTCCTTTTTCTTTTCTTCCCCCTTTTTTTTGTTTTCTTCCTCCTTCATGAAACAACCTCTCTTCTTAATAAAGCTAGAATATACAAATACATTAAAACAAAAAAAAATAAAACTAGATAAGACCAAACCAAAGCATAATGAAAAACCAAAACTCATTTGTGTGCCCGGTGTACTGTGTGGTTGGGACAAGGGTAGGCTCATATATGTTTTCTTGCAAGACAACTTGAGCTCTTGGATACCAGTCTAGCCATATGCCTCCAAAGTCCAGTTGACTTGGGATCTCCTTTGTTAAGAAACGTGGGTAGATCAGAAAAGGACGGGAACAACACATGTTTCTTTCACTTGGGTTCCCTGGTGGACAGTTTTTGCGTTCCACCAGAATACTTGTAAGATAGTGGGGTGCAACCAGATGAATGCTGATAAGGCATAGCCAAGGGGGCTTTGCATCAGCATGTTGAGGATGGGCCTGCATCCTTGGTATTGAGGCTCATCAAGCCTCATCCTCACCCTCATGTTGTGAGTAGTGTGCAGTTCAAGTGGGAAGTGCCTAGTTTCAATTTCTCGAGCCATTTTTGTGAGGTGGAAGGTCAGTAGATTTTGAGTGAAGAGAAGAAGTTTTGATTGTGATAGTTGTGATAAAAAATTTATGTGAAGTTGGTTTAAATAAGTGAAAGTGATAGCTTTGTTATTAATGGACTTCACCAACTAAAAGATTTTATCCTTTTATTTTTTCTCTTCATAAATACACTAAGATCCTTCGTCAGATGCAAATGGTAGCTTGTGTGAGTGAAAGTCTTTGTGTATTTAAATTAGTGCCAAAAAAATTATTATATATATTTTTTTAAGAAAAGAAGAAAAAAATTATGTGCATTGGGTTGTGTTTGTATCTAATATGTTCAAAAGGAAAACGAGCACACATTAGATATTTTGAATTTTAACATATGGCTGACGAATTATCAATGAATAATCCATACCATGTTGATTTATCTGGTTTTCTGATAAGATATCAACTTTTCTGATAATCTTATCAGATTTTCTAATGATTTATCAGAATTTCTGATGGTCCATCAGAATTTCTGATATTTTACCAGATAAATGACTGATTCATCAGACACTAAGTTAATTTATCAAAATAACTAATGTGTATTAACGGAATATCTTATTTTTCGAATTTGGACTCGTTATTTTCCTTTTGTTATGGTGACAGGTTGTTTTCTGATTTTTCATCAAATTTTATGTTGACCATCACAAGTTTGCTGACCAGAAATTATGTCTTTTCATCTAACGGTTTTGTAAAGATGTCAGCAATTTGATTTTCAGTTGGCACAAGATACATTTCTATGTTACCTTTTTCAACATGATCTTTGATGAAGTGATACCTGACATCTATGTGCTTTGTTCTTGAGTGATGAACTGGATTTTCTGTGATGCTATTGCACTTTTTGAATCACACAAGACATGAATCTTTGTCAGATTTACTCCATAATCTTTGAGTTGAGTCTTCATCCATAGCACTTGTGAACAGCAACTTGCTGCTGCTATGTATTCAGACTCTATTGTTGATGTAGCAACACAATTTTGCTTTTTGCTTGCCCAACATACTAGCTTTTCTCCCAGCATTTGGCATGCACCAGATGTGCTTTTTCTATCGATTTTGGATCCTGCATAATCTGCATCTATGTATGCTATTAGCTCTAGACTGGTATCTTTGGGATACCAAAGGCCAAGTTCTGGTGTGCCTTTTAGATATTTAAAAACCCTTTTAACTGCTTTTAAGTGACAATCTTTAGGATCACATTGATATCTTGCTAGAAAACATGTAGCAAACATAATGTTTTGTCTACTTGCAGTTAAGTACAACAATGACCCTATCATTCCTCTATAGGTTTTAATATCTACACTTTTTCCTTCTTTATCAAAACCAAGTTTATTTCCTGTTGCCATGGGACTTTTTGAGACTGAGTTGTTTTCAAGTGAGTATTTTGTCAAGATTGTTTTTACATACTTAGTTTGACACAAGAAAATTCCATCATTTCTTTGTTTAACTTGTAAACCTAAGAAAAAAGTTAACTCACCCATCATACTCATTTCAAAATGGCTGGTCATTAATTTTTCGAACTTTTTGCAGAATTTTTTATTTGTTGAACCAAATATAATGTCATCAACATAAATTTGGACTAACAGTGTGTGACCTTTATGTGTTTTAAGAAAGAGAGTTGTGTCAATTGTAACTTTTGTGAAGCCATAATTGATTAAGAAGTTTGACAAAGTTTCATACCATGCTCTGGGGGCTTGCTTCAAACCATACAAGGCTTTGTTTAATTTGTAAACATGATTTGGAAATTTTGGATAAACAAAGCCTTCAGGTTGATGCACATATATTTCTTCCTCAATCTTACCATTTAGGAATGCAAATTTCACATCCATTTGATATACCTTGAAGTCTTTTGATGCTGCATAAGCAAGAAAGATTCTTACAACTTCTAGTCTTGCCACTGGTGCAAAGGTTTCATCATAATCTATCCCCTCCTGTTGACAATAACCTTTCACCGCCAGCCTTGCTTTATTCCTAGTGATCGTTCCATTTTCATCAGATTTGTTTCTGAACACCCATTTTTAACCAATGACAAACTTATTTTCAGGATTCCATACTTGACTTTTTTCAAATTGATCTAACTATTCTTGCGTGGCTTGTATCCAATCTGCATCATTTAGTGCCTCTTTGACAGATTTTGGTTTAATTATGCTTAAAAAGGCAGCATATGCACATTCATGTGCTGTTGCAGCTCTTGTTTTTACACCATCATCTATATTTCCAATGATGTCTAACTGAGCATGCCCTTTTATCCATCTGAGACAGACATGAGAGCTTGTTGATTCTGATGGATTTGATGTTTCTCCCTGATTGTTTGCTTCAGTAGGGAAGAGTGTATCAGAATTCTGATTTGCTCACAGATTTTCTGATAAAACTGTGCTATTCTGATTTTGTGTCAGAATTTCTGATGCATTTTCCATTTCTCCTGCAGAGTTACTACATGATTGCTCTTTTGATGTCCTTGTTAGATAATGATCATGTTCTAAAAATTCACTTAATATATTTTCAAAAGGTTGATTGAGGTTTTCTTGATTGTCAGAGGGGTCTAATTCTTTTAAATATTCATCAGAAAATGTTGTCTCTGTTGAATCATCAAAAGACACATATAGACTTTCTCTGATTATCCTTGTGTTTAGAATAAAAATCCTACATGCTTTTGAGGACAAAGAATAACCAAGAAAAATACATTTTTCTTCTTTTCTGACAAATTTCTTAAGACTTTCAAAACCATTGAAAACAAAACACCTACAACCAAACGTGTGCAAAAATTTTACACTTGGTATTCTACCATTTATGATGTGGTATGGGGTTTTATGTAGTCTTTTATTGATTATGGTTTGGTTTTGGGTAAAACAAGCATTTGCAATAGCTTCTGCCCAAAAATATGTGGGAAGTTTTGCATAAGCTAGCATTGTTCTGGCTGCTTCAACTAAGGTTTTATTTCTTCTTTCTACAACTCCATTTTATTGTGGGTTTTTGGAGCAGAAAAGTCATGAGATATTCCTTTGTTAATTAGGAAGCTCTCAAGTTTTGAGTTTTTAAATTCTGCTCCATTGTCTGTTCTGATCCTTCTCACAGTTAATTTTAAAAGATTTTCAATTTTTCTAACAAAGTTTATAATCAGATCAGGAGTTTCACTTTTCTATCTTAGAAATTCTACCCATGTGTATCTGGAATAGTCATCTACAATTACCAGAATGTACTTCTTTCCAGAAAAACTTCCGGTGCTTATGGGTCCACAAAGATCCATGTGCAAAAGTTCTAGATTTTGTGATATTGATGATTCAGAAATTGTTTTGTGTGAACTTCTTTTTTATTTACCCATTTCACAAGCTTCACACAATTTATCCTTCTTTGAGGATATGAATGGTAGACCTTTTACCAGTCCTTTTTTTGCTAATTTAGTCAGATTTTTAAAATTTAAGTGTGCTAATCTTTTATGCCATAACCAACTATTACCTTTGTTGGATTTTGAAAATAAGCATAGCTGAGGATGCTTGGTTTCTTCTTTAAAATCAAAGTAATAGATAGACTTTCTGGTCCTTTTTCCACTTAAGTAAATTTCATTGTCATCCAAACCAATTAGCAAACATTTTTCTGGTAGGAAGGTTACCTGAAATCCTTTGTCACAGAATTAACCACAGCTTAGCAGATTGTACTTTAAGCCTTCCACATAGGCTACTCTTTCAATGGTCAATGAACCATACTTTGTACATCAGTATCCAAATGTCCTCCTTTTTACTCGATTTCCGAAGTTAACTAATTTACCCAGTTTTGGTACAAAATTACCGAGTAAGCTCCTATCTCCAGTCATGTTCTTGGAGCTTCTAGAGTCGCAGTACCAGATCTGCTGCACATGATGGTCCTGAAATGGAAAAGTTAGAGGGTTTTTGGTACCCAGACTTGCTTGGGTACTTTTTCTGATGCATTCTTAAATAGGCTTCCTACTTTGGATGTGTTTTCATCAGAGTATGTGTTGCATTCTGATCCATGATCAGATTGTTGTAATTTTGTCTGGAGATGGTGTTGAATCAGTTTTAGGATATCAACACAATACAAGACTCCTTATCAGAAGATTCTGATACGTGGTCTTGAGATGGAAGTTTTGGATATTTTGGACAAGGTCCTTTTGATATCTTTGAAGATGTTTGTTGAAATGTGTCTTTTGAAATTACAAAAGAGTTATCAAAGCTTATTGATTCTATGCCAGATTCTGATGTTATTTTATTAGATCTCTGATCTGTTGCTTTTACAAAAACAATAGGATTTCTGGTATTTGACTAAACATAACCTAATCCTTCTCCTTTGTTTTTTTGAAGTTGTTTCAATAAAGTTGATGAACTCTTTTGACTGTTGAAAACCTTTTACATTTATTTCTTTGTCATAAATTTTTTGTATAAATTTTTTCTTTTGGTCTCGTAAAATTCAACTTTTACTTTGTTGTTTAAATTTTCTTCAATTAATAATTGGTTTTCAATTATAAGTTTGTTCAGAGTTCTTTGCAATTCATCTGATTTCTTACATTCTAGATTTTGTTTCACTTGAAGGTTTGTAGAGTCGGTCATAAATTTGTTTAGATTTTGTTCAAGATCAAAGTTTCCAATGTTTACCTTCAGTTCTGAGTTTGCAGTTTCTTCATCAGAAAGTTGTGTCATAAGACAAACATTTGCCATTTCTTCTTTATCTTCATCTGAAGAGTCATCTGTCGGCCATGCATCTGTTCCTGCTATCAGACTTACCTTTTGTTGCTTTTTGGCTTCTAATTTCTTTTTATAGTAAGCAACGTCTTTCAACTTCTGGTTCTTGCATTCTGATGCATAGTGACCCTTTTGCTTGCATTAGTAACAGACAACTTCTGCTTTCCTTTATCTTTCGTCTTTCCTTCCATCCTCCCTTTATCACTCTTCTGGTACTTAGGGCTTCCTCCTTTCAACCTTTGCTCAAATGTTTTAGTGAGTAGTGCAATTGCTTCAGCAAATGCAGAAAAATCTGATGAGGTATCAATATTTTCTGAATTTTGATAGTTTGAAGTTTGTGGATCAAAAGTTGGTACCTTTTGTGAGTTTGAGATAAGAGCTATAGATCCCCCTCTTTGATTTGATTCTTCATATATTTTCTCTTCTCTGGGGACAAGGATGCTATACAAGTCATGGAGACTCATATTTCCTAACTCTAAAGTGGAGGCTAAAGTCATGGTCAGACTTCTCCACTCTCTTGGTAGAGCATCTAAGAATTTTACATTCCTTTCATCATTTGATTTTTCAATTCCAAATTTCTTTAGCTCGTTTAAAAGGTTTTTCAAACCTATTATATGTTTCATAAAGATTTTCATTTGGTAAACTTTTAAATCTATCATATGAGGAGACACAGTTTGTTCTCTTGTTTCTTTTCATTCTTTCTCATCCCTCACAAAGATTTTCCAACTGATCCCATATTTCTTTTGCTGATGCGCATGCATCTACTTGAGAAAATATGTCATTTGGAAGTGCCATAATTAAAAGTGATTTGGCCCTTTCGTCTGCTTCTACCTTTTTTCTTATCATCATCACTCCAAAATTTTTCTCCTTTTGGAGAAAATGATGATGGTACTTCAGGTGAATCATTGGTTGCTGGTGTGCCTGGTATTTCAAGCATAGGTACATGTGGGCCACTCACAATGGATTGAAACAGAGCTCGATCATGTCCATTTAGGAAATTGACCATCCTGATTTTCCATTGGGGGTACTCCTCCCTGACTAAAGTCGGAGGCTTTGACATGGACCCTATGTTGAAAGCATTGTTCCAAGTTTGAAAGTTTGCCATATATAAATACAGGAAGAGAGCAATTGATCGTTTGAAAATATTTTATTCAATCTGCTTTGATACCAATTGTTGGTCCAAGTTGGACAAGAATAATTCCTTTATTGTAATATGGCAAGTGATTTCAATACTTGTGAAAATAGTGTGCGGAAATTGAAATCGGACTTTCAATGGCTAAAGCTCCTAATCTACCTAGAAAACCTCCCGCTAAGGATGACCAACCAAAATAGAAGATGGAACAAAGTGATGAAGTGCTAGATTGGAAACGACTCGACCTATCAACACCGAATCCCACGACTATTAGATTAATAGCAACTACGGTGCTAAAATCCTCCGGTCATGAAGCTAAACCTGAAAAATAACTGAAAACCTAGGAAACCCTAAACACGAATAAGTAGCCGGATCTGAGCTATCGGCCACCCAAACTACCAAACAACGCCTAGCTAATAACCTAGCAATCATGACTCATCCCTAGAGTTGCCAGAAAAGGATGCACACTATACTTCGTTGATTTTAATTAATTTTGTTAAACTTGAATTATCTCTAATCTCAAGCTCTAGACCGAAAACCTAATAGATTAACGAACCTAGAATGATCTAAATAGTCCAGATCAGACTGACAAGATCACCTAAACAAACAACCAATCACAACCAAGACAAGCATACAAATTCATAAACAATCACAAAACAGAAATATGTAAATCATCACAATTTAATCATTAGTCAAAACCGAATAGTCAAAACTTTAATCATAGTTCATCTAGGCCTATGTAGCATGAAAAGTTTAGCTACTCATATTCAACGCAACAAAAACTAGTTCAAAGCAAGCAAATTTAGAAAACATGTATTGAGTTCGAATGAAACCAAGAACAAATAAACCAAAGTCTAACCGAAAGCAAAAAACTTTAATCGCGTTCTTCAAATCCTAGCTTTCTCTTCACTCCAATTCCTCTCTTGATACGTTCTGCCATCGAACTCCCTTTTTTTACCGTAGGGTTCGAATGGTGTATTTAACTGCCCCCAAAACTGTCACGCCCCAACTTGCAGAGGAAGAAAAAAATACGGGATGCAACAGACACCTCTGGTACAAGCACATTGTTCATAAAGACACTACATTTTATTACTTACAAGACGTTGATTACATACTACATGTATGTTACAACTGTGTGTTCCCATGAACCACATAAGTCTTCTAAGCTGCATGCGTCTATATCAGGATTCGTCTACAAACACGTCTTGAACAACATACATGGATCACATCAGTCTCAAGTTACATGAAATGCATGTTAGTTTTAAAAAGGGTGAGCTAAATGCTACATGAGTTCCACTAGTTTAGTTGTTGTGTAACAATATGGATTCACAAGTTTAATTGCACTGGTCACAGTCACAATGACGATCACAATCATAGTCGCAGATGGAATTATACGAGTATAAGTGAAACCTTGACTGTTTCTCCCGGGCCGTGTCATCCAAGACACTCCCGGCCACTGGACCGTGTCACCAAGACACTCCCGGCCCATCAACTGCGTCACGTGCAGTTCAACGCCCCATAATAGTTATGCCTAACAACACAACCAAATTAGAACGAGTACAATAACCTAGTGCCGACATATCGTCAGTCGTGGCACTGAGTTGGTCAAACAGATAGTACTATCCACTGTCCACAGGCTTACGTTAATCACTTGTCTTGCAGTGGGGAGGTAGTTCGTGTGTTAGATAATTCACATCATATGTTGGTGTAATCAACACAGTTTCGTAACATGCCAATCATCTCAGAAACAGTATCACAGTTTAAAAGTGGTGGAGTGAAACACACTCCCAATTTGGTGTAATCAACACAGTTTTAACATGCAAGTCCCCAGAAAACAGTAAAAACAGTTTAAAAGCAGGGAAGTGAAAACTCACTCCCAACTTGGTATATCAACACAATTTGTAACATGCAAGTCCCCAGAAAATAGTAAAACAATTCAAAAGCGGGGAAGTGAAAACTCACAGTGCACGTAGTGGTCTTAACACAAGAGTGATCAAGCAACTGGATCAACTTTAATAACACACATGCAAGTATGGACTCAAATCATTATCTAAGTTGGTAATAGTTATAACTTGGATCTGGTCAGGAATTTTACTCTGGATTGAGTCTATAGGACACTGGTGTGGTGATGGACGTCAGGGTAGTATTAGTTTTCAGTTTGGCTTCCGGGCACCGTTTCGCGTGCCAGCCAAAGTCAGTAGTTTAACGTGTTCGGATAATGGTACGGGAATACCAATGATGCCAACACGTTGTTATTTAAGAATGACTAACTTTTCATCAAGGGAGTTTGAGTGTTTGGGGAGTCTAAGTTGCCCAAATTTAAGCTTCCATTTTCACCATCGGGAATTCCCCCGAACTGTCTTAGGACACTCCCATAGTGTCCAATTTGCCCGGGAATCCCCCGGAATACTCCCGGTGTTCCAATTATGGTGTTTGTCGGGTTGGGTTCAGTTCCCGATTCCGGCAGGTTCGTTATACGGTAAACCGCCGAAATTAATTTAAAATAACTCATTTTTAATTCCCTAAATTCCCATTTAATCTATAATTTGAATAAAAATCTGTAAATTTTTTATGTAACTCAGTAAAAATCTGTATATTTTGGGAAAAAAAATTTGGGAATTTATTTTGGCATTTTACTTATTTAAATAAATTATTTATAAAACCATTTTTAACCACATAATTATCATTAAATACCATCAGCACTTCAAAAATTCCCAACAAATTCTTGAACATCCCATACATGTCCAGGAACGTCTCATAAAAATTTGAGATTTTTCCGATTTCGTTTCAGTGCGTTCTCGGCTACCGAAAACTCGCAAAAACGCGGATTTTTAACCTAAATCAAAACTCAATCACTGGACTCCGAATTTTTCCAGAACATTCCCCATATGTTCCTTAGTGTCTTTGTAAAATTTGGTGATTTATTGAATTCGTTTGGTAATTTTTCCGAAATTCTTTCTGTAAAACAGTCAAAAATCACCAAAAATAGTAGAAAATTCCAAATATTCTAAAATTTTAGTGGACCTTCCTGACAATACCCTACATCACCAAACCAAATTATAGATAAAACAAGATTATGCCTATGCTAGTTTCAGTTCTCGGATGGTATACCTAGCAAAAGCTTCGTTTCCAAGCGCTTCTTGTGAGTCCAGAAGTGGGTGGGTGCTATATTCAGTACCTACACATCAAGTACAATCAAAATATGCTAGAACTTAGGTCAATCAAGCTTTATTTTCTTGTTTTTCGGTTAATCGAATAGTTATGCGATTTTGTCGAATATGTGTTGATTAGGGCATTAAACCCCAAAGATTTGTGACCATGGCTGCCATATAACACCAGGGAAATACTAAGGTGTTCTTATTCAGCCCATAAAAATGTTTAAACCTTCAAAAATCTTGGGTTAAAATGAGTTTTTCGGCTAGAATCGCGTTTAATCAAGAAAACAGGGTTAAAACTATAAAAACCAAGGTTTATACCTTTGATTTGTTGAAGTTTAAGATGAAACTCAGCTGGAGAAGATGACGAATTGCAGATTTTTTTGAGAGTTTCTTGTGATTTTTTGGAATAAAAATGGAATAAAAATGAAAAAAAATAAATAATATATAAAGGGGGGGGGGGGGGGGGTTGGGTGTGGGTCCCAAGGGGACACCTCGTGCTTCGTTATACGTGTTAAAAGATGATGTTTATCTTTCGTTTGCGTTTAGGTTCGTTTTCGGGTCTCGGACGCGTTCTCGATTTGCGAAACGGGCTCTGTTTTTCGCGTTTTTAGTGTCAAAAGACTCTGTTTTAAAAACTGAGCATAACCGTCTCAAAATCCAAGCATGGTTACGTTTTAATCATAAAAGTCCCGTATGACGTTGGTTTAAGTGTTTTTAAGCTTGATCGACCGTTCCTTGCACATTTGTTTGCCTTATGTTATGCCCGAAACGAAGGTGTTTCCCTAACCGGGAAGCTGCTTCGTTTTGCGTGCCCGGGCTTCGATTACTTTTAAACCTTATGTCATAGTCTATAGCACAATACTAAGTTGTTTCTGGAACTCGGAATCTTAAATGATGCTACCGGTAACCTAATAATCAATGTAAAAGGTTTAATGCGCTGTTAAACGTCAAGTCTCCGTTTAACACGTTATTCAAGGCTAAGGGCACCAAACTCGCATTGTTGGTCCTTAATAATGTCATAATAACTATGACGTGCTCTCAGATTCCTCCGAGACATAACCGAGATTGTTTAGCATAGCACACAAGTCATGCAATTTGCAAAGTTTACGCGCAATTATTGTTTTAATCATGCTCAACGTTTAGGACCAATTAAGGTGTACCTGTTTGGTCATGGGTATCACACATAATTATAACAATATCATGATACACATATCCCGTCCGGTTACTACGGACTTATACCAATCAAAGTTTACCGGAATTTTTCATAGTTATCACAAAAACCCTCGTGAGCCACTTGTCTTTTTGTGTTTAGTCAGCCCAAATGCATGCTAACTTCCAATTTTCTTAAGCCCAAATTATTAAGTTTTCTTATTTTAAACCCTTGATGGCCCACCATTCAACTTACGTAATGCTTGAAAAGGATCACGTCCACCTCCTTTGAATGGCCTACATATTAGAACCCAATAAATTAGTGCATTAGAAATTTCGTTGACCATTAATTACACATCTACCTTATTTCATTAACATCACAATCCAAGAATTTATATTTTTACTGTTGAAAACATTTACTAGATATATGATACTAATAAAACAAAACGCATGGATCATCAAAAAAATATATTCAAGTTTTACTCACGGTCTCAAAAAATATATTCAAGTTTTACTCGCAGTCTCAAATTTTGTTAGAATGCATCATTTCTACTCATGGTCTCTTAAAATTATTAGAATCCCAAATATAAACCTACTACGAGTAAAATTCAACCAATAGTCACCAAAAACTCTAACAAGTGTAGGAAATATTATATAAAATATGTATATTTGAGACCATATCATGATGCTTGTCTTTCATCTGATCCTCTATCTCCCACGTGAACTCCGGTCCACGCTTAGAGTTCCAACGAACCTTAACGGTTTGTATCTTGCTGTATCTCCGGCTCTTAACCTCCCCGGTCCATAATTTTGAATGGTTCTTCAATGAACCGTAGTTGTTCATCCACTTGGATCGCGTCCAATGGAACGACTACTGTTTCATCCACCAAACACTTTTTCAGATTTGAAATGTGAAAAATATTGTGAACTCTACTGAGTTCATCTACCGGCCCAATCTTCTTCGTGATCTCAAACGGGCCTACGCAGCGTGGGTTTAGCTTGCCTTGTTTACCAAAACAAATTACACCTTTCCGGGATGATACCAAAGTCGATGACGCATCCCTAATCATGTCTTCGAGAGTCTGATTGGTGCGTTTGGCCAACGGTCTAGGGTTGGTAAGCGGTACTCATATCCATGCGTGAACCTAGTGACTTCTGTGCTGATCGCCATAGGTGAGATGCAAAACGTGGATCATGATTCGAGATTATTGACTCTAGCACCCCATGCCTGGCCACTGTCTTCTTCATGTAGACTGCGGCAAGTTTATTAAACTTATCTGTCTCTTTGATTTCTAAAAAGTGGGCTGATTTAGTTAGACGATCTATGATAACCCAAATGGTATCATTCCCACTAGGTGTCCTTGGTACGTCCGTAATAAATTCCATAACAATTTGTTCCCGACTCCATACTGGGAGCTTTGGTTGTTACAGTAACCCTGATGGTTTCTGATACTCGACTTTAACCTTAGAGCAAGTCAGACACTTGCTTACGTAGATGGCGATTTTAGCGTTCATGTTTGGCCACCCGTATATTGTCTTGAGGTCATGATACATTTTATCTGAACCTGGATGGACAGAGTATCTAGATTTGTGGGCTTCGTCCATTATGAGCTCTCTCATATTCATAGAGAGGAACCCATATACGGTTCATGAAGTATTGAGTGTCGTCTATTTTCACCTCCCAATCATGCTCCATCTTGCATAGTGACTCAGCTTTCATGTTCTCTTCTTTCACGTCTTCGATCTACGCTTTACGATTTTGTTCGGGTAAATCATAGTGGATGGTGAGTTGTAGTGCTCGAACTAATCTGGGTTTTAGATGTTCCTTTCGGCTAAGGGCGTTGGCTACCACATTAGATGCCCGGTGGTACTGGATGGCACATTCATAATCATTCAAAAGTGTTGCATGTTCAGCTCATTCTGATTAAAAATGTGTTGGAGGCTCTTATGATCCGTATAGATAGTGCACTTCATACCATACAAATAGTGTCTCCAGATTTTCAGTGCGAACACTTCTGCTCCTTACTCCAAATCGTGAGTAGTGTAATTTTTCTCGTGTACCTTTAATTATCGGGATGCATACACGATGACCTTATCATGTTGCATAAGTACACATCCAAGTCCTTGGATTGAAGCGTCACAGAAGACAACGAAATCGTCTGTTCCTTCTGGCAAAGACAGTATGGGTGCATTGCAGAGCTTTTGCTTCAGCAACTGGAATGCTTCTTCCTGCTTATCACCCCAGATGTACTTTGAGCTCTTCAGAGTTAAGGTTGTGAGTGGTTGCGCAATTTTCGAGAATCTTTCAAGGAAGCGGCGGTAAACCCATAAATTGTCGAACTCCTGTTGGCGTCCTAGGCGCCTCCAAACTTTTGATTGCCTCTATCTTAGTTGGATCAACGTGGATACCCTTTCCGTTTACTATATGCCTGTGGAACTGGACTTCACGAATCCAGAATTCACACTTAGAAAACTTGGCATACAGTTTCTCCCATTGGACTTCTCAAATTTGTCAAGGTAAGGCTTACACAAGCGGTTCATAAGATCCATAAACACCATGGGTGCGTTAGATAGACGAAATGGCATGACCAAGAACTCGTAGTGGCCATACTAGGTGACGCTGTCTTAGAAATATCTTCTTCTCTAACTCGAAGCTAATGATACTCCAACCTCAAATCTATCTTCTAGTAGTAGCTTGACCCTTGCAGCTGATCAAATAGGTCGTCGATTCGGGGTAAGGGTATCGATTCTTGATTGTAACCGTGTTAAGCTCTCGGTAATCAATACACATGCGTAAAGTTCCATCCTTCTTCTTAACAAACAAGACTAGAGCTCCCATGGCGATGAACTGGGACGGATAAAACCCTTATCCAATAACTCATGTAGCTGAGTAGATAATTCTTGTAGTTCGAAAGGTGCTAGACGGTATGGGGCTCTGGCAATTGGAGCCACATGATTTGCCAGTGGAATCTTTAATTTGACTTGCCTATGGGGTGGAAGACCAGGAAAGTCTTCAGGAAAAACACTAGGGAAGTCACACACGATAGGAATGTCCTCGACCTTCTTCTCGTCCGTTAACTATTCAGTGATAAGAGCAAAAATAGCTTGTATAAAGGAAATGATGTCCGTGACGACATCACTTCGCTCACCCTGAATAAATAGAATTTTTCCGCTAGAAAGAGGGATGCAAATAATCTTTTCACGAAAAACTATTTCGGCTCGGTTTTCAAACAACCAGTCCATACCAACTACCACGTCGAAACTACCCAACGTAGTTGGCATAAGGTTTATGTCGAACGTGTGACCAGCGAGAGATAGCTAGCACCCATTAAGAATGTGAGTTACATCTACTAGTCTACCATCGGCTAATTCTATGGTGTACTTGGTTTCTAGAGACACATGGGTAACGTCTAATAGTTTTCTAAACGACTCTGATATGAAAATCCTATCAACACCGATATCAAATAACACATTTGCAAAATGATTGTTTAGTGGGAGCTTACCGGTTACAACATTGGATTCGTTTCTTGCTTCGCCTTTTTCCCAAGGTGAAGGCGCGTCCTTTAGCTCCACCATCATTACCCCTGTTACTGTTATTTTTGTTGTTCTGTATCTGGCGTCTGCCACTACCATTTCCCTTGCTCAGCTGTTGGCAATCCTTCTTAAAATGAGTGTCGCTACCACACCGATATCAAATAACACATTTGCAAAATGATTGTTTAGTGGGAACTTATCGGTTACAACATTGGAGTTGTTTCTTGCTTCACCGTTTACCTAGGTGAAGGCGTGTCCTTTAGCTCCACCATCATTACCCCCGTTGTTGTTATTTTTGTTGTTCTGTATCTGGCGTCTGCCAGTGCCATTTCCCTTGCTCAGCTGTTGGCAATCCTTCTTAAAATGAGTGTCGCTACCACACTGGTAGCATGTTCTTGTGACCCATGGTTGCTGGGGTTAACACACTGTCCATAGTGATAAAGGTTGCACTTATGTTTGTTTCCTGCGTAGTCGTCTTGGTTCTGGGTGTTGTTATTGCCACTAGATGACTATTTGTTGTAGTTTTAGTTATTGTTTTAGTTGTACCTCTTCTGAGCACCCTGTTGAACCAGATCAGTAAACGACTGTTTGGTGGAGTTACCATCCCACTTTCTTTTGTTATCAGGGGCATTCGCAGCTGCGCCCATCTTGGGTAATTTACCCTGTTCCACAGCTTGACATTTAACTTGTGTGCGAGACGAACCACTTGTTGAACGGTGACATGATTGCTTGACATAACCAACCCTTGAATCTTAGGGACCAACCCACAGATATACAGCACTATCTGCTTGTATACAGGTCGTGCTATGTCGGGACAGAGGGAAACTATGTCGTAGCGCTTAGAGGTGTAAGCTTGCACCACAGAACCTTGCATCTTCAGATTCCAAAGCTCTTATTCCAACTAATGTATCTGATCCTGATACATTGTTGAAAACCGGTGTTTTATTGTGTTTAATTTTACAGTTTTACATAACTTTTAGTTTCGAGTGGCCTACTTTTAAATTAGAATTGTGTTTTGCAGGACTAACGGAGTTTAAGGAGCTATTCAGGAGCTATACGGGGCATCGGGATTGAACAGGATCAACTAGGGATGCGAAATAAACAAAACAGGAAATGAGGCATTGCACTTTATGTTGCCGACGCCACCAGGGCTGGCGGCGACGCCCATGCGTCGCTGGGATTCGCGTAGATAGTGTAACATAGCGTTGGTAGAAAGTTGCACATTCTAGGAGGTGTCAGCGACGCCAGGGGGTATCGGCGGCGTTGCCTCCCGGTGGGTACGAAAATAATCGTGAACCACAAAACAACAACCAACGGAACGAGGTCGACGGTAACAATTTTAACAATAATGCCAATGGTAACCGGATTACGCAATTCGTGGGTGGAGGTAATCAAAGGGGTAATCCAAGACCAGTCAACCAAGAGGTCATCGGTCTGTAACGTAATCAATGACCGCAACCGAATTAAAGAGTTCAAGGTGTGAATTAGTGGTTTAGGCCGATTGTGTCCGATAATGTTTCGCCAATTGTATCGCCACCAATGGGAAGACGTGCTTTTAATTGCAAGCCATATTATATCAATCTCTTACCACACTTTCACGGCGTATCTCATGATGAGTCGTATACACATTTGGCTGAGTTTTCCGCTTTATGTGAAATGAAGGGCGATCATTACTTCTCACACATTGAGGTACGATTGCGGATGTTTCAGTTTTCTTTAAAGGACAAGACTAAGCAATGGTTCATGAAATTGTTGGCCAATAGTATTCGAACATAGTAAGAAATGGAACACGTATTCTTGGACGAATGTTATCCAATGGATAAAACGGATGATGCTAGTGATGAAATTCGAATATTCTGGCAACAATCAGGAGAACCATTACATGAAGCCTTTTCTCGTTTCAAAGAGTTGATCTTGAAATGGCCACATCATCAGATCGAATTGTGGGAATTGGTGAAGATTTAGTTAAGGGGTTGCATACGAAAGAAGGAAAGTATCTTCAATCTACTTGCAATGGCACCTTGCTCAACAATAACGAAGAAGACGATTGGGATTTTCTAGAACGAATGGGCAAGAGTTCCAAAGCCGATGAGTCGGCCGATCGAGCTAAAAAGCACCCAATTTCAACATCTCTTCCCGATTTAGATTTGAGTACTAAAGATTGAATTGACACATTAGAACAGGAATTAGCCCTATGAATAGGAAAGCTGTTGGCGCGGTACAATTTGCCATGTGTGAGGAATGTGGAGATATTGGTCACTGGGCCGATGATTGTCAAGTGAATATAGCTCAAACTACCGAGGACATGAACCAAGTTTATGGGGATCGAAGACCTATGACATGAATTCCAACACGTACCTACCACCCCGGTTAGAGGAATCATCCCAGCTTCAAGTATAGGAATGCATCAAACCAAATGATCCGGATATCCAACCAGGTAATCAAAGTGGCTCATCATATCAAAACTGACAAGGCGAAAACCAAGGGGGTTACCAACGCAACAATTACAACCAAGGGGGTGGTAACCAAGGATATCAAAACCGGTATAACGCTTACAACGAGGTTACAACCAAGGGGGTAATAGTAGCGGGTCGACGAACAATCAAAGTGGCGGTGATGACTTAAGTTCAAAAATGGATGCCATGTTAAATATGATGAAGGAGACAAGGAAAGAGAATGAGGCGCAGGATAAGTCGCACGAGGAAATGGCGGAAGATTGCCAAGTGACACCACCATGAACCCTAAGCATCAAGGGTCCAACTCGAAGTCTACAAGTGAGGTACCTATTAATAAAATTTCTTTATGTAGTGGTCAATTCCTTGACAATGGTGTTGAGTCACCATAACCCCAGTTTGTTGAATGTGTGGGGGAAGATCTTAGCGATGAGGAGTTTGGTGAGAGTCAAACGGGTCAAACTAAGAATGTTTCTAAAAATGACAAAAAAAAAAACCCGTTTTGGTCGTTCCAGTCCCAAAGGCTAAGAAAATGGGTGTGGAGGTTAATACCCCCTTATCCCAAAGCTTTGTTCGGACCATCTAAGAAGGTGGTAACGAAACGTGGGCCACATCAAGAAGAGATGTGGGAAATTTACAAACAAGTAAAATCAGTTTACCACTCTTAGATGCCCTTAAACAAGTACCCTCCTATGCTAAGTACTTGAAGGATCTATTGTAACAACTCTCCACAACACCCCAAACCGAGCAAAAAATGAAGAACCGGACACACCAATCGAAACTTGACATGCAAAACGAGGAATCCCACCTGGGTAGCCCAGGCGCCACGCGCTAGAGACCATTGTCTAAGTCGCGACGTGCGGGATAAGGCAAGTGACACATATCTCCGTTCGTGACGA
The DNA here is from genome assembly GCA_947069175.1 of Scalesia atractyloides. Lineage (NCBI taxonomy): Eukaryota > Viridiplantae > Streptophyta > Magnoliopsida > Asterales > Asteraceae > Scalesia > Scalesia atractyloides. The sequence continues at coordinate 19,191,870 of CAMTDV010000005.1, read as the reverse complement.
GTGGCAAGCCTATACCCGTTACGAGGCTAACCTAGCCCTAGCTAGGTGTCTCAAGCGCCACGCAAGAGGAAACCAAGAATCCCGCGCGACGCGCGGGAGAGGCCAAATTCGGGTATAAGAAGGCAGGCCTGGGACTGGAAAATCTGCACCTGTTCGATCGAACTTCTCTGATCAGAACTCCCTTTATCCCCGTTTCTCTAAGCAACACCCCCTGAAACCCCTAAACCTGTGAAACGCTGCCCGTTGTAAGTATCTTAAGCCCCAATCACTAATTCGTTACCCTACCCGATTGATTTAGACATCAACGCATGTCAATGCTCTGCCCGACTAAGTTCGTTGGGGATCTGTCTCGTGTTGTATGGCTAAAGTGATTTGGGTAATTTACTAACACGCATGCATTGTGGGTTTTTAATAGACACCCAGGAAAGTAGTCAAGAATTGTCACCAGGAAGTCCGTAGAAATACCTAAGTTTTCAATGTGAGTACATTCTCTTTTTTCAAATCTATTTGTGAGTCAAAATGTTTTACCAAAACCTCAAATGTTTTATTTATGCTTAACAGTGTTTGAGTTTATGTGTTCTACAATTACTGCCAGTATGTTGGGGTTTGGTATACATTATTTTTAATCCGTTACCATTGGACGAAAATTTTGCCAATGAGTAATATGACCCACAAGTCAGGTGTTGACAGTACTGAATGAGTAACTATGTAGATATAAACATTATAATCACTCATGCCCTCAATTATGTAAAGCTATAAAAACTTGTTTTGCTTAAACTGGGAGGCACTCGTCAGTATTTCTTGCTGATAAAATGTTTTTAAACGCGTTCAGGTAACTTAATGCGAAGCTAATAGAAGCCAGCTGGAGAGCACTGAAGGCTTAGAAAAGTGGCTACAAAAGTTACCTAAATAAAAAGGAGTTTATGTTTTCCATAAATTAGGGTTATCCCTACAAATGTATTGTACTTGAAACTGGGGCTTTGTCCCATTTGTTTATTTATAAAAGTTTGGTGTTTTGAAACTTTGATAATATTTCCTAACTACGATCCTGATGTCTCATTTCCGCTGCCAAAATTAATAAACACCGGTACCACCTGACTGCTCCCGGGGTAGGGGTCGGGGGTTGCGACAGTAGGTGGTATCAGAGCTATGCCACTGGTTTAAGCCGTTTAGGTGTTCTTCTAAAATACCTAAATTTTAATCAATTGTGTTAGGAAATATCCGTGACTTCTATGTTATTCTGTGTAAATATGAATATCATTATTTTGTGTTATTTTGACAAATTCTTTAGTTTACAGTATGAGTGATCAGGGTACTTCTGACGCTTATCGTCATCTACCTCATTCTCTCATGGATGAAGGAACATTCCAGCCAACCCTCGAATACACTGCCAATTCCAAAGATATCTTTGTTTTCAATGCCAATCCACAAAATCTTTTCCCCCTAAAAAGAGAGGTTGGTTTAATAGAGCCAAAGGAGAAAGGAGGAAAAGAATGAGACAAGCACAACAACAAGCCCTAGCAGTTAAAACTGAGAGAAATACCCAAAACCCAGAAGTTAGATCCTTATGGGAAGAAGAGTTGGGTAGACAGTTAGCTGATTTTCACATGTTTGGAAATATAGGAGGAGAACCTAATTTCAACCAAGTAGCAAATCCAGAACCACTGTTACTTCCTTTATTTACTGACCAACCCATAAAATAGTCACCTAATATATATATATATATATATATATATATATTATATATATATATATTTATATATATAGGATTCGGTTCAAGAGAGAACCAATCCTAGTTACGAGAACCATGAGAACTCCTATAATCCAATAACATATTTACACATCACCCATAACCAAATTAAATCAAAAGGGTTTTTTAGTCTTTTACTTCCCATGGTACATCTTTTCTCTCTCTTCTATTTAAAAGTTAACATGTCACATCTTTTCTCTCTCTTCTATTTAAACTCAACATGTCATATCTTTTACCTCTCTTCTATTTAAAATTCAACATGAGACATCTATTAAGTCGTGATTTTTGGGGTGAGTTCGTTTGGTAAGATCCTCAAATTTCGTAAACCCAAATCGGGGTGTCGGAGGCGTAAAAAGATGACTGGCGTAAAAAAAATTTGTAAAAAAGTTTTTGAAAAAAAATTGTAAAAAAAAGTTTTTGTAAAAACAAATATTTTTATTTGACGTAAATATTTTTTGTAAAAAAGTTTAAACCCGTAAAAAATTATTTTTTTTGTAAAAAAAAATGTTTTTTAAAATCACGCATAAAAAAGTTTAAACCTACGCGTAAAAAAGTTTAAAACCGGAGCGTAAAAAAAGTTTAAAACCAAGCGTAAAAAACATTTATACCGGCGCGTAAAAAAACATTTATACCGGCGCGTAAAAAAATTAAAACTGCGCGTAAAAAAGTTTAAAACCGGCGCGTAAAAAAATTTTAAACCATTGCGTAAAAAAAGTTTAAAACCGGCGCATATAAAAAGTTTCAAACCGGCGGGTAAAAAAAATTTAAAACCGATGCGTAAAAAAAGTTTAAAACCGCGCGTAAAAAAAGTTTAAAATCGCACGTACAAATTTTTTAAAACCGCGCGTAAAAAAAGTTCTAAACCGGCGCGTAAAATAAGTTTAAAACTGGGGCGTAAAAAAGTTTAAAACCGACGCGTATAAAAAGTTTAATATCACGCGTAAAAAAAGATTAAAACCGGCGCGTTAAAAGAGTTTAAAACCCGGCATAAAAAAAGTTTGAACCTGCGCGTAAAATGTTTAAAACCGGCGCGCAATAAAAGTTTGAACTCCAACGTAAAATAATTTTCTTACTGCATGATTCAAAAATAATATTAATTAATTCACATAAATAACATTACTTAAATCACATTAATTAAATCACAAATATTAATTAAAACACAATAATTACAATTACTTTATTGTCTTTTAATCTCATCCATTAAAACACTTTCGATCAATGGCTTATATTGGTTCCTACGGTTCTCACAACTCAAGGTGGTTCTCATTTTACCCACCCCCTATATATATATATATATATATATATATATATATATATAGGGTAAGGTTATTGTAAAAAAGACCAAAAGTGTGAGAAAGGTAAGAAAGAATCTCAGCCATTAGATCTAAATTAATTGAAATAGGTAATTAAGTAATTTTATCATTCATTTAATTAATTCAAAACCTTCCATAAACCGCCACCCTAATTTATAGGAATACCGAATAACACTGCAAACACCATTCAGCACGTATATAACACCATTCAATAAGTATATAACACCATTCAATAAGTATATAACACCATTTTAAAGATCTCTATAAAAAACTACGAATAACACTGCAACAACCATTCAGCGCATATATAACACCATTCAATAATTATATAACACCATTCAATAAGTATTTAACACCACACAATAATTATATACACCATTCAACACATATATAACACCTTTCAATAAGTATATGACGCCATACAATAATTATATACATCATTCAACACATATATAACATCATTCAATAATGAACTGGAACAAAAAACCATTAACTGAAACATTCGATTGAACGTAATTTTTTTCTGTATATGAGTATAGTAATATGGTACTCATATTAAAGATTAAGAAACACTCGTTATTATCGTGTAATTTTTTTATAAAAACGAGTTACGTGTAAAAAGTTATTGGCGTTTAAAAAATAAAAGGGGAACTTGCATGTGGATTGCATGTGACTTTCTAAAACTAAAAATGTTAATTTTACCTTTAAACCCTTAATCTAGAAAATTAATTATTTTAGTTGTTATACTATTTATAAGATTGCCATCAAGATCTCAACCATTAGATTAAAGATCTAATGGTTTAGATTCTTTCTTACACTTCTCACACTTTGGGCCTTTTTCACAGGATCCTCTATATATATATATATATAGGGTAAGGTTCATGCGAGAACCACCTTTATTGCGAGAACCGCGAGAACCACCTTTATTGCAAAATAAAATCTAAAAAATATCAAAAAAGCACTCAAAATTTTTTTTAATATTTTTTTTAAATTGCTATATTGCTTACCCCTAAAAAAAACTTTTTTTTTCGAGTAACAGTTATCCATGCATATGTGCATATGTATCATAACTTTGACAAATTCCGTAATATATTATCAGTAGTAGACAATTGCACTTTAATTTACAATACCATCCGTAATACACTACTTTTTACATTACCAATATTCAAAATGCAGATGTGCATCATTTGTATAACCAATATATAACGTGTTTTGGTACAAAAAGTTTGTGTTTTTGAATGATGAAGTAGGCTCATATACATGTTTTTTGGTTAGTTATATCTAGTGGTTGATAGTTTGGTTATAGTTGTCACTTTATGATGTAATATGTTGATTGGATAATATAAATGGTGATGATATACATGTAATAAAGTGAAAATATTGGTATGGGTATTGTATTATAGATTGTAGAAGGTAATGGTATTGTATTATGGATGGTAGGAGGTAATGGAAGTGTATTATAGATGGTATGATAGATGAAAGAAAATGTGTATTCAAAGTAGTGTACCAAAACACCTTATTTCATGTTGATACATATAGATGCACATGTGCATTTATAATATTGGCAACGTAAAAAGTAGTGTATTACAAATGGTAGTGTAAATGAAAGTACAATTGTCTAATATTTGTAACATATCACGGAATTTGTCGAAGAAATAATACATATGCACATGTGCATGGTAGTGTATTATGGATGAAATGATGGATGAAAGAGAAAGTGTATTCAAAGTAGCGTACTGAAACAACTTATTTCATGTTGATACATATAGATGCACATGTGCATTTCTAATTTTGGTAACGTAAACATTAGTGTATTACACGTGGTAGTGTAAATGAAAGTACAATTGTCCAATGTTTATAATGTATTATGGAATTTATCAAGGAAATGATAAAAATGCACCATGTGCATGAATAACTGTTACTCAAAAAAAAAAATTTTTTTGAAAACAATTTTATTTTTTTGGTGTTGACAAAATATAGCGAAATTTTCAAAAAAATATAAAAAAATTTAAAAAGTTTTTTGTGTGTTTTTTAGATTTTTTTAGGAATTAGTGTTTGTGTTCACACTGGTTCTCGCGGTTCTCACAATAAAGGGTGGTTCCCAACAGATCCTTATCCTATATATATATATATATATATATATATGTGTATGTAATTTTGTTACTTTGATAAAAAAACTAAAATAGATATAAAGCAATATACATCACCTATATATATATATATATATCAATGCATAGCTACTAATGTTTGAATCCCAGTTATGTTTGTAATAGATGCATATATATATATGGAAAGAGTAAAAGTCGCAATGCTCGACGATTTTGATTCACTGTGTTTGAGTGATTATTATTTAATTGATTCTGTGATATTAATACTTGATAAATGTTTACAATTCAGATGTCAGACGAAGTAAATAAGGAAATCCAGAATAACGATAATAACGAGAATCAAATGAATAAAAGTGCTTTCAAACACATAGTGGCCCAAGGATCATAGATGCCATGCCCTATATTATCGATACTATTAAAAAGGCAGAAATGATGATTCCAGAAACGGGAATAAACGTGTACCCCCTGAATCAAATCGTAGCGGGAATGTAAATCACAAATTGTTAATCCCAGCTCCAATTCCAAAAAGAAGAAGAACCGTCTCATATTGTTGTTCTTATAAAGAATTATTATCATGCAAACCGATAGAATTCTCAGATAATGAAGGAGCTATTTCAGCTTTGCGCTGGATAGAAAAGACAGAAGCAGTCTTAAAGATAAGTAAATGTGCAAATGAAGATAAAGTCATGTATGCTTCTAATCTTTTTAAAGATGCAGCTTTAGAGTGGTGGAATACCATTCTTCAGTCCAAGGGAAGTGACAAGGTGTACAATATGGAATGGAACAACTTTAAGGAAATAGTTGAAAGGAAATTTTGTCCTCCTAATGAAAAGGAACAGATTGCTAATAAATTCCTAAATTATAAAATGATCGGGGTAGATTATAGAGAATATACTGCCACATTCTTTGAATATGCAAGGATTGTACCAACCCTGGCTTCACCAGAATCAGTATTAATCTTCCGTAACATCTGGGGATTAATCAATGAGATCAGACATGTAGTCAAGGCAGCCAGACCACAAACCATAGAAGAAGCAGTGGAACTAGCAAACACCTTGAAAGATGAATTGGTACGTACGCAGGAAGAAAATAAGAAAAGGAACCTAGCGCACAAGATCACCCAGGAACTACGTTATAGTAATTCCTATCGCGGGAAAGGAGCAAGTTCTTCCACCACCATGTAAGTACTGCAAAAGGAAACATTCAGGAAATGCTCTATATATTGCAACTTCTGCAAAATATCAGGCATAAGGAAAAAGACTGTAGAAAGAAAGCTAGCAATGGGCTATCCTTCAATTGTGGAGAAGCTGGTCATATTTAACCGAACTGTCCAAAACTAGCTCTAGCAGCAAACAACCAAGCAAAGAAAACAGAAGGACCTAAGAAGAATGCCAGAGCATTCGTACTGACCGCCAAAGAAGCCAAGATGATCTCGGATGTGATTACCGGTACGTTTTTAGTTAATGATGTTTATGCTAAAGTATTATTTGACTCTGGTGCAAACCAAAGTTTCATAAATACTTTCTTCTGTAAACTTCTCAATCAACCATTAACTAAACTTCCCCAAGACTGCCTGGTGGAAACGGCAAATGGAACTTCTATCAAAATAAGCGAAATCATGCAAGGAGCAAAGATAGAAATTTTAAGTCATAAATTTACTGCTAACCTTTTTTCAATGGATCTAGCCGGATTCGATATCGTGCTAGGAATGGATTGGTTGGTAGCCAATCAGGCAAGCATATTATGTGATCAAAAGTTTGTAGAAGTGAATGCACCAACCGGTGAGAAGATCACAATTAAAGGAGACAAGTCAACAAACCAACAAAGTTCATCTCGGTAATGAAAGCTGCAAGTTATATATGGAAAGGAGGAATGGTGTATATGATTTCCATAATCATTAACACTAAAGGAAAAGAATTAAAAGATATTCATGTAATATCTTAATTCTCTGATGTTTTTCCAGAAGAATTGCATGGATTACCGCCAGATCGAGAGGTTGAATTCAGAATTCATCTAATACTAGGAACAACACCAATTGCCAAAGCCCCATATCGCCTAGCACCAATGGAGATGCAGGAATTGAAGAAACAACTAGACGAATTACTAGAGAAAGGTTTTATACAACCTAGCTCATCGCCATGGGGAGCACCGGTTTTTTCGTCAAGAAAAAGACGTATGAATGCGTATGTGCATTGATTACCGAGAATTAAATAAAGTGACAATAAAAAATCGGTACCGTTACCGAGAAATGATGATTTGTTCGATCAACTCCAAGGAGCCCGATTCTTTTCTAAGACCGACTTACACTCAGGATATCATTAGTTGAAGGTACAGGAAGAGGACATTACTAAAACTGCTTTCAGAATAAGGTACGGTCATTATGAATTTACAGTCATGCCATTTGGTTTAACCAATGCCCCAGCTGCATTTATAGACATGATGAATGTGATATGTAAACCATACCTGGATAAATTCATAATTGTCTTTATAGACGATATTCTAATTTACTCTAAGAGTAAGGAAGATCATGTTGGGCATTTGCATATACTCCTGACATTGCTGAGAAAGGAAAAGCTTTATGCAAATTCTCAAAATGTGAATTCTGGTTACAAGAAGTACAATTCCTTGGACATCTGTAAACCACGAAGGAATTCATGTGGATCCCACAAAGATCGAATCAATTACCAAATGGAAGGTCCTAGAATCACCAACGGATTAAGAAGTTTTCTTTGATTGGCAGGATATTGTAGACGTTTTATTCAAGATTTTTCTAGAATAGCCATCCGTTAACCAAGTTAACATGCAAATCAGTTAAGTTTGAATGGGGACCCAAGCAAGAAGAAGCATTCAGGATTTTGAAGCATAAGTTACCCAACACACCAATACTCTCTTTGCCAGAAGGGACAGAAGACTTCGTATTTTATTGCGATGCATCAAAGTTAGGATATAGATGTGTACTAATGCAACGTCAAAAAGTAATTACCTATACCTCTAGACAACTTAAGAAGCATGAACAAAACTATACAACCCATGATCTAGAGTTATGAGCAATAATTTTTGCCCTTAATATTTGGAGACACTATCTTTACGGTAGTAAGTTCGTTGTATTCACAGATCATAAGAGTTTAAGATATGTCTTTGGACAAATGGAATTAAACATGAGACAGAGGCGATGGATGGAAATCCTTGGTGATTATGATTGTGATATCCAGTATCATGCAGGAAAAGCTAACGTAGTAGCTGATGCTTTAAGTCGAAAGTACCATCAGAAACCGAAAAGAGTAAGCTCTCTTAGACTAAACCTGCAGATAGATTTAAATGAACAAATTAAACAGGTACAGGAAACTACAATCAAGGACGATGCTGAAGGATTAAAAGGAATGATTAAGGAATTAGAAAAAAAAACAGATGGTATTTAAAAATTCCATAAGAAAAGAATTTGGATTCCTATCCAAGGAGACCTACGAAATCGAATTTTGGAGGAAGCCCATAAGACTAAGTATACAATGCACCCTGGAAGTGATAAGATGTATAAAGACTTAAGAAAGAATTTCTGGTGGATAAGAATGAAAAAGGACGTAGCAAATTACGTTGCCAATTGTCTAACCTATTCACAGGTTAAAGCTGAACATCAGAAACCTTCGCATCAATTGGAAATGCCAATTTGGAAATGGGAATTAATAACGATGGATTTTGTTACCAAACTACCCAAGACACGAAAAGGTAATGATACAATCTGGGTGATTGTAGACAGATTAACTAAATCTGCTCATTTCTTACCAATGAAGGAAACTTTTTGTCACACCCCTAATTTCCACGTGTAACCTGATGGGCCCGGTTGGGGAATATCATGACGTAAGTTGATATCATCATTACCAAACAATACAATAATACACAGCGGAAGTCTGGATAGTTACTATTACAAACGTTGAATGTTCAAAGTTCAAAAATAATAAATACAACGCTTGTAACTAGATCCACAGGCGGATCAAAATGTGAATACAAAATGAAACTTGACAGACTAAGGCCTTCTAAGCAAAGGGTTGCAATTCCTCTTAAGCTTCGCCGAGTACTTCCAGCCTATTTACGTATACTTGCCACCTGCGCTTAGTCTTTTGAAAGTACGTCAGTTTTCACTGGTAAATACATTTAACCGACTCATTTTGAAAACATTTTGAAAACATTTAGTGTACACAATAGTACTTTGTTTTATAAATAAATTGGGATAAATAATTTCATGTTATCAGTTTTACATGCTAATAATACATTTAGAGCCCGAAAACTATGCCGGGATCATGATTAATCAACACGCCACTATAACACCTTTAATAGGTGCACCCCTATTGGGTAATACTTTATTTTAGCATCTGACGGGTGTATGCCTACACCCCGTGCTTAGGTCGTGGCCATTTGCAATTAAATGAGCCGTGGATATCCAGGACACGGTCGTTTTAAACCCCAAATGTTTAATATTAAGCAATACGAATTAAAATGGATTATTTGAATTCCCGACTCATTGGTCTTTGATCCCATATCCAAACATGCGATATTATTATACCCTATCCCAAGCCCGTATAAGGGAAAACAAATTAAAGTATTTACCTAGTTTGCAAAATCTTCTAAATAATAAGAAAATAAGCAAAGCACAGCCGTTACAAAAATAAACTAGCTTGGCGACAATCTACTGGAAGTCTGTAGTCTGGAATAGATGGTATTATTAATCGATTAGTTAGTTAGCGGGTCTTCATTTAGTCATTGACTTAGACCGGCTAACTTAAAATAAAGATAACTGTATGAAAACGCTAGATTAAGCGATGACCGAAAAAGAACGTATTTTGGACCCGACAAGTACTAGGACTTGTATAATATGGGTTACCATTTTACATTCTGGAATTTGAGAATATTTTGATATAGTTAAACCCGTTTTCGGTTAAGTTGCGTAAACTAGTCGTGTAGGCTTAACCCCACGCATATAAGCGAAACTGGGTAACCGGGTGAGTCCTATATAAGTTCCATATGCCATTAAGTTTAAAATATGTTATTATAACAGTAGGTTATTGATATGACGGCCCGTTATGGTTTTAAAAGCAAATTATGCCTTAAAGGGCGTTTTCGTCGTTTCTAAAATGTAATAAACGGGCTTATATGTAAGGTGATGTTATTAATATAAACATTCTGTAAAAATACTTATTTTATGGTGTTATATCAATAGGACATCAATTATATGCGTGGTTTATAGTTTAAGACCAAACTATGTCTCGAAAGGGTAATTTGGTCATTTCACATAATATTGATAACTTATTTGGGAATCTGAGTTTGGGACATGTACCCACTGCTAATCATTTTAAAATATGTTTTGAAATCAGTAGGTATCAAGTCTCAATGCTCCAATATGGTTTTAAACCACATTATGCGCTGAAATGGCGATTAAGTCGTTAAATGACGATTTAAACGATATTTAAGTAAAACTGTTGTTTAGACCAAGTTTGTATAACCAAAATATGTTAATACATATATTATATCAGTAAGCATAAGGTTTTGGTTCATAAAATTTTTTTAAACTCATTTTAAGTGTCGAAAGGGCGGTATCGTCATTTAAGGACATAATGTGTAAACTAGAGATTAAACAGTTTGCAACCTAAATAAATATCCCAAATAACCTTAATAATGATATTACATCAGGAGGAATAGAGTTTTGATGTCAAAATTATGTTTAAACCATTTTATGTGTAAAAAGGGCGTTTTAGACATATTTAACGGAAACTTGCATAATGACTCGGATTTCTACATGACCATGTTCCATAACTCCAGAGGGTTATAGTACATTATAACATGGTCATAATCCAACTTAGGGACGGTAGGTAATGTTGGTAAATTGGGTCAGAACTGAAAGTCAAAGCAGATGTCAAACTTTGCGACTTTCGGTTGCGAACCGACCTTGGACCTGGAATTGATGAGCCGAACATGTTCCCACATGTTCTTACAATTATTACCAAGTTATTAGGGTGTCAAAACAAGTTTTATAACATCTACATTGCTAATTATGATTTTATTTCAAAACTGATCCGTTTGACTTTTTTTTATTAACATAACTTTGACCCGTCAATTGACTAAGCAAACGTGGTAATCAGGAGGTGCCCTTTGACGGATTAACACCTACCTTATTACGATCACGTAGCCATGTTCGTTACGAACATTGGCTGGACCATAATGGTCTTAGCACAAAGTCAAGGCGTTTTTACGTCAACTCTTTGACCTTGGCTTTAAGCCTAACAAAAACTGAACATAGAGGGTTGGAGCACTTACAAGTGATCAAAACAAGTACTAAGAACTCAGAGGGTGCTCCCAAAAGTCTCAGGAACTCCCAAGTGAGCAAGATAAGAAGAGAAATGAGAATGAGCAAGTGAATGAGGCAACTCAAGTGCCCTTTTATAGGTGAGGTAGGAGTATAAGGCCTTGACAACTGTCCAAGGGTGCTATCTGGGGTCTCCAGGTGTTTTTGGACGTGTCACAACCAACCAAGAGAGTGGCATGGCGAGCAAGGTGGCAGGGCAGCAGGTTGCCATGCATTCTGTCGCTGGCAGTCCCTTACGGACCGTAAGGGTCATGCCTTGCGGCCGTAATGACCTCTGGCACCCACAGATTTGAATTGGTTACGGACCGTAACCATAAAGGCTTGCGGTCGATAACCGCCTTACTGAAATAATGATCTGTTTAACCTTACGGTCCGTAACCTGGGATGGTTACGGTCCGTAAGGACCTTCAGCGATTGAAAGTTTGGCCTTTTATCACTTTGGATTTTCCGACTTTCTCGATGCTCGTTCAGAGGTTATCAATATAACATGACGGCGTCGTTGGTCTCTCCCTCGGCTACACGTGACAACCAAGAATTTCCGGGACACCGGATTTTTATTGGATGAAATTTTCGAGGTGTTACATCTTCACCCCCTTAATAAAAATCTCGACCTCGAGATTTATTCAAATAGATAACGGTACTTTTGTCGCATATTGGACTCGACCTCCCAAGTATATTCGGGACCTCGACGGGCATCCCATTTGACCTTCACAATAGGTCATGCTTCCTACGAAGCTTCTTAACTTGCCGATCCTCGATCGCAATTGGTTTCTCTATGAAATGCAAGTTTTCATCGATTTGTATGTCTTCGTGAGGCATTGCTAATGACTCATCCACGAGGCATTTCTTTAAACTGCTGACGTGGAAAACATCATGGATTCCACTGAGCTTTTCCAGTAGCTTGAGCCTATAATCTACGGGTCTAACACATTCGATTATTTCGAATGGTCTAATGTACCTTGGGCTTAACTTGCCCTTTTTCCCAAAACGCATTACACCTTCCAAGGTGACACTTTTAACATAGCCTTGTCCCCAACTTGGAACTGTAAAAGTTTACGCCTTTTGTCGGCACAGCTCTTTTGTCTATATCGAGCTTCCTTAAGTCGATCATGGATTTGTACAATCTTTTCCGTGGTCTCAAGAACGATTTCGGGTCAAGATAGTTGGCCTTCTCCAACTTCGGCCCAACATACAGGTGTTCTACATTTTCTTCCATATAAGGCTTCAAAAGGAGCGGCCTTTATACTTGTGTGATAACTATTATTATAAGAGAACTCTAGTAGGGGTAAGTGATCATCCCAACTTCCACCTAAATCGATCACACAAGCTCTAAGCATGTCTTCCAAGGTTTGAATGGTACGCTCACTTTGTCCGTCCGTCTGCGGATGGTAAGCCGTACTGAAGTTTAATCTCGTACCCAGAGATTGTTGGAAGCTTTTCCAAAAGTGAGATATGTATCTTGTATCTCTATCAGATACAATGGATATCGGCACACCGTGCAAGGACACAATCTCATCAACATAAAGCTTAGCCAGCTTGTCAAAGTCGTATGTTTCCTTAATTGGCAAGAAGTGAGCAGATTTGGTTAGTCTATCCACAATAACCCAAATCGTGTCATTGCCACTCTTGTTCTTGGGTAACTTAGTGATGAAGTCCATTGTTATCATCTCCCATTTCCATACTGGGATTTCAAGCTGTTGTAGAAGTTCTGACGGTTTCTGGTGTTCTGCCTTAATTTGAGAACACGTCAAGCACTTTGCTACATGATTAGCTATATCTTTCTTCATACCCATCCACCAATAATTGGGTTTAAGATCTTCGTACATCTTGTCGCTTCCTGGGTGAACCGAATATTTAGAACCGTGCGCTTCTTGGAGGATTATATCTCTAAGTCCTCCAAATATCGGAACCCAAATTCGACTATTAAGTCTAAACATTTCGTCCTTTCCAGATGCTAATAGATTGATAGTTGCGCCTAATCCTTCCTTGGCAATGTTGTCCTCAGACATGGTTTGCTTTTGTGCATTCAGCAGCTTTTCATTTAAGCTATTCTTCAATTCGATGCTTTTAGCATTGATCCTTAAAGGCTTGACTCTTTCCTTGCGACTAAGCGCATCAACAACTACATTTGCCTTTCCCGGATGATATCGAATCTCGCAATCATAGTCGTTGAGTGTTTCCATCCAACGACGTTGCCTCATGTTCAAATCCTTCTGATTGAACAAATGCTGAAGGCTTTTATGGTCAGTGTAGATGATACACTTTGTTCCATATAAATAGTGCCTCCAAAGATTAAGTGCGAATACTACCGCACCCAATTCTAAATCATGGGTGGTGTAGTTTCTCTCGTGCACTTTTAGTTGTCGTGATGCATAGGCAATCACTTTTCCTCTCTGCATAAGCACACATCCCATGCCAGTGTGCGATGCATCACAATAAACTACAAATTCTTCAATTCCTTCTGGCAGAGTTAACACCGGTGCATTGCTCAACTTATGCTTTAACGTCTCAAAGGATTCTATTTGTTTTGGGCCCTAGTTAAATTTAACATCCTTACGAGTTAGGATTGTCAAAGGAGCGGCTATTCGAGAAAAGTTCTCGATGAACCTTCGATAATAACCAGCCAATCCTAAGAAACTACGTATCTCAGAAGGTGTCTTTGGGGCTTCCCAATTCATTATTGCTTCTATCTTTGCTGGATCTACTTGAATACTGTGTTCAGTTACTATGTGACCAAGGAAATGAACCTCACATAGCCAGAATTCGCATTTGGAAAATTTTGCATACAACTTTTCCTGGCGTAGAATTTCAAGAATGCACCGCAAGTGTTTCTCGTGATCCGATTGATTTCGAGAGTAGATGAGTATGTCGTCAATGAAGACAATGACAAACTTATCTAAGTATGGCTTGCAGACTCTATTCATGAGATCCATGAATGTTGTGGGTGCATTAGTTAGTCCGAAAGGCGTCACTAGAAACTCGTAATGTCCATATCTTGTCCTGAAAGCAGTTTTCGGAACATCTTCGTCCCTAACCTTAAGCTGGTGATATCCTGATCTTAAATCTATCTTCGAGAAGTAACTTGCACCTTGTAATTGATCAAACAAGTCGTCGATCCTGGGCAAGGGATAACGATTCTTGATTGTTATCTTATTGAGCTCACGGTAATAAATGCACATCCGCATTGATCCGTCTTTCTTTTTGACAAAAAGGATAGGAGCTCCCCAAGGCGAAGAGCTAGGTTGAATAAAACCTTTCCCTAAGAGTTATTCTAGTTGGGTCCTTAATTCTTTCATCTCGGTTGGCGCTAATCGGTATGGAGCTTTAGCTATGGGAACTGCTCCAGGTATGATGTCAATTCAAAACTCTACCTGCTTATCAGGATGTAGGCCAGGTAATTCTTCTGGGAACACGTCCGAGTATTCAGAGATGATAGGGATATCCTCAATCCTCGGTTTGGGTTCATCAACGATGACTTGTGCCATGTAGATGGCATATCCCTTGGTCATACATCTAGATGCCTTAAGTAAAACTGCCTTATCAGGCAATCCAAAATGTTTGTCTTCATGAATGGTGAGGATTTTACCAGACGGGGATTTGAACTCGATGAGTTTCTTATCGCAGGCAATGCGTGCTTGGTTATGCGATAACCAATCCATGCCTAAGACTACATCGAATCCCGCTAGTTTCATGGGCAAAAGAGAGACATGGATAATGATTCTTGATGGATATGAAGCATCCGTCAAGAATGGAAGAAGTGGTTTCTATGGTTCCATCAACGAGCTCTACTTCATAGGTTATGTCTAGAGTTCTTACGGGCAAGTTTAATAGTTCACTAAACTTATGATCTACTAACGATTTATCGGTGCCCGAATCGAAAAGAACTCTAGCAAAAGCGTCATTGATAAGGAACGTACCCGTTATGACATTGTTATCCTTTACTGCTTCCCTAACATTCATTTGAAAGGCTCTAGCAGTGGCTTTCTTTGCCTCTGAGGTTTTGGGTTTACCCTCGGTATTTGCCTTTGGGCAACTTGTTTTGATGTGGCCCTTCTCACCACATCCGAAGCAAGTAGCATCCTTAATATTGCGGCACTCATGAGACCGATGCCTAGTTTTCTTGCAGATGTTGCATTGCTTCGATTTTTGTTCTAGGCGACACTGCCCATAATGTTGCTTCCCACACGTTTTGCACGTGGGTTTGTCGCCCGATTTCTGAGTGTCCTTGTTGAACCCATGTTTACTCTTCTTATTAAACCTCTGGGAGTTATTATCCTTCCTTTTCCTCTTTCCATCAGTGTCAGTCTTAACTGACAGCTGCCTCACATAATCATGTGTGAGGGAGAGGGATAACTCCACAACAGACTTGTAGGTGCCAGGCTGCACCGCTTTAACCATACTCCTGATTTCAGGAGCTAGCCCATTGATGAAACACGCAATGCGCTTGGGCTCCGGAGTAACTAAATACGGGACTAGTCTTGAAAGAGAGTTGTAGTCGGTGGCAAACTTCCGACAATCCATGTTTTTCATGGTCAGATTTAGAAAATCTGACTCGATTTTCTCCACCTCATGAGGTGGGCAGTAGGTATCCTTTACCAAGTCTACAAACTTGGACCAACTTAGGTTGTAGAGATGAACCTTGCCTGTAGATTGAACTAGGGCTTTCCACTAGATAAGGGCATCGCCCTTGAACGATTGTGATACATACTTAACCACATTTTTATCAGCGCAACCGCTGATATCCACCACCGTTTCCATCTCGTCCAACCATCTCAAACATTCCACCGCCCCTTTCTCCCCATTAAAATCTCGGGGTCTACAAGATACAAAGTACTTGTAGGAGCATCCGTCGCCAACGACATTCGGTTTCTTGAGATGCGCATCGCTTTTTGTTATACTCTTCACATTTGAAGAGTGTGCCTCACTCTTTTTCGGTTCAGAGCAGTTAGGCTGAGATTTGGGTTTAGAAACAGCCTTAGAGCGAGTAGTACTCGACTCTGGTTGACGATCAGATCTATCCTTTAAGGCCTTGCCGACTTCTGTCTCAATAAGTTCTCTTAAATCGTTCTTACTAATAAGGATGTTCTCGTTGGCATCATTGTCATTGCGCTTGCTGTTTACTTCATTTGAATCAGCCATTGCTGTAGTTTACTTCAATATTTTGAGATGGATTCAGTTAGTTGCTATGCTGTACCCTTATTCACATGGTTCTAAGACCACATATGATTTGAATGTTAAATGTAGTACATTTATATATATATAACCTAGGTCTTGAAAGACCATCATAGGCATTTATAGATTGGAGAGAGTCAAGAATTTATCAGCTAGTGCATCAAGTGATACTACTGTATTTTGCACATTGGCTTTACACTTCCATTGAGTGTTTGAATACTTTTTCCAGGATCTAACTTGATCACTTAGGCGATAAGGTGTGAACATTGTCATTTACCCTTTTTAATAATGTGGCAATCAAAGTCACGAGAAATTAAAGGGTAACTCCTCACTGAGAGTTAAATATAGAGAAATGATAAATTTGGAAGTTGAACATTGTTCACCTTTTCTAGACGGAAGGTTACTTCTGAAATTTTCATTTGCCAATTCCTAGTTGATCATAGTCATTGGCTAATATATCTTGGGATAATATAGCGGATCAATAAAATTTGATTGTATTATGAAGATCGATTAGATGAAACATAACATGGAGAAATTCCATTAAAGAAAACATTACATAATTGCTTAATATATATAGGACTTGAAATAACAAACTGGTTCACGCAGGAACCTAACAGAAATAATAATCTCCTCGCAGGGATTGAAAAGGAAATAACATTGTCCATGCAGGGACTTTTGGAATTTAAATTACATATATGAAAATAGAATACTAGTCATCCTTCCTTCCTTTACGGCTTTGTAAAGCTTCTTGATAAATCTCGTTTTTTTCTTCTCTGATTTCTTGACCTGTTGTCGCATTTCTCGGACTTGATCCAAGGCTTCGTTAATAGCCTCAAGTGGTGCTTGTGGTTGAGGCTAAGGTGGAGGTGGTTGCGGCTGAGGCGCAACTGGATACGGATACCCATAAGGCGGATATCCGGTAGTGGCATAAGGAGGTGGGTAACTAGTGTAAGAAGAATGGTAGAGGTTAGTATGAATAACTGCATCATAATAAGGATCCTGCTCCATTCCATGATGGATGTAATTATACAAGCCAGGAGGGTCAACAGTGTGAAACCTTGATGGTCCCGTATATGCAGGTATTGGATTGGCAAAATCCGGCGGCGTTAGAGGTGGTTCAGGCAAAGGCTCAACAGCTGGTTGCGGTGGGGGTTCCGCCACTGGCGAGGTGTTTGAGGGTCCACCCATTTGTGGGTCCTCAGGGATGATGGGGTAAGAGGGTGGTAAAGGTGGTAGCGAACCTGACCTTTGACCAGCACGTACCGACATACGTGCCCCACGCTTTCGGCGTGGTTGTGATGATGATTCAGGTGGTGGCTGAGGTTGGTCCACCTGTTGCATTTCTACATCCTCGGCTTGAGGATGTGGTGTTGGGGAATGGTGATGAGGAGTGCTGTGGTAGGAGGGCGTGTTTACAAACACATACTGTGCCCATCGTTGCTCATAATCATCAGGACCTCGGAACGGAGATCCTGCCAGGGAGATCGAGCCACTAGACAGCTCGATAGGGTGACCGTACGATCCGGTTTATGGAAATTCCTCCGGATCGGAATCTTCCTCCATATGGGTCGGTGAATCAACTGGAGGGGTTTCGGGTGAGGGTTGGTTGACTGGGTTATCGAAATAGGAGTTGAAGTATTCTTGTTGGGAATGGGAGTGCGAATAGTGAGATTGATGGGAATGGTGTGAATGGTAGGAATGCTGAGAATATGAATGAGGTGGGGAGTATTCATGTGAGATCGAATGTCGGTAAGGTTCAAAGGGGGATGAAGAATCTCCGGATCCTTCGTAAGGGTTGTATTCAGGTAAATTGGCTGCTCCAGCTAAAGAGGGTCTGTATGGTGGTCTAAAGGATGGTCCAGTGAAAGATGGTCCAATCATTGAGGGTCCACCCCTCATGGGTCCTTTACCCTTTCCTCCACATCTAAACTTAGGTGGCATTGTTCCTGTTTCAAAAACAAGTTAAACAAAATACAAAGCTAGAATAATAAGATGGAAATGATCAAGCCTAGGTCAAAGTCTAGACTCGAAAGTCTAAGAGATGTGTGTTATTATGTATTCCCGAGATTAAACACAAAAGGCTAGTGTTTAATTCACTCGAGAGCTGGCTCTGATACCAACCTGTCACACCCCTAATTTCCACGTGTAACCTGGTGGGGCCCGGTTGGGGAATATCATGACGTAAGTTGATATCATCATTACCAAACAATACAATAATACACAGCAGAAGTCTGGATAGTTACTATTACAAACGTTGAATGTTCAAAGTTCAAAAATAATAAATACAACGCTTGTAACTAGATCCACAGGCGGATCAAAATGTGAATACAAAATGAAACTTGACAGACTAAGGCCTTCTAAGCAAAGGGTTGCAATTCCTCTTAAGCTTCGCCGAGTACTTCCAGCCTATTTACGTATACTTGCCACCTGCGCTTAGTCTTTTGAAAGTACGTCAGTTTTCACTGGTAAATACATTTAACCGACTCATTTTGAAAACATTTTGAAAACATTTAGTGTACACAATGGTACTTTGTTTTATAAATAACATGGGATAAATAATTTCATGTTATCAGTTTTACATGCTAATAATACATTTAGAGCCCGAAAACTATGCCGGGATCATGATTAATCAACACGCCACTATAACACCTTTAATAGGTGCACCCCTATTGGGTAATACTTTATTTTAGCATCTGACGGGTGTATGCCTACACCCCGTGCTTAGGTCGTGGCCATTTGCAATTAAATGAGCCGTGGATATCCAGGACACGGTTGTTTTAACCCCCAAATGTTTAATATTAAGCAATACGAATTAAAATTGATTATTTGAATTCCCGACTCATTGATCTTTGATCCCATATCCAAACATGCGATATTATTATACCCTATCCCAAGCCCGTATAAGGGAAAATAAGTTAAAGTATTTACCTAGTTTGCAAAATCTTCTAAATAATAAGAAAATAAGCAAAGCACAGCCGTTATAAAAATAAACTAGCTTGGCGACAATCTACTGGAAGTCTGTAGTCTGGAATAGATGGTATTATTAATCGATTAGTTAGTTAGCGGGTCTTTATTTAGTCATTGACTTAGACCGGCTAACTTAAAATAAAGATAACGGTATGAAAACGCTAGATTAAGCGATGACCGAAAAAGAATGTATTTTGGACCCGACAAGTACTAGGACTTGTATAATATGGGTTACCATTTTACATTCTGGAATTTGAGAATATTTTGATATGGTTAAACCCTTTTCGGTTAAGTTGCGTAAACTAGTAGCGTAGGCTTAACCTTATGCATATAAGTGAAACCGGTAACCGGGTGAGTCCTATACAAGTTCCATATGCCATTAAGTTTAAAATATTTTATTGTAGCAGTAGGTTATTGATATAACGGCCCGTTATGGTTTTAAAAGCAAACTATGCCTTAAAGGGCGTTTTCGTCGTTTCTAAAATGTAATAAACTGGCTTATATGTAAAATGATGTTATTAATATAAAGATTCTGTAAAAATACTTATTTTATGGTGTTATATCAATAGGACATCAATTATATGCGTGGTTTGTAGGTTAAGACCAAACTATGTCCCGAAAGTGTAATTTGGTCATTTCATATATAATTGATAACTTATTTGGGAATCTGAGTTTGGGACATGTACCCACTGTTAATAATTTTAAAATATGTTTTGAAATCAGTAGGTATTAAGTCTCAATGCTCCAATATGGTTTTAAACCACATTATGCGCCGAAATGGCGATTAAGTCGTTAAATGACGATTTAAACGATATTTAAGTAAAATTGTTGTTTAGACCAGGTTTTTATAACCAAAATTTGTTAATACATATATTATATCAGTAAGCGTAAGGTTTTGGTTCATAAAAATGTTTTAAACTCATTTTAAGTGCCGAAAGGGCGGTATCGTCATTTAAGGACATAATGTGTAAACTAGAGATTAAACTCAGTTTGCAACCTGAATAAATATCCCAAATAACCTTAATAATAATATTACATCAGTAGGAATAGAGTTTTGATGTCAAAGTTATGTTTAAACCATTTTATGTGTAAAAGGGGCGTTTTAGGCATATTTAACGGATACTTGCATAATGACTCGGATTTCTACATGACCATGTTCCATAACTCCAGAGGGTTATAGTACATTATAACATGGTCATAATGCAACTTAGGGACAATAGGTAATGTTGCTAAATTGGGTCATAACTGAAAGTCAAAGTAGAAGTCAAACTTTGCGACTTTCGGTTGCGAACCGACCTTGGACCTGGAATTGACGAGCCGAACATGTTCCCACATGTTCTTACAATTATTACCAAGTTATTAGGGTGTCAAAACAGGTTTTATAACATCCACATTGCTAATTATGATTTTATTTCAAAACTGACCCGTTTGACTTTTTTTTATTAACATAATTTTGACCCGTCAATTGACCAAGCAAACGTGGTAATCAGGAGGTGCCCTCTTGAGGGATTAACATCTACCTTACTATGATCATGTAGCCATGTTCGTTACGAACATTGGCTGGACCATAATGGTCTTAGCACAAAGTCAAGGCGTTTTAACATCAACGCTTTGACCTTGGCTTTAAGCCTAACAAAAACTGAACAAAGAGGGTTGGAGCACTTACAAGTGATCCAAACAAGTACTAAGAACTCAGAGGGTGCTCCCAAAAGTCTCAGGAACTCCCAAGTGAGCAAGAGAAGAAGAGAAATGAGAATGAGCAAGTGAATGAGGCAATTCAAGTGCCCTTTTATAGGTGAGGAAGGAGTATGAGGCCTTGAAAACTGTCCAAGGGTGCTATCAGGGGTCTCCAGGTGTTTTTTCACGTGTCACAACCAGCCAAGAGAATGGCATGGCGAGCAAGGTGGCGGGGCAGTAGGCTGCCATACATTCTGTCGCTGGCAGTCCCTTACGGACCGTAAGGACCTAGCGCCATAGATTTGAATTGGTTACGACCGTAACCATAAAGTCTTGCGGTCCGTAACCGCCTTACTGAAACAATGATCTATTTAACCTTACGGTATGTAACATCGGATGGTTACGGGGAGCAAGAGAAGAAGAGAAATGAGAATGAGCAAGTGAATGAGGCAATTCAAGTGCCCTTTTATAGGTGAGGAAGGAGTATGAGGCCTTGACAACTATCCAAGGGTGCTATCAGGGGTCTCCAGGTGTTTTTTCACGTGTCACAACCAGCCAAGAGAGTGGCATGGCGAGCAAGGTGGCGGGGCAGTAGGCTGCCATGCATTCTGTCGCTGGCAGTCCCTTACGGACCGTAAGGACCTCTGGCGCCATAGATTTGAATTGGTCACGGAACGTAACCATAAAGTCTTGCGGTCCGTAACCGCCTTACTGAAACAATGATCTGTTTAACCTTACGGTCCGTAACATCAGATGGTTACGGTCCGTAAGGACCTTCAGCGATTGAAAGTTTGGCATTTTATCACTTTGGATTTTCCGACTTTCTCGATGCTCGTTCAGAGGTTATCAATATAACATGACGGCGTCGTTAGTCTCTCCCTCGACTACACGCGACAACCATGAATTTCCGGGACGCGTGTCAGATTTTTATTGGATGAAATTTTCGAGGTGTTACACTTTCAGTATGGAACAGTTAGCCAAGCTATATGTAAATGAAATAGTTTCATTGCATGGAATTCCTTTATCTATTGTATCTGACAGAGACAACTATTCTACTTCTCATTTTTGGACAAGTTTCCAAAAAGCAATGGGAACTAGACTAAATCTAAGTACAACATATCATCCTCAAACAGACGGTCAAAGTGAAAGGACAATCCAAACAATGGAAGATATGCTTAGAGCCTGCGTAATTGATTTTGGAGGAAATTGGGATGAACATTTACCTTTAATAGAATTTTCCTACAAAAACAGTTATCATACCAGCATCAATTTTGCATCCTTTGAAGCACTCTACGAACGGAAATGTCGAACCCCAGTATGTTGGGCAAAAATTGGAGAAAAGCAACTATCAGGTCCTGAAATTGTGCAAGAAACAACTAACAAAATTATTCAAGTCAGGGAAAGACTGAAAGCAGCCCGATATCGTCAAAAGAGTTATGCAGACAACCGACGTAAAACCTTGGAATTTCAAGTTGGGGGATAAAGTGCTATTAAAAGTCTCACCATGGAAAGGAGTTGTAAGATTCGGTAAGAAAGGAAAACTAAGCCCAAGGTATGTTGGACCTTTTAAGATTATCAAAAGAATAAGGCAGTAGCTTATCAGCTACAACTGCCAGAAGAAATGGTAGGAATACATGATGTATTTCATGTATGTAATCTCAAGAAATGTTAAGCAGATGAATCATTGGTGATACCTCTTCAAGATATAGAGGTAAATGAGAAGCTAAAGTTTGTAGAGAAACCCATTCAGATTGTGGATAGAAAGATCAAGAATCTCAAACGCAAGAGATTAGTTCTGGTCAAAGTAAAATGGGATTCAAAGAGAGGACCGGAATACACATGGGAGTTAGAATCATAAATGCAAAGGAAGTATCCACACCTATTCTAGTGAATCTCAAGGACGGGATTTAAACCAAGGTGGGGAGGATGTAAAACTCTCCAAAACACCCCAAACCGAGCCAAAAACGAAGAATCGGCCATGCAAATCGAGACTCGACATGCAAAAACGAGGAAATCCCACCTGGGTAGCTCAGGCACAACGCGCTAGAGACCCTTGTCTCTGTCGCGACGAGCGGGAGAGGCTAGGTGGCACATGTCTCCGTTCGCGACAAGTGGCAAGCCTATACCCGTTAAGAGGCTAACCTAGCCCTAGCTAGGTGTCTCAGGCACTACGCGAGAGGAAACCAGTAATCACGGCCGACGCGCGGTAGAGGCCAAATTCGGGTATAAGAAGGTCAGGCCTGGGACTAGAAAATCTGTACCTGTTCGATCGAACTTCTCCGATCAGAACTCCCTCTATCCCCGTTTCTCTAAGCAACACCCGCTTAAACCCTTAAACCTGCGAAACGCTGCCCGATGTAAGTATCTTAACCCCCAATCACTAATTTGTTACCCTACCCGATTGATTTAGGACCCTCCAACGCATGTCAAGGCTCTACCCAACTAAGTTCGTTGGGGTTCTGTCTCGTGTTGTATGGATAAAGTGATTTGGGTTATTTTACTAACACGTGTGCATTGTGTGTTTTAATAGACACCCATGAAAGTAATCAAGAATTGTCACCAGGATGTCCGTAGAAATACCTAAGTTTTCAATGTGAGTACATTCTCTTTTTGAAAATCTTTTTGTGAGTCAACATGTTTTACCAAAACCTCAAATGTTTTAACTATGCTTAACAGTGATTAAGTTGATGTATTCTACAAATACTGGTGGTATGTTGGGGTTTTGTATACATTATGTTTAATCCATTACCATTGGACGAAAAGTTTGCCAATGAGTAATATGACCCACAAGTCAGGTTTTGACAGTCTTGAATGAGTAACTGTGTAGATATAAACATTGTAATCGTTGATGCTCTCAATATTGTAAAGCTATATACCCTTGTTTTGATTAAACCGGGATGCACTCGCCAGTATTTCTTGCTGATAAAATGTTTTTAAACGCGTTTCAGGTAACTTAACGTGAAGCTAATAGAAGCCAGCTAGAGAGCACTGAAGGCTTAGAAAAGTGGCTATAAAAGTTACCTAAATAAAAAGGAGTTTATGTTTTCCATAAATTAGGGTTTATCCCTAGGAATGTATTGTACTTGAAACTCGGGATTTATCCCATTTGTTTATTTATAAAAGTTTAGTGTTTTGAAACTCTGATAATATTTCCTAACTACAGTCCTGATGTCTCATTTCCGCTGCCAAAATTAATAAACACCGGTACCATCTGACTGCTGTTCTCGTGACTCCTGCTCCAGGGGTAGGGATCGGGGTTGCGACATCTATGCACCTAAAAGCGAACTCATAAGTTTTCTAAGAAACTTGATATGACTGAAAATGTGAGTTCGATTCTTTCTGGTGCACTTCCACCATAGTTGTAAGATCCGGGAGCGTCTATGATCCGTTGGGATTGAACCCTATACAAAGGAACAGATGATATAAAGCCAAACACTCTATCCGCGGTTTGGTTCAACTATCAGAGTTTACAACCTCTGATCACCTAAACTCTATCTTCCTAAAGTCTGCTACCTATACATCATCTGCTACACCAACATGCCAAAGGTCTGACAGAAGATAAGAAGCAGAGGATGATCATCAGAGTTCTAATCTATTAGTTTTATATTCAATGTAAAGTGCATTTGCACTATTAGATGTTAGACATCAGTGTTTATAGTTTGTTATTTTATTGTTAAATGTCACTATCAACCCTGACGTCATCAAAAGATGCTCAGAGGTTACATAGTTAGTATAAATAGCTAAGTCGATGTAACAGTGAAATTTGTCTTATTAAAAAGATCTTTACACCAATCATCTTCTTCCTTTTCTGTACTATCAAACTGTTACAATAGGTTGAGGGGGAGTTTGTGAATCACATGCAAAGTTTATAAACTTGAAAGCATGACGATGATGAAAACAAACGACCTTTACTTGTAGTAAACGTTTTCCAATCTATTCCGCTGCATTTACTTTCAATTTTAATCATATTTCCATTTTTGAAACAAAAACTACAAGTAAATCAAACTCAGATCCTAACAATTGGTATCAGAGCATTGGTCAATCAAAATTTGATTAACATCAATTTAATTTGAAAGATCAGGTCTCCTTGCTAATTAGTTTGATAGTTTACTTGAAAACAGGGTTTTATTACGTTCTAAGTTTTTAAAATACAAATCTGTTGTAACAAGCAGAAATGTCTCAAAACACATAGGATTCCAACATTGGATCTATGTTCAAACCACCGATGCTGAAACGAAATGAATATTTCATATGACAGCGTCGGATGGGTCACATTTTAGCTCAGCAAAACACTGGTTGTTGGCGATCCGTTGTGTATGGACCACATGTTCCTATGGTTCCCAGTCCAGAGGATCCCAATATTCAAGTGCCAAAAAGTCCTGAAAATTACTCCGAGCAGGATTTCCAGAAAATAGAGTTGGATGCTAAGGCATTTAGCATTGTTGCATCTACCTTTCCCAACGAAATCTATGATGGTGTGCTCCACTGCAATAGTGTACAGGAGTTATGGGACGCACTAAAAGAGAAATTTGATAGTACTGAAGAAGTGATCGAAAGCAATAGAGAAGTTCTAAATCAATAGTATGAAACGTTTTGTCACGTAAAGGGTGAGTCGTTAACACAACAGTTCGAACGTTTTAGCTGTCTCATCAGTGAATTGAAACTGGTTAACGTGGAATTTCCTAATTCGACTATCAATAGTCGTTTCTTAAGATCGTTACCAGAAAAATGGGAGACTGTAGCTTACGTTACTCGAACATCTGTTGGGTTTAAAGAAATGACCCTCACACAATTCATGGTCGACTCCTCACATATGTGAGAGAGTTGAACCAGAAAAAGAAGTTGCAAGAGTCAGGGAAAGTAACAGACGGCTATACCTTGGGTAACACTTCTCTTTATAGTCCATGAAAAGGGTTCTGGCAATGGAAAGGATCAGGGCAATGATCATTTTATTTATATAACCTCTGGAGGAAACTTTAACTCTGATTCTTATCCAACCAACTATGCTTTTGCTGCTAGTGGGGAATGCCAAACCTCTAATAATCTCTCTTTTGAGTTAAATGACCTCCAACACTTTGATCCAAATGACTTAGAACAAATGGACATTTTACATCAAGTTGCTTTGCTAAGTGTGAGAGCAAGCAAGTTTTACAAAAGAACTGGTAGAAAATATCCAGGGTTGCATGGGGGGTCAAAGGTTGGGTTAGATAAATCTAAAATCAAGTGCTATAAATGTAACACGCTAGGACAAATAGAGAGTGTAGATCTCAAGTTTCAGGACCTATTGTAACACATCCTGGCCCTAGACCTCAGCACCCACAAAGCACTGCCCAATATTCCCAATATACCTCTGTTCATCAAGTGCAAAACACTGCTCATTATGCACACCCTGCTGCCACTATTCTTGTGCACTATGTCGAAACCACTGTTCCACAAATTCGGTATGTCCAAACATCACAACCTCAAGTGCATGTGCAACAAGCACCACAAAGCAGTCAAACTACTCAAACCACTGCTCTGGCAGAGGTTAATAAGCAAAGTTTTTTCACACAAGGCTTTGTGGACTGGAGTAGTTTGCCTGAGGAATTAACTGATGAAAGCTTTGCTCTTATGGCCAAAAATGATTTATAACATGGAAATTTTTGTTTAATAGCCTTAGAGACAATTGTTGAAGGTGATGAGTCTGTGGAACAAGTGTCTAAGCCTGATAAAGTTCAAAATTGTGATGAAACAGTGGTTACTCCAGTGATTACACAAAACATTGTTAATGAAGAATAGAACTCTCTATCTGATCCATGGGATTCAAAGGATGGTGAAGATGATTGTGATTGTGCTCTTATGGCTGCTTCTAAGGTATCACCTCAGATCCTAAAGGATCTTTGTTCAGAAAAATGTATAATAGCTTTTGCTAACATTAAACAGGTGAATGAAAACCTTAGGAACAAAATGTTCGAAAATGAACTCAATTTTGAAAAACTTATCAAAGAGTTAAAATCAAAATTGTTTTCAAAAGATTCTGAATTAAGTAGCCTAAAGCATGAAGCTAGCATAATCAAGGACCAACTCCAAACTATGGTAGATAAATACCAAGTTTGCAAAAAGGAGTTAGAGGATACCCATATCACATGTGAAAAATGGGTAGAATCTTAAAAGGCTTTGAAATTATGCTAGAAAAACAGATCAAGAGTAACATAAAATTTGGCATTGGTTTTGAAACAGAAGAAGAGGCCATTGAAAATGTTACAAAAATTGATTCTGGAAAGGTTGAAGTAGTTTCAACAAATTTGGCTAGAAATGAGATAAAAATCACTGATAAAAATGGAAACAAAATTTCTCTTGAAAAACATGAAGGGTCTTCAACTTTTAAAGGAATTGAGAATTACCAATTCAAACCCACATGGTCAGATGAATGTGAAATTCTTGAAAATTTCAAGCCAATAGACTTCTCAACTATTGAAGGTGTCAAGGCACCAAAGGCTAGAATCATTCCCATCAAAGACCTTCCAGCAGAGGTTACAACATCTGCTGAGAAGAAATCTGATAAAAAGAGAAGGGAATAGATCAAACATCTGTTTTGTGAATTTTGTAACAAAAGAAACCATGTAGCTGAAAACTGTTTTCTTTTAAAAGCATATGACATAAACAAAACACATGTAATCTCAAATGATTCAAAATGTTTTATCTGTGGGAAAACAAATCATCTAACTCATGAGTGTGCTTATCTTCAAACCTATGATCGAAAGGAAAAAGAAATCAAAGCAAAAGCTCTTGAGAAAGAAAGTTCAAGCTCTGCTAGAAAGAAATCTAAGCAGACTTTTGAACCTGTTGAAACATCTGTCACAAAAGCGTTGAACAAAACCTTTGTTCCCAGAGAGATAGAAGTGACAGATGCTCCACCTACCAACAGGTATCCAAGAGGACATAGACAGCCAGTTTATCAAAAAGTTCCTATGAGCTATGAAGGGTACAAAAAACCTTCAAAGCCCAAAGTGAATAGATATCCTCATGGTTACCAACATCTGACAGGAAATGGTCACAACAGTGGATACAAAGGCAAACTCAAACCACTGACCATACTCCTGGATTTGGGAGTGGACAATCTGTGAACCCATCCAAAGCCATCCTGGCTTTGGAATCTCATCTAAACTAATTGTTTACTTATGTGCAGGGAGCTTCTACTTGCCTTGATAGTTTATGGTATGTAGATAGTGGAGGCTCTAGGCACATGACAGGATGTAGAGCCCTTCTCAAAAACTTCTTGGCTCATGGAGGGGGTGATATATCTTTTGGTAACAATTCAAAAGGGAAGGTGTTGGGTTAAGGGTTTGTTCAGGCTGGGAATCTCAAATTTGAAAATGTTAATTTAATTGACAATCTAAGATTCAATCTTCTGAGTGTCTCACAAATGAGTGACATAGGATATGGATCCTTCTTTACAAAGAAAACTTGTCAAATTATAGGACCAGAGGTTGTTAAAAAGATTGATCAGATTATTGCTAGGAGCAAACCACAACTTGTTGCTCATAGGAGTGGCAATGTGTATGTGGTTGATATGTTGAAAGATAACCTATGTCTAATGCAGGCCTGTTCTTAGTTGCTTCT
The DNA here is from genome assembly GCA_947069175.1 of Scalesia atractyloides. Lineage (NCBI taxonomy): Eukaryota > Viridiplantae > Streptophyta > Magnoliopsida > Asterales > Asteraceae > Scalesia > Scalesia atractyloides. Next base: position 19,162,926 of record CAMTDV010000005.1, on the reverse strand, counting down.
AGCAAAGAGACAGAGTTATGGCATAGAAGACTTGGGCGCACAAATCTGCAAACAATTACCACTCTCTCTAAAAATTGTCTTGTCAGAGGTTTACCACATAAGCAATTTACTTGTGAAGAACATTGTGTATCCTGTTTAAAAGGTAAACAACATAAAAGTTCTTACAAGTCAATTGAAGAGTCCAAAACAACCCAGTGTTTGCAATTGCTGCACATGGATTTGTTTGGCCATGTAAAAATCATGAGCTTAATAAAGAAAAATTTTGCTTAGTCATTGTTGATGATTTTTCAAAGTTTAAATGGACTTTCTTTTTACACTCCAAAGATGAAACAACATGTATATTGCAAAATTTTGTCAAACAAGTTGAAAAGCAATATGACCTTTCTGTAAAAATCTTTAGGAGTGATAATGGGACATAGTTTAGGAATAAGGAGTTAGATGCCTTCTGTGAATCAAAAGGGATTACTAGGCAATTTAGTGTCCCAAGAACTCCAGAACAAAATGGGGTACTTGAAAGGAAAAATCGAACGCTAGTTGAATCTGAATGCAACTATGCTAGCAGACTCTGGTTGACCCTTGTCTTTCTGGGTAGAGGCTGTAAACACTGCTTGCTATGTTCAGAACAGAGTTTTGATTAACCCCATGCATCAAAAGACTGCCTATGAACTGCTTTACAAAATCAAACCTCTGATCTCATATTTCAAAGTTTTTGGTTGTCCTTGTTTCATTTTGAACTTAAAAGATTCTATCTCTACGTTTGCAGCCAAAGTTGACTGTGGTTATTTTCTAGGATACTCAACCACTACCAAAGCCTACAGAGTGTTTAACTCTAGGACCAAGTGTGTTGAAGAAACTTTGAATGTGAAGTTCAATGAACTTACATCTTTAAAAATCCCAACAAATCCTGCTGAACTGTTTGATCTAGATAAATTTACATTTGAAGATGTGTCTGTCAAGACTAACACTGTAGGTACATCACAGTCATCACCACAAGAGCAAGGATATGATTGCATTCTTCCAAACTTCAAGATATGTCCTTCAACCAAGGGAGCAGATTTAGTAACAATGGTGAAAGCTTTGCTGGTTCAACAGTGGTTAATTCTCAATCCTCCGCCTGCTCTCAAATTCAATACACTGTTGATAAAAATCCATAAAATATGGATAAAAATCAACAAACACTCACAACTATATCACCCATTCTACCACCTCCATTCCAATCAGAGGTTGGACCATCAAATTCACCAACAGAGGATAGCTCAGATGATACACATTTGCAAGCTTCACCTTAAAATGCACTTGTCCCATGTCAAGGTGATTTGATTTTCCTCAAAAGACATCCATTGGATCAAGTTATTGGCAACATAAATGAGGGAGTGATCACAAGAAGCCAATCCCAAAACATTTGCCTCTTTGATGGTTTTCTATCACTCATCCAACCTGTCAAGTACCAAGAGGCACTAAGAGACAACAGTTTGGTAGAAGCTATGCAAGAGGAGCTCCTTCAGATTAGAAGATAACAAGTTTGGGAACTTATACCACTGCCTAAGGATGTAAGTCCAATTGGCACAAAGTGGGTCTTCAAGAACAAAACAGATGAAAGGGGTATTGTTGTCAAGAACAAAGCAAGGCTCGTGGTTCAAGGCTATAGACAGGAAGAAGGCATTGACTATGATGAAACCTTTGCTCCTGTAGCAAGGTTAGAAGCCATCAGACTGTTCTTAGCTTTTGCTGCCAACCACAACATCAAAGTGTTTCAAATGGACATCAAAAGTGCATTCCTGTATAGAAAGATCAAGGAAGAAGTGTATGTGTGTCAACCTCCTGGATTTGAAGATGCATTCTATCCTGATCATGTGTACAGGTTAAACAAAGCACTGTATGGTCTTAAACAAGCACCAAGAGCCTGGTATGAAACTCTATCCACTTTTCTCTTATCCATAGATTTTTCAAGAGGTAAAATTGATAAAACCTTGTTTTTAAAATGGAAAGGAAAAGATTTATGCTTGTCCAAATTTATATGGATGACATCATTTTTGGATCCACATGCACCGCCATGTGTGAAGAGTTCAGAAAACTCATGTCAAAGAACTGCTTAAAAATTTTGATATGGATGATTGTAAGCCTTGCAGCACACCCATGGCAACTTCAAAGCTGGTCACTATTGTTGATAAAGATGACTTGGTTAATCAAACACTTTATAGAAGTATTATTGGGTCTTTATTGTACCTAACTGCTTCCAGGCCGGACATCATGTTTGCAACATGTGTTTGTGCCCGATCTCAGTCACTACCTAGAATGTCTGATCTTATTGCTGTCAAAGGGATATTCAGATACCTAAAAGGTGCTCCCACACTTGGTATCTGGTATCCTGCTAACGGAAATATTGAGCTTTCAGGTTACTCAGATAGTGACTTTGCTGGATTCAAGACAACAAGGAAGTCCACATCAGGAGGTGTCCAATTCCTAGGTGATTGCCTAGTGTTTTGGCAGAGTAAAAAGCAAGTTGTAGTTTCCACATCCACTACTGAGGCTGAATACATTGCTGCTGCAAGTTGCACTTCACAAATCCTTTGGCTTCAAAATCAACTCTTGGATTTTGGTATCACTGCTTTAAACACTCCTCTCAAAATTGACAGTCAAGCATCAGAAAATATCATCAAAAATCATGTCTTTCACTCCACAACAAAACACATTGATATCAGACATCACTTTGTGAGGGATTGCTATAAAAAAGGTTTGATTTCTTTACAACATGTCTATACTAAGGATCAACTAGCAGATGTTCTAACAAACGCATTTGATACATCTAATTTTGAAAGCTTGATCTCTAGAATTGGAATGCTAAACATGGATTAAAAACAGTTTTTGGGTGATCCATCTGTAAATAACATAAAAATGTTTTTCAGAAAATCAAAATTTCATCGTTAAAAAGAGCTTAAAATTGAATTTTTCAATAAACCCTTAAAGTCTGTTTCAAACCACAGATAGCATCAAAACACTGGTCGTTTGGAAAAGTCTATTCACTGTCAAAAGTGTATCCTCTGATAGTTTTAAAAAATAAAACCCATTGTTCACATCCACTGCCCAAGTTCTCAAATAGTGTTTGTCCAAACATCTATCTTCCATTTTCAAACAGAGGTTACACGTGCTCAGGCGTTATTCTTCAGTTGTTTGCATCTGATGACCCGTCACCATCACTTTCTCAAAAACCTTATAAAACCTTGTTTTATCCATAACAGAGGTTTCACTTTACCGTGTTTAATTCAAAATTCTCAAAACAGTTTTCTCTTCAATCATGGCACCCAAAGCTAAATCTAAAGCAAAATCCAAACCAGAACCACCACCATTCACCCTCATAATCAAAACTCCTCACAACTATACAGCAATTCTTGACGCTATCGATTCAAACACAAGATATCGTTCAATGATAAAAATCTTAAAAAAATCAAATTTTGAGCATATGTTAACCGTCAAAGCCCCAATTTATCAAGATACACAACGGCAATTTTGGGCAAACGTAGAGGTTCATTCTAAAAATGATGTTCCTTATGCTATTATATCAAGAGTGGGCAAAACACTAATGCAAATCAGCCCTCAATCGATTTCCCAAGTATTCGAATTGAATGATATGGCACATCCTGTGTCATTCTCTACAAATGAGATGCATGCCGAATTTCTAGAAAGGGGTTACATTGGACAACTTAAAGGTATGACAATCTTCAAACCCAATTTTCCAGCTGAGTTGAGATTTTTCTTTCATACTCTTTTAACATGTCTCTCAGCAAAGACCAGAACTTTTAATAAAATAATATTGAACATTCAGTATCTGGGCTATGCCATTTTAACTGGATCAGATTTTAACTTTTCTCAGATACTGTTCAATGATCTTGTGGCAAATTTTAATAATATTGAAAAACGGAAAGCTTTTCTGATACATCCATGATTCTTGAGTGTTTATCTTCATAATCAGTTACCTGATGATGATGTTAAACAAGGCGCTGTTACACAACCAGGCAGCTTAACTCATGAAACTTTTACTAGAATTACAAATCAGGATAAAGTTTCCAAAACACAAGTAGAGGAGGCTAAGCAAGCTTTACATGAACAAAAAGTTCAATCTCTACCTCCTGCTACTGAGCCTACTGCTCCTAGTGATTAGGGCATTACAACCACCGCCCTGAAACCCACACCAGCAATCTCCATAAAACCCACAAAACCCAAAAAGGGCCCTCTGGAAGATGAGATCCCAGAGGTTAACCCAGTGATAACACAAATATCACATGAAAACACTGTTGCTACTTCTTCACTGCAGATGTTAGAATCTCAACCTGGCTTTGAAACTCCTCTTTCTTCCTCACAAAAGGAAAAGGTTGTAAACACAAGGACACCAAATTATGAAGCTCTAGAATCACTTGATTCTATCTTCCACAGCCCCTCTCCCAGGGCATTGTCTTTTTCTGCACCACAACCTTCACAAACAAAATCATTACCGCCTACCATATTGCCTTTGCTGAATGCAATTGAATTAGAACAGACATTAACCAGTTCTTCTCAGCAACCTATCAATGAGAATATACTCCAACAAGTGTCTGGGCCTGATTCTTTATTATTTGCTATCCCATCAGCAGCTGAAGAGGATGCATCCCTTAGGTTACATGTAACCTTAGAGGATAGTTCATCAAGAGCAATCACTACAATTGCCAAACTCCCAAGTTTGCATTAGACAGTGGTTTCATTCCTAAGACTCTGATGAAGGCAACCACTATTGAGGCTACTACGGTAACTTCTGATTATGTGGGAAGTCCCCAAAACCAAGAACAAGGGGCATCTATTTTTGAAACAAGGGTTGAAACCTCTGTTCATGATAACATAGATAAAACTACCATATCTGGTAGGAGTTCAGCTGATCCTATTAAGTTAGGTGATGATCTAAAATACAAGGATTTGACAGAGAGATTTACCAAAATTGAAAGCTCTATTGCTGAAATCAAGGATTTACTAAAGCAGTTGTTAGCTACAAAGAGCCAACCCTCTGTCCTATCCACTGATGATCTCAAACAAGCCTTAGATCCTTTGTTTCAACAATAAAAATATTGTGCTGATCTTCAACACAAACATCAAATGCAAGAGGTTAGAAACATGGTTGATGCCAGATATATGGATACTGCTACAGATATTAAGGCAATCAAGGCTCATCTCCTTCAAACCACTGGTACTCCTCCTCCTACAGTAATCTTGATCAACACTGATGATGCCAAAAAGGGGGAGATACCTTTAAAGAAAGAAGTGCTAAAGCTTGATGACAAAGATGAACACCAACATTGGTTATCCCTAAACCAGATGGTTCTAAAACAGTTGATGACATAGCTGACATCTTTGGAAGGGAAAAGGAGAATACAAAGAAAAGGGTAAGTGTTGAGAGCAGAGCTTTGGTTGAGAAAAAGATAGCTCTACAAATAGAAAAAGAAAATGTTGGTTCTTCAACAAAGAAGATGCCTTTTAGAAAAACAAGGCAATCAGCATCCATACCTTCTAAACCTAAGACAGTTGCAAATCCAACCACATCCTCTGCTCCCACAAAAACACTTACACCTCCTTCTTCAAAAGCAGTTGATAAACCAATTACAACAGATGTTACAACACCTATTGTGTCAACATCTGTTGACACAGCAGAGGTTATAACAAATGTTAATCCAACCACTGCTATGGTCATAATTCCAACTTCCACCATATCTCTACCCACACCCACAAGAATTCCACAACCACAATCACCCAATCTTAGGTTCAAAAGGAGGAAAACCACAAATGTTGTACTTGATGACAAGATCATCCCCTCTCCTTTACCTGTGTCATCTAAACCAATGTTCACCACAGAAACTATTAAACCTCCTTCTTCTCAAATTATTGTTGTGCCTCTCACCACTCAATTCCCACTGGATTTACAAGTTGTCAAATCAGAGATCAAATCCTTCTTTTCAGAAGAAGATCCAAATAAAAGGGAATTCCCATCTCTGAAAGGTTATCCCAAACCAAGAAACTTAGAAGAATTCAAGAGGCTTAAAATCCAACAAGCAGAGGATATCACAAAAAGGGATACCCAAGGAAAGTCTGACAGAGTAATACAAAGTTACTGGCAATATCAGTTGAGCAAAGTCAGAAGAATAGAAGACTATGCAAGAGACTTGAGCAAACAACTGTCAGAGAGAGAAGATAAAATCCTTAAAGAAGATTACATCAATCACATCATGGAAACCAAGTTATACAAGGCTACAAGGGTACAATTCAAAGACTGGACTGTGAAAGAGTTGGAAGAAGAGGTACAAAGAATGCAACAGATGCTGAAAGATCCTCACAAAAAGCCAATTCCTCTATATTGGAATAAACATAAGAAGCTGCCTGAAAAGAATTTAAAGATAAGAAGAATGAAGGAAGAGTTGATTGCTGCAAATTATGGGTCAAAGAACCAAATTATGAGGTGGACAGAGGTTAAGGTGGTAAACATATAGATGGCATGCACAAAGAAGGAAAACTGATCCATCATTGCCAAAGAAGCCAGTGTATGCAGCAGAGGATACAGCTCATCAGACCCAACACTCTTCAAAACCATCTGAAACATCTGCTCTATCCATTCTGGCCTTAAATCAAAGAGAAAGGCAAAAGGATATGACAGAAGAAGATAAGAGAGTGTATGAGCATATAAAGGAAGGAATCCAAAGCATGATTGATTACCATACTGATGAAACCAGCCAAAAGCTTGCAGAAGATCTTTCTCAGATGGCCAATCAATCTATTCTACCTACCTCAATAATAACATACCATTCTAGAAAGCCATCAGACCCAAAAATTCTAAAGTGGAAAGTTGATAAAAACTCCCATGAATTGACTTTGCTCAAGTTTAATGGCGATGCTACCAAGATGAGAATGGAGGATGCATATGGGCTGTGTGTAAAAGACCTCTAAGAACTTATGGATCTGGTACTTGAAAAGGATGATGATGATCAGGAATCTCTGAACTTTGAATTGCAATTTAAAGGGAAAATATGAGAATTCCTGTTGAGGAATAAAGACCAAGAATAAAAGGTGTTTTTGGCATCATCTGTTCCAAGGGGAGATTGTTGGGATTGAACCCTATACAAAGGAACAGATGATATAAAGCCAAATACTCTATCCGCGGTTTAGTTCAACTATCAGAGTTTACAACCTCTGATCACCTAAACTCTGTCTTCCTAAAGTCTGCTACCTATACATCATCTGCTACACCAACATGCCAAAGGTCTGACAGAAGATAAGAAGCAGAGGATGGTCATCAGAGTTTTAGTATATTAGTTTTATATTCAATGTAACAGTGCATTTTCACTATCAGATGTTAGACATCAGTGTTTATAGTTTGTTATTTTATTGTTAAATGTCACTATCAACCCTGACGTCATTAAAAGATGCTCAGAGGTTAGATAGTTAGTATAAACAGCTAAGTTGATGTGATAGTGAAATTTGTCTTATTAAAAAGATCTTTACACCAATCATCTTCTTCCTTTTATGTACTATCAAACTGTTGCAATAGGCTGAGGGGGAGTTTGTGAATCATATGCAAAGTTTATAAACTTGAAACCATGATGATGATGAAAACAAACGACCTTTACTTGTAGTAAAAGTTTTCCATTCTATTCCGCTGCATTTAGTTTCAATTTCAATCATATTTCCATTTTTGAAACAAAAACTACAAGTAAATCAAACTCAGATCCTAACATCATATCCCTTCAAGTTGGAGAATTTAAAATGACAAGGGTACTTTTGGATCTTGGTGCGAGTATGAGTATCTTACCGGGTAATTTATATGACCAATATGAATTTGGTCCACCTCAAGCGGCAAGCACCACCGTGGTGTTAGCCGAGTTAAGTCCTTAACTAACCCGTGGGATAGTCACATATGTAATTGTCAAGGTTGAGGACTTTTACTATCTGGTGGATTTTCTTGTACTTGATTATGTCTCCATAGAGCGAACTAAGAAACCAACGATTATACTCAGTCGACCATTTTTGCAACATTAAATGCCCAGATCAATTGTAAATCGGGCACAGTCGACATGACTTTCGGTAACCGTCGGTTGCGGTTAAATGTTTTTTTGGGATTAACATATCCTCTAGTTAGCGACGAATGCTATATGGCGGACATTGTTGACGAGTGTATACCTCTCTGCGACATGAGTGTCGAAGAGGATAACACAATAAAGAAGAGCTCTATGTTTGACAGGTTGCAAACAAAGAGAAATCTGAACATCGACGAGGAGGAAAGAAAGATGGAAGTGATGGCGGTGAAGGAAGGAAGACCCCCTTGGACACACCAAGTGGAAAGCCTTCCTTAGAAAATCGATACTAAACTGAAGCCATCACTAGAAGAGTCGCCGGTCATGGAGTTGAAGGTGTTGCCCAAGCATCTTAAGTATGCTTATGTGGGTGAGGGCAACACACTCCCGGTCATTATTACATCAAACTTGACCAGGGAACAAGAGGAGAAATTGATGGCAGTCTTGGTCACCAATAGAGCGGCTATTGGGTGGACCATAGCGGATTTGAAGGGAATTAGTCCCTTAGTGGTGATGCACAAAATCATCACGGAAGATGATCCCACCCCTCGTGACGCAAAAAGGAGGTTAAATACAAATATGCGTGAAGTGGTCAAGAAGGAGGTCTTGAAGTGGCTAGATGCGGGTATTATTTACCCCATCTTTGATAGCCAGTGGGTGAGCCCAACACAGGCCGTTCCCAAAAAGTTGGGCGTTCAAGTAGTCACTAACGATGATGATGAAGAGGTCGCCACTCGGCCAGTAACCGGGTGGCGTATTTGTATTGATTATAGGAAGTTGAACTCCACAACTTCTAAAGACCATTTCCCTTTGCCTATTATTGACCAAATTGTTGAGAAGTTAGCGGGTCAAAAAATTTATTGTTTCCTATATGGGTATTCGGGACATAACCAAATCGCTATTCATCCAGAAGATCAGGCTAAGACCACATTTGCTTGTCCATATGCCACCTTCGCATTTAGGCGAATGATGTTTGGGTTATGTAATGCCCCCGCCACCTTTCAAAGGTGTATGGTGAGTATCTTCTCGGATATGGTGGGGGAGTCGTTAGAGATCTTCATGGATGACTTCTCAATATTTGGGTCGTCATTTGATCAATGCCTTGACCAACTTGAAATAGTTTTAAAAAGATGTGTTGAGAAAAATTAAGTTTTGAGTTGGGAGAAGAGCCATTTTATGGTTCATGATGGGATTGTGTTGGGGCATGTTGTATCGAGCCATTGGATAGAGGTGGTAAATGAGGGCTCTTCACGTGTAGAGATCAACGAGACCTTCCCAGATGAGCATATTTTAAAAATTTTGGTATTACCTTGGTTTGCTAATATTGTCAATTAATTGGTGACAAGTAATTTACCGGCTCATTGGGATAGGTGGAGGAGATTGTGTTTCCTCTCTCAGATCAACTACTACAAGTTAGAAGAAACGGATTTGTTCAAGACATGTGTGGTTCAAGTTGTGAGAAGATGTGTACCGGACGATGAGATTCAGAGTGTTTTGACACACTTGCATTCATTTGCTTGTGGGGGCCGTTGTAGTGGTCACAAAACTGGGCACAAAGTGCCCAGTAGTGGGCTTTATTGGCCGACTATTTATAAAGACATTTTTAACTTTGCTAAAAGTTCTGTTGAGTGTCAAAAGTTAGGGGGTATTTCCAAGAGGGATGAGATGTCCATGTAACCGATCCTCATTGTTGATATTTTTAACATGTGGGGGATCAATTTCACGGGCCCATTCTCGAATTCGCATGGAAACTTATACATTTTGGTGGCGGTCGATATGTGTCCAAATGGGTCGAAATGATTGCCACCACAATAAACGATCATACCGTGGTTTGTAATTTTGTTCAAACCAATATTATTTCGCGATTTGGGGTTCCCTGATTTATCCTTAGTGATGGGGAGATCTCATTTCAAGAATTTTAACTTTGGCAAACTATTGAAATGATATGGTGTTGACCATCGATTAGCTACCCCTTACAACCCGCAAACGAGTGGTCAAGTGGAAGTGTCGAATAGGCAAATAGAAGAAATTTTGCAAAAGACCGTTCGACCGGACTGTAAGGATTGGTCAACAAAGTTGAACGATGCCTTATGGGACTACCGAATGACCCACAAAACAACTATCGAGACTACACCTTACCGCTTAGTTTATGGTAAAAATTGTCACTTACTTGTTGAACTTGTTCATCGTGCATTTGGGCTATTAAAGAGGTTAATGTCAAATATGATGATGTAGGTAAAGAACGCAAGTTGAAGCTATGTGAGTTGGAAGAGTTGCGGAAAGAGGCGTATGAGTGTGCTTCAAAGTACAAGGATGGCATGAAGCGAGCACACGATGCCAAACTAAAGACGAAGGAGTTTGTTGTGAGTTAAAAGGTTTGGCTCTACAACTTGAGGCTTAAGTTCTTTCCCGGGAAGTTAAAGAGCAAATGGATGGGACCGTATATTATTACACGGGTTGAGAAATTGGGAGATGTCACCATTGATGACCCGAAGAATGGTTCAAGACAAATGGTTAATAGCCATAGGTTAATAACGTTTCTCGATGGTAATGAAGAAAAGAATGAAGCAAACAAAGAGTCGGTTAACTTATTGGCAAGTGTTCCGACATATGAGGTCAACTAAGGACCGGTAACATTTGTAGAGTTTGTACATGTTTAATTGCTTTGTTCTGTACTGATTTTACTATTATCGTTATTCGTTTCACACTAACCTCCATGATGTGAGAAGTTCCAGAGATTACCAAAGGGTCATGAAGATGTAAGGTACGTCTTTAGACTTTTTGTGTGTATTAGGAACAAAACACATTTGTTCGGGGGTGGTAGGATTCGTCGAACGAATGTTTGTTTTCAATTTAAACCGATAAAAAATCATAAAAACATTTTTAATAGTTTTTAGGATTTTTCCTAGCATAGGTCTGTAAAACCGCTTATTTTTTGTCCATATTTTTCTAAAAAAGAAAAAAATTTAAGAAGGGAATGGAGGGGCGTCAGCGATGGAGGTTAGGCCGTCGTCGATGGCTGCTGGAATTTCGTGTTGGCAGTTTTTGGCGTAGGCCGCTGTTTTGTGCATCTGGGGTTACGCATTTTCTTGAGTTTGAACATCACTTTGGAGCCAAGAACACCCAAACTTTCATCTTTATTCATACCTAGTCCATCTGATCATCCGAATCACAATCTCCAATCCTAACCCTAACCTACCATCATCCATTCACTTTGACCATCCATCCCAAACCCTAACCATCATCACCGTTACTTTCAAGGCTTCAAGATGTTCATGATCAAGATTCAACTCTCATCCGATGATCAAGTTTTTTCATCCATAAGCGGCTAATTCTCTCAGGTTTCACCCCGATGTAGACTTTTGTAAGGATTTGCAGGGTTTGCTATTTGTTTAATATTTAGTTTTGTGACAAATATTGTTAGATAATTATCTTGCATTTGCATCGAATCTATAAATTGTTGAGTGAGTTATGAAATTTGACTTTATGGAATAAATATGTGCAATTATTCCTTATCTTTCAATAGGATTTTCTTGTCCGAGGTAACGAACTGCATTGCGGTTTGTCTTGAAGGTTGATAGCAATTGACACCTAAGCCTCGTGATTCTAAAACCGTTAATGAACTAATTCAATTAAACAAAGTTGAAAATGTGTAATAACCCTAGGTCCTTCAATTGTCGAACCAGGTGTGAACGTTGTTCTCTCACTAGTATTTCAATAAAGCAATCAAGTTTCGTGTTTACGAAAGTGTTCATTTTTAGTAGTCAAGTAATTTAGCATCAAATTTGTCGGTACATTCCGACACTCCTTTTTCAACAAACAAATAATTAAATCAATTTAGCAAGCTTCATAGTTGCGACAACCTTTAAGATCAATCACGTCCACGCAAACCACTAACTCTTCGTGGTTTGACCCCTTACTACCACTAACACATTGTTAAGAGTAATTTGCGTACTATATATATTATCTTTGACCAGGGCGCAACCCTCCGATAAGATCCCTTGGAAAGTATTCTTCTCAGATAGCCGTTTTGAAGACTTCCCACCCCATGGCATCAGCATTTGCCAATCCCAGCATCTGAACTTGATAATTCCACCAGGTGAGAGCGGCGCCCTCAGCGTGGATGCTACGAACTTAACCTGGTTCTCTGGAAGGCAATTACACATAGCAAAAAATGGACTCCGACTTTTCCAGCCATCAAATCAGCTCAATGGATCCTGCTTCTCTATTAAAGGTACTGGGTTTGCTATCCATGAATATCTTGTAAGGATTCGGACCCATGCCTAAGATGATAACACTAAAAGTAAGTATGCGCTCGCAAAATTACTAGTGATGCTATAATAGATCACACGTAGTTCAATAAACATTACCTCCCAAGTTTTGGTTATTGTTATTATTTTGATTGTGGTTGGCTAGTGTTGCGGTGACGTGATCATGGATGAGTGTCGCTAGCTTTGCATAAGTTAATTAATGTTTCCTCTACTTCCACCGCGTCGTCAGCCTTTTTATCCCGCCATTAGGTTGCTTGAAGAACACATAAATGAGTATATGAGTTAACCATATCACATAATCATCATGTAAATGTCAGGAATGCAGCCATCAAATATTCATATGCCAACGTAACGCATGAACCATTTAAAATAAGAACAATGGATTAAAACAAATTGTAATAGTCGATACAACATATTTCAACAAACATTTAAAATTTAAACGTATTAAAAGTTCACGCAAAGAAGAGAGATAGATAAGTAAGTAATCAGAGAACGGGTTTGTCGTCGACTTCTCCTTCTCTCGCGTCCAAATCTTCATCTGTCGGTGCTTCCCCCGGCTCTTCTTCAGGATCCTCCTCCGGATCCTCTTTCGGCTATGGCTCAGCCGGAGGAGCTGGTGGTGCAGGTGGTGGCATTCAGTTTTCTAATTCGTGAATCATCCAAGTGGCTGCCTGCAAAATCGCACGAAGTGCCCCGATTCCTCTCGATTAGCAATTGGGTCATCCGAAGGCCCAGATTTTCCTTACAGTGTATCTTTGATTCTTCCCTCAACTCAAAGACCTGTTTTTCCAGTTCAATGGTCCACTTTTCCATTTAAGTGTTCGAGTCAAGAGTAGCTAGGTTGACTCTTGTTGCCAAAGTGGGTGTGGAAGATGCTTCCCCACCTTGAGCAAGGCATTTCCTTTTAGCAACTCGCCACATGATGCGATAGTGAAATAGGTACCTCGGGGGCCTTCCCTGGCGCCCGTATGAAGTAGTAGGTTGAGGAGGATGACGACATGCCTATTAAGTTAGTACGATGAGATATGTATAAAATAGAACAAGATGTTATAAAAGATGTCATGTGTTTGGTTCGTGTCGGTTAGTACTAGTGTCGTGCCGGTGGCTATAGTCTAGGTCTACTACTAATGCAAACCTAATTCTCTATACAAGTGGCCCTGATACTAATCTGTCACACCCTCAAAATCCTCTTGCAGAATTTTACCGCGAGGCATGTGACAAACCGGGATCTAAGACACCAGTCATATTGAATGACCTCTATATGAGAAATGTTTTAAACGAAACAACCAACGGAAGTAAAAGTAATACGGAAGCGTAATAAATGTAACATAAATATATGCGCCAAAACAATCAGGAAATAAATGTAATAATGCATTGTCATGAAAGAAAATGTTTTTGACACCCATGCTGTGCACCTAAACCGTGAACAAGTACCTTAGCGACCTAAGGAAAACATGTAAGAAACAAGTGTCAATCATTTATGTTGAATGAGTTCACAGATTAATTTACAGTTGTATCATAATTCGATTTTACAAGTTTTCCATTGTTTCAATCAAAACAGTAAGTTATAATGTCTAATTGTTCATTATTATAATATTAGGTAGCTAACCCATGTTACGTCACAAAAGAGTTCAAAACTGAAGCTGATTGTTGTTGCCTTTGTTTGTCAGGTTTATCACTGACCATGACGATATGTTAGGCTAATTCTACACCTGTCGACCATTACCAGTCTAGCTTACGCGACTAGCTCGAGTAGGCTTTGTCGAGCCCAGTAGTACTATTCAAAATTCCCGGCTATTCACCCAATACTAACGGTCCGAGTTTTACAAGGACTCTATGTGATAATTGTTACTTTGTGACCATAACGATATAACAACATGCTATTATATAAAGGCGTTGTATTACCACAACGTTAAAGCATTACATTACCGTACTATGTACATGTTTTCTTACCCTATGTTTCAAAACATGTAAAGAATGGGGACCATTAACTCACCATAGTGTTGCTCGGTAAGATATAGGTGTATGTGAGTTAGAATGGTCAACCAACCCCTATTATGGTTACCATGGATTATTAGTGGGTGTTTATGCAAGTCACAAAAGTCCTACACGTATCTAACAAATAGCATACGAATAAGTTGACACATAGTTATTCTATCATGTGGTTTCGTGCACGTGTTCACAATATAACCTACGGCATGTTATACAACATTTATATAAATTCCAAACAAGTGTATTCACTTAGAATAGTAAGATCGATCCTTATAAGTTTATGACCGGAGATGTTGAAGATGAAAGATATGATGATTTTAATGGTGATCAAAGATGTGAAACGAATGACGATGAAGATAATGGTGAAGTTGTGATGGTCATTGGAATATGATGGTTGGGTGAACAGAGGTTGTCGGTGATGGTGAACGAGGTTTACAGTGATGTTGGTGGTTAACGGTGATTGTGATCGAAGAACGGCGGTGGTCGGCAATGATGATGATGATGGTAGAACGATGATGATGATGATGATGATGACGATGACGATGATGAACAAAGACTAAGATTAAGAATGAAGATGCTTGGAGTAGTGCAGGTTGTTCGGTGATCGATGCTACAGGTCAAGTGGTGGTGGTTCGACGGAGGAAGATGGTGGCAGATGAAAATGATCAGGATCTGATGGTGAAAAACAATGATGCGGTGAAGATGTAGGTGACCGGTGTTCGATATGGAAGAAGAAGACATGGTTATGAAGGAGTTGATGGTGAACGATGATGATAATGATGATCCAAGATATGTTTCAGATGGAGTGTCTTATCCGAAATATATTTCGAATGATGTAAGATTTGAGTTTCGGATGATGGGAGGTGTATCGGGTAAGGTATATGAAGAAAGATACGATTAGAAATGGAACTCGAATGATTGATGTAATTCGAGATGCAATTCGAATGTAATTCAAAATACTATTCGGATGGCAGATGTGATGATATTATAATGTTTCTAATAATATGATGATGTTGGTGGTGATTTGATCAAGATTGAATATTTCCAATAAGGATAAATCAGTACCGATGATGATATGATGAATGACAGGAGGTTGTTTTTATATGTTTCGGATAACTCAAAGACTATTTCAGATGATGTTTGACCTTTTCGGATGGATGATTTTATGTTTTGAATAAACCTTTTTTAATAATAAAACAAAACAACTTTTGACCTATTTAACACCTTCTCAAAAGATCAAAATAGCAAAATATGATGATTTTTTATAAAATTCTGATGAACACGATGAAGAAAACGAAGCAAAAAAGTCTGGAAAACTTGAATGTTTAATATCAAACCGAGCCTAGAAACAGGTTCTAAAGGCTCTGATACCAATTGAAAGTCCCGAAAACCGGTCTTTTGATATCACATGTAGCTTGAATGGTGTCGGAATCACACAAACAAGCTAATAATCAAGAAAGAAAGGAGATGAAGATAGAATGATTCAACTTGCATACAAAGATAATTTGTTTAATACAAGTTGTTGTCACCAAGGAGCCACCACCCTAATTACAACATTAACTATATATACTACTAGGGTTAGTGCTTCATTAACCAAAGCCCTTTGGCCCAAAAGCTATCCCCCAAGCCCAAATACAACCAAATAGCCTAAACTAACATGTAACTAATGCATAAACCTAATCATGATCTAACAAAACAAAAGGTTTATGCTTAAAGTAGGCGACTAAGGGATTAATTTCGGGTAAGGTATAATGTAAAATGGTGTAAAAATAAAAAGGTCGCCCTAGTGCCTTAATCATTCTTGTGATCGTGATCGGTCTATGGTCTTAAACGTATCAAAAGTTGCAAGTTCTACAATATGTATCTAATGGCACATTCAAACAACAAAACATATATGTGTAAATGTGTAAAAGTGGCTCAATATCTCACATGGAAAGGGCATGATATGTGATGTGCATAATATGACTAATTCCTTAGGCTGACTATTCCCGAATAACCACCTGCAATTTTCTATTAAAAACGCATATTGAGTACTCTCCATGCTAATACTTGGTACTTGACCATGACAAAAGACGAAATGGATAGTGCAATCCCTTGACTTAGTTACTAATGCTTTTAAGATTGCTCAAAAGAGGAAATTTTTTGAAAAAAAATGTAATTTTCCCCACATCCCCACACTTGAGGTAAACATTGTCCTCAATGGGTAGTGTTTAAATGAAGGAATAAAGTCTTATTTTTTTATCCCATCCCCATACTTGAGGTAAACATTGTCCTCAATGTGTAGTATTTTGGATGGGGGCTTTTCAATGCATGGGACGTGATACGATTCTTCTCCCAAAATTTCACCCCGGTCAAAAATTTACAAAATACATTCCACTTATTTGCTAACTAAATAATCAAAGTTAAAACACATTCTTCGTGTTCTCTTAATTCTTCAATGAAAATGGTCATCCTCACAAACATAAGTGTACCTACAAGTCTCAACACTCGTGTAGAAGCAAGCTTCTCACAATAATCAAAACTCATTAGTTAATCCATTTTAACCATTATTTATGAAAAATTTATCAAGTCATTTATTATTCAACTTTGATTTTCTGGAAAATATATTACAACAATAACAATCCAAACTCCCTTTCATAGAAATCACGGCGACATTTAGCATATGCACGCAAGCCCTTTAAACCTACCGATAACTCGGAATGACGAGTAGGTCTCGTGAGGGTTATATAGGGAACACGCCCACAATGTTCATTTATCTATAAAAATAACAAAGTATGAAAAGGAAATATACAAAAATAAAAACTAGACTTAAAAGATAAAATAAAAAGAATCACAAATATTATACAACAACATCTAAGCATTACCATACCTAAAATTAGGATGGTTCCTCAAATCGAGGTGATAAGTGTTAGAATTCATGTCATATTGATTCCGGTCTCCAAACACTTGGTTCACCCCCTTGGTATTTGGGTCATGTTAACTTACACAGTTTTCGGCCCGGTGACCGATGCCACCACAATCGTCACACATGGAAAATTGTACCGCACCCACATATTTCTTCTTCACATGGGCCAACTCTCGTTCTAATGTTTCATTCCGATCCATGGAACTAGAATCGATGTTGGGCCAAGACCTTGATATCGGATGCTCTTTGGCTCTATCGGCCGATTCAACGGTCTTTGAGTTTATTTCTCATCCGCTACAAAAATTCCCAATCGTCTTCTTCATGATTATTTAACAATGTGCCATTGCTAGAAGATTGTAAAAACTTCCACTTCTCCGTGTCTAACCCTTTCACGAAGCACTTAACCAATTCCCAGTACTCGATTTGATGGGGGGGGGGAATTTTCGAATCATCTTCCTAAAGCGAGTGAAAGCCTCATGTAGTGGTTCACTTTGTAATTGGCTAAACGAAGAATTTCATCCGTTGCGTCATCGGTTTTTGGCCATTGAATAGTACTCGTCAAGATAGACTTGTTGCATCTCTCCCCATGTTTGAATACTATTAGCCGGCAAGGTTAGAAACCGTTGCTTGCCTTTATCTTTCAATGAAATTAAAGAGCCGCAATCTAACCTCCGCTTGGGAGAAATTGTGTCCCGCAATAGGACCACACAAGGCGGAAAATTTAGCCAAATGTGTGTACGGTTCATCATTGGTCCGACCGTTGAAATGAGGTAGGATGTTGATGTAATTTGGCTTGCAGTCGAACGAAGCTCTTCCTATGGGTGGCAGAACGATAGGAGAGTTGTTGTTAGAAATCATCGGTCTAAACTGACCGTTAACACCTCTTCGTTGTTGCATTTGATTTTGGTGTTGTGGGCGATTTCGATGCAGGCCAGTGACCTCTAGATTCACCGGCGGTCCCTGGTTAACCCATTGATTACCCCCGCCCACGACTGAGGAATCCGCTTCCGTTGATTATTGTATCGCGGTTGACGGTTATTGTCGTAACCGTCATTATGGGCGTAGTTATATCCATAATTGTCAACATTCTCCACGTAATTGGCGTTTTGAATACCAACATCCTCATCTTCAAAACCCCTACCACTGTAGAAGTTCCCATTGTTATTGTACCCTTCATCCGATCCGTCATCATCGAACCCGTCATCATAATTCCCTTCGTCTTCCGAGTATTCCGAGTGAATACTAACGTGTTCCTGCGATCGATAACCCGGAACACTAAACGGCTCATCATCAGGGATATTATGCCTCAACTCATCGATGTTGAGAAATCGGGCGTCACTCGCGAGATTGCCATAGTTTTGGTTAACCCCACAGTTGGAGTGAATATCGCGGTTATTGGGGTTTGGTGGTAACGGTTTTTGGCAGTTACGGGTTTGAGGCGGAGGTGTGGGTTAACGTTTGTTTTGGTTTTGATTTTGGGCGTGGGCTAGGTGTGGTGGTGTCGATGGTCTTGAATTGTTACCACTCCCCGGTTGGTTATTTTGGTTGTTTTGATTTTGGGGAGGGTTATCTTGGTATTGAAATTGATGTTGGTTTTGGTTAATGGGTTGGTTAGAATTTTAAGGATCCATTTGGAAAGGTCCAAAGGATGGAGTATGCGGTGAGACAAGTATTGCCTTTAACCAGTTGGCTAAGTTTCTTCGAACAACCCGCTCAATCTACGTTTCAAACACCAACCAGTGACATTCTTTGAGAGTTTCGAGTATGCATGCACTACCTGTAACCCGCACAAGTAACACACCCGCGTAACACAAAAGCAAAGATGATAACAAGAAACAAGCAAATAAACAGGTAATCACAAAAATCAAACAAAGTCCAAACACAAAGCGAACGAACTCCCCGGCAATGACGCCAAGATTTGATCGGGATGTCGCGTTCTAGTCAAAGATAATATTTATATGCCCAAATTACCCTTAACTTATAGCAAGGGGTCGGGCCACGAAGAGTTTGTGGTTTGTGTAAGAACTTGATTGATTATTAACGTTGTCACGATTTTATGAAGCTTTCTATCTTGATCAATGGTTTTTGTTTGTTTAGAAAAGAGTGTTAGAGTTAACTGACGAGTTTATTACTAAGTAATTTACTACGGAAAACTTTAACACTTTAAAATTGCATGTAAACTTGATTATTTAATTCAAACGATAATTGGGAACAAGGTTCACACCCGGTTCGATAATCGCAAGACCTAGGGCTTCTACACGGTTTAAATTGATTTCGTTGAATTAATCGGTTAACGGATTTAGTGTCACGTGGCTTAGGTGCAAAAGGCTATAGAGGTTATAAAGAATGGACCAAGGTGCACTTCTTTACAAAGAACATGTAAATCCTAACTCAAGATAAGGCATAATTGCACATCACCATTTCGCAAAGTCAAATTTTATAATCACTCGACAAATACAAAGTCGAAACAAGTGCAAGACAGTTATCTATAGTTTCAAATGCTTTAAACACAACTTGTCACAAAATCAAATTAAACATAAATGTATAAACCATAGAAATCTTACAAAGACCTACACCGGGGTGAAACCCGAGGAGATTAGCCACTCACGGTGAATGGAACGTGGTCAATGGATGCTTGAAGCTTGCACACGAACATCTTGAGCCTTGATGATGGTTATGATGAAGGTTAGGGTTTATGGTTGATGGTGAATCGACTGATGACATGATGGTGATGATAGTGAATTAGGTTTTAGGATAGATCGGTGGATCATGATTGTGGATGATGGAGATTGATTGGGATTGATTGGGATGGATTGAGGATGGTGTCGATGATGTTTCTTGGCTCCAAGAGAAGTGTTCCCACTCAAAAACTCCTAACTCCTTCTTATCTCATCAATGTTTTGTCAAACTCAAGCTAAAACACCAATCAGCATCGGCTGATTATTTATGCCGTGTAGTCGACGCGCTGCTGTTGCGTCGACGACTGGATGTCCTGGTCTGCTTTTCTCCAGACGCCTTGATTTGGTGTCTACGCACTTTCCACCCGACGCGAGCATCTAAGGGGCATCGCTGACACAATGTCTAGGTCTTGATTCATGTTTTCTTCATTTCGCATGTCCGGTTGATCCCAGTTTCGTCCCGATGCTCCGTAAATTCCTCGAAATGCTCCTTAAACTCCGTTGGACTTGCAAAACACAAATCAAAACAAATAAGGCAATTCGAAACTAAAATTCATGTAAACCTACACTTTTAAATACGATTAAGCACCAATTTTTGACCACGTATCAGTATGTACTTTTCTCGACTAGTTGTGTGTGTCTGGAAATGTTGACTAGTCTATATATGTAGTGTGTGTGTGTGTTAGTAGGTTAGTTATTTAGACTTTTGGGCATTTGTAACAGATTGTAACTGCGTGTTATCGTTGGTAAAATACAAATGCAGATTTATTGAGAGTTCTCTGGTTTCTACTTTTTCTACTGTTTATAGTGCATGTATGATGGATTCCGCAAATCATACATGATTTTGTGTTCGTGGTTGATCCTATTATTAAGAGATTAGGTGACCTCACATGTGGTATTAGAGCAAGGTCTGTATAGAGACTGCTCATATCATTGTAGGCAGTTTTTGAGGTTTAGATTTAGTTGTTTTTTGTGTTCGAAATGTTTTATTCCGATTTTTAGTGATTTTAAGTGATTTCAGAAGATTTTGCATCAATTTTCATCATTTTAGCTATGGATTTCGATTAGGTTTTGGTTCAGAGCTGTACAGTTGGATTTGGGTGGAAATTTGATAAATAAATTCGAGTGTTTCAGCAAGTGTTGGTTGTGTTTTCACGTTTGTCCGGAAAATCATTTGGTGACCGCTTTGTTCGGAAAAGTCAGAGTCTGTTAGAATTGTCCGGAAATAACACATAGCCCTAGTTTGTTGATCACGCTCTGGTTGTTATTTCCCGAAGTATCATTCTATCCAAAATCGTTTACTTTCCGGAATACTCTTCGTCCGGAATTGTTAAATTGTCTAAAATTCACTTTCTATCTAGGAGTTACTCTGTCCGGATAAAAATCATATTTCCAGATACCATCCGAAAATCATTCAATCCGGAAAAGTTATCTTAGTGAATCAGGTTGATCCAGGATTATACTCTATTAGGGAAACACCATCTGTCCAGAAAAGTTTGTTGATAAAAAATAATCAGTTTTTCCAGAAATATTCTTGTTCGGGAATTGTTTTGAGTTTAGGGATTGTTTGCCTTCCGGAACATCAACTTTTAGGGAATTTGGTTAGGGAATATTAAATGATTGGTCCGGATTAAAGAAAAAAAACCAAAATTGCAACAGAGATTGAACCCAAACATCGAAAATGCTGTACATAGACGTAAAGGACATAACTTTAAGAGGATTAGCAGCCGTTAAAAATTCCCAAAAAATCTACATCGAATCATACATTTCTTCTATTTCATTTGGCATCTCCAAAGATAGTATCTCCACCCTAGTAATTCTACTCATTTTCAGTTATTGTTGTTGCTTTTCAAGAATTATTTAATAATTTTTCTTCAATTTTGATTGTTGTTATGGGTAGGGGTTATTGAGAATATAATTATTGTTATGGGTGTGGGATAAAGTATGTTTCGTTTTTGCATTTTGATAAAAAAAATGTTGATTGAATACATTTATTTTTGGGAAATTACGAAAATAGTCATTGACCATCATGGCTTTTAAAAATGGCCACCTCATGCGTCCTTGGACAGACCTCTGAAACACCTGATGTGTCCATATTAAAGCATCCAACAGAAAATGAACACGTGGCATTTTCAGTTATTGCAAGTGGGCCAGACGCATTGGGGAGAACCCTCAAGCACCTGATTCGTCTATATTGAAGCACCCAATAGAAAATGAACACGTGGCACTTTCAAATGTTGCAAGAGAGCCAGACGCGTTGGAATGGCATGCGTCTATACTTGAAAAATGGAATGCCTCTGTACTTGAAAAACATTATAATAAAAACATTACATCTTCTTCGTTACCTTCCATTGCTTTTTCCCTCCGGTAACTCTTCCTCTCCAAGTATGAAGTATCACATGCTTGAACTCAAATATGAAGTATCACATGCTTGACCAACATCAACTCTGTTTAACCTTTTCAGATCCTCAAAACCTAAAAACTGAACCACATCACCACTTGCTCCGACCACCACCAAGCGTCATCTTTTTCTGACCTGCAACCAGCACCGCCGTCAACCAACATCATCACCGCCACACACCACCTTCTATCATTATCAAGTAACCAGGTCTAACTACTTTAAGAACCTTGTATTGAGACATAATTTGGATTATAAAATGGACACTGAAGCTAAGATTTGGGTAAATAATGGATCTTAAAGAAGAAATATGATATTGTGAACAAATATACATACATATAGATATATGTTACTTTATGAATATATATTATATACGTTGAGGATTGAAACACCAAAAGCTCTTTTGTCCTATTCTAAATATATATGTATGCTTATTTATTTTCTATTGGGTGCTTCTACATATATTAATGCAGTGAAGACGCATGCCATTTTTCAAAGGAAGAGAGACGGTTATGTGGTTATGTAACTTTACATATCAAAGTTATGGTTCTTGCGGTTTTTTACTTAACCTTAACGTTGGTTATGTATTGATCTGTTGGTTTTAAAAAGCGAGAGGCAGTTCGAGGCGTTTAACTCCCAAAATCCGAGGCATGACACCTGACGCGTTTACATACCTTCATTTTGATCAAGTTTGACCCAGATGTACATGAGGCTTTGCCTCAAAGTCCCGTAGTGTTTTTTCTGGCCGCCTCACGCACAGGTTCAAACTAGATTGACCGAACCACTTTAAGTTTATTTTCGCCAACTATCTCATGTTTAAGAGTTTCACATTATCAAAGTTCTTAGTTGTGGTAATCTTTGATTTTTTTTTACGTCTTTTTGTGATCAATTTGCATTGTAAGTAATCTTTGGGAGCATAAACTGATATAAGTACCTTTTTATGACGTGCAATGCGTGTGCCATATTATTGTAAGTAACCTTTGATTATTTTGAGTGTTGATAAGAAACACGTGTCACAATAGTATGGCATAAATGTGTGTCATAAAAAGACGAAACAAACGCCTGTCATATTATTATTATGATTTGTCCTTCAATGACACTTTTTGGTGTTTCATAAGTACCTGTTTATGATGTGCAATTCGCGTCAAGAAAAAAAGATGTATTTTCTACTAGTGACGTGGCATTCCTAAAACAATAATGTCAAGTTCGTAAGCCATTGTGGGTGCACAATGTGGAAGAGGCTTGGATCTAAGGTGGTGTTTCTTCTTTCTAAAAAAGATTTGTGCAAGCTCTTGTCTGCGTTGCGCAGACCACGCGCAAACATTGTCATCTTAAGACTGTTTGTTTTTTCTGAAGACGTTTGATTAAAAAAAACGTTTGCGTGAGCTCTGCTTGGTGCAGACTTGCCCAACCACTTTTAAGATCTTCTAAGTTCTGTAGAGGGTTAAATACCACCACCGTCCACCACCATCACCACCCACCGTCCACGTCCACCACCACCCACGTCCACCACCACCGCCACCGTCTACCACCACCCACCACCACCGCCCGTACACCACTACTACTTTATTTTAAAAGTCTACACACGTTAAAAAAACAAACAACCTTCTTGCAGAATGTAGAGGTTTGGTCCACCTCTTCTTTTACAGATGTGTGCAGATGTGGTTCTTAAACAGCAGACATTTTACCTCTTAAAAAACAAAAAAACATCCAAGTTGCAAAATGAAAATGTCAAGTTCTTTGTATATAAAAAAACTATGTACTTATTATATTTGTAATATCACAAAAATGTTATAAAATTATTTTTAGATATATACACGTTTTAGACGCAAATCATTTTTCTAGTAACTAGAGTGAATAACTAGCTAGTTACTAATTTTTAAATTTTATATTTCAATTATGTTTATGTTATGCTAATTACAATTTTATATATACGAAATATTAAAAAGAATTTATCAGAAAAGAAATTAATTATATATTAAATAAAAGTAAAAGTAGGTGATGATGTAGATGGTGAGGTGGAGGTTTCGAATCGTTTGGTGTTGGTAGAAAAATGTAACTTTTTGAGGTTGGTTTAAAATTTAACGTGGCAAGTGAAGTGAGAGTCTCTAGAATTGTTATGCCTTGTGAGTGGTCTAATAAAGACATAATAATAGGGAAATTTACAAAAATAGAAGTTTGACCCAAGTGTATTTTCAAAAATGTCAAGCTCATGCGTCCTTGAAGCAGCACATTAAGCACTTGATGCGTCATATGCAGACACCTAAAAAAATGGACACTTGTCCTTTCAAATGTTGTAGGTGGGCCCAGACGCATCACATGCCTCCCAGACGAATCCCATGCCTCCTTGAAACATCTCATGCCTCCCCGACGCATCTCATGCCCTCCCAAACGCATCGTCTGGGCTCACTTGCAGCATTTGAAAGGACACGTGTCCATTTTCTATTGAGTGTCTGCATATGGACGCATCCCGTGCTTGATGCGCCGCTCCAAGAACGCCTGAGCTTGACATTTTTTAAAATGCACTTGTTCAACGGCTATTTTTGTAGTTTTTCTATAATAATGTGTAGTTAATAACCCAAATGTGATCTTGTACCTTATCATGAATATCAGGTTTAACATGTACTGTTACCAAATTGAAATGAACAGAAAAGGTAGAAGCATATCAAAACCCAAATATGTTAATTTCAAAAACAACATTAGGTGTCATCCTCATCCAGTGCGACTTTCCTTGTACTTGTAGAGATATGCAAAGATAGCGTAGATCACAAGATTAACTGTGCTTAGCCCCGCCAATGTCCAAGAGTATCGATCCAAACGACTTCTGTTTGATGTATGCTGAAACCAGTTGGGATTGTTGTTTGTCTCACTTACCTTCCCCACAACATAGACCGATAAAACACTAGCCATGCTTCCTAATCCTAAGACAAACATGGAAACATAATAGACTCATGTGCATTGATGCAGGAACTTGGTCTTTTAGAAAAGTTTTGATACCAGAATTTCTAATCCCATCAACAGCTCAAAGAAGCAGAAACTGTGGAAGCATAGAAAATACACTCATTGGGATGCTCTCATTCGACTTGTCTAGCAACCCATGATTCTTAATCACATGTAGTCTTTGAGTTTCCACTATCGCAGCAGTAACACAACATAATACAGACAGAACCATACCTACGCCAATCCGAGTTGGTGCATAATACCTTTCGGTGATTGGGATACAGTTAACTAAAAGGGCATCAAGAATATGTATAGATATTTTGTAGGAGATCATATGAAAAAGTAAAAAGATTGGAATATGGATCTTTATGCTTCCAAGTTTATGGTCCATGTGAGTAGCTTGCTCAAGAAAGTAAGTGTTTCCTAAAGAAAGTATCAGCCCAGTCACAACGAAAGTTAGTAGCATTGGGACCAAACGAAGACCAGTGTTGGTGTCTTCAACTTCACGCACACTACACAGTGTCCAGCTTTTTGACAATGCCTGATCAGGATACTTGATAGCAGCCTTGCCTAAGCACCTGTGGTTCATATCAACAACAAATTATTAATTTACGTGTCCTGTTTTGATGCATGAGATGTATTTAACGAAAACAAAACCTTAGGCTTCCGGTGCTGCGGGTATCATTGTCATCGTCAGTTCTGTAGGTCTTTTTAAAACTTGTAACTTGTTGAAAATGTTTAGTAGTAGCTGCTACAAGAACTCTAAGAGGGATTGTTAAAGGGCTCCCCTCTAGCCCATCACGTTCATACTGTCTCCATCCAGTTAAGAACAAAACAGTTGCTGTGGAGGCACATATAGCTGGAATCCCAAAACGGGTGACCATGGCTTTATATATGGAAGTGCAATACCTCCACCTATGGTTACAAGCACCACTATCATTTTAGGCAGAGTTACAGAAATCCTTGGTTCTGCTTCATCTCCACCTTCAGCTCGAAAAGCATTAGGTTTCCTTGGAAAAGCTGGACCTTCAGTTCGAACAAGTCGATCAATTTGGGCATCAGCTATATCTTCAGCTGCAGCTGCAGCTTCAGCTTCATTTTGTAGTCCTGTAAGGGATTCTAACGAGGCATGCGGACCAGCCTGTTCAACTGCTATTATTACATCCGGCATTGGAGAAATACTTGGTTCAACTTTGGCTCTATCTTCATCTGCAGCTTCATGTCGATCTTCAGTTGCGGATTCAGGTTCAGCTTCAGCTTCACGTCGAGCTTTAGCTATAGCTTCTCTTCGAGCTTTAGCTTCTCGTCGAGCTTTAGCTTCTCTTATAGCTTCAGCTGCGTCTTCAGCTTCTGCTTCACGTTGAGCTTTAGCCACAGCTTTTTATCGAGCTTCAACTGCAGCTACAGCGTCATCGTCATGTTATAGACCTATAAAAGATGCTAACGAAGTATGCTGACCAGCTTGTCCAACTGCTATTAGCGGTAAGGCAGTAAAAAACAGCACTTTCTGTATGTGCTCGATACACTCCTCCTTTTACTGTCTACATGGGCCAAAGACTGTTGGCGTTGACAAGGAAAGAAATCCTAATCCCTGCATATAGTCATATCGATCTGGTTTTGTTGTTTTATAAATATTGTAAAAAGAAATCGTATACATTTGAATCACTTACAATACTGTAGGCAATGCAAGAGAATACAAGCATATAGAAGTCTCCCAAGAAGGTATCAACAAAAAAGGCAAACACAATGGCCAAAGCCGGTGTGATTCCATTAAAAATATTTATGATACCAGCAGCATGTGTGATGCTTAAATTCCAGACATTCGTTAAATAGTTCATCATCACATATATTGCAAATCCAGATAGCAAATCCACCCATATTAGTGCTGCATTTCAGAAAGGATAACATGAAATTTACATGCAAAGTAATTACCCTAAGATAGACTAGAAATTGTATTGTTTACTGAGTGTGTGCTTAATTTAATAGGGTTATTTCCTATAGATAGCAATATTACACTTGAATACCTTTTATAATATAACTAGCTTTTGCATATCTTTTATACATTGCAATAATGCATATACACCAATTCAGAAGGGGGCATTAAAAGCTACGTTGTAGCCATGTCAGTAGTGGGGGTGGGGGCATGAAAGTGGCGTTTTTATAAAAAAAAATTAAAATATTAAACAAGAACTAATTAAAACTCACCAAAATCCACCCACCAATAAAACGCCTCCATGTCACCACAACATTTGCCCTCCACGCCGATTAAGAAACTCCCGCCCCCATTGTCACACCCCAACCGAAGGCGGAAACATCGGGGTTAGTGGCACTAGGCGACCAGATTGATTTCACGAGATGTTCCATAACAATCATTTAACATATCACCACCTGCTTAATATGACATACTATTAAACGTAATATTTAAATAATTATTACAAAACAGAGATTTTTCATAAAATTCAACCGGGTTCGATTTTCCCTAGATTTCATACATAAGTTCCAAATCCAAGATACATAAACAAACTAACTAAACAAAACAAACTAACTAAGCAACATCCAAGCATCCACGCTAAATCCTCAACATGTTACATACGTTAAAATAAAAGTTAATACAATTAAGTAAAGGTGAGCATACAAGTTTGAATAATACTATCATAGTCGATAAAGCGTTTGCGAAACAATCTAATTACATATCATGATACACCAAAACACTTAACATAACATAGGCTCATTTCTCATGCTAACTACCGTGAGAAGGCTTGCGCGTCCATCCTAACTAGGCCCCATCGGGTGTAAGCCACACTATACTACCATACTAGCTAAGGAGGCAAGTTAACGAAAACAAGTCCTAGTCACATGTTTCTAGTATCACGTATTGAGCATACTTATCAGATTATTCGCGTGTGATAAACAGTTTGATTTGTGAAGTGATTTTAATATAGGAACGTATGTAGCACCCAAAAGTACGTTTAAAGAAAAAATGGGTCAAGTATACTCACTGTGGGTGCGTTTTAGGTAAGATTAGAGATCTGAGAAGAGTCGAGAAGAGCGCCGGATCAGCCTGCATACGCGAACGGAAGTGCATCAGTCTCCGATAAGCTGAAACGGTTAAGTTTTGGTAGGGCAGTAGCCAAGTTCGAGCGAACTTGCGATGCTTTGGTGAGTTGAGAGTCAAGTTCGGTCGAACTTGATGAGTTTCTTTAAGAAACTTGTCAAGTTCGGGCGAACTTGTAAGAATTCCTTACTGAATTGACAAGTTCGGGCGAACTTGTTTAATTTCCTAAGAAATTAGACAAGTTCGAGCGAACTTGTAAGAAACTTGTAGATTTTGACCCAAGTTCGGTCGAACTTGACCCACATGGGTGCAAGTTCGGTCGAACTTGACCAGTGAGCTGGGAATTCTCAAGCGAACTTAATGTTTTCGTGTCCAAAATCTTGCGTTTTTGCGTCGTTTGCTGAGGAAAATCGAGTGTTCATCCCTCCAACCCTGTGCTACTGAGTAAACTTAGGTCGGAGAGGTCTTTTAGAGCTGTTTTAGCCGTTTTACAAAAGTGTGGGCTAATCCGGGCGAACTCGGGGTTCGTTCGGATTAGTCCGGCTTGTGTAAACCAACATAAACGTCCTTGTGTTTCCAGATCTGGGATCTTCAATGATAGATGCTTCGTTATCAGAAAATGAACAAAACATTCTCAAAAGTCCGTATTTTGTGTCAAAATCAATCTTTATCAAAGGTTTTTCTCAGATCTAGAACTTACAAGCCGAGATCTTGCAGATCTCGTGTTTGGGAAGCCTCTACTAACACCAAACGAACTCGTATTGTGTAGATCTAAGTTAAAAACATAAGTTATGAAGAAAAAGATGAAGATTTCCGTAAAAGAATGGGTTTTAGATGAAAACGAAGATAGATCCTTGTGCAAAATCGTTGTAAACCTTTGTTGTTTGTTGATAAATGTTGTTGCAGTGAAATCGGGTCGATTCTTACTTAGAACACGAAGGTTTCGGGTTGAGAGAGCTCTAGGCGAACTTGCAGCAAGTTCAAATGAGAGGAATGAGCTGAGTATTTATAGGTGAAGGCAAAAATGAGAGCTGAGAAGACCAAGTTCGGGCGAACTTGTTAGATTTCCAAGAAAGCTTAGCTAAGTTCGGCCGAACTTGTACATTTCTGTACAAGTTCGCGCGAACTTGAGGGAATCAAGGGAGTCCTGGTTATCAGGCAAGTTCGGGCGAACTTGTGGTAGTCAAGTTCGGTCGAACTTGGCCTGGTGACCAAGTTTCGTTTGCCGATTTCGCCAAGGGTTCGTTTGGTTATTCGGTTCGAATTAGATAGTTATATTAAGCGTTAAATTAAAGCGTTAAGCATTATAGTTGATATAATAGTGCGATTTAGCGATTCGAGAGTGCGAGAGCGATGCGATAGCGAGTGTAAATATAACCACGAACACACATAACACATAAATAACATAAAACCACATAAATAACTGCGATTGCGATACGAAGAGATTAGCGATGCAATTCAATAAGCGATTAGATGCGATTCAATAAGCGATTAGATGCGATAATAACGTACAACACTATAATTAATTAACATAAACTTTATTATTAACCGAATCTCGGGATTACAAAAGAAGTACAGCGATAAAAACAAAGAAAAAGATAACAACGAATTTTCGAGTTGTTACAGTCTCCCCTACTTTAGGGAATTTCGTCCCGAAATTAGGCAGTAGCTGTAACAAATAGATGCGGGTACTTGGCCTTCATATCACTTTCCAATTCCCAAGTAAACTCGGCGCCGCGTTTGCCCTCTCATCGGACCTTCACGATAGGGATGCGAGAGCGTCGCAGTTTCTTGGTCTCTCGGTCCATGATTTCCACAAGCTTTTCCACGAAATGGAGAGTCTCGTTGATTTGCAGATCTTCGAGAGGGACGTGCAGATTTTCTTCGGCTAAGCACTTCTTGAGGTTAGACACGTGGAAAGTCGGATGTACATTATTAAGTTCCTCCGGTAATTCGAGACGATAGGCTACTTTACCGATCCTTTCCAGAATCTTAAAGGGTCCAACATATCGAGGCGCTAGCTTTCCTTTCTTGCCGAAGCAGACCACTCCCTTCCAAGGTGCAACCTTTAGGAGAACGTGATCTCTCACTTTAAACTGTAGGGGCTTGCGGCATTTATCGGCGTAACTCTTTTGACGACTCCGAGCTTTCAAGCGATTGTCTCTGATTTGGAGGATCTTGTCCGTCTTTTCTTGAATTACCTCGAGACCGGTGATTTGTGCTTCTCTGATCTCGTGCATTGCAATAGGCGATCGACATTTTCTTCCATACAGTGCCTCAAAAGGAGCCATTTGAATGCTGGTATGATAACTATTATTGTACGAGAATTCAATCAAAGGTAAATGTGTATCCCAGTTACCACCAAAATCTATGATGCACGTACGAAACATGTCTTTGAGGGTGTGGATCGTTCGCTCAGTCTGACCGTCGGTTTGAGGGTGAAAAGCGGTACTGAGATTGAGAGTAGTACCGAGAGCGGATTGAAAGGTCTCCCAGAGATGCGAGGTAAAACGACCGTCTCGGTCAGAGGTGATGTCACGAGGTGTCCCGTGTCGACATATAACTTCGTCGGTATAGATTCGGGCTAACCATTCGACCTTAAAGTCTTCTCGTATAGCAATAAAGTGCGCAGATTTAGTGAGACGATCAACGATAACCCAAATGCTATCGTGACCGGGTGAAGTACGTGGGAGTTTAGTAACGAATTCCATAGCTATACTCTCCCACTTCCACATCGGGATTTCGGGTTGTTCGAGTAAACCAAAGGGCCTTTGATGTTCGGCTTTGACTTTTGAACAAGTTAAGCATTTTGAGACATACAAGGCGATATCCTTTTTCATGCCCGGCCACCAGTACTTAGGGCGAAGATCCTGATACATCTTGTCGGCACCGGGTGAATGGAATATCAAGATTTATGAGCTTCGTCCATTAGCAACTTACGAAGATTATCACGACTGGGAATCCAAATGCGGTTGAGATAGTAATAAATACCATCAGATTTAGATACAAGCTGAGTTTCGGTACCACATTTCATTTCTTCTTCCAAAGTATTCTCGTTGAAACATGTGTGTTGAGCTGCACGGATGAGGGTTTCAAGTTTAGCACAAGATTGAGAGTCACGAATACCATATACATAGCTTCTTCGACTTAGAGCATCGGCGACGACGTTCGCTTTGCCGGGATGGTAGCGTATCTCGCAATCGTAGTCGTTGAGAAGTTCAACCCATCTGCGTTGGCGCATATTTAGTTCCTTTTGATTGAAGATATGTTGTAAACTCTTATGGTCGATGAAGACCGTACACTTAGTACTGTAAAGGTAGTGTCGTCATATCTTCAATGCAAAAACAACTGCACCGAGTTCGAGATCATGGGTTATGTAGTTCTTCTCGTGGATCTTGAGTTGTCGAGACGCATACGCGATAACCTTGTCTCGTTGCATAAGCACACAGCCAAGACCAAGATTAGAGGCATCGCAGTAAACAACAAAATTGTCGTTTTCGTCGGGTAAAGCGAGGACAGGAGCATTGCATAGCATACGCTTGAGAGTTTAAAAAGCTTCCTCTTGCTTGGAATCCCAAACAAAAGGTTGGTCCTTATGAGTTAAAGCGGTAAGCGGAACAACGATTTTTGAAAAGTCGGCGATGAATCGACGGTAATAACCCGCCAATCCAAGAAATGAACGGATTTCAGATGCATTCTTCGGCGTAATCCAACTCTTGACGGCTTCAATATTTGCAGGGTCTACGTGAATTCCTTGACTATTAACGATGTGGCCGAGAAATTGGACTTCTTCGAGCAAGAATTCACATTTTGAGAACTTAGCATAAAGGCGATTTCCTTGAAGAAGTTCGAGGACTAAACGGAGATGACGCTCGTGTTCGTCTCTCGACTTCGAATAGATAAGGATATCATCGATAAACACAATGACGAAACGATCTAAGAAAGCTTTGCACACACGGTTCATCAAATCCATGAAGACCGCAGGTGCATTGGTAAGACCAAAAGGCATGACCACGAATTCGAAATGGCCATAGCGAGTACGAAAGGCGGTTTTAGGAATGTCTTCTTCCAACACGCGTAACTGATGATAACCGGAACGAAGATCGATCTTGGAAAAACAAGTAGCACCTTGAAGATGATCAAATAAGTCGTCAATACGAGGAAGAGGGTAGCGGTTCTTTATCGTGAGTTTGTTAAGTTCACGATAATCGATGCACATTAGAAACGATCCATCCTTCTTTTTCACGAAAAGGACAGGAGCGCCTTATGGCGAAGTGCTCGGGCGTATGAAACCTTTATCAAGTAGCTCTTGAAGTTGGCTTGATAGCTCGCGCATTTCGGATGGTGCGAGGCGATAATGGGCTTTAGCAACGGGAGTAGCTCCGGGAACAAAATCGATACGGAATTCAACATCTCGAGTAGGGGGTAAACCGGGTATATCGTCGGGAAAGACTTTAGGAAATTCACAAACAACGGGAACATCCTTATAAGTCTTTTTTTCTTTTTCCGGGTTCATGATATGGGCGAGGAAGGCAACACATCACTTTTGCAAGCATTTGTGTGCTCGAGTACATGACAAAAGCATCAACTTCTTTGAGGGAGTTTCACCATAAACATGAAGTTGATCACCGTTAGGAAGAGGGAAACGAATCATTTTATCGAAGCATACAACTTCAGCATGGTTCTCACGAAGAAAAATCCACACCTACTATGATATCGAAACTACCTAACTGCATAGGTATGAGATTGATCGAGAAGACATGGTTGTTGAGATCGAGATTACAACCACGTAGGACGGAATTGACGGTAACGGTTCTTCCGGTGGCGACTTCCACATCGAAAGTCTTTGGGAGTTTAGCTGCTTACATTTTAAAACCTTTTCGAATTCTAACGATACAAAACAATTATCAGCACCAGTATCAAATAAACATGAAGCATAAATACCATTAACGAGAAACGTACCATTGACAACATTGTTTTCATTCTGGGCCTAGCAGTGATTGAGGTTGAAGGTTCTCCCATGCGCAGCTTGTTGTTGCTGCTGAGGCTGCGGTGGTGGCTGCTACTGAGGCTGCTGCTGCTGTGGCTCTTGTTTCACGGTCCGGTTTGGGCAAACATTAGCAAAGTGGTTTGGATCACCACACATGAAGCACGCTCATGCCTTTGGAGCTTGCTGCTGGTTGGCTTGAGGAGGAGCAGGTAAAGCTGGAGCTGTTGGAGCTTGAGGAGCTGGCTAGCGAGGACCACTACGGCAGCTGACAGTAAAGTGGCCGTAGATGTTGCAGTTCATGCAAAAACGACAATTGCCACCAACGGCATGATGATATGTGCACTTAGGGCACATAGGGTGCGGACTAGTGTACGCATGCTTTGCTGGCGGTGCGTTTGGTGCTGCTGACTAGAGTGGCTGAGGGTTCACTGGAGCAGTAAGAGCAAAGTTCTTGCTCGGGTTTTCCCTTTTGCGACCACGGCGACTGCTCTTTGGCTCTCGGGGTTGTTCGGTAGTAGGAGCTGCTGATTCGGTGACTGCCTGATTTGCGACCTTGCTGCTTTTAAAGTAACCAGACTGAACTCGTTTGTCATTAATCTCGGTGGCTAGCTGGTAGGTGACCTCGATAGTAGCAGGGCGTGCTGCTTGAACAAAGTCAGCGACGCAATCGGGGAGACCATTGAGGTATTTCTTGATTGCCTTTTCGGTCGTATCCACTTGACCGGGACAGATGATGCTCAACTGTTTGAAGCGAGCAGTGAGACCAGCATTATCGGGACCATCTTGCTTGATATTCCAGAATTCGTTCTCTAACTTCTGGATCTCGTAGGGAGGACAGAATTCCTTGATCATAATTTCCTTAAGTTCCTCCCAAGTGAGTCCGTAAGCTTCGTCGTTCCCACGCCTGTTGCGCTCGGCTGTCCACCAGTCGAGAGCCCTTAACTGAAACACACTGGTGGCATTGATTGTGCACAGAGCTTCGGGACACCCACTTTGGCGGAATGTGACCTCGATAGAGTCAAACCAGTGGAACATGGCACTCGGTCCTTCGGTGCCTGAGAAAGTAAGCGGTCCACATGCTTTGAACTGCTTAAAGCTGAAGTGGGGTTTTGGGCCATCTCCCTTGGAGTCAACTGAATAGTTGCTGCTAACCGCTTGGATTTCGTTGATAATCTGCGGGATCACCTTAGCCACTTCCTTGGCTACCATAGAGGCGATGCGCTTGTCGGCGTTGCTGCGCTGGAGATTCATTCGGGTGTGCGATCCCATAGAAGACATCTACACGAAGGATTTAGATTAGATGAGATTCGATTATAATAGAGTTATGTCTAATATTTATTATAATTATTCATACAAGGCACAAAATCACATAAATACGTAAGCACGTAAACAAGTGTACACATAAGCACGTAAGCACATAATCCACGTAAGCACACACTTTGCACGTATTCACCTTCTAATTAAACATTTTGCGTAGCGCGATATGAGATGCGATATAATAGCGGAATATAATCGAGATATAAGTGATACATAATAGCGAGATAAGCGAGATAATACCGCGTATGAGGCACACGTCCTCATAGGCGTAAGCGGATTAAGAGATTAGTTTGGTTTGTGTATTAATTTAGCGTTTCAGGTTACGAGAGCTGTGCGAGTTGTGCATACATTCGATGGAGCGTAAATGCGATAAATCGAGAAATCAATGATATGATAAATCATCAAAGCGAGAAATCGAATAAAGCGAAAATTCTCAAAATTTTAAACACATAAATAATAATAAACTCGATGATGCGTAAATCGACGATATAGGTTTAAATCAATTTGGAGTGTCCGGGGTTTTGAGACGTCGACTACCCAAAGTGGTTCGACTACCCTTTGCATTTGGACCCACGCTTTGGCTTAATAGATAAACGTTCTCACCGCAAGCAGCTAACGACGTTTACCGTTCCAGTTAATACGTGTTCCAAACCATTGGAATAACCGAGACTTTGGTGAGATTGAAAATCGAGGCATGGAATTTGTTATTAAGATGCGGGTTCCACCCCTAACTTAACAGTCTCATTCCTAGTTAGAAATGGAGATTTTCGTCAAGGTTTGGATGTCACTTCTAGCAAATCCACCCATATTAGTGCTGCATTTCAGAAAGGATAACATGAAATTTACATGCAAAGTAATTACCCTAAGATAGACTAGAAATTGTATTGTTTACTGAGTGTGTGCTTAATTTAATAGGGTTATTTCCTACAGATAGTAATATTACACTTGAATACCTTTTATAATATAATAGTTTTTGCATATCTTTTATACATTGCAATAATGCATATACACCAATTCAGAAGGGGGCATTAAGCGCTACGTTGTAGCCATGTCAGCAGTGGGGGTGGGGGCATGAAAGTGGCGTTTTAATAAAAAAATTAAAATATTAAACAAGAACTAATTAAAACTCACCAAAATCCACCCACCAATAAAACGCCTCCATGTCACCACCCCAATTGCCCTCCACGCCGATTAAGAAACTCCCGCCCCCATTGTCACACCCTAACCGAAGGCGGAAACATCGGGGTTAGTGGCACTAGGCGACCAGATTGATTTCACGAGATGTTCCATAACAATCATTTAATATATCACCACCTGCTTAATATCCCATACTATTAAACGTAATATTTAAACAACTATTACAAAACGGAGATTTCTCATAAAATTCAACCGGTTCGATTTCCCCTAGATTTCATACATAAGTTCCAAATCCAAGATACATAAACAAACTAACTAATCAAAACAAACTAACTAAGCAACATCCAAGCATCCACGCTAAATCCTCAACCTGTTACATACGTTAAAATACAAGTCAATACAATTAAGTAAAGGTGAGCATACGAGTTTGAATAATACTATCATAGTCGATAAAGCGTTTGCGAAACAATCTAATTACATATCATGATACACCAAAACACTTAACATAACATAGGCTCATTTCTCATGCTAACTACCGTGAGAAGGCTTGCGCGTCCATCCTAACTAGACCCCGTCGAGTGTAAGCCACACTATAGTACCATACTAGCTAAGGAGGCAAGTTACCGAAAACAAGTCCTAGTCACATGTTTCTAGTATCACGTATTAAGCATACACAATCAGATTTTTCGCGTGTGATAAACAGTTTGATTTGTGACGTGATTTTAATATAGGAACGTATGTAACACCCAAAAGTACGTTTAAAGCGAAAATGGGTCAAGTATACTCACTGTGGATGCGTTTTAGGTAAGATTAGAGATCTGAGAAGAGTCGAGAAGAGCGTCGGATCAGCCTCCATACGCGAACGGAAGTGCATCAGTCTCCGATAAGCTGAAACGGTTAAGTTTTGGTAGGGCAGTAGCCAAGTTCGGGCGAACTTGTTAGATTTCAAAGAAAGATTAGCTAAGTTCGGCCGAACACATACATTTCTGTACAAGTTCGCGCGAACTTGAGGGAAACAAGGGAGTCCTGGTTATCAGGCAAGTTCGGGCGAACTTGTGGTAGTCAAGTTCGGCCGAACTTGGCCTGGTGACCAAGTTTCTTTTACCGATTTCGCGTTAAGGGTTCATTTGGTTATTCGGTTCGCATTAGATAGTTATATTAAGCGTTAAATTAAAGCGTTAAGCGTTATAGTTGATATAATAGTGCGATTTAGCGATTCGAGAATGCGAGAGCGATGTGATAGCGAGTGTAAACATAACCACAAACACACATAACACATAAATAACATAAAACCATATAAATAACTGCGATTGCGATGCGATGAGATTAACGATGCAATTCAATAAGCGATTAGATGCGATAATAACGTACAACACTATAATTATTAACATAAATTTTATTATCAACCGAATTTTGGGATTACAAAAGAAGTACAACGATAAAACAAAGAAAAAGCTAACAACGAATTTTCAAGTTGTTACACCCATCACCATGCCAGCTCCACACCACTACACGCGGTGGTGTTCCCGGCGTGGAGGTGTTGCTATGTCACCACAACGGCCACCACTCCGTGTGGTCTTAGATGTAATAATTATATAACTAGTCTAGGGTGGTAGAGGCGTTTTGGGGTAGTGGATATCGGGTAAGGGTACCCCGTGGGTACATTGCCGCTTAGGAGTGTTCCTCAAATCGAATAACCAATTTTCGAATTAATCGAATCGAATTTTTTGAATTTTTATTTTTTCACTTGAATTCGTATTCGATTCATTTCATATTTGATACTCGAATTCGAACCAAATTCGAATAAATTCGATTTAATTGAAATTAATCCTAAACAATTAATTATTTAACATTCATTTTTTAAACTATTACAAACTAATTATATTTAACATAAAATACACTAATCTGCAAAATCAGTTAACTAACTATATGTCAAAACACCAAAATTTAAAAGATAGGTTGGTTACCGGTAGCGATTTAAGTTAGGTAAAAATTTAGAAATAAGTAGTATGGGCTAATTGTTATTAGGTTTCTTAATGTTATGAATAACAAATTTATCACTTATGATTGTGATTCATACTTTGACAAACTTTAAAAGTTAAATGTGTGTGTATATATATTGAAAATCATAAATTCGAATTTTTAATCGAATTGAATTGAAAATCATAAATTCATATTCGATTCCTGGACTCAAATACAAATCTACTAGAATTCAAACCTTAATAATCGAACCCGAATTAAATCGAATTCTGAATTTTTTGAATCCGAATCCTAAACAATCCAACCGCCACTGGTCAAGGGATACCCAAAGAGAATAATGGAATAGGGTAGTTGTCAGTCTGTCTGTCACCGCTATACACTTTCTAACTGTTGCCATTTAAGGTGGGGGTGGGGGGTTAAATAAAAAAAAAAATCCTCTACCATCATCTCTCCTACATAATTTTCAGATACATAAGGTAATCTTATATCACAAATATATACACATCTCACTTTTATTTCACACACATGTTGTACCATCATTTCTCCTTACATATTTTTCACATATATAAACCTTTCTAAAATGAAGATAACTAGGTTTATCACGTCACGGCGAACTTCTTTTATTATTTCGTCTGTGTTTTGAAATTGTTACGAGCGTGTTGCGCACGAAACCGTTGACAAGAATAAAAAGAAAATGTAAAAAAAAAAACAGTAAAAGACAACCAAAAGAAAATCAACTAAAAGTTGTATGGTAATGATGTTGTTAGTATGAAACTCGTGGTCTGAGATGAGCAAATGATACTGGGTACCGGTACCGAATTTCCTGAACCAAAAGATCTTAAGTACCAATTCAGTACCGACTTTTGGCGTTACTGGTACCGGTTCGCTGGCAGTTTTTACCTTCATATACCGGTACCGTAACCTGTATTTTCGGTACCAGTACCGATTCAGTATCGGTTGGCACCGAGCTAATCCCTACCCCTAAAACTAAAAAAAAGAAATCATTAAAAGTTGAAGAAAATCAACAAAAAAATTGTACGATACCGTTGTTGTTAGTACAATACCCGTGATCAGGGATGAGTAAATGATACCGGGTAGCAGTACCGAATTTCCCGAACTAAAAGATTTTCAATGTTAATGCGATGCCGACTTTTGCCGTTTTCTGTACCAGGCTGGTGCCGGTTTTTACCTTCATGTATCGATACCGAACAGGATCGTACCGGTATTTTCGATACCGGTTGACACCAAACTTATCCTAGCCCGTGATAAAAAAAATCATTAAAGTTAAGAAAAATATGAAAATATATTTAACTTAACCAGTACTGCTTCGATACCAGTTGACATAAAGTATGTCCCAACCTGTGATACTAAAAATAAATCATTAAAGTTAGAAAGTAATTAATTTTATAATATAAAAATAATAAAAGTATAAAAAAGTTATATATAATATTTTAATATTAAAGTTATCATTCATTTACTTCTATATGATAAAATAAATTATTGAAGTTAGAAAATAATTATTTTTATAATATTAAATTAAAATAATAAAAGTATAAAAAAGTTACATATATAATATCATAATATTAAAATTATTATTCATTTACTTCTATTTTTAATTAATTAAAATTAAAATAAAATAAAATATATAAATTAAAGTTATTATTCATTTACTTTTATTTTTAATATATAAATAATAATTGCTATAATATATATAGAGAGAGAGAAATATAATTAATGTTAAATCACACTCCCAAAAATCTTTACACGTGTACTATACTATTGATACCAATATCCTTAAAAATCAAAGGAGATGTCAAATAAGAGTAGATGTGGTTCACTCACCACAAAATGAGGGTGATGTTAAATCATTAACTAGTATTAATAGCTCGTGTTAGGGTGGGGCGTAAAACCATATTAAATAGCACCAATGCCACATCACCATCAGCAATCACAAACACTAAAGTTGCGTTGTGTTAATGCGAAAAAATTCGAACGAAGCGTAAAACATAAAAATTAAAAACTAAGTCAATCTAGGACCCGTACGTTATGACGAACGGGAAAAATAGATGACATAAAACAGTTGAACCACACACGCACGTTGTGTCGTCTTAACTCACAAAATTTAAAACGAATCGTAAAAAGAAACATAAAAACGTTGAACCCCACATGCACGTTGGGCTATATTAACTCAGAAAATTTAAAACAAAGCGTACAATGAAAAATTTGCGAAAGATGAAAAGTATAAGGGATCAAAGTTGAAGGTAAAAAACTTGTGAGGTTAAATTATAAAAGATGAAAAGTTTTGGGTTAAAAAGTAAAAAAAATCAAATAGTTTTGAGTTAAAAGTAATTTATCAAAACTTTTGGTATAAAAGTAAAAAATCAATCTTTTTAAAACCCCCTATACACTAAATACAATATCTATATGCGTAAAAGTTTTTCTAATATATAGTGTTTAAATATGTATTTTATTAACTAATATATTTAAAAGTGTATGGAATTTTAAACAAGTATGCATGTTATATTTCTCTACGGGGTTTAAGTGATTAAAAATGCATATAGATTATTATCTCTTTAATTTAGGGCTATTAACAGGTCATGTTTTAAATAACGGAAAAGATGAGTTGGATGACTTGGGATAAGGTTACTCAACCGATCGTTTATGGAGGTGTTGGTCTTGGTAGTCTTCGTGATACCAATTTGGCCATGCTAGGCAAGTGGTGGTGGCGTTTTAAGATGGATCAAAAGGCGCTATGATGCGTCCCTCGATTCTTGCGGCTCATAACCACAAGCCTAAAGGATCGATGTCTATTAATGGGCCAAAGACCACTACTGAAATATTGGACCCGGAAGTCGGTGAACCCACGAATAGTCAAAACTGAAATAGATAATTAGCACATGCTTTTATTATGTTTTTATTATTGTTTGCTTAGTGGGGAGAGTAGCTCCCACGTTGCATGCATGATCCCCATCTTTTACCCCATGTTCCCCAAATAAAGTGCATTTAGTTTAGGTTTGCATTTGTTATTTAAATTCTGTAATTTCATTCGAATTATTAAGAAGAAAATTGCCCCAAGTCTTTGTGTTCTCTCACTTAAATTCTTTGGAGTCTTGCCTACTGAACAGGCTACTAACACGCTATGGAGAAAAGTTGTTTGGTTTATTCATTGTGGGTCACGAGCTTGGGATCCTATCCCAAGATTACATACAAACGCGGGTCTATGGAAGCAAATTGTGAGTATAAACAATGACCTCTCTCTGTTTAATATTGATTTGAATTATGCCATCACCGGAACGGTGGGTAATGGGGAGACTATTCCGTTCTGGATTGATGTTTGGACGGCATCTGGGCGCTAAGGCACTTGTTCCCTAGTCTCTTCAATTTGGAAAAAAAAAACAAAAACAAAAGATGTGTAGTTGCGGATATGGTGGGGTACAAGTAGGGGACCAGAATTATGGAACTGGTCTAGGGTGCAAATGGATCTGGTTGAACACGCTGAGTTCCAGCAACTCCGTAATGTCCAAAATGTTTTCGTTCAAGACCCGATGTGCAGGCTATGTAAATACTACCCGGAGACTGCTGAACACATATTCACGGGATGCCACTTTTTGCAAACCATTTGGCAGATTCTTTTTCAATGGTGGCGAATTCCTAGTTATTATGCTTGTCATATCGATGACCTCTGGTGATGGGTGATCGGCTGGGAAGCTCAAAGGTGAGGAAAAAAGCCATCCAGGCTCTTGTTTATATCGCTTTATGGAGCATTTGGCGGTACAGGAATGATGCGGTCTTTGGAGAAATAAATCCTTCGGTGACGAAGGTTATGGAGGAAGTCAAATCCATGGGGTTCTTGTGGCTAAAGACGCGTTCCTGAAGAGTTAATTTCACTCTGAAAGATTGGTAGGCGTATTCTTATAAAATGGAGTTTTGTTGATCGTTCAAAAAAAATTCATTACGAGTCCAAAATTTTGGTAACTTGAAAGGTATTATAGACATATAAATCCAACTCATTTAATTCAAAGCTTTATTTTTTAAAAAAATTTCTTACTAGTAATTAATATTGCAAATTTAGGACAATAGTGTAAGGTTCAATGAAAAATACTAACAGATGTGGAAAAAACTAAAAGGATGGAAAACCAGAGAATAGTGTATTTAACGTAAACATGGTAAATATATCTTTAAAATTCAATTTAAAGTGGTAAAAGATTTCAAAATTCTTTTCGAAGCTTTGCATATAAAGATGTATAGAAACTATTTCAATAGAAAAAAAATCATTTTTGTAAAAAATATTTTTTTACCTTTTTACTGTTTTTTAAGTTTTATTTTTTCTTTATTAGAAAGGCTTCTAAATGTACTTATATGCAAAATCTCTGAAAAGATAATTTAAAATTTGAGTCTTTTAACATGTAATTGAATTAGTAACATGTTAAATGCTTAGAATAATTTAAAATTTGCGTTTTTTAACATGATAATTTAAAATTTGAGTTTTTTAGTTATCTACTTTCCCACTTTTTTTAGTATTCACAATTAAACCTTCCCTAGAATAATATATACAGATATATGCCAAAAAAACAATTGCGTTTAAATTATAAATGTTGATGTCATTTTTTTAAACTTTAAAGATACTCTAATAATTTAAATTTTGATATATAAACACATCTTACAAATTAGAAAAGTTATAAAAATAAACACGTTAAATTGGTCAACCTACTAGGTCAACACAAATCAAACTCATCTTTCTAAACGTGTTAATGGGTTTAACCCACGATTGACCCGAATATAACTAAACTCAAACTCATAAATTACGTATTAGGTTGTTGTTGTATCATAAACCCATACCCTTAATCTTTATATAAAAAGTTAGTTATAGTGCTTTGATTGTTTTCTTAAGTGTTATTACTATATAAGATTTTTAAAAGTTTAATAAATAAGAACTACAAAAGTATTTCAAAAAATTAAAGTTATGATATAAAACATTATTTTACAAAAGTTGGAAAAATTTACATTAAGAAATAAACATGTTAAACATACAAACCTATTAGGTTAACACAAACCAAACCCATCCGCCAAGAGTGACTCAGACTAAACTCAAACACCAAATTTCGCATTTGGTTGTTGTTGTGTATTACCCATAATCTTATATAAAAAAGTTAGTCATATTGCTTTAATCGTCACATCAAAAATTATAAAAAAAATAATAAACACATATATGCGGGTCTCATAGGGTTATATGGTCTGTATAAAT
This sequence comes from Scalesia atractyloides, assembly GCA_947069175.1. Taxonomy (NCBI): domain Eukaryota; kingdom Viridiplantae; phylum Streptophyta; class Magnoliopsida; order Asterales; family Asteraceae; genus Scalesia; species Scalesia atractyloides. The sequence continues at coordinate 19,119,934 of CAMTDV010000005.1, read as the reverse complement.
TAAAAAAAAAGCCAGTATATGGCTCATACGAGCCATTTAAATATAATAAAAGCAAATATACAACACGTATAATTATACAAGTCGTATATTAGTCTATACGGTTCAATTTTTCATTATCCACTTTTTACTCTTTACTTTTCACTTTTATTCTCTCGGTTTCTTCTCTGCATAACTAGCGGTTGTTGCTCGTTCTTAATGTGTCTTCTGTTATTCATCACATCAAGTACGTTTCTATAACCGGTTAGTAGTATATGATTTGTGATAGCGTAACTTATGTTCATAACTTGTTAATTATTGTATCTAATAACGTAGATCGATCGAACTTTTAGAAAACTAATACTAAGAACTATACAAACCCTATAACTTTATAAGTCTCATGTGGCCTTAAAGGTTAAAGTTATACGAGTTGTATAAGCCTTATACGGATTGTATGTTATATATATATACACACACACACATGAGTTCCAAAACTATATGAGTCGTGTAAGATTTATACAGCTCATATAGCTTTAATCTTCAATGTGATACGACTTGTAGAAGCCTTATATGGCTCGTATAACCTTTTTTCTTTCAACATATATTTTCTCTTTTAATGCCGTACATGTATCGCATAAATATATTAGTCAATTGTCGTTGATTTTTTAATGTCGTATACACATTATTCATTTGTACGTACATTTTTTTAATACCATATACGAGTCATATAATATATTTCCATTTGTCATCACTTATTTCTATTAATACCATATACAAGTCGTATAAACATCATTTAAATGTCATTGGTTTTTCTTTTAATATGGTATGCGAGTCGTATAAACATTATTCACTTGTCATTTGTTTTTCTTTTCATATAGCATAAGAGTCGTATGAACATTATTCACTTGTCATTGGTTTTTCTTAAAATATTGTATACAAGACTGATGTGTTCGAAGAATACATAGCATTCTTATATAAAAAGACCGCATTTAGGATAAATTACCTCAAGACTGATATGTTCGAAGAATACATAGCATTCTTATATAAGGGCGCAAATGTTGGAGGTTCCAAAACTGGTGACGCCAAGAAGGGCAACGCATGGCCTTTCACTAACTACAAAGGAAGTAGTAAACACCGTAAACGTCATAAGGGGTACGTTCGTCGTTAATGATGTTTTTGCAAGAAAAATATTTGATTCTGGAGTTGACAGGAGTTTGTAGATCATAAGTTTAGTGAATTATTCAACATACCCCTAAGAACCTTAGATCACACCTATGAGGTCAAATTGGCGGATGGAAGTATAGAAACGGTCTTTAAGATTCTATAAGGATGTTCCATATCCAATAAGAACCACCGTATTCCTATCTATCTCCTACCCATGACACTCTCAGCATTTGATGTAGTTTTAGACATGGACTGGTTAGCCCATAACCGGGCCCGTATTGCCTACGATAAGAAACTCATTGATATCAAATCCCTATCCGGTGATGTGCTCACCATCCATGGAGACCATCACCATGGATTGTCGGAGAAAGCTTCCATGCTTAAAGCATCCAAGTGCCAACAAAAGGGATGTATCTGAATTTCTGACGTGTTTCCGAAAGACTTGCCTGGTCTACCCCCAAATAGGAAGTTGAGTTTTGGATCAACATCCTACCTTGATTGGCACCAATAGATAAGTCTACTGATTGGTTAGCTCCAACGAAGTTGAAGACTCAGTAGGAAGAGCTGTTAGAGAAAGGGTTTATTCAGCCGAGTCCCTCGCCCTGGGGAGCTCCTATCCTATTCGTCAAGAAGAAGTCTGGGTTGATGCAGATGTGCATCGACTACCGAGAGCTGAATAAGATAATCATAAAAAATCGCTATCCTTTGCTTAGAATCGATGATCTCTTTGATCATCTGCAAGGGGCAAGCTATTTCTCCAAGATAGATATTCGATTTGGTTACCACCAATTGAAGGTTAGGAGTGAAGATGTTCCCAAGATTGCCCTTAGTTCGAGATACAGGCATTATGAGTTCCTGGTCATGCCATTTGGACTCGGTAATGCACCTGCTTTATTCATGGACCTCATGAATAGAGTATATAAACCGTATCAAGATAAGGTTTTCATTGTCTTCATCGATGACATTCTTATCTATTCTCGCAGTAAGGAAGATCATGAAGAACATCTTAGGAGTATTCTAGAATTGGTAAAGCAAAAGAAGCTTTATGCAAAATATTCTAAGAGCGACTTTTGGTTTAGAGAAGTATAGTTCTTAGGACATGTGATAAGCGAGTGTGGTATCCAAGTTGAACCCGCTAAGATTGAAGCTATCACAAATTCAGAAGTACCCAAGTCACCTAACGAGATACGAAGTTTTCTAGGACTAGCATGCTACTACCATAGATACTTGAGAACTTTTTTAGAATAGGGGGCTAAGCAGAAAGAATCCTTCAAGATTCTGAAACAAAGATAAGTTAGCACACTTGTTCTCTCGTTACCTGAAGGGATAGAAAACTTTGTAGTATACTGTGATGCTTCGCACACAGGCCTGGGCTATGTTTTGATGCAAAGAAGCAAAGTGATTGCATATGCATCACATCAACTTTACGTACACAAAAAAAGAAAAAAAAACTACACAACCCATGACCTAGAGTTGGGTGCAGTTGTGTTTACTTTGAAACTTTGGAGACATTACCTTTAGAGTACTAAGTGTGTCATATACACTAAACACAAGAGTCTACAACACATATTCAATCCATAGGATTCGAATATATGACAATGTCGTTGGATGGAAACTTTAAATGATTACGAATGTGAAATTCGTTATCATCCTGGTAAGGCTAATGCTGTGGTAGACGCGCTTAGCTAAAAAAAAGTTAACCCATTCAGGTTCATGGGAAAAGACTAGAACTATGGATTAGCTTGAGTGAGAAATCCTAAATGCTCAAAAGCATGCTCTATTGGAAGAGAATGCTCCAATAGAAGGTTTAGGTAGTATTGTGGATCAGTTAACACTTGGAATAGATGGAATTTTAAGATTGAATGGTAGAGGTCCCCATCTTTGGAGGACTCATAGATCTAATTCTCAAGGAATCTCATAATTCTAAGTACTCTATGCATCCCGGTGGTAACAAGATGTACCAGAATTTGAAAAAAATTATTATTGGTGGATGGGTATGTAGATATCCATAGCCACATACGTAGCTAGGTGTCTGACATGTTCGTAGGTTAAGGCCGAACATCAAAAGTCGTCTGGTTTGCTAAAAAAGTTGGCATTACCGGTATGGAAATGAGAATTACTGACTATGGGTTTTATCATAGACTTCCTAGAATAAGTCAAGGAAATGATGCCATTTGGGTTATAGCTGATAGACTAACTAATTCAGCACATTTCATGTCAATCAATAAGAATTTTAGTCTAGGAAAGTTAGATAAGTTATACGTTGACAATATTGTATCTCTCCATGGAGTACCATTGTCAATTGTATCCGACCGTGATAGTCGTTTTTCATTTCTAGAAACGCTTTCAAAAAGCCTTAAGCATGTGTTTAAATTTTAGTACTGCTTACTATCCACAGACTGATGGTCAGAGTGATCGTATTATTCAAACCATAAAAGACATGCTTAGAGCATGCGTCATTGACTTAGGTGGTTGTTAGGATGACATCGTACCGTTGATGGAATTCTCCTACAACACAAGTTACCACACCAGTATTAAAGCCACACCATATGAGGTCTTGTATGGGAGGAAGTGTAGACCTCCTGTGTTTTGGTCAGAAATTGGAGAAAGTCAGTGGTCTAGGACTGAGATAGTACCTAAGACCATGGATAAGATCATACAAATCCGTGATAGACTCAAGGCTGATCGAGACAAAAAAAGAGTTACGCCCACAAGAGAAGGAAGCCTCTAAAGTTCCAAATCAATGATAGGGTCATGTTAAAAGTATTACCTTGGAAAGGTGTAATGAGATTTGGAAAGAAAGGTAAACTGAGCCCTCGATACGTTGGACCATTCAAGATAATCAAATGTATTGGTATAGTCACGTACATGCTTAAACTTCCTGAAAAACTTTGTGCTATACACGACTTATTCCATATTTTGAACTTGAAGAAATGTTTGGCCGATGACTCCATGCAGCTTCATTTCAATGAGAAACCTTTATCGATCGAGGATTCAGCTCCACAAAAAGATGATCCCGATCGTGAAAGTTAAATGGGATTCCCAACGTGGCCCTTAGTACACTTGGGAATTAGAATCCGATATGAGAGAAAAGTATCCCCCGTTATTTGAATAAATCTCGAGGACGAGATTTACTTTAAGGGGTTGAGAAACCTTCCCCACAATAAACTTGGTTAAAGTTGAGGGATTGGAACTGCCAAAAAAGAAAATTATGAAGCTAAGGGGCTGAAACCGTCAAAATCCAAACCTTGTTGCATTGGGGGTCCTTACAGACCGTATGCAAACCCCGTCATGGTCCGCCAGGGGTACCTGCACAGCTGCAATTTTGCTGGTAGCAACATTTTCAGCAAATTGTGACACCTATCTCAAAATCTTGCCACATTTCTTCCTGTGTTGACATTTAAGAGGACACTAATCCTCATTCTAAACACTCTTGGACACTTGTCCAATCCTCGGACACCCTTCATTCCCTATAAATAGCACTCTTAATGCTCCATTTTTTTCATCCCAAGCACACTTCACTCATAAGTTTAGTGTAAGTCCTTAATTTTTGATTTGCAATCTCTTCTTCTAATCCTTTGAAGTAATCTTCGGAAGAGGTAAGTCCTTATCCTTAAGTTCTTTCAGTAGCAACTAGTCTAATAGTTTAATTTCTTTGAAGAATTTCGAATAGTTTGACTAAATTTTTTGACTTTCAAATTTGGCCACTTTGGTCAACCAATTTAAACCAGTTTCACCCAAATGGTCTACATAATGTAAGGAATAAAACCCTACATATGTATATTGTGATCTTCACGTCTAATGGGTCAAAATGACAAGTCGAACCTGAGTTTTTGCAAAGCCAAATACAGCTTTATGAAATAACCAAAGAATGACCTTTAAGTATATGCTATATGCTATTTTGACATCAAAGCAGTTTATACAACATAGCAAATATATATTCTAAAATATTTGACTTATCACAAACCCATTTTCCCATCCGGGCCCATATGTACACATGCAACTCGACAAGTCGTAATGGGTCAAAACATTTTCAAATCAAAATGTAAGGTTAACCAATCATAATACACGAGACTCCTCACTGGTATTGTTATAACCAACATTCTATCTGGTCAACGCTTAATCTAGTGGAACCATGCTTAAATCCATGTTAAGTGGTCAAGCCTAAATGACTTATAAAGACCCGTGAACAATTTTCATGGATATTATTTCCCTTTACTCCGGACTATAGAGCCCTCCAGCAATCACACTGTAGGTAATACACTTTGAGTCCGGTTGTACTACAAAGTGAACACGTTGTGTTCTACGCTAGTACAGGTAAATATTTTTTACTACTTTTATCAAATCTTGGGATATAATATAAAACCCCTTGGTTTGGGTATTGTAATAGGCATAAGGCTTTCATAATGTCGATAATCCGTTTTAATCTGTATTGCTTAATTAACATAAAGCATTTAGGGGTTGATAGTATCGTATTCGGGTTCCCCGATTCATTTATTGTAATGGTCGTAAGTGTGGGGTGTAGGCATACACCCGACTGTCACTAAATATGGTGTGTTATCGATCAAACACCAGTTTCCATACCGGTTCCTTAATGTGACAAGCATGTAAAACTAGCAACAAGTATACTTGTCCCAATGAAAATTTAATGTTTTAAAAATGAGTCGGTTAACTGTATTTAAGATCGAAAGCTAACGTATTTTTTAATATTAACTTACAGGTGACAAACCTAGATAAATTGGCTAGATAAGGTTCGGTCTATAGCTTTGGAATTTGCGACTCCAATTGCAAAGACCTATGATGTCTCAAAGTCCATTTTATCTCGATCATGCCTTTGGGATACTTTGTACCGAATACTTGACACTTAAAACTTTAATATAAGTTTGGAGTTTTTAATACTTGTACTTTAGTATTACATAACTCCCTATTTCTGTTGCGTTGTGAAAATGGTATACAATCGTCATGCCAATCCCCCCAACGTTTGGGTCCACCGGCGGAAAATTGGGGTGTGACAATTGATGTGTCCGAAGGATACATAGTATTCTTATATAAAAAGACTCGAACTTAGGATAAATTACCTCAAATTTGATACGAATTGATTATAAAATGATTTATTGATGAATTGCATGTATATGATGAAAGAAGATGAATTGGATGTAATAGACAATTTCGGAATGGAGACAAGAATGATAGAAGAAAACTGTTAAGTGTAGCCCGTACCTTACTTAGTTGAGTACAGATTGTTCCCTAAAGAGACAACAGAGGAAAGAAGCGGGATCTTAATGGCCCCAAATTAATGAAGGTACGACCCCTACCCTACTTAGCGGAGTACGGCCCATAAATAATTCGAAACCCTAATTCAGGACGCCTATTTATATCACGCGATGAGAAACCCAGAAGGAGACCTTTGATGGATGAAACGAAGAAAATGGCTATTAGTGTGCTGTTTAAAGGAGACCCGAGTGAGAAGACGAAAGGATTGAAGATCTAACATCGTGGGAAGCTAATTCTGACCTACGGAGTTACTTTTCTATACCATTTTCAAGTCTTGGAACTTGTAATTCATGATGAATTCAATTTTGGTTTTACTTTTATTCATCATGTTCGACTAAACATAATTATAACTATCTGGCGGAAATGGTTCGTTGAATGATTTCATGTTTTAATTTTTTATTTGTTTATGTAGTATGATTTTAATAGCTAGTTTGTTATGGATTAATTTTATAATGTGTATGAGTATATGTTGAGTATTGATTGTAATGTTGATTTTGGGGTTGTATCAATGTTTCTATTAGGTTATGCATGTTAGATTCTGTATCTTCTATCTCTATGTTATATTGATGTCCATTAAGTTAGGGCTTGAAACCTTAATCGGGAATAGATAATTTTGCATCATAGTTGGTAAAACATATAGGCTACCTACAGGAGGATTTAAATAAAAGCATCTTGAAACTAGTTAGAGTTTTCTATATAGTTGATCTTGCTTTGTTCGTAAGTCACTATGCTCGTAGTTCAGTCCTGACCCCAATGTAGAAACTCTAAGTCATAAGAATCTATATCAAAACTATCTTTACTAAGTTAGGTCTTGAGGAATGTCTATAGCTTCCAACTCTGGTTTGGTAGGTTTAAACGTAGTCAATATTAATCCATCTTAGCACTTCGTACGCTGCTATCAAGGCTAGTTCTTGGAGTGATTCCATAACAATATCTTTTCATCATGTTAGTCAATATTCGTTGATTCGAATGCAGATGGTTATTTATTCTAACCTTTGATTCCTTTCTACAATCAATTGCATTCGTTGCTTTCTTAGTGTATATTTAAATTTCATATTTCATAGATTACATATTACTAAACCTAGTATTAAAAGTTATCATTTCCTAGGATTGATACCCGGTAACATACCTGAACTATACTATGCTAATGATAGGTACGCTTATCTGTTTACATCTATAATTAATATTTTAAGCCTTTTACATTTAAAACTAGAATGTGCATTGTTTCTAATTTATATTATTTGTGCACATCAAAGTCGTATAAACATTATTCACTTGCCATTAGTTTTTCTTAACATACCATATAGCAGAGTCTTCAACGCTAGGTGCGCGTAGAGCGAGGGGGCGAGGGGATCAGGAGAATGAGGTCTCAGATGATTAGGTATAGACTAGGAGATATGTTGGAGACATATTGTAGGGCACGGACGCCCACAAGAATTTGGGGTGACTTTATTTGATTCATTTTGATGCCCCACGTACGATTGAGGCATGACGAGGCGTTCATGCCTCGTTGTACATCCCCATGGACTTGTTTGTTTGAGGCATTACAATATCGTGCTCATTGGGGGATAGCATTAGATATTTTGGTGACATTCCGCTTCATGGATACACGAGGCAAGCGGCTTGAGCACTTCCATCGTATGCTAGTAGTGGAGTTCACTTTATGTAGCAGTCTTCGGCACTTAACGATGTCGCAATTTGCGGTTGCGTTGAGCCTCTATACTCCTGAGAAGGGCTCGACCTAGGTGTTCATAGATGTGTCGGTTTCGACGGGGAATGACGTGTTGCAGCTGTATTAGTGCAACTTTAGCTAGGAGAATTCAGGACGAGTGTCAAGCGCCCCAAAAGCTGCGCGTCAGCTTTTATGTGACCCGCTGCACCGATATCTACATTATTGTATCGCGGTGACGATAGCTGGCCTAGGAGATAGCAGCATGACCATTTTTTATGCACGATAAGCTGAAGAATGGGGGATATGCTCAACATACAAGTTTGTTGTTTACTTTAACGAGTTCGCTTTCCATAGGGTTAGATCCCACATTATCTGTCGGGCTTCATCACAGGGTTGGCGAGGTTTTAACACAAGTGGGGCACGGACATGGCTTGGGAGATGCTAGTATGTGGACCCCTTAGGTCGTAAGATGGTTATTCAGATGTCGATCTCCGTCGATCGTGGTACTGAGCTTGTATGGTCGTATGATTCCTAACGGACTATTATGCAGCCACCATCGACAAGGGTAGGATCAAGGAACATGGGGCGAGAGGGTGGAAGTGGAAAATCATGTGGGTGATCGACCATATGAGTGACGTTGCGTGAGACCACGTTTGGTGGCTCTAGTAAGGTATGCGGGGAGGTTGGTAAGGTCGAGGCTCAAGTTAGAGAATTAGTTTCTAAGATGGGCCAGGTAGTTAGTCAGTTTCAGTGGATGTCAGATGCGATTGCCACACATCTAAGTGTTGTTCACGTGTCCGTCCCTGCATGACCAGGTGCTCCATAGCCGCCGCCAACACCACCACGATCGTTGTCGCAATGGCAGTGAGTATTATATTTTCTTTTTGTTGTATTTTGATGTAAAACATTGTAAATTTTATCTTATTGCATTTTGATGATTACGCGTATCTTGCTATTCATTGGTGGTTTAGTTATCACCTAATGTGGATCGTAATAAATTCGGCTTATGAGAAACTCGTATATTTATATTTTAATGTTTAATGCAATTATTCGGCTAAAATATAACTATATATGATATTATATATTAAAGATACTATAATTTTGAAAACTTGTATTCAAACTTTTGAAGTTTACATATAATATATATATATATATATATATATATATATATATATATATATATATATATCTGGGATGGATTAGGAGAAAACTAGTTTATATGAATAAATCAAAAAACTAACTAAAAAAGCCTAAAAAGCATATAAAAATTTTTTATTAAAATTTGCTAAATATAATATACAAAAAAAACTTTTTTTCAAAAAAAAAAAGTTGTATCGCACATGTGCACTAATACGGAAAAACTTAAACCACCTAACTCACCCCCCACTGACACCTCCCAAAAACCTAACCCCCCCCCCCCCCCCCAAATTAACTAAAACTAAACCGTAACAAAACCCCCCACTCGCACCCCTCAAAAAACCTAACCCCCTCCCACCGCACCCCCAAAACCTAAACCCCCCCCCCCACCCAAAAACATAATCCTAAATCTCCAAAAAGCATAACCCTAAAAGTTAACTAGACTCAAAAGCTAAGTTTAAGCATATAATGCACATGTGCAATATAATACACATGTGCAGTACAAGTTTTTTTCTTTGAAAAAAAAGTTTTTTTTTATAAATAAAAGCTAGCGATTTTTTATAAAAACTTGTAAATATATATATATATATATATATATATATATAGAGAGAGAGAGAGAGAGAGAGAGAGAGATGGGCTAAAATGAGAACCATCACGAGTTGCGGGAACCGCTAGAACTTTTTGATACGGGCGAGTTGGGTCAAAAAATTTTTTTGCATAAACATAGATGAAAATATTATAAACACATATGTAAAAAAGGTAAAAAAAAATTGTCGAGGTGGTAGTTTTGACTGATGAAAGTTTATTTTACGCCTAGGCGTAAAATTAAATTTTAAAATTTACGCATAGGCGTAAAAAAAACTTGCATCAGTCAAAACTACCGCCTCAACAAATTTTTTTACAGATGTCTTTATAATGTTTTCATCTACGTTTGTGCAAAAAAAATTTTGGCCCAACTCGCCCCGTATCAAAAAGTTCTAGCGGTTCTCGCAACTCGTGGTGGTTCTCATTTTAACCTGGCCATTACTTTTCAAAGATCGTTGTGCCTCTTACCGCTTTAGCGCACATCATCAAATCGTAACATCATCAAATCCTAACCATTACTTTACACTTGTGTATTGATAATCAAAGGCTAGGATTATTTATTAGTGTTCACAATCAAGTGGGCTGTTCACTAATAAACCTAAACCTATATATATACATATATATATATATATATAGGGAGAGGATTATATAAATTAGAAAACTAAAACTAACTAAAAAAGCCTAAAAAACATCCCAATTTTTTTACAATTATTTTTAAAAAACATCGCTACTATTTATGTATAAAAATACTTTTTTTTTAAAAAAAACTTGTACTACACATGTGCATTATATGTGTACTTCACATGTGCATTATATGTATATAGTTGTACATGCGCATTATATTATATGCTTAGATTTAGCTTTTGAGTTTAACTTAGCTTTTAAGATTATGTTTTTTTGGGGGGTTTAGGATTAGGTTTTTGGGTGTGGGGAAGGGGGTTTAGGTTTTTGGGGGGTGCGGTTGGGGGGTTTAGGTTTTTTTAGGGGTGCGTGTAGGGATTTAGGTTTTTTTGGGGTTTATGTTTACGGTCTAGTTTTACTTAATTTGGGGGTGGGGGTTTAGGTTTTTTGGATGTGTAAGAGAACCACCTTGAGTTGTGAGGATTGTATGAACCAATATTAGCCATTTATCTAGTTAGTTTTGATGGATGAGATTAAAAGACAATAAAGCAATGTAATGATTGTGTTTTTTATTAATGATATTTTGTTTTTTAGTGACAAAATTGCTCGTTGGTCTTTTTTTTATAGCTTATTTGATTGGTATTATTATTGATTTTGTTTTAATTAATAAGATTGTTTTTTAAAAAAATTAAACAGGCATTATTGATTTTTTTCTTTTAATTCTCATATAATTTTTTATTTTAATTCTCAGTTAATTTTTTTAAACATGAATTATTAATTTTGTTTGAAACATGAATTTTAATTCTCAGTTAATTTTTTTACGTGCGGTTTTTTACTTTTTTGCGTGCCTCTTTTTAAAATTTTTTATGCGCCGGTTTTAAACTTTTTTACGCGCGGTTTTAAACTTTTTTAACGCGCAGGTTTAAAACTTTTTTTGCGCGCCGGTTTATAACTTTTTTTACGCACCGGTATAAAAAAAATTTACGTGCGGTTTTTAACTTTTTTACGCGCCGGTATAAAACTTTTTTTACGCGCGGTTTTAAACTTTTTTTACGCCCCGGTTTAAACTCTTTTCGCGCCCCGGTGTTAAACTTTTTTTACGCGCGTTTTTAAACTTTTTTATGCGCTGTTATAAAAGTTTTTTTACGCTCCGGTTTAAAAAAAAATTTACGCGCGGGTTTAAACTTTTTTACGCGCCAGTACAAAACCTTTTTTTACGACCCGGTTTTAAAACATTTTTTACGCCAAATTTTTTTACGGTTTTATACATTTTTACAAAAACTAGTGGGATTACCCGCGCTCCGTGGCGGGAATTCGATTCGTTTCGTCACGGTATCGGCCCGACTCTTGTATGTTTACAATACCGAAAAATTAAGCAAAATACGTATTCGTTTTTTTAAGAAAGCTAACAAACGTTTTAAAAAACCAAATTAGTAAAACCATTAAAAACTTGTATCACATATATAGTGTGGGGTATAAAAATGAAAAGTAAAAGAAAAAATTTATTTATTTATTATTTTCTTCGCACCAAAACCAATCATATCAAACTAACATACATTTTTTACTGCACAATAAACAATAATGACTAATAAAAGTTGCAACTTAACAAAATTTTGCTCTGAAAAAGAAAGTCAAATTGACCAATCAGAAAGAAGCACCGACATAGCATATTAATATTATGTATAATAGATTTTTTTACCAAAAAACAAATTATTTTTAGATTTTAAGAGAGAGAGAAAGAGCATATATGACATTTTGATAGATTGAAAAGTCTGATAAGACTTTAAAGAGAGAGAGAAAGAAGACATTACATTTTGAGTAAATTAATAAAATAATCTTTAAGATTTAAAATAATAGTGTATAGGTGAATGATCTGATTGGTGGAGAGTGGTTCTCGCAATTGGTGATGGTTTTCATTTGAACCGATCCCTATATATATATATACATATATATATATGGTAAGGTTCATGCGAGAACTGCCTTTATTGTGAGAACCGCGGGAATCAATGTGAACACAAAAGTAAACCCACTACACCACCACCTAAAACCTAAAAAAACCTAACCCCCCAACACCCCCCCCCCCCCCCCCCTACCCAAACTAAATACTAAAAAACTAAACCATAAAGCTAAACCCCCTAAATACGATTGATGTTTTTGTTCATCGTTAAATGGTGCAAATACAACTGATATTTTCATTCCTTATCTCGACGGATATTGAACGGATATCTTGTTTTTATCGTAAGATATAATGAGTGTTAGTATCATACCATTACCGACCATTACCGTAATGAATCGGACTGATATTGTCCCCACAATATTGTTACCCACGTCGATATCCACTGAACAAAATAGATACCAGTGTCGGTATTATCGATTTAAAACACGTGTTTTTAAAGTTTTCAGTCGACATAAAACACGTGTTGGTGTTTTAATAGTTGTTATACCAAGAGCTGATACTCTATTGATGTCATGATGAACTGAACTGATACCGAATGAATTTCTTCCATAACGTGCGAACGAATCCGTTATAAAGTATAACAAGTTTAGTGTATTTCTGCTAATAAGAAAAGCATATATATGTCTATCGAATAATAGTTTAACTTTGGTTACGATCAATCACCTGAAAGTCTTAAACACACAGGCCATATATGCTACTACTTTGTACGCGGCGTTATCTGCATTTTAGAGGAAAAGAACTAAATTATTTTGAATTAGCAATTAGAAAAGGGAAAAACTATCAATAGAAAGAAAGAACGAGCCAAGTTGAACACAAGGGATAAATAATAAACAGACTTAATTAACATAATATAGTTTGGTTTGCTTTTTTCTTATTTTTTCAGTTTAATTTATTATTAATTTAATTTTAATTAGGTACTTTATTATGCAATATTTAAATTTGAAATAACCTACAAAAATAGTTATGTTAAATATTATTTGTCTGCATTTCAACATAAATAATACTGAAATTTGATTTCTATTAAAAATGTATTTTATGACATTAGATCACAAAAAAAAAATATTTTGAATACAGTTCAGTGTTAGATAAAAAACATTCGAAAATAGATAAGAAAAATATCAAACTATAGTGTGTAGTTAAATTTGTTTGAATATTGCATCTTATTGCACAAGAGTTAAATTATCTAATAATAATGCCAGATGGCAATACCTCCTCATTCTTCAAATAAATTTACTTAGATTAGTTATCTATTAACTTATTTATTATTTTCATATCAAAATAATGAAAATAACAATAAAGAAAAACGTTAATTGGATGCTTATCCATTGATTCTTTTTTTTTTAATTAATTGGATGCTTATCCATTGATTCATTTTGTTTAAATTTCTACTCTTAGCAAACAACCGTTTAATTTTTTTAATATTAAATTAATTCACTAATATGAATATGTAAAAATCAAAAGCTTTTTAATCATTAATAACTTATTATAAAATAATTATTAATGTATCGCGAAGTTAATTGTTTCTAAATTATTATAATAACATTATAATTAATATAACAGATCATTAAAATTTCATCATACTTTTTTGGGGTTGAGAAGCATAAAAATTTCTAAATAAAAGTGTTTTAGATATTTTAGAGGATCTCCTCATTACTAACTTATCTGATCCTATTTTCTCTTTTATTGACTTTGTGTATATTAGCATTCTTCAAAACTACAAACAATTTCAATATTTTAAAAATAGAGTCATACTTACGCCTATAAATGATGTTTTACAGAAAGTTGATGATCAGTTTTTGTTACTATTTCCCGACGAAAAAAAATATCTAAGTTATGTTAGTTTATCAGCGTCAGGGTATCTTTATGATAAGTTTGATACAAATCTACACTCATTGGATGCCCCTAATGGACTTAAACTTTTAGGCTTGCTAAACCATAGATCATTAAATAAAGTCATTAAGAAATATTGATCAAAAGATATGGTTTATGCAATGGAACTCGACTAGAGGTCCAATTGATGGCGATCGGGTTATTGAGACACATATCTTATTAGAAGTAAAATTGACGCTCAAAGCCTTATCTCTATATTTCAATTAATACCATGAGATGAAATGACCCTGTTTATATTGAAAAGGAGACAAATTTCTCTCTCCGAATCTTTTGTCATTACAATAAATAAAAGTTGGGGACGTTTCTTATGTAAGATTGGTTTGTTTTAAAAAAAAAACAATTTTACATATGGCCAATTATATGTGACATTGTCCAAAGCAAAAAATGTAGTTATGTAAATGTGTGTAGAGATTATAAAATTATATAATTTCACTCCTTAAACCCGTGTAATACACGGGTCTAATAATCTAGTATGTTAAAGTTTTGAAAAAAACAAAAAAGGAAACCTAACTAAACTGAATTTACCATCGTAAAAAGTGAATTCAAGACTTTTTTTTCCGTGAATCCGTTGTTTGAAATATAGAATATCATATTTTGTTAAAGCCAACCTAACAAACCAGATATGTGCAACGGGCTTGAAATGCCGTTTATTAACATTAAGGCGACCACCTGAAATTTAGTTTCACTTTTTTGTTAATATTTTCTTTTCATTTCATCTGAAAGTTCGTTGTTTGAAATATAGAATACCATATCTTGTTAAAACCAACCAAACCGTGCAACGGGTTTAAATTTTAAAATGCCATTTAAAAACATTCATCCGAACCACAACTAATTATAGCTATTTTGATTCTAAATATGCATAAACCAATAAATATTCAATGTTTTCCACCTTTTTAAGTGATTCAAAATATTCATACAGGCCGGGCGATAATTATATATTTAGCAACAAGTATAGTTTATTTATGCTAATAAGAGAAGTATATATATCAATCGAATAATAGTTAACTTTTGTTATGATCAATCACCTTGAGTATGCCCCACTACTCTGTACGTCTTCTTTCAGGTGTTACCTGCACACACACATTCAAATCCCGAACGATCTGTAACTCTCAATTTTCGAGGGAAAGTTATTAACTATATTGATTTAGCAATTATATATATTTATATATAGTGATGGATTAAAATGAAAACCACTAAGAGTTGTGAGAACCGCGAGAACTTTTTGATCCGGGGCGAGTTGAGCCAAAATGTTTTTGCACAAACGTAGATGAATATATTATAAACACATCTGTAAAAAAATTTAAAAAAAAAATTGTCTAGTCGGTAGTTTTGACTGATGCAAGTTTTTTACCCCTAGCGTAAAATTTAAATTTAAAATTTATGCCTGGCGTAAAAAAATTGTGGTGGTAAAAACTACCGACTCGACAATTTTTTAAAATTTTTTTTACAAATGTGTTATAATATTTCCATCTACGTTTGTGCAAAAAAAAAATTGGCCTAACTCGCCTCAGATCAATAAGTTTTCACGGTTCTCGCAACTAATGATTGTTTTCATTTGAGCCGAATCCTATATATATATATATATATATATATATATATATATATACATATGATTAGATTCAAGATTGAACACTACTGTATTTGCGAACTGTGCGAACTAATCATGGCCATACACGTGTGTAGATCAATTGCTGGGATTTGATGATGAAATACACTAGTGTATTTTATGATTTGATGATGAAATCTTAGTCATACACGTATGTAGATCAATGGCCAGGATTTGTTCTCTCAGTTCGCAAATACAATAGTGTTCACTCTAGAACCCTACCCTATATATATATATATATAGATATATATATATATACACATATATATATTACATATTACATATATAGAAATGAAAGAATGAGCCAAGTTGAAGAAAAGGAATAATAAATACACATGGTTGCTTTTCATTACCCTTTTGTTTAATTAGTTGGTTTTGCATCAACCGAGTTTCGTTGTTTTAAATTGCAAATGGAGGGAAATGTAAAAATAATTTTGAACTAGATTAAACTCCTGTTTGAAATAGCGAATTCAGTTTTATTTTTATTTTATTTTCTTCTTATAATTTATTTTTCTTCTAATTTATAATTCAGCTCTTCTTTATTATGTAAGAAAAATTAAATCAAAATAAACAGTTTTCTTAAGTACTTTTTGTTTATATTTTTTATATAAAATTATCAAAAATAAGTTGTATTCAACTTGACGTATTTTTATTATTTTGAAACCAAATAATAATATACTTCAGTTTCTATGTTTTATTGAAATATGGCGAGAAACGCCAAACAATATTGTGTATTTGATTTTTGCTTTACATTATAGTGATAAATTAGGCTATATGTTTAAATAAAAATTTAATTAAAAAAATCAAAATATCAAAAAAAGGATTCGGTGCATATTTAGAACTGAATACAAAAAATATTAAGAAGTGAATTCAAATAAGGATGACAATGACGCATATTTGGGCGAGCATCACTAATCTGACTCTAAATGCGGGATTATGAAGCCATACCTTATATGACCTAATACACGTTAAGTATCTGGTACCATTTTATCTGTTGGATATCGGATATACTTATGGATATACCCATTAGAGCATTCACAATGGAACCTTTATATGTATGTGAATGTAACTTCTATATTTGTGAGAGTGGTTGTAAATTGTTGTAAGTGAAGAAGAGAGAAAAAAAAGAAAAAGTTACCGTTCATCAGTAAATTTGGAGGAGATATTGTTCACCTCTATAGTTTTTTAATATTTTTTTAAGTGGTTGTAAGTGTATGAGAGAGAAAAGTTAATAATAAAAGTATAAAAAATATTATTTAATTAAAAATAAAAGAGAAAAAATAATATTTTTTATTATAATTATAAAAATAGAGAAATGACTTGATTGTGAATACTCTTAGCTTGTAAAAACTATACTGATTGAGTAGTTCATTCTGTAATTATTGTAATTTGGCATACCCTTTATTAAACAAAGAAATTAAAGAAACAAAAACTTAAAAGTTAATATAGTATTTATTACCTAGATATGTATCTCTAGGTAATTGGAGTATCATTTAAAATCATACGGGTCTTGCTAATGAGTCTATACTCTAGTGGTAGAGAGAAAAAAACTTCGTTTTTTTTGGAATGAAAACTTTCTTTTTTAGTGATCTAATGTTATACCGTTTAAACGGCGGCCCTAGCCAATATTTGCACAGACTATTTTTTTTAACTGGGTCTGCGCTAGGTTGGTCAGACTTGATTACAACGTTCCCCTAGAAAATTTACTGCCTCCACACAAGTTGCCTTACTGAAATAACAGCCGGATGAAAACCGGGGCGCGGCTTAGGATCGAATCCCCCTCGGTGGGATTGTCACCATCATTGCCCATATCCATCCAAATATGACACAAGTGGAAATTGAACTTAAGTCTTCATTGGAAAACCCAAATCTCCTGCCACTAGCCACAAGTGTTTAAATAGGAGGAGGTTATGCGTTCAATGCCAGGGAAGTCGAACATTTAATGGTTCAAAGAAAATATGTACTAGGCCACAAGTGTTTAAATAGGAGGAGGTTATGCGTTCAATAACATGGAAGTCGAACATTTAACGGTTCAAAGAAAATATATATATATAGGGGAAGGATAAAATGAAAACCTACTTGAGTTGAGAAAACTCAAGAAAACCCTATGTAACATTTTTATATTTTTTTAAAAAATAGGAAATGTAAGTTACATCTTAAAGAACATTTTGCAACAAAAAAAATAATAAAAAACACCGAGTGGATTTTTTATAAAAAATTAAAAAAATTCAGTTTTTTAGCATTTTTTTAAACACTGAAATTTTTAAAAAATTTTACAAAAAAACCATTCGGCGCTTTTTATTTTTTTTGTTATAAAATGTTTATTAACATGTAACTTACATTCTCTATTTTTTTAGAAAAAAATAAAAATGTTACATATGGTTTTCTTGAGTTTTCTCAAGTGGTTTTCTCTCTCTCTCTCTCTCTCTCTCTCTCTCTCTCTCTCTATATATATATATATATATATATATATATATATATATATATATATATATATATATATATATATATATATATATATATATATATATATATTAAGTATATGAAGAAAACCCTTGTAATTGAGAAACTTAGAAAACTCAAAGCTCCCGACGTTTTTTTATTTTAAAAAAACTCACACATGTAATATATATGTTTTTAAGGGTTTTGAGCAAAAATAATTAATATTTAAAAAAAATAAACAAATTTTCAGCAACGCGACTGTAACATATGTTGCACATGAATTTACATATATTACACAAAAACTTGTTTACTTTAAAAAAAAAACCTGGCCGGCGCTTTTTTGATTTTTTTTGCTCAAAAATCTTAAAACATATATATTACATGTGTAACTTTTTTCAAAATAAAAAAAATGTCGGGAGCTTTAAGTTTCCTAAGTTTTTTTATCATCACAAGTGGGTTTTCTATATATCCTTTCCCTATATAATATATATAACGAATTTTAATAAAAAAATAAAAAAAATTGATATGTTTTTTTGGTTTTTTTAGTTAGTTTTTTGGTTTTCTCATTTAAATTGGTTTTCTCATGATCCATCCCCTATATATATATATATATATAATGCACATGTGCAACATAAACATATAATGCACATGTGTAGTACACGTATAGTGCACATGAGCAGTACAAGTTTTTTTTTTTGAAAAAAAAGTTTTTTTATACATAAAAACCAGCGATTTTTTATAAAAAAATTATAAAAAATAAATTGATTTTTGAGTTAGTTTTATAGTTTTCTATGAGAAAACTAGTTTAAATGAGAAAAACAAAAAACTAACTAAAAAAGCCAAAAAAAAACATATCAAAATTATTTTTTTTGATTTTTTTAAAAAATTCATTATATATATTATATAAATTTTTTTTAAAAAAATAAAAATAAAAAAGCATATAATGCACATGTGCAACATATACATATAATGCACATGTGTAGTACACATATAGTATACATGTGCAGTACAAGTTTTTTTTTTTGAATTTTTTTAATATGTAGCGATTTTTTATAAAAAAATTGTAAAAAAAAGAAAAAAAAATGTATGTTTTTTTTTTTTTTTGCCTTTTTAGTTAGTTTTCTCATTTATATCTAGTTTTGTCATGATACTCTCCCTATATATATATATATATATATATATATATAGTCACTTTTAAACTATACATATGTGTATATTACGAAAAGCTTAGGGAAACTGTGTGGTTCAGATATCTTCTTAAGTTTCTCAAATAGCCTACTTCTTCTCACATGATCCTAACCCTATATATATATATATATATAGTCACTTTTAAATTATACATATGTGTATATATAGGGTTAGGATCATGTGAGAAGAAGTAGGCTATTTGAGAAACTTAAGAAGATATCTGAACCACACAGTTTCCCTAAGCTTTTCGTAATATACACATATGTATAGTTTAAAAGTGACTATATACATATATGTATATTGAATTACACACATATATATAGGGTTAGGATCATGTGAGAAGAAGCAGGCTATTTGAGAAACTTAAGAAGAAATCTGAACCACATAGTTTCCCTTAAGCTTTTCGTAATATACACATATGTATAGTTTAAAAGTGACTATATACATATATGTACATTGAATTACACACATATGTATATAGTAAAATGTAAACTATACATATATGTATATTACGAAAAGCTTAAAAAATGTGTGGTCCAGATTTTTTTCTCAAATAGGGTGCTCTTCTCTTAGGATCCCTATCCTATATATATATATATTATACCCGTCTGACACCTGTAAAAACTTCTTCAACAAAATCTCAACACGACTAGTTACCTGACCCTCATCTCACATTTTGTCATCGCTAGATTGACGTACCCCAATATTTAGATTTTAAATCTCGAATTTTGTTCAACCCAACTAAGAAACCACATATGTGGGTTTAAAAGAAAGAAAAAAGAAACTCCATGAGCAGCAAATCAAAGGAGAGAAGGGAGAGCTTGTATACTTATTCACAGATATTGAAGGGTGGCAAGAAAAAAATATATATTCTGAATGCTGTAGACGTTGGGGCTGGTTTAGACGAAAGAGGTTAAAGCTTGCAGCTGCCAGTGAAGACGATGGTGGCTGCTGTGAGAAGAAACAGTTGCTCAACGGGGTTAGGAAAACAAAGACTAGATCTAGGGTTTTGTTTGGTCAACACTAAATTTCTTTGATGAAAAATGATTGAAATCCACAGGTTCAGATTTGAAAGTCAACAGAGATAGAGAGAGAGAGAGAGGAACCTGAATCAACACCACAATTCGAAAATAATCCACCTGGAGCCATTTTCGGAGAGAGATTGTAGCAAAATCAATCTGATAAGGAAGGCACCCTTAGAATCTGAATCAGAGTAGACTTCCAACCATTTTTGGAGTGAAGGAGAAAGGGAGATGCATAAAAAGAAAAGGAAAAAAATCAACGGTCGTTTTATAAAAAGAAAACTGACGTGTACAGCCAGTTGGATCGTTGACATTATAGTTTTAACAAATTTACGTGTAGAGCCAGTTGGATCGTTGACATTATAGTTTTAACAAGTTTTCAAATCTAACAACCATTTCATTTACATACGCGCCCAACAAGTTCCCTATATAATTCGTTATTTCCTTTTGACTAAATTACGATTTTAGTCCTTTTGGTTATATTACTTTTACCCTATTAGCCTAAAAGTTTACTCTATTAGCCTAAAAGTGAATCTTTTAATATTTATACCCTCAACCTTTATCTAATTATTTTGACCCCTTAAACTAACACCATCCATAACTCTGGTTAAAAATAGGTCATGAGTAGATCACTCACAGGATGGGCAATTATGTCATTTACCTACCCTCATCTAAGTTCTTTTATAAAAATACTTTTAAAGCTTTTACCTTTAAACTTGACAAGTCTTGTACTTTATATTATAAAATCCTACACGTTTTATCCTTTAGGCCTAACCTAGTTAAAATTTTCAATTAAATTTGATCATGTGCAAGGCACATGAGGGCATTTTTGTCATTCACCATTTCAAGGCCTAATCATGTAAATATATTAAATACCATTTTATAGAGTTAAATGCTTGATTGGTTCCTGTGGTTTACAAAAAATTAAAGACTTGGTCCTAATGGTTTTATAATTACACAGTTGGTTCAGATAGTTGTATATTATTACTTATGTGTTCCTTGTGGTATGATTTGTAACCACGGTGGTCCTTACCAGATAACGCCATTAAAATTTTCAGTTAAGTCTATTTTAAATTACCAAAATACCCTCCATTATTAAAAAACAAAAATAAATAAATTGCTTAATAAATACAAAATAAATAAATAAGTAAGACCCACCCTCATCTTCTTCTCATTTTCCACAGCCAACATATTTCTCCGGCCACCCAACTCTGTCGTCTGCTAGTCAAACCACCGCCATCACCAGCACTGCCACCCATCTCTGGATCCCACCACCTCATCGCGACTCCATCACCACCACCCATCCCATCCCACCCCCACTAATGGAACCAAGGCGACTTTTAGATTCAACCAAAGCTCGTATTCATCGGAGCTGGCACCGGAGATCAGATTCGGAGTTTATTCAGCTTAAATTTTAGTGACGGTAGTGAGAAGTCATGCTGCCTGTGGTGACCGGAATGGTGACGAGTGGGGTGGTGACCTAGCGGTGTTAGATGAAGAAGTGGAGGTATGGTGTGGTGGCTTGGAGTGGAGATGACGATGGTGGTGTTGTTGGTGGGTTGGAGTGAGGATGATGATGATGGTTAATGGATGAAGAAGAAATAATGGGTTGGATTGAAAGGACCAAAATACCCTCACATGCAAAGCACATGAGGTGTTTTAACAGAGATATTTAACTGATGTTAGAGCTGGGGACCAAGCGAGTTCATTTTTGACAAGTTTTGGTACCACACGTGTAATTAGTAAACTACTAGGACCAAGTCTGTAATTTTTGCAAACCACAAGGAACAACCAAGTATTTAACTCCATTTTATATAAATAACTCCCCACCACCACCCACCCCTTTTCCAGCAACAACCACCACCCCACCATTCCGACCACTGCACCATTCAACCACCACCCACCCTTTTTACCACCAACAACCACCATCGCACCACTCCCAACCACCACCCACTACCCCCACCTGCCAAACCACCACCAACATAATTAAAAATAAAAATTGAAAGTTCATCAATCAATCTTAAATCTCGTTTTCAAGGCAAACCTCCCGGCGATTTTGCGATACCTATCCTTGACAACCAGATCTAGTCAGTCTCCACCTCCATCGGTGATCCCCGTCCCGGACTTGAGGCTTCCACCCTAATCTATTTCACAGTCCATAGATTCCGATGAGTATTCAGATTTTTCGATCTACTACTCAATCCTTCAAAACGCCTCTTAAACACCAGATTTCGTTTTCTCCATCCCATACGAAGCTTCGGCAGGCATTTGGTCGTCAACCAACACCTTACTGCCAAAACCAAATGCTCCGACGAACTAGTTCATTCGCCGACAAATTCAAGGAAGTGAAATGTAGAAAACCCACTCCTTCACCACCATTCCGACCACCGAACCATTCCACCACCACCCTCCCTTTTTACCACCAGATCCGAATTGCTCGTGGGGCTGTTGTCTTGTTGTTGGTCGTGGTGGTTGGCTGTGGTTATTATTGATGTTGATGGTGAACATAGGCAGAGAGAGGGGAAAAGAGAGAGAGAGAGAGTACAGGGATTCTCTATAATATATATATTTTAGAATTAAATGCTTGGTTGGTCTCTGTGGTTTCCAAATATTGCAGACTTGGTCCCAGTGGTTCAGTAATTACATACTTGATCCCGGTGATTATAAAATTGTAACACGGGTGAGCCCGATGGTTGCGTTTTCATAACATGAATGATCCTTACCAGCTAACATAGTTAAATACTCCAGTTAAGTCCATGTCAAATTACCAAAGTACCCTTAGTTATATATTACTATAAAAATTAAATTATATATAATATTAAACTAATTTAAAAAGCTTAATACATAAAACTAAATTAATAAAACTTATATATGTATAATCTACCCGTCCCCACCATCTTCCCCCTCATGTTCAACCACCTGCAAGACAACCTCCACCGTACCACCACCAAGCTGCACCGTACCCCATCAAGTTCCACCGTTTTGCCCAACACGAAACGCTATGCACGCAAGTTTCATTCCATAAGAGTTTGATATTTACATTTCAACTGAAAGTCAACAATTCTCCCACCCCACCTTTTCTTCCTTATAGCACATCCATCGCCGGTGATACGACCGCCCCACCCTGGTTGTTGTTTCTACCCAAACCAACACCAAAAACGTTTTTTTCCGGCAAGGGGGTATGAGCGATCCTCTGTTTCTTCACCGGCATCAAACCGCCTTTCTTCTCCGGCGAAAGTCAGCGGCATCACCGTCAAACTGGCGATCGACAACCAAAATTGCACCGTCGTACGCAGATTCACATAAGTCTGAGTGTAATATGTACTGTTTGGATTGTGTTAATTGTCACACCCCGACCCGCAGCGGAATAAGAGTCGGGGCATAATTGGGTTATCACCAAAGCTCATGACATTTACTAATATGTTTCATATTTAATAAAGTCAAAGTTACATTTCCAAAAATCCAAACATGTTCATTCAATACAATGAAAATAAACCAAACATAACAATCCCAACTCTAAATCGTTTTATTCTTCTAGTCCAAGTCCTATGTGTTCCTAGCTGCTGCTGGTTCACCTGTATCATGTGTAAAATGGGGGTTTTTGGGTCAACATAAGTTGGCGAGTGAACCTTATTAGATAAACATTTATTAATGAATTACTTGTTAGTTTATCAATGAAAAATTGTGCATAATCATAGATGAGCAAATGTAAATATTCAAGCAATGGCAAATAGCAGTCACAACTATAACATACAATAACACATGACAGCATACATGAACATACCAACATCATACTGTAAATAACATAAATGAAACTGTGCGATCAAGGCTCAATCAAACGGAGCCGATCGTATTGCATGTACTGAAAATGAAAATGTCTGTGCGATCAAGGCTCAATCAAACGGAGCCGATCGTATGTGGGCACGCCAGGTTCAACCTCATAATGAAATGGGGAACATGCTCAACGCTCATAATGTAATGGGGAGCGGCGGCCTATGAAATTGCATGTACTGAAAAATAATAAACTTGCATCCAACAATAACAACACAACAAGAACAAACTGAATACACTAGTTCATGATATGATGTATGCACAATGGTTTAAGTATAATATATATATCAAGACACATGATACACCCCAAAACGTGATTAAAACGGGGAATTTGTAAAGATTCACTCACATTGGGTGCGTTGGATTGGAGATGGTGAGATGCGCACGAATTAGATGAGCGGAACAACGAGAAATACTAACCTAAATAATAACGGAAAAATATATTAAACGAGTGGATTTTATTAAGGATTTTAATGAAATTTTTAGATATATTTTTGTGAGTTCAAGGCTATTTTCTATCTTTAAAAATGTTATTTTTAAGTATTTTTAATTGATTTTTAAATTAAATTAAATAAAAAAAATATAAAAAAATTGTTTATTTAGCGTTGACCGTTGACCGGTTCGGTCAGCGAATTAATTTGCGCCGGGTGAGGCTCGAACCCGAGACCTCCCGTACGCGTGCACGCAGCTCTACCAACTGAGCTACGTGTCTAACCCGAAATAATCTTGTTTTTAATTATATTTATATACTTATTCAATTTAACCGAAATTCTTTTAATTGCCAAAAAAACATTTTAATTCCACGGACCGGTGCTAGTGACGGGTTTCGAACGCGCGACGTATGGTTTATGTTGCACACAGTCCACCGCTGGACTGTGTGTCTAACCTGGTTATTATCTCGGTTTTTATTATACTTAACAACTAACTGAGTTATCCCGGTTTAGTTTTTAAACAAAAGGCATTTTATTATATAAGAAGTGCGTATAGCAGGAATCGAACTTGGGACGTGTATGTTTTTTTGTTTGCACACAGTCCACCGCTGGACTGTGTGTCTAACCCGTTTATAATTCCGATTTTAATTAATCTTATGTCATCTCTGAACTCGTCTTCTTCATTACAAACACAGACATCAATCAAAACAACTGATACGCGATGAATTTAGTTAATGAACATGATGAACAATTTGAATGCATTGAACCGAAAAGTTTGGGGAAACGAAAATACCGAACCATTCGTCTTCTTCAGAGAATCCGGCGAAGCTCGTCGGCTCTGTTTTGGAACCTTCGGCTGTGAGAATCAATTAACAGGTTTAAGGGATTAGATGTGAAATTGAACTAATGAGTATTGATTATCAGCACGTTGGAATGAGCATACCGGTAATCAGCGAGTTTCCGACAATTCCAGAAGTTTTCCGGCGAAAACAGAAAGTCCAGCAGTGTCGTCTGTGGTTGATTATGAGCGATGGGTTAATGTTAGTAAGGTTCTAACAATTGATTGAAACAGTAAAGTAGAGGTATTTTACCGGTTTGAGTTGAATACGGTTTTCCGACGACTTTTGCAGAAAATTCCGGCGAGCTGATTTAGGCGTTCTGATGGTCTGAAAATGCGACGAAAATGAAATGGAGTATTGGTATGATATTTCTGAGTCGCGAGAGTGGTTTGAAGTTGAAGAACTCTGGACTTGATGATTTTTCGGTTTTAAAAACCGATAATGATGAGGCTTTATGTTTAATCAATTCCGATTTGATTAAAAACCGTCGGTGCATCGGTTATAAACTGAATGTGCGAATAAACAAACGAATTGACGATTGGTTTGCCGATTACCATTTCTCAGATGGCGCAACCGGTTTTAACTGGGTTTGTGTATAAATTTCATTTTTGTTCCTAGAGATAACAGAAAACACAATGTGGCGGAGTGGTCTTGTGAGTGTGTGTTAAGTCGCTGAAGTTGATTTCTGGCTGACCCGGGTTCGAGTCCAGCATAATATTTTTTTTATTTATTTTGTTTTAACCTTTTATCAAATATACTTTTTATAGTTTAGTTTATCTATTAATTATGTATCATTTTTAGCCAAAATAATCATAAATATTCAACGTGATTTTTATAACTTGATATTCGGTTACAAAACGGAGCGGGTTTTGAAAACCCGATTTTTACAAATGTTACATTAATGGACCTCTATGTTCGCCTTGTCTCACTCGGCATCCGAATCACCGTTACATTCAGTAGTTGGAATTCATCTTTTCGCCATTGATTTTATGCTTTTTGCTCTATTTGTTGTTATAATTTCAAACGTTGAGTGTTGTAGTGGCGTGATTTTGTTCGATTAATGTTCAGGTTTTGAAATTCATGTTCCCCTAGTAATTTTGCTCGATTGTGTTGCATGTGGTTGAACATGAGGGGGAAGATGGTGGGTGTCACACCCTCAATTTCCACTTGCGGAGTTTTACCGCGAGGCGTGTGAACAAACCAGAATCTGAAACACTAGTACGTCGAACGACTCTAAATGATTTCATAATACGTTTTCAAAAAATCATTTGTTGTAGATTTTATATTGTCTTGATTAGTTACCAATATTTAGCAGAAGCATCAGTTTTTAAAGTTTGAGCGGAAGCATAAATAAGTAGTGAAACGGGCGCCAACACAAACGCCAAAACAATGAAAAACCCCAAAACAATAATTATAAATAAGACTCGATAAAAGATGTCTTGTTCAATGCATGTGCGTGCACCTAGAGCTCCTAGCGTCCTGAGAAACATGTAAAGAAACAAGTGTCAACATTAAAGATGAGTGAGTTCACAGGTTTTCATAAATTCGTTTGTTCGGTTATAATTTATTTTCCCCGTTATCCCTAACCCGGGATAACGAATTGGTTCCATTATTCCAACCCGGAATATTAAGTTGTTGCTTCCAATATTCCAAACCCGGAATATTAAGTAGTTGTTTCCAATATTCCAAACCCGGAATATTAAGTTGTTGTTTCCATTATTCCAAACCCGGAATAATAAGTTGTTGTTTCCAATATTCCAAACCCGGAATATTAAGTTGTTGTTTCCATTATTCCAAACCCGGAATAATAAGTTGATTCGTAATTAAGTTCAATGTTAACATATATAGGTAGCTAGCCTAAAGTCATGTCACGTAAGTGTTCGCGATCGAAGCTGACTGTTGTGCCTCCGTGTTGCCAGGCCTATCACTGACCATGGCGAAGTTAGGCCAAATTATTCACCCGTTGACCATACCCGGTCGGCTAGCGCGACTAGCTCGGATGGGGCTTGTTGGGCCCAGTAGTACTACTTATAATTCCCCCGCTATTAAACCCAATACTAACGATCCGAGAGATTGACGAGGACTTAAGTGATAAAGCTGCTTAGTGACCATAACATTACATTAACATTAACTTAGTTACCGTATAGTTATGTGACGTTAAATTCGTATAACGTAAAGAGATTGAGTTTGAGAGTGTATACATGTTTCTCCCCCTGTTGTTTAAAAACCTGATAAAGTTAGGAGCCGTGAACTCACCTTTATTTGCTCGGTTAGTGTAGCAAAGAAGTTGTAAAGGATGGGACCGCTAATTGCGTCCTAACAAACCAATTGATTTCAAGTCAGTGTGTGATCACACCAATACAAGTTCTACACTTAATTTACGCACAAAGTGATACACACAAACAACATATCTAACACTCAAACATGCATGCAAGTATCCTCATGTTAACCTAGTGATCAAAACAACTTATCATAAACATAAAGCACTCCATGCCACAATTTGGTGCACACAATCACAAGTTATCAAATTTCAGCTTAACACTCATAATTCAGCTGTTTTCTATGATTTTTATAAAATAGTTCTAACATTCCAAAAATTCCAGTATTTTTACAGCAGGTGACATTTATACTATAGAAATTTATATAAATTCTCCAAGTCCTAAATCTTTACCAATTAACCATAAATATTGATATGCTAGGCTGCAGTCAGATTTATCGTTTTCTGACTGCAGTCCACGGAAGAATTTATTTAAAATCACCGATCGTCCAATTTACAAAATTCCAGTTGGAGTTGCCCGGAAATTTCCATACCTAGTTGCTGTACAAAATTCATGGCTCAACTCTCTACTGATTTTAAAATCCAACTTGATAAACAACCAACAAAAATTTCAGGATTTTCACAGCTTTAGTTACTGAACTTATTTGGCCCTTTAAAAATATCAAATGACTTCAGAAAATTATGAATCTAGCGTCATTAGATTCCTTATTCAAATCTCTACGTTCTAGACATCAGAAAAATCGGTTTTTCGACAACTAACGACCGAGTTACAGCCAGATGAAGTCGGCTGTAACTACTACTCAGCAACTGTTTCAGCATATCATTATTATAAATTCGCATAAACCGTTCCTATTATTAACCTAGGCGATCATGAACCGGTTTTCTTAATCCTAGATCAATACCTATAACAAATCCATGCAAAACCCTAGTTCATAACTCTAGTTTTTATAAACCACACATACTTGCAAACTTATGATTTCCGAAAACAATCATGCATATAAACACAATAAATACAGCCGATGACATTCAACACATATAATCTAAAACAAACTAATCACTTCATTCAAGCAGATCTCGTAATCAAAGATAACCCTAACCTGGAATAACTAGGTAAACAAGCCGAGGTTTGGACAAGATTGATCCGGCTGTTCCAATCAAGATCACGACCGAAACTGACAGGAACTGGAAGGAGAGGCGGTCGTGATCACAGGGAGTGCAAGGAGGCTGTTTTGTGATCGAATAGAGGTGAACAATGGTTGATCTTGCGACTGAATGGAGGTGAACAATCGGCTGCTCGCGATCGGGAGATGATGATGGCGATGACTGCTGCTGCTGTGACCGAGAGGAAAGAAAAGAACATGGCTGATCAGATTGATATGATGAAGGAAAAGGGGCTGTTTGCGATCACAAGGGCGAGAACAAGGCTGCCGACGGCAGTTTTCTTTTAGGGTTTTGTGTTATGAATGAATCATGCATGTGGGTTTGTATATATAGCGCAAGATGAAGGGTTACGGTTTGGGTTTGGGTCTTGCGGCCAAGATATGTTTGGGTTGGTTCGGTTTGGGTTGTACGCAATGGGTTGGTTTGGTTTGCACACGGGTTGGTTTGGTTTGGTTTGCACTTGGCCGAGAATGGCATAAAGTTTAAGGTTTAAATCTCGTGGCCGAAGACTTGGGTTTTAGGTTTCCTAGTTTCACAAGGAGTTCGGTTTGTGTTTGTGTCGCGGTTCGGTTCGTGTGCATATTTATTATACATACATATATTGTAAACTAAAACAATTCACGTAATCACACATCACGTATTCATTAACTCATACGTGTTCATACACATAGCACGTAATTAGTTTGACAAGTATTACGTTTAAGTTATCCGAAAAACCCGGGATGTCACATTATCCCCATGTTGAAAGAATTTTCGTCCCGAAAATTGAGTAAACGCGGTTTAGAATGTAGCGTACATGTTTAAAGTGCCACGCACAAAGAGTTAGTTCGTTAATGATGGTACGCAACGTTACAAGAAGTTCCCAAGTGCCATACACAAAGATTTCCAAGTGCCATGCACAAGAATTTAGTCAACAATAGTACACGAAAGTATGAGAAGTTTCCAGGTTGTCACATCATCCCCATGTTGAAAGAATTTTCGTCCCGAAAATTTAGTTACTGGTATCGTTAGTTTGCTGCTCAGTAGCGAAGAGATGTGGGTATTTGCTTTTCATTTGATCCTCTCTTTCCCACGTGAACTCCGGTCCACGCTTAGAGTCCCAACGAGTTCGAGTCTTGATCTCACGATCCATGATCTCGATAGGCTGTTCCACAAAGTGCAGTTGTTCATCCACTTGGATCTCATCCAATGGAATAACTAGAGTTTCATCTGATAGACACTTCTTCAGATTTGACACGTGAAATACGTTGTGAACTCCACTGAGTTCGGCAGGAAGGTCTAATTGATAAGCTACGGGTCCAATACGTTTCAAGATTACAAACGGACCTACGTATCGTGGGTTTAGTTTGCCCCGTTTTCCAAAACGGATTACACCCTTCCAGGGTGACACCTTTAGTAGGACGCGATCGCCTACTTTAAATTCGAGCGGTTTGCGTCGTTGATCAGCGTAGCTTTTCTGTCGATCTCGTGCCATCGCCATGCGGTTTCTGATTTGTACAATCTTTTCAGTAGCCTCAAGTATAACTCAGGGCCTGTGAGTTGACTGTCACCGACTTCTGCCCAGCAGACCGGTGATCTACATTTACGACCATATAATGCCTCGAACGGTGCTGCCGAAATACTCGTATGATAGCTGTTGTTATATGAGAATTCTACTAGAGGCAGGTGGATTTCCCAACTATTTCCGAAGTCTATGACGCATGCCCTAAGCATGTCCTCCAAGGTTTGTATGGTCCTTTCACTTTGATAGGCTGTGCTCATATCTAAGCGTGTTCCCAACGCTTTCTGGAGTGACTACCAGAAGTTAGACGTGAAGCGAGCATCTCTGTCTGAGATGATGGACGTTGGCACTCCGTGCCGAGAAACTACTTCCTTAATGTAGATGCGAGTCAACTTCTCCATCTTATCTGTTTCTTTAATAGCTAGGAAGTGTGCGGACTTAGTTAAACGATCCACGATCACCCAGATGGTATCGCAACCACCCAAGGTTCGTGGGAGTTTAGTGATGAAATCCATTGAGATCTGATCCCATTTCCACACTGGGATCTCAGGTTGTTGGAGTAGCCCCGATGGCTTTTGATACTCCACCTTGACTTTTGCACAAGTCAAACATTTACTCACGTAGGTGGCTATATCGGCTTTCATGTTGGGCCACCAATACGCAGCTTTAAGGTCTTGATACATCTTATCCGAACCCGGATGGACAGAGTATCGGGATTTGTGAGCTTCATCCATGACTAGCTCTCTGAGGTTTCCGTAGAGAGGTGCCCATATGCGATTCATGAAATACCGGGCTCCATTGGGCTTTACTTCCCAATCGCGTTCCATTTTTCCCACCGATTCGGCCTTGATATTTTCCTCCTTAACTGCTTCTAACTGGGCGTCGCGTATTTGTTCGGGTAGCCCCGAATGAATAGTGAGTTGTAGTGCTCGTACGTGACGAGGTTTCAAGTGTTCCTTCCTACTAAGGGCATCAGCTACCACGTTAGCTTTACCCGGGTGATACCGAATGGCACACTCATAATCGTTCAAGAGTTCGACCCAGCGACGCTGTCGCATGTTCAACTCCTTCTGATCAAAGATGTGTTGGAGGCTCTTGTGGTCCGTAGAGATTGTGCACTTCGTTCCATAGAGGTAGTGTCTCCAAATCTTAAGTGCAAACACTACTGCCCCCAATTCCAGGTCATGCGTCGTGTAGTTTTTCTCGTGAACCTTCAGTTGTCGCGACGCATACGCGATGACCTTATCGCGTTGCATGAGTACGCATCCCAATCCCTGAATGGAAGCATCACAATACACTACAAAGTCATCTGTCCCTTCCGGCAAGGACATAATGGGTGCACTGCAAAGTTTCTGCTTCAGCAATTGAAATGCTGCTTCTTGCTTGTCACCCCAAGTATACTTGATACCTTTATGGGTGAGGGTAGTAAGCTGTTGTGCGATCTTTGAAAATCCCTCGATGAAACGTCTGTAGTAACCAGCCAATCCCAAAAATTGGCGGATCTCCGTCGGTGTCTTGGGTGCTTCTCAGTTTTTTATGGCTTCAATCTTGGTAGGGTCTACGTGGATACCCTTTTCATTCACGATATGCCCGAGAAACTGAACTTCCCGAATCCAGAAATCACACTTCGAAAGCTTGGCATATAGCTTTTCCTGTTGAAGTAATCCTAGCAGTAATCGTAGATGTTCCGCATGTTCTTCTTCACTTTTGGAGTAGATGAGTATGTCATCGATGAACACGATGACAAATTTGTCGAGGTATGGTTTACACACGCGGTTCATGAGGTCCATGAACACCGCGGGTGCGTTGGTGAGACCGAAGGGCATGACCAAGAACTCGTAATGGCCATACCGGGTGCGAAACACCGTCTTGGCGATATCCTCCTCCCTGACGCGTAGCTGATGGTAACCAGACCGTAAATCAATCTTGGAGTAGTAACTTGACCCTTGAAGTTGGTCGAATAGATCGTCGATGCGAGGTAACGGGTATCGGTTCTTGACTGTAACCTTGTTGAGTTCCCTGTAGTCGATGCACATGCGGAAAGTCCCGTCCTTCTTCTTGACAAAAAGGACTGGAGCTCCCCATGGCGAAACGCTTGGTCGGATAAATCCTTTTTCTAATAGCTCCTGAAGTTGGGTAGACAGTTCCTGCAGCTCGGCTGGAGCTAGGCGGTATGGAGCCTTGGCGATAGGAGTTGCATTGTTCGCCAATTCGATTTCAAACTCCAATTGTCGATGGGGTGGGAGACCAGGTAGTTCTTCTGGGAATACATCGGAAAAATCACGGACAACAGGGATGTCTTCTATACGTTTCTCTTCCTTAGGCTGTTCGGTAATCAGTGCGAGTAAAGCGAAGGAGTTCTTTCTCCGAAGATACTTCTGCGCTTGCATGTATGAGATGATGTTGGTGACGGCGCTTGCCTTATCGCCTTGTACCGTCAAGATTTCGTCGTTAGAGAGCGGAATACAGATAGATTTTTCGAAGCAGAGAACTTCAGCCCGGACGTCGGATAGCCAGTCCATTCCGACTACCACGTCAAAACTACCCAGGGTAGTTGTCATCAGATCAATGGTAAAGGTGTGGCCCGCGAGTTTGAGTTGACAGCCGGATACTATTTGGGTCACATCTACAGATTTACCATCGGCTAATTCTATAACATAAGGGGTCTCTAATGGTTTAAGCGTGAGATTTAGGTTCTTCCTAAAAGACTCAGATATAAAGCTCCTATCCGCACCCGTATCAAAAAGCACAGAAGCAAAATGTTCATTAAGGGGAAACTTACCGGTGACCACGTTCGAGTCGTTTCTGGCCTCTCCGCGGCCCAATGTAAATGCGCGACCTTTGGCACCTCCTGTGCCACCGTTCCCATTATTGTTGTTGTTATTATTGTTGTTGTGGTTATTGTGGTTATGGTTGTTTCCACCATTATTGTTGTTGTTACGCAACTGTGGGCAGTCTCTTCTGAAATGAGCAGTGCTACCACATTGATAGCATCCCCGATTAACACCCTGCTGCTGACCCTGGGGTTGATTTTGATTTTGTCGGGACATGATTTCCCCACGACAATCCTTTGCCGCATGTCCCACCTTGCCACATCGTTGGCAGCGGTTCCCGGCACAAGGGCCGTGATGATGAAGATTGCAGCGATTGCACTGCGGCTTTCGACCTACATAGCCGCCTGCATTCTGGTTGTTGTTGTTGTTGTTGTGGTTGTTGGCGGGCTGATTTTGGTGACCCCGGTGGCTGTTGAAATGATTGAACCGCTTCTGGTTCCCCTGCTGCGGCTGGGATGATGAAGACTGTCG
The DNA here is from genome assembly GCA_947069175.1 of Scalesia atractyloides. Classification (NCBI taxonomy): domain Eukaryota; kingdom Viridiplantae; phylum Streptophyta; class Magnoliopsida; order Asterales; family Asteraceae; genus Scalesia; species Scalesia atractyloides. The sequence goes on along the minus strand of CAMTDV010000005.1, from coordinate 19,086,054 downwards.
AGCAGACGTGTCTTCAAACTTTCTTTTGTTATCCGGGGCAACTTCAGTTGTACCCCGTGCTGGTAGCTTCTTTTGCTCCACCGCCTTATCGGTGAGTTTGTGAGCCAATCGGATTGCTTGATGTTCAGTTACAGGGTTACTAGCCATTACCATACCCTGAATTTCCGGAACCAGACCCCCAAGATAGAACTCGAGTCTTTTCTCCACAGTGTTGGCCAATTCGGGACACAGAAATACCAAGTCATGGTGTTTTGCGGTGTAAGCTTCAATTTCCGATCCCACCATCTTGTGGTTCCATAGGGCTTGCTCTAACTGTTGCACTATGTCTCGTGGACAGTACTCCTCCTTGATTAGGGCCTTGAACTCGGCCCATGCCATTGCATTCGCAGCTATAAGTCCACGTGTTTGGACTTGTGCATTCCACCATGTCAGTGCCCCATCTTCCAGTGTTGAGGCCGCGTACTTGATCTTGTTGGCCTCTAGGCAGTTGCACATTTCAAAAACGGATTCAGATTTTTCGATCCAGCGGACCAGTCCAATGGGTCCTTCCGCCCCGAGAATTTGCTTGGTTTCGCGTCGAGGAACATCTTTAGGGTTAAACCCCCCCTCCTGCTGCTGGTGGGTTTTGAACATCTGCCAGAGCAGCATTCACGTGTTCTTGGATCATTGCGGCTAATTCTTAAGGCGTCATGTTGAGATTTCCGCGACGTCCAGTTGCCATTTTAAATCTAAGTAGAAAATAAATAGACTGAAGGAGAATAAACAAAATAAACGAGACGTGTCAGTCGTCTACGTCTCCATCCCCCAAGTCACTATTGTTGCCGTCATCCTGCGCGGCGTTTCCAGCTTCTACAGCTGGGTCCTCCTCCGGATCCTCCTCTGGATCCTCCTCTACCGGCACTGGAGGGGCCGGTGCTGGTGCAAGTGCTTGATTTTGCAGTTCCTGAATGTTCCAACTATTTTCCAGGACTCTGTCCTCAAGCCAGTCGGCTCTTATCTGCTCAGCACGCAGATCTCTGGCTATGGTGTTACGAGCTATCTTACTCGTATGATGCTCTTCCTCGAGCGAGTCGGTTCTACCAGTAAGTTGTCGGATCATCCATCCTTGTGCTAGGATGGTTTCCTGCATTCTTTCTATCTGTGCTTGTTGTTTATGTAATATGATTCTAAGTAGGTCAATTCCTACTTCTACAGGGTTAACCGGTTCAACCGGTACAGTAATGGTTGGGCGTGATGACGACTCCTCCCCCAGAGCGAGCCTTTTCCTCGCAGCTGAGCGTGTCTCCACGCCATAAGATGGTATGGGTTCCACCATAGGTGCCTTTCCTGGCGCCCTTGGTTGCGTAAGTTTGTAGGATGATGATGAGGATGAGGATGATGACATTGCCTTTAGGTTGTGTAGTTAGTTACGAGTTGCATTTATTTCAATTATGCAGTCATATTTCACATAACATAGTTGTGGTACATAACATAACAAGACATAACAGTTCGGTGCCAAACTAAGTCTAGTGTCGTGAATTCAGCTATAGTTTAGGTCTACTTCTAATGCAAACCTGGTTCTCTATAGCTAGTGGCTCTGATAACAATCTGTCACACCCTCAATTTCCACTTGCGGAGTTTTACCGCGAGGCGTGTGAACAAACCAGAATCTGAAACACTAGTACGTCGAACGACTCTAAATGATTTGATAATATGTTTTCAAAAATCATTTGTTGTAGATTTTATATTGTCTTGATTAGTTACCAATATTTAGCAGAAGCATCAGTTTTTAAAGTTTGAGCGGAAGCATAAATAAGTAGTGAAACGGGCGCCAACACAAACGCCAAAACAATGAAAAACCCCAAAACAATAATTATAAATAAGACTCGATAAAAGATGTCTTGTTCAATGCATGTGCGTGCACCTAGAGCTCCTAGCGTCCTGAGAAACATGTAAAGAAACAAGTGCCAACATTAAAGATGAGTGAGTTCACAGGTTTTCATAAATTCGTTTGTTCGGTTATAATTTATTTTCCCCGTTATCCCTAACCCGGGATAACGAATTGGTTCCATTATTCCAACCCGGAATAATAAGTTGTTGCTTCCAATATTCCAAACCCGGAATATTAAGTTGTTGTTTCCATTATTCCAAACCCGGAATAATAAGTTGTTGTTTCCAATATTCCAAACCCGGAATATTAAGTTGTTGTTTCCATTATTCCAAACCCGGAATATTAAGTTGTTGTTTCCATTATTCCAAACCCGGAATAATAAGTTGATTCGTAATTAAGTTCAATGTTAACATATATAGGTAGCTAGCCTAAAGTCATGTCACGTAAGTGTTCGCGATCGAAGCTGACTGTTGTGCCTCCGTGTTGCCAGGCCTATCACTGACCATGGCGAAGTTAGGCCAAATTATTCACCCGTTGACCATACCCGGTCGGCTAGCGAGACTAGCTCGGATGGGGCTTGTCGGGCCAGTAGTACTACTTATAATTCCCCCGCTATTAAACCCAATACTAACGATCCGAGAGATTGACGAGGACTTAAGTTATAAAGCTGCTTAGTGACCATAACATTACATTAACATTAAATTAGTTACCGTATAGTTATGTGACGTTAAATTCGTATAACGTAAAGAGATTGAGTTTGAGAGTGTATACATGTTTCTCCCCCTGTTGTTTAAAAACCTGATAAAGTTAGGGGCCGTGAACTCACCTTTATTTGCTCGGTTAGTGTAGCAAAGAAGTTGTAAAGGATGGGACCGCTAATTGCGTCCTAACAAACCAATTGATTTCAAGTCAGTGTGTGATCACACCAATACAAGTTCTACACTTAATTTACGCACAAAGTGATACACACAAACAACATATCTAACACTCAAACATGCATGCAAGTATCCTCATGTTAACCTAGTGATCAAAACAACTTATCATAAACATAAACCACTCCATGCCACAATTTGGTGCACACAATCACAAGTTATCAAATTTCAGCTTAACACTCATAATTCAGCTGTTTTCTACGATTTTTATAAAATAGTTTAACATTCCAAAAATTTCAGTATTTTTACAGCAGGTGACATTTATACTATAGAAATTTATATAAATTTTCCAAGTCCTAAATCTTTACCAATTAACCATAAATATTGATATGCTAGGCTGCAGTCAGATTTATCGTTTTCTGACTGCAGTCCACGGAAGAATTTATTTAAAAATCACTGATCGTCCAATTTACAAAATTCCAGTTGGAGTTGCCCGGAAATTTCCATACCTAGTTGCTGTACAAAATTCATGGCTCAACTCTCTACTGATTTTAAAATCCAACTTGATAAACAACCAACAAAAATTTCAGGATTTTCACAGCTTTAGTTACTGAACTTATTTGGCCCTTTAAAAATATCAAATGACTTCAGAAAATTATGAATCCAGCGTCATTAGATTCCTTATTCAAATCTCTACGTTCTAGACATCAGAAAAATCCGTTTTTCGACAACTAACGACCGAGTTACAGCCAGATGAAGTCGGCTGTAACTACTACTCAGCAACTGTTTCAGCATATCATTATTATAAATTCGCATAAACCGTTCCTATTATTAACCTAGGCGATCATGAACCGGTTTTCTAATCCTAGATCAATACCTATAACAAATCCATGCAAAACCCTAGTTCATAACTCTAGTTTTTATAAACCACACATACTTGCAAACTTATGATTTCCGAAAACAATCATGCATATAAACACAATAAATCAGCCGATTACATTCAACACATATAATCTGAAACAAACTAATCACTTCATTCAAGCAGATCTCGTAATCAAAGATAACCCTAACCTGGAATAACTAGGTAAACAAGCCGAGGTTTGGACAAGATTGATCCGGCTGTTCCAATCAAGATCACGACCGAAACTGACAGGAACTGGAAGGAGAGGCTGCTCGTGATCACAGGGAGTGCAAGGAGGCTGTTTTGTGATCGAATAGAGGTGAACAATGGTTGATCTTGCGATTGAATGGAGGTGAACAATCGGCTGCTCGCGATCGGGAGATGATGATGGCGATGACTGCTGCTGCTGCGGCCGAGAGGAAAGAAAAGAACATGGCTGATCAGATTGATATGATGAAGGAAAAGGGGTTGTTTGCGATCACAAGGGCGAGAACAAGGCTGCCGACGGCAGTTTTCTTTTAGGGTTTTGTGTTATGAATGAATCATGCATGTGGGTTTGTATATATAGCGCAAGATGAAGGGTTACGGTTTGGGTTTGGGTCTTGCGGCCAAGATATGTTTGGGTTGGTTCGGTTTGGGTTGTACGCAATGGGTTGGTTTGGTTTGCACACGGGTTGGTTTGGTTTGGTTTGCACTTGGCCGAGAATGGCATAAAGTTTAAGGTTTAAATCTCGTGGCCGAAGACTTGGGTTTTAGGTTTCCTAGTTTCACAAGGAGTTCGGTTTGTGTTTGTGTCGCGGTTCGGTTCGTGTGCATATTTATTATACATACATATATTGTATAACTAAAACAATTCACGTAATCACACATCACGTATTCATTAACTCATACGCGTTCATACACATAGCACGTAATTAGTTTGACAAGTATTACGTTTAAGTTATCCGAAAAACCCGGGATGTCACAGTGGGAACGGGTAGATTACATATATATAAGTTTTTTTAATTTAGTTTTATGTATGAAGCTTTTTAAATTAGTTTAATATTATATATAATTTAGTTTTTATAATAATATATAACTAAGGATACTTTGGTAATTTGACATTGACTTAACTGGAGTATTTAACTATGTTAGCTGGTAAGGATCATTCATGTTATGAAAACGCAACCATTGGGCTCACCCGTGTTAAAATTTAACAATAACCGGGACCAAGTGTGTAATATTGAACCACTGGGACCAAGTCTGCAATATTTGCAAACCACAGGGACCAACCAAGCATTTAACTCTATATTTTACATATGATTTTTTTAATTTATTAATTATAATATTTTTATATCTATGGGTAAAAAGACTAAACTAACCCTGTGTGATCTGACTTAACTGAAAAAACTAACTGAGTTAGGCCTAAAGGATACAACGTGTAGGATTTTATAACATAAAGTACAAAACTCGTCAAGTTTAAAGGTAAAGGATACCGCCTGTAATGGGGTATAAAAATAAAGGACAAAATTTACAATTCACTCATGTATTTTTAAATATTTTCTTTAAGAAAGATTAGACAAAAATAACAAGTTTTATCATATATCTAACCTACAAGCTTTATAAATCCATAGCAGGTACACGAATCTTTCCCAATTCTCACTTATTTAACCCTTTTCATTTGTCAACTGATAAACCAGTCCAAGATTTGCTCACAAATTTCAAAACAAAATAATATTTTTTTTGAAATATTTTTGTGAGTTTGCCGGAGATTTCAAGTTTTCGGCAGAATAGCACCGCAGAAGGCGGAGGGGGCGAGGGGGAAACATTATAGAGGTGTGAGGCGGCAGTCGTGGGGTAAGTTTGCGGCGGAGATACGGGATCCGACAAAGATTGGCTCTAGGGTTTGGGAGGGAAGAAGATAAAGTGGAATAGATGAGGCGGGGATTTTGTTTATAAAGGAACTTAAATGGGGTAGGTAAATGACATAATTGCCCATCGTGTGAGCTGCACATGACCTATTTTTAACCAGAGTTACGGATGGTGTTAATAGTTAGATAAATTAAGGTTGGGGGCACATATGTTAAAAGATTTCTTGGTAAAAGTGATATAACCACAGGGGCCAACATCGTAATTTACTCTTTATTTTTTTAGGGAAAGTTATTGAAAAGTGAGTTTTGTCTAAGTAGTCCAACAAAGATTGTGTAAATGATATGTGATACCCCTTATAAATAGAATGGAAATCTATTTTGGTCCTCAAATACAAATCTCTCCTTTTAGTTTGCTCATAATTCATCTTAACCATTAATTTAAAAAATAAAAAAAATCAAGATTCTTTCTTATTCTACTTAGAAAAAATCAACTTTTTATTTAATTCTACCTCTATTTTTAAGCTTATATTTATATCTTCTATACTTACTAATATAGTAAAGAATTTAAGGCTATTTGTCATTCATACAAAAGCCTTCCGTATATTCTTGACATGTAGTATTCAATCCTGTTGGTTTTTATAATCTTTTGTACACGTGGCAATCAAAGAGTTATTTGGATAATTCTTTTTTTGTAACCGGGCCCGCCTAACCCGTTTTGAAACCATGTGGATTATTTATAAACAACTTTACCGGTTTCAAAACCCTTAATCTTGATCAGTTCAACTTTCGTCTCCAAGCATCTACCCGATGATTCATTTCTCTGCTGATTGTGAGTCTTTATTGATCTTATTTCTGTTTTTAAATACATTTATCTCACGATTCCATCTTAATTTCTCCGCTTTTTGTGTGTTAAGATGCTTGATTTAGGCTAGTCGAATGGAGGTAGCACTACAAGAAGTATGACTTTTACGACAAAAAAATAAAAGACTTTTGGCGACTAAATTTGATCGTAACAGGCTATAGCTCCGTCGTATGTAGCACTTGTTCCCGTTTATACCGAATATCTTGAATATTCAGACGATTAGGTCCCGGATTTATTTATTTCTTTTCTAAATAAGACTTTTAGCGAAGAACAAAAGATTTAAGATTTTTTAGTTGATTATGTTTGTGTTAATCCGTGAGACAAGAGTTGTGTTGAGTTCATGTGTGTATCACAATTTTCTAGCTCATACAAAATTTTCATCTAGTCGTTCAAATTGTAAGCATGATTCGTTTAACAAGTGTAATGTTAAGTCATATTACCAACCACGTCATATATATATATATATATATATATATAGAGGGTTATCTTGAGAACACTAAATGTGGCGAGAACCGTGAGAACGAATGAGAAAACCAATCAAAACCAATTTTCTTTTACAAAGCTTTATGTAATTAAAATACAACATCAATAAAAGAATTTACAACATCAAATAATTCTTTTATCCTCTCAAAATTGTTATAATATAACAAGGATTAACACAAGATTAGTGCTAAAAATTTAAGGACTTTAGAAAGATTATAAGAGCAAGAAGTAGAGAATTGTATAACTTATAAAAGTGTATGCATGAGGTGCATTTTTTCTTCTACCTTAAGCTAGTATTTATACTACAAAAAGATTAACTATTTGCTAGACAAATTTAACTATTTGATGGACAAGTAGTATGGTACATTATCTATAAGTTTGACAAAGTGTTCATCCACTTGCTTAGTAGATCTAGAGGTAAATCTTGATCTTCATGGTAAATGTGTTATAATATACACACATATAATATTCATAACACTCCCCCTTGGATGACACTTTGCAAACTTCGGGTTCTTTAGGTACTGGCTCATTAAAACCTTGTTAAAGAAAAACCGAGTGGGAAAAAACCTTAGCTAAGGGAAAAAGAGTGCAGTTTGTAGCTCCCCCTCAAGTTGCAATTTGTAAGGCATCACATTCTCCGTACGTGACGCATGCCAATATCATGAACGTGTTTCCTGAAAGTTGCTGTAGGTAGTGCTTTTGTGAAAAGATCGGCTGAATTGTTGCTGGATTGGACATATCTCATCTCGACCTGATTGTCTTTAATAAGGTCCCGAGTATATGCAAAGAATCTTGGTAGTATATGTTTTGTTCTGTCACTTTTGATATACCCTTCTTTCATTTGAGAGACACAAGCCGCATTATCTTCGTGAATGGGAGTTGGTCTTTGATGTTTCTCTAACCCGCAAGAAGTCAATATGTGTTGTGACATAGATCTCATCCATACACGTTCTCTTGAAGCTTCATGTAGTGCAATGACTTCAGTATGATTTGAGGATGTTGCGACAAGTGTTTGTTTCTGAGAACGCCATGAAATCGCAGTTCCTCCGTTCATGAATACATATCCAGTTTGAGATTTTGCTTTATGAGGATCAGATAAATAACCTGCATCTGCATAACCAACTAACCCTTCTTTTGAATCGTTAGGATAAAACAAGCCTAAATCAACAGTACCTCGAAGATATCGAAAAATATGTTTAATCCCATTCAAGTGCCTTTTAGTAGGAGCTGAACTAAATCTTGCTAACAAGTTCACTGCAAAAGAAATGTCAGGTCTCGTACAATTCGTAAGATACATAAGTGCTCCAATTGCACTGAGGTATGGTACTTCTGGACCAAGAACTTCTTCATTTCAAATTCTTTCTTTAAAAGAATAATTTCTTCATGAATTTCCTTTTGCGTCCCAATTATATTTAGATCATCAACATATACAGCTATGATCACATATCCTGACGTTGTCTTCTTAATAAAGACACATGGACAAATAAGATTGTTTGTATAACCTTTACTTATCAAATACTCGCTCAAACGATTGTACCACATCCTTCCAGATTGTTTTAACCCATATAAAGATCATTGTAATTTGATCGAATACATTTCTTTGGGTTTTGAACTTAACGCTTCAGGGAGTTTAAATCCTTCATGAACATTCACATAGATGTCACTATCAAGTGATCCATACAAGTAAGCTGTAACAACATCCATAAGACGCATTTCTAACTTTTTAGAAACTACTAAGCTGATTAAGTATCTAAAGGTTATTGCATCCATAACGGGAGAATATGTTTCTTCATAGTCTATCCCTAGCCTTTGTGAAAAACCTTGAGCTACAAGTCTCGCTTTATATCTTGTAACCTCATTTTTCTCATTTCGTTTTCGTATAAAAGCCCATTTATACCCTACAGGCTTTACAGTCTTAGGTGTAGCAACAATAGATCCAAAAACCTTTCGTTTGTTAAGTGAATCTAATTCAGCTTGCATAGCGCCTTTCCGTTTATCCCAATCATGTCTATTTTGACAATCATTGACAGATTTTGATTCAGGATCATCATCTCCACCCATGATGTCACTTGCTATAGATAAGAAAATATCTCATCAATATTTTCCATTCCATATCGGTTCCATATGATATGTGTATGACCATAGTTGATTGATATCTATTTGTTAGTATCATCAACATCTTCCTCATGAGAGGTTTCGATATTCACTGTTTTATCAAGATCATTTTCTTTGTGGTCAATTTCCTTTACAATTGCTTTTCTTTTTCTAGGATTCTTATCCTTTGAACCGACTGGCCTTCCACGTTTCAAACGTTTTTGAGATTCATGAGCTATCTTATTATCTATTGCCTTTCTTGGGATCTCAACTCGAGCTGGAGCATTAGCAGCTGGTATATGAGATTTAGTAACTCTGTTTGTATCAGTAAAAGCATCAGGCAATTGATTTGCAATTTCTTACAAGTGTATTATCTTTTGAACCTCTGTCTCATATTGTTTTGTTCTAGGATCAAGATGGGACAATTAAGGCACACACTATGAGGCATCAGTTTCTTGTTTTTTATCTTTCTCCTCCTAATGCTGGGAACATTGTCTCGTTAAAATGACAGTCATCAAAACGTGCTTTAAATACGTCACCTGTTAAAGGTTCAAGATATCGTATGATGGAGGTTGTTTCATATCCAACATATATTCCCAACCTTCTTTGAGGTCCCCTTTTTGTGTGTTGTGGTGGTGTAATAGGAACATACACTGCACACCAAAAAATTCTAAGGTGGGAAATGTCTGGCTCATGGCCAGAAACAAGTTGTAGTGGGGAGTATCTATGATTTGCACTTGGTCTCACACGAACCAGTGATTCGGCATGTAAAATTGCATGACCCCAAACAGACACTAGAAGTTTTGTTCTCATTATTAATGGTCTAGCTATTAGTTGTAAACGTTTGATCAATGATTCAGCTAAGCCATTTTGTGTGTGTACATGAGCAACAGGGTGTTCGACAACAATTCCCACAGACATGCAATATTCATTAAAAGTATGCGATGTAAATTCACCAGCGTTATCAAGTCTCACCCTTTTAATGGTATAATCAGGGAAATGTGCTCGTAATTTGATAATTTGAGCAAGAAATTTTGCAAAGGCAACATTACGAGTTGATAATAAAGAAACATGAGATCATCTGCTGGATGCATCTATCAAGACCATGGAATATCTAAACGATCCACATGGTGGATGAATTGGTCCACATATATCACCTTGAATTCTTTCAAGAAACATTGGTGATTCCTTTTCAACTGTTAAGGATGAAGGCCTTGTAATTAGTTTTCCAAGTGAACAAGAGGTACATAGATGCATTTTATCTGATTGGGATATCTTTTGATATTTCAATGGATGTCCATGTGTGTTTTCAATAATTCTTTTCATTATTGTAGATCCTGGATGGCCTAATCTGTCATGCCGTAAGTTAAATGTCTCGGGTTCATAAAAACTTTCTTTTACTGCCATATGTGCTTGAGGCTCACTAATGTGTGTGTAATGCAATCCAGAATGGAGCATTGGCAGTTTATCCAATATACGATCTTTGCTCATGATGTACAAATATTTTTTTTATCAACAGTGTGACATCCTAGTTTTTCAGGTATTTTAAACGCGCTACCTTATCGTCATTTGTTTCTACGCTAATTTAATTCGGAGAACTAATTACGCGCATACTATAATTACACTAACTTTAGTATTTCGGGAATACACGAGGTTTGAGAATTCTAACGGGTCGTATTTGAATTACGTGTTACGTGTTATAGATTTCGTGTCACCAATAATTGTCGAGTCGTTATGTGTGTAATTATTTAACGAGTTATAATTAACGGTTAATAAGTTCTAATTAAAAAGCCGAGCCGAGCTTGTGAACCGTTTCAACCTTGTGACCCAAGTAAATCCAACTCGACACCCCAACCCATATCCCTTGTTTCGGCCTAGCACCTAGTCGCCTCCTTAGTTTCTTGGGAAGCAAGTTACTTGGGGAACAAGGGAGTAAGGGTTATAAATAAAACCTTGTCACAAAAATCAAAACCCTAATTCCCTAACCTCTTGGAGGCGACGACGGCAACCAACCCCCCCTTTCACGACACAAGCACCCCCCCTTGGTTCGATCGCAAGTTCTCCTCATCGTTCGCTAGTTATCACCGTTTCAAGGTTAGGGTTTTAATTGTGTTATAATTTCATGTATTGATTTTGTGTGATATAGATCATGATCATGTTATGTATGATAATATTATGGAAAGTGTTGTTATGGATGATTTTTTTCGGGTGGATATGCGGTTTTTAGGGTTTGTGATGATATGGTTGGGTATTAGAATCATAGGCTGCGTTTTTCTCTATAAAATCATGATATATGTTTAGGATTTTGATATTATGGTTATAGATGCATGATAACTAAAGTATAACCTGCTGCAAATCGTTATAATAAGTCGTGGTGATCGTTAGGAGGGTTTCGGGTGGAGTTTAAGGGTAAAACAACAAGCTGATGCGCGAAGACAGCCAACTTCAATTGGCTGTAACTGAACCGTTATAACTCGAAAAATCGATTTTCTGAAGCCTAAAACATACTTTTTCGAAAAAACGCTTCTAATGGTACCGGAATCACATTTTTCTCAAGTCGTTTGCTATTTTAAATTAGTGATTTCGTGCAGCAGCTGAAGCTGCGTTTTTTCTGCAGAAAATTCACGTAATGTTTTCTGTCATAACCTGTAAACCGAAAAGAATTAAGTCACGAAATTTATACAGTAGATACTACTAGGTTTTCAGAGAAATCTCCAACTGGAATTTCGTCAATCGGACAAACGTGTATTTTTAAATGATTTTTCTCGTGGATTGCAGTCAGATAGCGACGAATCTGACTGTAGCCTAGTAAATAAATTCTTATAAATAATTGGTAAGGAACCAAGACTTGAAACCTTTATACAAAATTCTACAGTTTAATTGACACCATCTGTAAAACTATTGGAATTTTTGGAACGTGGGAACTATTTTATAAAAATTCCCGAAAACAGCCTAGTTAGGAATGTACAAGCTGAAACATGACAACTTACATTTGTGTGTATCTAAGTGATGTATGTGCTATCCTGTGTTTGTGACAAGTTGTTGGTTGTTATATCGTATAGTGACACCTTGCATGCATGATTATGGTTTTGAACTTGTCATTACGTGTTTCGTACGGTGTGCTAGTCACGTGTAGGGTTTTGTGTCAGTGTGCGTTCACACACTAACTTTGAACCGGTTGACATGATAGGACGTGATTAGCGGTTCCATCCTTTACTTCTTTTGCATTTATCTAACCGAGCAAATTAAGGTGAGTTCATGGCCCCTATTTCTTTAAACGTTTAATAAACACAAGAGAAAACATGTACACGTTATAGTAATATATGGGTTGATTATATTACGGTACAGTAACGTCTTTCTATTTAAAAACATGTACACGTTACAGTGATGTATGGGTGGCATACATCACGGTACAGTAACGCCTTTCTATTTAGAGTTATGTTTTACTGTTATGGTCAAAATGGAGCATATATCACATGTCAGTCCCCTTAACACTTACGATGTTGTTAGTATTGGATTATAGTGAGGGAATTTTTAGTAGTACTAATGGGCCCGACAAGCCCCACTCGAACTGGTCGCGCCAGTTAGACCGAACGTTGATGGTCACGAGTGTAGAATTTGCCTAACTTTTTAGCCATGGTTGGTGATAGGCCTGGCACAACAGGGGCAGCAACGTCAGCTTCGGATCGAACACTTTGTTGACATGACCTAGCCTAGCTACCTAAACATATAACATGAACTGCTAAACTACATAAAATTAATCTGATTCGGGTTGGATCAGGGTAACTTATGAGACACTGGTTCAGGGTTGAACCAGTGGGGAAACACTTATGTTTAAACTTGTGAACTAAAACCTGTGAACTCACTCGTCATTATTGTTGACACTTGATTTTACATGTTTTCTCAGGTTGCTAAGGTAGCACACATCAGGACTAGGATGCATTATGGTGTCGCATTGATTTCATCAAATATTTAGACACAACTTTAAAATTACATTAGCTATTTTTGTTCTGTAATTGATT